>CM076582.1:51048357-51653671 GCA_034641835.2 Pinus albicaulis | reverse complement strand
CTCGTAGGTTTGTGATCCAGATTTATGAAGGAATGAAATGAAATACATATATAAAAAAGAAACACAAAGCTAAAACAAAAACATAACTTCAATTCATTAATAAAAAAGTACTAAAAATTGTTACATGCAAAATGGAAATAAACTAGCTCGGGCGATGGTAGCTTATCTCTAAGAAGAGATGTGGTGGCTACATGCCTTTCGAATTATGTTACAATGAGGCTTGAAGGCCTATTCCTTATTTAGAAATAATAGAAAACCATAAACATCCAAAAATGTAACCCTAGGAGATGAAGCGCCAAAAGTTTGTGGGCCCCGTTGGGGTAAATTGGTACATCAACGTCCTAGGGTCGTAAATTTGGCACATGATTTTCGTTTGATGCGTATGATACCTTGTTAGAAAGATATATTTGAGGACTACAAATTTTGACTACAAACCCTTGTGAAAACTTATTAGTTTTCACATTTTCCAAAAAAAAACATCATTTAGGGCCTCAAAACAGATTTGGAAGTTCAGGACCCAAAAAACTACCAAAAATAGAAATTGTGCTACAATTAAGGAAACTAAAAGAAACAATGTTGGGGGTCCAAGTGGAATAGGAGAGTGGCCACCAATATCCACCTAGATCAATTTGAATCCATGGCTCAATCACTCCTCACCTTTTTT
Source organism: Pinus albicaulis (assembly GCA_034641835.2). NCBI lineage: Eukaryota > Viridiplantae > Streptophyta > Pinopsida > Pinales > Pinaceae > Pinus > Pinus albicaulis. The sequence continues at coordinate 51,653,007 of CM076582.1, read as the reverse complement.
CAACTCTTATTTCGTCCTGGCATAGGGATGGAATTATTGGCTCACTTTCGCGAAACTACTTCGACTCATATCTCTGACCATGTTCACGAGTGGATAAAATGTCATAGTTTGTATAAGGTCGATGTAACACCAACCTTTCTTTTGGGTTTATTTTTGAAATCTCTTTTTCTTGCAATTTCAAAACACGTAGCCACCACTATGCCACAAATAGAGGAAGAGGTTATTAGAAAAGCCCAATAATTTGAGCTTATCTATACTCAATCAGGGTACTTTAACTCGGTACTCCCCGATGCTGCTTGCTTGCAATCCTTTGGACAAGATAAACTAGGAGAATCAGATGCGGAAGATGGTTTAATTGAAACCATCACCCAAAATCAACCTGGAAGAACTTTCCAACAGTCCGGAAATGTGTACAATGGACAACACCATTTCCAATCATTTAGGGGTCCACCTGTTAGCCACCTATATTTTGCAATTATGTCAGCTGGTGGCTAAATATTCTTTGCAGCCTTCAAGAAACAAATTCAGTCCTGAAGTTGTTGGTGCTTGAAGTCTTTGGGTGAAGTTATAAACTGCTGATTAGATCTTCATACTTTTCCTTCTCTCAGCCTCTGATATTCCATGAAAATCCTAGTCAAGTACTGTTGCATTCCTTTTTATTTTACCTCCGTTCTTCCATTTCCCTTTATTCATGAAAACCCCACCAAAACATATATTATTCCTTATCCCTCCATTAATCTCTTTCCCCAAGGTTAAAAAACCCATGTTTTAACCTTATCGGAATTATATTTCCTTTTGGAATTCTTTGGAAAAACCATAGAAAACACACGTTTCTATGCGTTAGGCTTAGACCCCTCAGGCTAAGCCCCTGCCTTTTCTTCCTCCATATGCCCCGACGCCAGAACCACGTGCTAAGTCCGACAGGCGCTTAACTCTTGGAATTTATTTTTTACCTGAAACATTGAAAAACCTTCGTAAAACACAAAAGTCAGGTTTATTTTATTTTCCGCCAAAGAAATTATGTTAAAAACTCGACCGTCGATCTACCCCATGGATCAACGATGCGGAGTACCCCTCACGTGGTGGACCCCCTCCCCCACGCTCTTTTCCAAAAACCATGGTATATATCCCGCACCACCTTTCTTCGAGTAGCGGTTTTGTCCCATCGGCCAGTGATTCCACACGCTGGCCGACACGTGTCCTCCACCTCGTTCCCAAAACCGCCGTCCTTCCGCTTCGCCGGCGCATTATCTTTCGTACCAAAGCCCTGCGGCGGGATCCACCTCCACCGTCAGATTTGGGCCCTCCCATCCGACGGTTGCCGATCACTTCTTCTATCCGGCCTTTAACGGACTTGCCCGCCTATTAAATTTCCCCCGGCGCGTTCAAAAGCCGATCTTCACCGTCGATCTTCGCAGATCGACGGTTCTCATGCAACCACTCGATTCCATCGTACAATCCCCTTTTTTCCTCCACTGACTTTTTCAGAACTCCCCCGACCGTTGATCGCAATACGATCAACGGCTCCGATTGCTCCATTTTTCCGTACGCCCTCCAAAGCAGATTGACCTATAAACCAGATTTTTTACGTGTTTTTTGTATTTTGCAGGGAAGAAGTCATTTGTTCATGTTTTAAACAGGGTTCTCAGACCTGGAGGGTGACGATCCTCTATGTCTCATTTTCTCTATAGAAATCACCCACAAGGTCATTTTTCACGTCTCATCGGTGTTTCTAACGGCATTGATGCCTTTTTCTACCTGCACAGCCCTGCATAACAAAGAATACCGGCAAAATCGACGCAGAGAAAGAGTATCGGGTATTGAAGACCCCAGTGAACCAGAGCAGCAGATCAGTGGATATATTGGCGGGGATTACGGCTAAGACGGTTATCAAAAGCCTAATCCCCGACTCAGAACACAGATTAAAGGAAAACCTAAAAGTGTTCATCAAATACATCGCTTCCACCGCCATACTTTGAGGCGAATTGATTCCTCAACCACCGCAGTGCCACCTATTGCCTCAGAATGCTCAATCAGAGGATGAATTTATTAAACAGGATCAGATATTATGCCTCGGAACAACCAAAGAAGTTATTTCTGCACCAGATTTAATGACAGAATATTTGCAGAGTAACCTTAACAGTACGCAGAGCCTTAAAGGTCAACAAAAGCTCCCTTCGAGCTTACTTCATAAGTGTAAACACATTAATGCAGTGCAACACCTGTATAAATTCTTCATCGAGCCTCTCGGGGCCAGGAAGACGTTAATTCTGCATTAATTGTATTTGAGATCTTTTCATTAGATCTCACCTCCTCATCCTTCTATAAATATTCCAGAAGAAGATGAGGGAGGGGTTGGATTAGTTGGTTGTCAATGTAATTGCTGAAGTGTTGTAGTTGTTTCTGAGTGGAAAACTCTTGACTGTAAATAGTGGTTTCATGGGCTCTTGGAGCTCTGCTTGTAACAGATAGGTTAGGTTGTGAAGAGAGATGGATTAAAACATTGGATTTGAAGATTGTAACCGGTTTGAAGAAATCAATACAAGCTGATTTATGGGATCCTGGTCTATGCTGATGGTGATGTTATTCTCACTGTAACTTGTGTTTTGTTTCTGTTTTCAATTTGTTTCATTTTCCACTGTAAAGAACAGTTTAAACAGTGTCAGGACCTACTGTATATCAGTAACCTTCTCTGGCTGAGAAATCTTTATTTAAATGTTTTCTTTCTGCTGTGTTATTTAAGAATGATTTAATTTGGTCTAAGTACAGAGATGCTGGCGTTCCCTCATCTTTTCGTCACTGCTGAATGTTATTTTTAAATGTTACTTTCATATATGTTGTGTAAGGAATGAATTGAGGAAATCAAAGGTTAGCCCTGAGTCCCTTTCTTGTTTGCTCGACTATTTGATTGTTTCCCTTAGGATGTGTTAAAAGCTGACTAGTTTCAAAGTACTTATCAGATCTTAGGCCATTCTGTGTTATCTTTGTGATTGTCTTAGAAGTAACTAAGCAAAGAAGAACTAGGAGAGGATCAGGGTGAGTCCCAGCCCACTAGTTTCTGCTCCAAAGGTTGCCTTCAAGTTTCCCTTCGTTTTTAATATGTGTTCTATTAGAAGTGTATCAAAGGCTGGATAGTTTCGAAGTACTTACCAAATCCTAGTTTGCTTCTATGTTTTTCTTAAGTGCCTGGTCAAAGGCTGGCTAGTTTCAAAGTACTTACCAGATCCTGGGCTGCTCTTTGTTCTGCATCTGTTATTTCCCTTTCTTATTGTATCACTCCATTCCATAAATCAAACTTTAAAGAGATCCTTAGGCATAGATGACTTGCCCCATAGATTACTCTTGAACCTGATTGTTCCAATTAAATTCTCTTATGACTCCATAGCCCAATGGATTGAAAACTTGCCATCATCTTTCTTTATAATCAAAGCTTACTCTGTTTTCTTGCAACTTCTCACCTTTGAACCTATTTGCATATAGATCTTTCCGCCTCAGACAGCAATTATGTTCAACCATCCGAGAAAACCAAACAAAACCCTTGGCCTTCATAACTAGCCTAATATCATCATCCCAAACTTCAAAGACAATATCCATCTTTGTACATATTGGAGAGATCCCTCTCCGGATTCAGGAGGGCTAGATCCTAGAATCCCAAAGTTGGTTGAAATGATTTTAACTCTGTGATCGGACTTTGCCAATCTTGCTTGTTACAGAGACCTGACATTTCTGGCGACTCCACTGGGGAACCCTTACCCAGAATCTTCATAACATCTTGAGAGTCAAAAGCAGCCTTTTCAAGCACTACCAAGAAATGGTAATTAAGATGAATCTCAATTGAATCAGTGACAAACTAGGTCAACCCTAAGATTATTTAAAAGTTTTTATCTAACCTTGGAAAATCAGCTAGCTTAGCCATAAGGATAGACTGTCTTTGTTTCATAACCGTAGCTAAGTTTTGAGGCAGAGTTAGGATATTCTTTTGAACCACAAATAAAAGAAATTCAGAAAATACCAAAAACATTTCAGATTGGTAGTAAAACACTAGTTTTGATATCTTGTTTACGTCTTTGATGTGTTTTACCCTATACTCTTAGACAGAGTCTAGAAAGGGCCAGGTAGCCTTCGGGTCTCATCCTCTTTTAGGGGTGACATATCTGGTGAATTCCCTCCCAATCAATCTCTCGTTAGAGTTTGTTGTGTTTTGAGATATCCTTGAAAGGGATGTTTCATAAACACTGTGGTGGACAGTGTACTCCTTTGAAAACACTCTGAACTTTCCACCTGGCGACTCCACAATCCTGAACAGACCTTAAGACTCCACTGGGAAGAACCCTTATCATTATAAAATCATTCAAACTCAGTTAGACGACTGTGGGATTTAAAAATTGTAAAAACAGATTGGTTAACCTCCTAAAGATTGTCATATCTGGTTGAACTTTTCCTGTTTAGTTGGGTCTAAGCATATAAACATTGTGGCTCCTAAAAAGATTCACACCAGAGCTCATCCTGACCCCAATCCACCTGAAATAGTTGATAACCCAGAAAGAATTCTTAGGAAGTCTCCTAAGATACAATTTTCAACTGTTTTCAGATCATCCCTAAGAGCTAATTCAGTCCCTGAAAACCTCTCAGCTCTGCAACAATCACAAACAAGTGAAACCCTTGGGAATAGAGAATCAACACCTCCCGATTTACATTTCTTACATAATCTAGGTGTCTCTCATCCAAGATCAGCTCAGAGATCTACTACTGTTCCATCCACTTCTATTCATCCTTCATCCACTGTTCAAACCACTCCACTTCAACCCACACCTCCTCTTGTAAATCTGCCCCCACCACATATCATGGCAGCATGGTATGCTCCCTTAGTCCTTCCTGTACCACTAGTCAATCTTCCACAGGACTATCAGTCCAAAATTCCATTATATGATGCTAGTAATACTATAACAGCATCTCAACATGTGGACAAGATGAATGACTTCTTTGACAGAAATGAAATTGATAATGAATCTGTCAAAATCAGACTGTTTGCTCAAAGTTTGGGGGGAGAAGTGAGAAAATGGTTTAAAGGTTTAACCCCCCATAGTATTAACGACCTCCAAGCCTTCCATCAAACATTATTAAACAAGTGGGAAGTGAGAAAGAATCCTCTCCAAGTCCTTGCTGATTACAACAATCTCCATAGGAACCCTAGGGAAAGTGTACAAGCTTATTGTACCAGATTTAACAGCGTGTATAATGCACTTTCCCCTGAACTAAAACCTCCTCAGGGCTCAGCTTTAAAAAAATTTCCTGAGGTGTTTGATCCTGACATGACATATTCACTCAGGGAAAGAGTTTTTGTAACCCTTGAAGATATGCAAAGAGGTGCTCTTTCTGTGGAAGTTAACCTTATGGAGAAGAGAGCGAGGATGAAAGCTGAAAAGAGAGTATCTTTTAGAGAGGAATCCACCCCTTCCACTTCAAGTTCGAAGATGGAAAGAATGATGGAAGAAATGATGAAGAAAATGAGCATTCTAGAGAGAGCGCAAGCAAGTCTAAATAAAAACGCTCCTCAAAACAGAAACCAAAACCGGAATCAGAATGTGAGAAGAAATCAACCTCCAAACAGACTTAGGGAAGATGATCAACAGATCATTCCTCCCTTTCATCAAAACTTTTTAAGTGAGGTTGAGGAAACAGATGAAACAACAGAGGATAATGATATAAACTTATTTGGGGTAGATGATGATGACTTTGAGGTTCATTATTATAAAAAACAAGGTCTTTATACACCTTACGATGACAGAAGAGATGACAATGAGAATTGCTATCAAAACATGGAAAACGCTGTCATACAGCCTTCAAGGGAATACGAACTCAGAAGTAGGTCTAATCAACAAACCCCCAACAATAAAACCTCTGACAAGCCTTCTCAAAACAGCACTGCAACTAAGTCTAAAACAATCGAACAAAAGGACACAACAGTGGCTGAAAATTCTGGTAGTGGTAAAGGGAAAAGCACTCAAAATGTTGAAAAACAGAGTGCAAACATTAGCAGTACTAGCACCTCGGTTAGTACCCCTGAAAAGACAACTGTTTTAACTGTAGATAAACTGAATCAACAAGCTGTTATTGCTGATAAAGTGGCAGCAAACAAGGCTGAAATCAATGTTTTCAAGAGTCAAAACCTTTTTAGCCTAGAACAGGAAATCTCAAAGATCAAAATTTCTGTTCCTTTGACTGAGTTAGCTGCCCAACATGTATATAGGTCCAAAATTTTGAAAGCTTTGAACTTAGAAGATAATGAAGATTCACTCAATCTTAATGATGACCAACCAGAGCTTATTTTTGGTCCATAGATTGAAGGAAAGTTCCAAGAGGGTTCTGTCCCTCCCTTTTATGTAAGCTTAAACATTCATGACAAAATTCTGCACAATGCTATGCATGACTCAGGCGCTTCCCATAATTTAATGCCAAAAGCTGTAATGGAAAGCTTGGGTCTCGAAATTACCAGACCTTACAAAGATTTGTAATCCTTTGACTCAAGCAGAGTTCAATGTCTAGGATTGATAAAAGATCTCTGTGTTAACTTAGCCCAGATTCCAGCCAAATGTTTAGTCATGGATGTTGTTGTGGCTGATGTACCCCCAAAGTATGGAATGCTTTTATCAAGGTCTTGGGGTGCTAAGTTACAGGGGACTATGCAAATGGACATGACCTATGTGACAATCCCTGTTTTTAATCAGACTAGAAGACTTTACGGGGAATCCCACATGCAGTACACAGTGACAAGTCAAGATCGGCCTCAAAACTCCCCTCTCTATGCTATAAATACGAGCCTTGATTCTTTTATCATGTTCAATGATGAAACACTTACAGGACACATCATTTCAACAGAATCAATGGCTGAAACAGAGGGAGAGGAACACAACTTTAAATTGCCGAAACAGTCTATTGCATCTGAAAATCCTAGCAAATTAAGCACAGGTCTTGAACTGCAAGTTATTAATCCTTTGAACTTAAAACTTGACAGTCGGAAGGACAGTCCTCAACCCGATAAATAACTTGAGGAATCAAATTATACAAAGCCCATCCACCAAATTGAAAATGTTCCTCTATGGACTATGTATTTTGATGGGTCATGCACCAAAACAAATGCAGGTGCAGGTGTTTGGATTACCAACACTGAAAAAAATCATACAGAATGTATCTCATGTAAATTAAATTTTCAGTGTTCCAACAACATAGCAGAATATGAATCCCTTCTCTTAGGCTTGCATCTCTTGAAAAAGTTAGGTGCCGAGAGAATCAATGTGTATGGGGATTCTGAATTAATCATTAGGCAAGTTAATGGGGAGTATAATGCTAATCACCCCAGACTTAGGGCCTATAGGAATGATGTCATCGATCTTTTGAAAACATTCGAGGAGTCCACACTGACTTTTGTCCCAAGAAAAAGAAACATTGCAGCCCACAATTTAGCCTTTGCTGCTAGAACCTGCCCAATGCTGTATGATGACACCTCTCAGATAAAATTCAGACTAGCTATCCCAGATAACAAGAAATATTGGTAGGTGTTTGGTGGAGATAAACAAATAGAAGACTTCATGCAATTCAGAAATGAGTTTGAATCCCATAGTTCAGATTCAGATTATGATACAGACTGCAGTGAAGAAAATTTTCTTGGCAAAGAAGAACCATCTCCACAACTGGTAGATATAAACCTTCAGACTATCAAACTTGGAAACCAAATAGAATCAAGTGCAAAATCTGAAACAGAGGAATTGGAAACTCTGCATTCTAAGGATGATAGTTTGCCCAAGGGTTTGGCCCCTCTAGAAGAACTGTTTGATTTTGATGATGTGGCCAATAAACCAAAACTGGAACCTATAGAGACTGAAGTAGAGGAGTGCAATTTAGGCAGTGAGGAAAAACCGAAATTGATCAAACTGTCTAAAACTTTGCCAGCTCACTTTAAACTCAAATACATAGAGCTGTTCAAAGAATTTTCTGATGTTTTTTCTTGGAGTTACGAAGATCTTAAATCCTATAACACTGAAATAATACAGCACAAAATCCCTCTTAAAGAAAACCAAAAACCATTCAAACAAAACCTGCGCAGAATCAACCCTGTCCAGTTGCCATTGGTTAAGAAGGAAATCATGAAGATGCACGATGCTGGTATTATTGTCCCTATTATATATTCTGAGTGGGTATCTAATCTGGTGTCTGTCAGGAAAAAGACTGGAGAAATCAGGCTTTGTATAGACTTCAGAAATTTAAAAAAAGCTTCATTAAAAGAAAACTACCCTTTACCCAAGATGGATCATATTTTGCAAAGGGTGGTGGGGTCTAAAATAATTTCTTTGCTGGATGGCTATTCAGGGTATAATCAAGTCCTAGTCCACCCTGATGATCAATTAAAGATAGCTTTTACTACGCCATGGGGCACTTTCATGTATGTCAAAATGCCTTTTGGTCTAATGAATGCTGGAGCAACCTTTCAGAGAGCCATGGACATAGCATTCTCGGAAGAATTGGGCTTCTTCATCATTATCTATCTCGATGATGTAACTGTGTTTTCAAAAACAGATGAAGAACATTTAGAACATTTGAGGAAAGTTTTCGAGAAGTGCAGAAGGTTTGGAATATCTTTGAACCCTAAGAAGACATTATTTGGTCTCCAAGAAGGTAAACTTCTTGGGCACATCATTTCAGAGCAGGGCATAAAGATAGATCCCATGAGGATTGAGGCTATATTACAAATCTCTCATCCTCGAAACATCAAAGAGTTGCAGTCTTTCATTGGAAAGATAAACTTTTTGAGAAGGTTCATTCCCAACTTGGCTGAGCTCCTTAGGAATATCACAAACATGTTGAAAAAGGAGCAAGGGGTGAAATGGACCTCAGAAGCAAAGACATCCTTTGAGCTGGTGAAACAAGTGTTAACCAAAACACCGGTTCTCATAAGTTCTGATTTTTCAAAAGATTTTTATATCTTCTCATTTGCATCAGAACATACTATAGCTGCTGTCCTTTTACAGAAAAATCCGCAAGGACAAGAGCAGCCTATTGCATTCTTTATTAAGGCATTGAGGGATGCCCCTTTGAAATACAACATTATGGAAAAACAAGCTTATACTTTGGTGAAAGCTTTGAAAGACTTCAGAGTATACATCCTTCACTCACACATCATTCTTTGTCCCAAATTCAGTTGTAAAGGAAATTCTAACACAGGATCCAGATGGTAAGAGAGGTAAGTGGATTGCTGTTATTCTTGAATATGATTTAGAGATTAAACCCACTAAGCTCATCAAAGGACAGGGTCTAGCTAGGTTAATGGCTGAATCAAATTGTGAAGTTCTTGATATTAATATGATTAATGCTTTGGATAACCAAGAAGAGTTCTCAACTCCCATTGTTAAAGATCATTTTGTGAATTCTCCTTGGTATACTGATATTGTTTATGTTTTACTTAATCTGAATACACCTCCTGGTTTATCCAAAACAAAGGCACGATTCCTGAAGTTAAAAGCTGTAAACTATTGCATTATTAATAAATGTCTTTATTGGAAAAATGCAAGTGGTATGTTGCTTAAATGTTTGACTGAGTTTGATGCAGAAAGAATTAAGCAGGAATTCCATGAAGGAGAGTGTGGAGGCCATTTGTACTGGAAGTCAACAACCAACAAAATTTTGAGGGCTGGTTTCTATTGGCCTACTCTTTTTCCTGATGTACACAAAATGACAACTACTTGCCATAAATGCCAATTGTTTGAGGGCAAGAGAAAGTTATTACCCCTTCCTCTACATCCAATTACTGTTGAAGCCCCTTTTCAACAGTGGGGACTTGACTTCATAGGAGAAATCCATCCACCATCCTCTGCCCAACACAGGTGGATTCTTACCGCCACAGACTTTTTCACTAAGTGGATAGAAGCCATTCCTTGTAGATAGGCCAATGATTCAGTTATCATAAAATTCATAGAAACCAATATCCTTTCCAGATTTGGCTGCCCTACCAAGATCATCACAGATAATGCGACAGCATTTGGATCAAAGAAAATGGTGGAATTCTGTCACAAGTACCAGATAACATTGGGACACTCCACAGCCTATTACCCTCAAGGTAATGGACTTGCGGAGTCTTCCAACAAAAGCTTAGTGAACATAATAAAGAAACTGTTGGAGGACAACAAAAAGTCTTGGCACACAAAGCTAATCCATGCGCTTTGGGCTGACAGATTAACATTGAAGAAATCCATTGGTATGTCACCCTTCTAGCTTGTGTATGGTACATATGAAATTTTTCCTAATAGCCTTGGTGTACCAGTTATGAAGTTAATTCAAGAGCTCCAGACTGAAGAAAATGACATAATCAGAAGAATAAATCAGACCATTCATCTTCAGCAAACCAGAGAGGAAGTGTACAACAAAGCATTGCAGAAGCAAGATAATATCAAGAATATATTTGATAGAAGGACAAAGGCCAGCAATTTCAAGATTGGGGACAAAGTTTTAAAGTGGGACTCAAAGAGGGAGGACAAGGGAAAGCATGGTAAATTTGACAATCTGTGGCTTGGCCCTTACTCCATTCATTCAGCTGCTGGAAACAATGCATTCTTCTTACAAGAGCTGAATGGAACAGAATTGTTTGGGGGTCCTGTCAATGGCAGGATGCTTAAGCACTACCTTTCTTAAATTATCTCATGTTTGAAGCCCTTTTTAGCTTTTTCCCACTGTAAATATTTCATCCACCCTTGCATTTAAAGTTACGAAAAATAAAAAAAAAATACAAAAACAAAGAAAGAAAGAAAAGAGGGCAGAAATGAAAACAAGAAAGGCAAAGCCCCATGCCAAAAAGAGAAATAAATCTGAAAGTGTGCAAGCTTAAATGCCACTCCTCAAAACACACTTCTAATTAGTCAAATTGTTTAATCTTGACTAATTAGCTTTCAATTTTCTGCTGATAGGATAGCAAATTTGATTTGCCAAACTGTTTAATCTTGGCTTATCAGTAGATAGATTAGAATAGAAATTAAGGTTCAAACAAACTCAAATTCTGAACCAAAATTTCCAAGAAAAGAATGACTCAAAACTGTTTTACTTTCTGAGTCATAAAAGAGAAGACCTGGTTCTAATCTGCTCAAAATTTGAACCAGAAGAAAGGTAAAGACAGCTCACAGAAAAAGGGAAGAACAGAGCTGTAAAAATAAGAGAGAAGGCCATAATAAGAAACTTTCAGATCTTAAGCCTTCTGTTTTGATTTAAAATTTTCTGCAAATAATAATCTATGTGCAGCTTGTTTTTATGCCATAGATCATAGCAAGTCAAACAGTTCAATCTTGACTTGGCTATTTTTTAAATTTCTGTTGTAGAATTTAGAGAATGAAGGTTTGTTGGACTGTTTAATCCCAACAGACAGTAGACTAGGTAGAGAAACATCTGAGCTCAACTATTTAATCTGAGTTCAGGGAGAAATAAGGAGTAGAAATAGATTAGATTTCCTGCTTTCAAAAGAATAAAATGTTGAGAATAGAGTTTGCCAATCCAAGTGCACTCTAATGAAGAAAAAATGTTAGATCAGTAGGATTGGGGTAGGTAGAAGTTGTATTGATGAAATTCATTTTTCTTTCATGACTGATATTATTTGTCAAGGAAAAAGCAAGAGCAAGCAAGGGGTCAGGCACCAGTCAGCATCCCAGAGAAATCAAGTCTGAATTCTTGATGCCTTCAAGAAGGCACCATCCCCAAGTGGAGCCACTGTTAGCCACCTATATTTTTCAAATTATATCAGCTGGTGGCTAAATATTCTTTGCAGCCTTCAAGAAACAAATTCAGTCCTGAAGTTGTTGGTGCTTAAAGTCTGTTGGTAAGATTATGAACTGCTGGTTGGTTCTTCATACTTTTCCTCCTCTCTGCCTCTGACATTCTATGAAAATCCAAGTCAGAAACTGCTGCATCCCTTTTTCTTTTCCCTCCCTTGCTTCCGTTTTACCTTCATTTCTTCCATTTCCATTTATTCATGAAAACCCCACCAAAACATGTGTTATTCCTCATCCCTCCATTATTTTCTCTCCCCAAGGTTAAAAACCCATGTTTTAACCTTATCGGAATTATATTTCCTTTTGGAATTCTTTGGAAAAACCATAGAAAACACATGTTTATATGCGTTAGGCTTAGGCCCCTCAGGCTAAGCCCCTGCCTTATCTTCCTCCATATGCCCCGATGCCAGAACCACGTGCTAAGACAGACAGGCGCTCAACTCTTGAAATTTATTTTTTCCCGAAAACATTGAAAAACCTTCGTAAAACGCAAAATCGGGTTTTATTTTATTTTTCATAAAGTTCTCCGCCAAAGAAATTATATTAAAACTCGAACGTCGATCTGTCCCACAGATCAATGGTGCGGAGGCCCCCCTAACCTGGTGGACCCCCCTTCCCCGCACTCGTCTCCAAAACCATGGTTTCATCCCGCACCACTTGACGTCGAATGGCGGTTTTATCCCGTCGGCCAGCAATTCCACACGCTGGCCGACACGTGTTCTCTGCCCAGTGCCAAAACCGTCGTCCTTCCGCATCGCCCGCGCGTTATCTATTGGACCAAAGCCCCGCAGCGGGATCTATCTCCACCATCGGATTTGGGCCCTCCCATCCGACGGTTGCCGATCGCTTCTTCTGTCCGGCCTTTAGCGGACTTGCCCGCCCGTTAAATTTCCCCCCGCGTGTTCGAAAGCCGATCTTCACCGTCGATGTTTGCAGATCGACAGTTCTCATGCAACCGCTCGATTCCATCGTACAATCCCCTTTTTCCTCCGCTGACTTTTTCAGAACTCCCCCGACTGTTGATCGCAATACGATCAACGGCTCCAATTCCTCCATTTTTCCGCACGCCCTCCAAAGCAGATTGACCTATAAACCATATTTTTTACGTGTTTTTTGTATTTTGCAGGGAAGAAATCATTTGTTCGTGTTTTAAACAGGGTTCTCAGACCTGGAGGGTGACGATCCTCTATGTCTCATTTTCTTTGTAGAAATCACCCACAAGGTCATTTTTCACGTCTCATCGGTGTTTCTAACGGCATTGATGCCTTTTTCTACCTGCACGGCCCTGCATAGCAAAGAATACCGGAAAAATCGACGCAGAGAAAGAGTATCGGGTATTGAAGACCCCAGCGAACCAGAGCAGCAGATCAGTGGATATATTGGCGGGGATTACGGCTAAGACGGTTATCAAAAGCCTAATCCCCGACTCAGAACACAGATTAAAGGAAAACCTAAAAGTGTTCATCAGATACATCGCTTCCACCGCCATACTTTGAGGCAAATTGATTCCTCAACCACCGCAGTGCCACCTATTGCCTCAGAATGCTCGATCAGAGGATGAATTTATTAAACAGGATCAGATATTATGCCTCGGAACAACCAAAGAAGTTATTTCTGCACCAGATTTAATGACAGAATATTTGCAGAGTAACCCTAACAGTACGCAGAGCCTCAAAGGTCAACAAAATCTCCCTTCGAGCTTACTTCATAAGTGTAAACACATTAATGCAGTGCAACACCTGTATAAATTCTTCATTGAGCCTCTCGGGGCCAGGAAGACGTTAATTCTGCATTAATTGTATTTGAGATCTTTTCATTAGATCTCACCTCCTCATCCTTCTATAAATATTCCAGAAGAAGATGAGGGAGGGGTTGGATTAGTTGGTTGTCAATGTAATTGCTGAAGTGTTGTAGCTGTTTCTGAGTGGAAAACTCTTGACTGTAAATAGTGGTTTCATGGGCTCTTGGAGCTCTGCTTGTAATAGATAGGTTAGGTTGTGAAGAGAGATGGATTAAAACATTGGATTTGAAGATTGTAACTGGTTTGAAGTAATCAATACAAGCTGATTTATGGGATCCTGGTCTATGCTGATGGCGATGTTATTCTTACTGTGAACTTGTCATTTTATTTTTGTTTTCAATTTGTTTCATTTTCCACTATAAAGAACAATTTAAACAGTGTTAGGGCCTACTGTATATCAGTAACCTTCTCTGGCTGAGAAATATTTATTTAAATGTTTTCTTTCTGCTGTGTTATTTGAGAATGATTTAATTCAGTCTAAGTACAGAGATGCTGGCGTTCCCTCATCTTTTCGTCACTGTTGAATGTTATTTTTAAATGTTACTTTCATATATGTTGTGTAAGGAATGAATTGAGGAAATCAAAGGTTAGCCCTGAGTCCCTTTCTTGTTTGCTCAACTATTTGATTGTTTCCCTTAGGATGTGTCAAAAGCTGACTAGTTTCAAAGTACTTATTAGATCTTAGGCCATTCTGTGTTATCTTTGTGATTGTCTTGGAAGTAACTAAGTAAAGAAGAACTAGGAGAGGATCAGGGTGAGTCCCAGCCCACTAGTTTCTGCTCCAAAGGTTGCCTTCAAGTTTCCCTTCGTTTTTAATATGTGTTCTATTAGAAGTGTATCAAAGGCTGGATAGTTTCGAAGTACTTACCAGATCCTAGTTTGCTTCTATGTTTTTCTTAAGTGCCTGGTCAAAGGATGGCTAGTTTCAAAGTACTTACCAGATCCTGGGCTGCTCTTTGTTCTGCATCTGTTATTTCCCTTTCTTATTGTATCACTCCATTCCATAAATCAAACTTTAAAGAGATCCTTAGGCATAGATGACTTGCCCCATAGATTACTCTTGAACCTGAATGTTCCAATTAAATTCTCTTATGACTCCATAGCCCAATGGATTGAAAACTTGCCATCATCTTTCTTTATAATCAAAGCTTACTCTGTTTGCTTGCAAATTCTCACCTTTGAACCTATTTGCATATAGATCTTTCCACCTCAGACAACAAATATGTTCAACCATCCGAGAAAACCAAACAAAACCCTTGGCCTTCATAACTAGCCTAATATCATCATCCCAAACTTCAAAGACAATATCCATCTTTGTACATATTGGAGAGATCCCTCTCCGGATTCAGGAGGGCTAGATCCTAGAATCCCAAAGTTGGTTGAAATGATGTTAACTCTGTGATCGGACTTTGCCAATCTTGCTTGTTACAGAGACCTAATAGGTTACATATGGGTTGTGAGTATATGTTGGCATATCAGAAGTTAATTGTGGAATTTGTAAGCATCTATCGATATTGTTTTAATTAGCTCCGTCTATAATTAATAGAACAAAAACATCTTTTATGTTAATTAGCTCCGTCTATAATTAATAGAACAAATACATCTTTTATGTTAAATATATGATTTGTTATGGGGTATAAAACTTGCAGGAAACAAAGTATGGAACTGCGCCAACAGATGAAATTTTGAAATATGGCATGGTACATGGTTTTGAAAGAATGTGTATAGTTTATGAGTCAATTGTTGCTATGGTACGTCATTTTTCTTTTCGATTTACATTGATGTATATTATTTAATATTGGAATTTTCATTATTCTCACCAATGTATATACACTCATTTCTGTTTATTTTTATGTTTGTAGATGGAAAGTGAAGAAGAAGAAAACAATCAACGCCGTGAACACAACATTCCTAAAAATAACCCAAGTCATGGAAGTAGCTCTAGCAGTGACAGCAGTTCAAGCGAAGAATGATGATCACTATGTAATTTGGATATCAAAGCAAGGAATTTTATTTTTTGAAATATGTCTGTGAAATTAGACATTTTGTTTAATGTAATGGACATAGTGTCCCAATTGAAAGACAAAGGGATACGAATAATTGTCCCATTTTGTATGATAAAGACTGTCTTATTCATATATATATATATATATATATATAATCATAAAATATATTTTAATTTATTCTATTGTGTTCTCCATTGTCGCTATTGCGTTCTCCATTGTCGTTCTCAAATGCACTAATAAAAATTTAATTCATATGAATATTGTTATAATATGTGTCAAATTTTGATGAATAATGAATTTAAAACAATCACAATAATTGGACTGTCAGAGGTGGATGTTTCTAAAAAAAACAAAATGAAAACCGGTGCGTTTATGTGTCTATACGCACTGGTGTGTTTATGATGCTATGGGCACCGCACTAATACCGATTCTAGTTATAAATATCGGTGCGTTTGTGTGATACTCTGCATCGGTGCATTTGTAAATGCCATGTACACCACACGAATACCAATACCAATTATAAATATCGGTTCCTTTCTGTTATACGGAGCACCGGTGCCTCATAAAGATACACTCACTAGTGCACTTATACGACCTATGGGCACCGCTCAAATCCCAAGACCAATTAGAACGGCCATGTGCGTTGTATCACCAACACCAGGCCTGGTGTTGTTGTTTTCCTTAATGGCCTAGTGCATTCTCCTTCGACCGCCCCAGTGCGTTGTCTACCAATACGCACCGGTGTGTTAAAACCTGATAAGAGCACCGATGAAAAAACATCCGTAATAACCTCCGGCTACCCATTTTTTTTTAGTTGTGTTTAATTTCCGTTAAAAGCTCCGCCAAAACCTCCGTTACCAGAAATGGATGTGGTAGCATATGTTTTTTTGACAATTTTGGCCAATTTTATAACACCAAAAACCTCCTTTATAACCTCCTCTAGAGGGTCTTTTCCTTTTAGTGACTCAAGCAATAAGAACAATCCTCCAATGATCAAAACAATCAACACATGAGTTGCTGCAATTGTATAGAATGCAGGAGAGCAGTGACAACGATGTCTATATTAGTGTAGTTGCTGCTATAAACATACATAGATGGAATATGGCTGATATAAACAAAATAAATTCCCAAGAAAGAAGATGTGGGCTTCTAATACATGTTTTCTAGCCAACCCGAAAAATATTGCTAGAAATATCGAGAAATATACAATGTGAAAAATAACCCCTGGGTTGAGATGTCACTGCAAACTGAATCTGAATAAAATGAGGCTATGAAAAATCTGAAATGATGATGTCCTCCTCCAATAGTATTTCTAAATAGAAGGCTGATCCCTCTACTCAGAAATAGACCCTCCTGATGAGCTCAATGAACCCTCCCAGCAATTGCCTCCAAAAATAACGCAGTTCAGAATTGTGACTGCGTTGTGAGGGATGGTAGATGGTTGGCCTGATGTCAAAGGTGTGAAAATATGCACAGGAGCTCTCCTTGTTGATCCTCCAATGGATAGGCTACCTCTCTATTGAAAAACAAGCCCATAAATGGCTCAATGTGATCCTCCTTTGCTGCACCCTGCAACGCAACCCAGCTCTAAATGGAAACTGCACTATAGCTGAAGGAGGTAGCTTGAACAAAATTCTGGAATGAGGAAATGCAGCTCAAATAGCCTCTCCTTCCTTGAGGATGAGGTAGGGATTCGTGATTAGGAACACCCTTGTGCTAAACAACACAACAACCCTTCTAAACAACAAGAGGAAGCAAAGTCTAAACAGACCAATATCAATAATAATCTAAAACATGAATAACAATGGTTGTCATCCCCTCCATATATAGCATGAGAGCCTCCTCACATTGGGTCTCATCCATACTTTCCACCAAGCTCATGCAAGTTGTCCTTCACTAAAACTGCACTGTCTCATCATAAAGACCACTCCTCTATGACATCGATGTTGATTTGGTCAAAGTTGACTGAATCAACATGATCCAATCCATGTTCACACCAAAAGGTGCTTAATCCAGCTGCTTATTCTTCTTCCTTTCACATTATGAGTGTTATTATTCCTTCTAAAGGGGTTTTATGGGTCTCCCCACCCACTTATTCACCTACCTAGTGATAAAACCAACTATAATATTCCATTTAGATGAAGGCTAAATTTTTGGAATATTACAGTCCTCCCCTCCAAAATGTTGCTTGTCTTCAAGCAACTGTAAAGGTGGATAAAAATTCCTCCCTCCTCTTCTTGTGGCCTCCTCATCAATAGTTTCCACCACAACTCAACATAATCTGCAATAAATCTTCCCTCCAATGGTTCCTCCCAAGTATGCAAACCCAAATGGTTCACATCATGAAAAAGTGGAAGGTGTAAGTGGAAATATTCTTCCTGTCCCATGGCCTTCTCAAGGTAGGAGTGATGATAAACATAGGGAATCTCATCCCCAATGAGAGTCTCCCATACCCATGCTATAATCCAAATGAAATGATCCATTTTAGGTAGCTCATCAAAGAAATCCTCAACCCTTGGTTTGTGCAATGTGTTGGGGCTGCATGGAGAGTTTAGTTTTTCCCATCCAAGTTGTTTCTCTCTCCATTTATGGTAAGTATGGGGTTTTTGCTGATCTTGGGCTGAAATGTCATGGCCTCCAAGAATGGCCCAAGTTACCCCACCAAACAAATCAGCCATGAAGTGCCTCCTCCAAGAACTCAAGTTCTCCAAATGGCTCCTCCCACATGAAGAAAAGAGATGTAGTATGGAAATCATGGTTTGCCCATTGTTTCTCCTGAAACATACAACATGTAAAGTAGGGAGAATCATAATCCATATGGGCACCTCCAACTCTTGTCCCAGTCTCCAAACATAGCTCCCCATGAACATAAGAATATCAGCAATATATGGAAGCAAAAACCAATGAAAACAAGCTGCCATATGACAACCGGAAAGTGGATCATAGTTCCACACATGGAAGCAGCGCAGTGCATCCCTTGCCTGCCTTAAAGAAAAGAATAACAAGTGCCCTTCCAGCCACATTTTTTCTGCCACAATCATCCCATAAGATGAAATCGTGAATGAAAAATGTGGTGTCAATGGTGCACACCAAGAATCATGTGGCTTCCCCGACAAAACACTGATAGAATGGCCAACATCAATGTTGCAAATGGCCTCAAGTACATGAAAATACAATATAAAAGAAGGAAGGATCATCCTTGGTACAATATGCTGCTCATATATAGTAAAGAAGTGCAAATCATAATGCAAAAATGTACCTCCTCTACTATGTACTTTGGTCATTGAGCTGAAATGGCTCATCTGAAAGTTCTCCCTCACTCTCAATGAGTAAGGAAGTGGCTGTGCCAACCTCTCCATCAGCACCCATGCTATGCATCTCTCCATATGCTGAAATATATCATGCTGGATGCCCTCCCAAATGAACTCCTCCATCAAAGAATGAAATGCATCAAAGTGCACGGAGAGGAAGTCCTCATGTGCTGCATGTAGCATCTTCTTCTTAAGCTTAGAAGCTTTAGTCAAGAAGACTCTACCATAAGAATATATGACCATATCATCCACCATATATCTATCATCTCCATCCAGGTCATCAAGAATCATGCAAGCACCAAGATCCTTGGAGTACTCTACCAAGAGTTGAGACCTCCAATATGGATCAATCCTCCTAAGAGACAACGCTGAAGATCTGAAATGTGAAGCTCCCCACATGTTGTTGTCTTCTCCTTTGACATCCCCTATGCCAAATTCATCTTCTAAAGTGCTTCCATTCGCATCATGCAGCTGCTCATGCTCAAATAGAAGTGGTGTCTTTCGGAAGTTGGCCTCCCATGAGAAGCTACCATCCAAAAAGAACCTCCTGAACTTGGCCACTGTAATCATGAGTGGCCTCCATCTACTCCAATGTATGGAGGATTCCTCCCTCAAAGAAAGTACCCTTTGTTTCTCCAAATCCATGGATTAGCTCCCTTACACCATGAAGGTGCCATCCTCCACCACTGCAGCAACTTCTGTTAGCGCAGTATATGTAGTGAGAGTGGGTAATGCTGAAAATGGGAGAATGTCTCCTTCCTCCTTGAGTCTATCCCAAAATATCTACGATGTACTAGAATCTTCCAAGGTCATAACCCCTCTGAAATCTAAGAGTGGTGAACCAAATGGCAAGATGTTTCTCACCAACTCTAGATCTGGTGGCCTCCCTGGTGGAATGCCCCCATGTAGTGAGACATCAAAATATAAAGTGGACTGTATATATGAGTGGAATGATTTTCCCCTCTCTTCATTGCGCAATACAGTCTCCTCCTTTTGTATAGAAATCTCCTGAAATAAATAAGGGTAAATGCTCATCATCCCTTGATGTTGATCCTTCTCTTCTTCCATCTCACAAGATTCACAACCCATAATAACTGTTGCATGCTGCTTCAGAATTATGTTTTGGTTCCCACATGTTGGATCATTTGGAACTTCTTGCAAAGACACAAGGGCTCCTATAATGGAAGCAATGGCTTCCTTCCCATCTCCATGTGGTGATGGATATCCTCCTGATGGTACAGCGCTGTTAGCTCTTCTTTTCTCATCCTCTTCATCAATATTTGAAAATTCCTCATCATCAATGAGAGACCCTTGACCTTGGTCTTCCCTTGAAGGAGGAACCTCCATGTCTTCATCTATAGAAGAGGGCTCTTCAAGAAGTGGGGATCTTTCCCTTAGCAAGGCATCATGCATGTTTTTATCCCCTTTAACACAAATAAGGAGCGGAGTTGGCAGAATAGATCTCTCCAACTCATGCAAAGGTTTTGAGTTTTTGGGTTCAACAAAAATGATGTTTTACAATGTTTGATATCAAATCTTCTCACTAATTTCTTAGTGAACCCTGCATAAGTGTTTACATTTGCATGATAACATGATGTAGAACTATAAAACCACCAATCATGGGCCATACCTTTGAGATGCAGCGCTGCTACTCTAATGGCCTCCTTTTCTGAAACTTGGTGTAGCTGGAAATAGGAATCTAGCTCCCTTACCCAAGATTTGGTTGTGCACTTTGTTGATCCATCAAAGTTAGATAGAAATATTTTACCCCTCTTTCTTCTATTATGGCTGATGGATCTTCTGTATTCCTTTATTTGGAAAAACCCTTGGAAGTACAAGTGCTATTTGAATCTCCATGATTGAGACTCATACTCCTGAATATAGTCACTCAAGGTCTCCTCCCTTGGTGCATCTTCCTCCTTCATCCTTCTTGCAGTGAATATGGGCAATAAATTGTGCTGTGGATCTGCATGTGTGGCTGAATTCTCACACCCATCATGTGAATATCTAGGGCTTGCTTCAATTTCAAACTCTCTTGGAATTTTTCTACACCTCTCCCCTTTCATCTCCTTAAGATCTTCTTTGATATTTTTCACAATTTGGAAAAGAAGCTGGGAGATCCTTTCTTCCTTCATTTCTCCAAATAATGGAGTCATGCCTTTGTTTCTTCTATATAAATTCTCCTTTCTTTGAGAAGAAGCTTCTCCTTCTAATGACATAATGTCTTGATGCACAGGCTGAGCCAAGATTATGCTCCGATACCACTGTAATATTCCAAATTGGAAATAGCAACAATATAAGAAATAATAATGTAAAACACAAAAAATATAATCATGACATGAGAGGGATCAATATGAAGCCATAATTTTATTAATATATCAGCAAAAATATACAAAAATATCTTGAGTGACAAGCCACTCAAGCAATAAGAACAATCCTCCAATGATCAGAACAATCAGCACATGAGTTGCTGCAACTGTATATAATGCCGGAGAGTAGTGACAACATTGTCTATATCAGTGTAGCTACTGCTATAAACATACATAGATGTAATATGGCTGATAGAAACAAAATAAATTCCCAAGAAAGAATATGTGGGCTTCTAATACATGTTTTCTAGCCAACCCGGAAAATATTGCTAGAAATACCAAGAAATATACAATGTGACAAATAACCTTGGGGTTGAGATGTCACTGCAAACTGGATCTGAATAAAATGAGGCTATGAAAGATCTGAAATGATTATGTACTCCTCCAATAATATTTCTAAATAGAAGGTTGATCCCTCCACTCAGAAATAGACCCTCTTGATGAGCTCAATGAACCCTCCCAGCAATTGCCTCCAAAAATAATGCAGTTCAGAATTGTGACTATGTTGTGAGGGATCGTAGATGGTTGGCCTGATGCCAAAGATGTGAAAATATGCCCAAGAGCCCTCCTTTATGATCCTCCAATGGATAGGCTACCTCTCCACTGAAAAAAAAAAGCCCAGAAATGGCTCAATGTGATCCTCTTTTGCTGCACCTTGCAACACAACCCAGCTCTAAACAGAAACTGCGCTGTAGCTGAAGGAGGTAGCTTGTCCAAAATTCCAGAATGAGGAAATGCAGCTCAAAGAACCTCTCCTTCCTTGAGGATGTAGAAATTAGCTGAATAAATCACTTATTCACTGAAGATTAACCCGGTCATATATCAATTTCGAATTGCATACATAACACATAACCTTCTTCTACAATTAATTGTCACATGCGGAAAGAATAGAAGCGATATCACATCAAATAATCACACACATTAACACAGTATGTATGGGGAAAGCTTATAGCTGAAAACCCCGCAGCTATAGTATATTATAAATGGAGAGAACATGCAGCAAATACATAGTACAAACTCCTCACAAGTACTCGGTACTATCTCCCAAAGCTACACAAAAACTAGCTTGGTTTTGAACAAGTCACAGGTTCAAAACACACCCACTACTTCTCTGCCTCTATTGCGCAATCAAGGCTGGTCTAAATAGAGATCCAGGTTCGAATCTCACTGGCTCCAACTACGCAATTGTCATTGGTAATTTCCTCCAAGTGTGGTGCAAATCTCATGCACAACTGATCCTCCAACTGATAGCTATACTCACCCTTTCATCTACCTCTTTCACTGGTCTCCACTGAACTGATCATGCACTGAGTTAAAATGATGTGTTCTTTAGCTGAATAATGAGTTAATAATTAGTGAATTAAATAATATTTAATTCACACAACTCATCTCTAGTGTATTAGCCAGTTAAACTAAATACAACTAGTTCAACTAGTTAACCAGAACACCACCTCCATTAACTCCTCAATCAACTCCACCAAAACTCTGCCACATGAGTCTAACTAAAGTCTAACATGCAATAGCTCACTTAACTCATAGGAAATTCGAATTTCCTTATGTCAGCTGCATGCCCCACCTCTGGGGGTCAAACTGAAGTGCTCCAAGAGGATAAACTGCTGTTTATAGTCTAAATATTATTAAGGGTAAATAATATTTGACTTCCATATTTTTAGGAGATACAGTCTAAAAATAGCCTGGGTCCTAAAAATAAGGGTCTCATCTATTTTTACCAACATGTCGCATACTTCAAGAATCTCCAACTGGAATTCCCAAATTATGCTCTGTATGTCTAAAAATAGACATAGTCTAAAAATAGATTTTTCCGACAAAAATCACATGTGTGGTCCCCACCTAGTTTAGGTGATCACTTTCCAACTAGGATCAGGAAAGATGTCTCAGGAGGCCTCCTTCACTGTTTCTTGTTGCCATCTTCAACAGAGGATGAGGTAGGGATTCCTAATCAGGAACACCCTTGTGCTAAACAACACAACAACCTTGCTAAACAGCAAGAGGAAGTGTTGAGATTGCAACAAGATGATGAGCTTAGTGGAAAGGAGTCGCCTTCACTAAGTGGGCCTGCAGGGTATTTTTGGCGCAAAGTCTATTTTTAGACTATGTCTATTTTTAGACATATGGATAATGTTCTATGAGTTGCAGGATACTATTTGTGGATGGTTGGTCAAGTCAGGAAAAATATATGGACTTATATTTTTAGACATACTGGGCGGAATCTATTTTTAGATTGCCAGTATAAAAATAGATATGTCGAATATTATTAGCTCTTAATAATATTTGGACTCTAAACATTATCTTATCCTCTTGGAGCACTTCAGTTTGATGCCTGGATGTGGCACATGCAGCTGACATAAGGAATTACGCTATTCCTAGGGTTTAGTGGAGCTATTGCATGGTTGACTTCAATTAGAACTCATGTGACAGAGTTTGGTGGAGTTGATGAGACAATTAATGGAGTTGTGTTCAGTTTAACTTAGTTGAGCTAGTTGTATCTAGTCTAACTGATTGATACAATTAGTGAGAGTGGTGTGAATTAATTATTACTTAATTTACTAATTATTAACTCATAAATCAACTAAAGAATACATCAGTTAACTGCAGTGCATGGACAGTTTCAGTGGAGACCAGTGAAGAGGTAGGTGAAAGAGCAAGTGTGACTATCAGTTGTGACTATATTGGTGCATGAGATTTGCACACACATTGATGGAGAAGCCAATGAGGATTGCGCAGTACATACTGGTGGGATTTGAACCTTGATCTCATGATTATCCATATTGGATTGCGCAGTAGAGGCTGGCTAACAGGTGGAGCAGATTGGAGCATGTGTTTTGTATGATCTAAGCTTGTGTAGTGTGTAACAATTGGAGGTTGTACTGAGAGCTTGTGAGGAGTTTGTACAATGATTGTTACATGATCTCTATCATTATAATATACAGATAGTTGGGGGTTTTCAGCTTTAAGCTTTCCCATAAATACTATGTTTATATGTGTGATTGTTTATGGTTTTAATGTGCGCATGCGATTGTTTAATTTCCGCAAATTGATGATCAATAGTAGAAGAGGTTATGTATTATGCATGAAGCTCAAATAGTGTGTGATCAGGATAATCTCAATGAATAATTTAACAGTTATTCAAATTTCTACATGGTATCAGAGCAGTATTGATCATTGGAGAAATTGCAAAACATTGAAGGGGTTGAGTTTTGTGCTGGTGGAATTTGAATTTGCAGCAGTGTTTTCTTGGTGTCAAAGTTGAGATGTCTTTCAACGGATTGCAATTGGAGTATGCCCTTGAGGGCAGCTCGAATTATATTGCATGGAAGGACAGGATGGAGGTGGTGATGGATGACAATGGGTTGAAGGAGTTCATAGATGCTGAAGTCCCAAAGCCTACTTCTAGTGATGCTGCCGTAATTGAGGCTTGGAAAAAGAAGACAGAAAAGTGTCGAAGGATTCTGTTGGAGGGCGTGAAGGACCACATAGTGTCCAGCCTGCATGGTAAGGCTTCTCCATTCTTGATGTGGAAAGCCTTGACAGATTTATTCCAAATCAAGAGCGACCAGAAGAATTTGGTGCTCAAGGATAAACTCAGAAACATAAAGATGGAGAAAGGCGATAGTATTCCCAAGTACCTCACGAAGTTCATCCAATGTAGGGATGAGATGGGAAGTGTGGGGGTGACTATTGATGATGAGGACTTGGTGAGCTTGGCTCTCCTTGGGCTTCTGAAGAGTTGGCACTCCTATCAAGACTCTGTCAATGGTCGGGAGAAATTGCCAGGATGGGAGCAAATTTGGTCGGATTTTGTGCAAGAGGAGATAAGGCGGAGTACCAGAGATGGATCTTCATCAAGGAACTCTGATGAAGAAAATTGCGCTTTGGCTGCCAAAGCAAAGAAGGGGAAGAGCAAGAAAGCTTCTCATTCTGGTGCGAAAGGCAAGAAGCAGGACATGTCCAAGGTGAAGTGCTTTCACTGTCACCAACACAGACATTATGCCACAAATTGTCCGTAGAAGAAGAAAAATAAGCAAGCTCCTGGATCTGCAGCTGGAGAGGCCTTAGCCTCACAGTTTGAGCTGGATTTTTTGCTGATCACATGCTTGGTCTCAAGTGTGGTGGGATCAGTGTGGTTTCTGGACAGTGGTGCATCTTTTCACATGACAGGAGATCAAGATTTGTTTGCTGATCTGGATGAGAAAGATCTTGGAGTGCACATCGAGATGGGCGATGATGGTAGATACAGTGCGACCGGTATCGGTACCATTTCCTTTGAGAGGGAGTCTGGTAAACCCTTCGTATTGAAGGAAGTGATGCATGTTCGAGGATTGAAGAAGAATAATATCTCTGTGGCGATGTTAGAAGACAAGGGATATGATGTTGTCTTTAGTGAGGGAAAGGCTTTCCTGCGCAGTAAGGCAACTGGTGAGACTCAGAGGATAGGGGTTCGAGTTAAGAACCTTTATCAACTATAGGTAGATGGATGCACAGCAATGGCAGGCAAGGCAGAAGGAGTGGTGAGCCCGGATGATGGCGAGTTGTGGCACCGGAGATTGGGCCACCTTCACCATGGAGCTTTGAAGATACTGTAGTAGATTTCTACTGGGCTTCCTAAAGGCACTCTTGCGCAGTCAGATCAGTGCAAGGGATGTACCTTGGGAAAATTTGTGAAAGTCACCTTTCACGAGAAGGATAGTCGCGCCACGACGATCCTTGAGAGAATTCACACAGACGTGTGTGGACCTTTCTCAGTAGCTTCGATAGCAAAGCATAGGTCTTATGTGATATTTGTTGATTATTTTTCCCTGCAGGGGCCGGATCTTCATGTAATAGCGTGAGGATGTGATACTTTAAAGTTCTATGAGTTCAAGGCACTAGTTGAGAAAGAATCGGGGAAGCAGGTGAAGGCTCTTAGGAGCGACAATGGTGGTGAATTCATCTCTGGAGAATTCAAGGACTTTTGCACATGTATGAATTAGAGAGATTATAACACCTCATAACCCACAATGCAACGTTTCTGAGCTGTAAGGCACCCATCGTGTGCCTGGCGGCGATGTCATGATCAGGGCCTACCCATTCACTTGTGGGCGGAGGCATGCAATACTGTAGTATATGTGCAGAACCGTTGTCCTCACAGGATACTTGGCATGAGTACACCCGAGGAGGCGTTTTCTGGTAAGAGGCTTGATATTTCCCATTTGAGGATTTTTGGTTCACCTGCTTACATTCATGTGACGAAGGATGCCAGGAAGAAGTTGGAGCCGACCGCAGAGGTTGGGATATTTGTGGGGTACACTGATACGCCCCACAACTATCGTGTGTATTTGCCAGACAGTCGCAAGACTGTTGTGCGACGGGATATCAAATTTTAGGAGGAGAAAGCCATGAAGTGTTTGCTTGAGAGGGAGCCACACTTGCATGCAGATGAGGAGCTATTAGTTCCTAAGGATGAGCTTCAGGATGTGGATCAGCCACAAGAGGAAGTTCATGGAGTGGAAGAGACCACTCATGCAACACCAACCATCAGAGGGCGGAAGCGCACTACAGAAGCTGAGCGACTGGCTCAAGATGCAGAGAAGGTTGTAAGAGCACCTACATCACAGCGCAGACAGAGACAGTCACCTGACCAGTATACTGGATACATGGCTCTTATGAGCAAGTGTATCGTGACAGAGCCATCCTCTTTCGAGGAAGCTGTGGAGGATCCCGCATGGGTAGATGCCATGGTGGAAGAGTATGATTCGATTGTTAGAAATAGTGCATGGGAGATTGTCCCAAGGCCGGAAGGGAAATCAGTGGTGGGTTCGAGATGGATCTACAAAGTGAAGCAAGCAGTTGACAGGAGTGTGGAGAAGTAAAAGGAAAGATTTGTTGCCCGTGGATTCTCACAGATCGAGGGGATCAATTATGAGGAGACCTTTGCACATGTCGCAAGGTACTCTTCCATACGGACGATCCTAGCTCTCTCAGCGCAGATGGGGTGGCACATCCATCAGATGGATGTGAAGACTGCGTTCCTCAACGGAGTCATTGAGGAGGAGGTGTACATAGAGTAGCCCGAAGGTTTCGAGATATTCAGCAGTGAGTCGCATGTGTGCAGACTCAAGAGAGCACTGTATGGGTTGAAACAAGCACCTCGTGCTTGGTACACACGGATAGACAGTTATTTCACCGGACTTGGATTCTCCAAGAGTGAGGCGGATCCTAACCTATACCAGATTGTGGTGGAGGGTAAGTTGCTGATCATTGTACTTTGTGTAGATGATTTGATTTTGACAGGTGATGAGCTGTTGATACTCTCATGCAAGGAGGATCTTGCAAAAGAGTTTGAGATGAAGGACTTGGGCCTCCTTCATTATTTCCTGGGATTGGAAATTTGGCAGCATAGTGGTGGATTGTTTGTTTCTCAGGGTAAGTATGCCCGGGAGATACTGGAGAAGTTCAACATGCATGGCTGCAAGCCTGTTGATACTCCTCTTCCTGGTGATCGGAGGAGGGAGGATGCTACTTCAGCGGAGGTAGTGCATGCCACTGTTTATCGACAGTTGGTGGGGTTGCTTATGTATCTGGTCAATACACGACTCGATATATGTTATGCAGTTAACCAGCTTTCACAAGCTATGGTTAAGCCTACCAAGCTCTTTTGGAAGGCGGGGAAGCATGTATTGCGTTATCTTAGAGGCACATCGGGATATGGATTGTGTTACAGACAGTCGGGTGGGGTGAAGTTGTGTGGCTTCACGGATGCAGATTGGGCAAGGAGCCCAATGGAAAGAAAGAGCACATCTAGAGGGATTTTCAGTATCGGGTTGACAACAGTTTCTTGGTATAGCAGGAAGCAGATATCCGTGGCACTCAGTTCAATAGAAGCCGAGTATATGCCAGCAATTTTGGCTGCATGCGAGGCTATATGGATGAGGAAGATCCTGGTCGGGTTGTTCGGTTCACACTTAGAGCCTTCTGTGATTTATTGTGATAATCAGAGTTGCATCAAACTCTTAGTTAATCCAGTATTTCATGATAGATCTAAACACATTAACATCCGGTATCATCATATCAGAGATTGTGTGCAGCGGAGAATCATGTTACTTTCATACATTCCTACGGAGGATCAGGATGCTGATATCTTGACCAAGGCGCTCACCAGGAGAAAATTTGAATACCACAGAGGCAGGATAGGGGTTGCAGGTAATCCATATCTTGTTGAGAGAGAGTGTTGAGATTGCAACAAGATGATGAGCTTAGTGGAAAGGAGTCGCCTTCACTAAGTGGGCCCGCAGGGTATTTTTGGCGCAAAGTCTATTTTTAGACTATGTCTATTTTGTTTTTTCATATGGACTGTTCCTGGTGAGCTGCGTGATGCTATTTGTGGATGGTTGGTCAAGTCTAAAATATATGGACTTCTATTTTTAGACATACTGGGCGGAATCTATTTTTAGATTACCAGTCTAAAAAATAGATATGTCGAATATTATTAGCTCTTAATAATATTTGGACTCTAAACTTTATCTTATCCTCTTGGAGCACTTCAGTTTGATGCCTGGATGTGGCACATGCAGCTGACAGAAGGAATTATGCTATTCATAGGGTTTAGTGGAGCTATTGCATGGTTGAATTCAGTTAGAACTCATGTGACAGAGTTTGGTGGAGTTGATGAGATAGTTAATGAAGTTGTGTTCAGTTTAAATTAGTTGAGCTAGTTGTATATAGTCTAACTGATTGATACAATTAGTGAGACTGGTGTGAACTAATTATTAATTAATTCACTACTATTAACTCACTAAATCAACTAAATAGTCACATCGCTAATCAAGAAGGTATGGATACAAGGGAGACCAGTGAAGAGGTAGGTGAAAGAGCAAGTGTGACTATCAGTTGTGACTATACTGGTGCATGAGATTTGCACACACATTGATGGAGAAGCCAATGAGGATTGCGCAGTACATACTAGTGGTATTTGAACCTTGATCTGGTAATTATCCATATTGGATTGCGCAGCAGAGGCTGGCTAATAGGTGGAGCAGATTGGAGCATGTGTTTTGTATGATCTGAGATTGTGTAGTGTGTAACAATTGGAGATTGTACTGAGAGCTTGTGAGGAGTTTGTACAATGATTGTTACATGATCTCTATCATTATAATATACAAATAGTTGGGGGTTTTCAGCTTTAAGCTTTCCCATAAATACTATTTTTATATGTGTGATTGTTTATGGCTTTAATGTGCGCATGCGATTGTTTATATTTCCGCAAATTGATGATCAATAGTAGAAGAGGTTATGTATTATGTGTGAAGCTCAAATAGTGTGTGATCAGAATAATCTTGGTGAATAATTTAACATTTATTCAAATTTCTACAGGAAGCACCAATATCAATAATAATCTAAAACATGAATAACAATGGTTTCCATCCTCTCCATATATAGCATGAGAGCCTCCTCACATTGGGTCCCATCCATACTTGCCACCAAGCTCATGCAAGTTGTCCTCCACTAAAACTGCGTTGTCTCATCATAAAGACCACTCCTCTATGACAACGTTGTTGATTTGGTCAATGTTGACTGAATCAACATGATCTAATCCATGTTCACACCCAAAGGTGCTTAATCCAGTTGCTTATTCTTCCTCCTTTCACATTAGGAGTGTTATTATTCCTTCTAAAGGGGTTTTATGGGTCTCCCCACCCACTTATTCACCTACCTAGTGATAAAACCAACTATAATATTCCATTTAGATGAAGGCTAAATTTTTGGAATATTACATTGATTATATCAATGAGATTATTAGAGATATATATTGCATTGAATAATGTTTCCTCTGCATGTTTAAGAAGAATCTCCCATTCTCTAAGGACAATTTCCTTATGTGACACTTCAATTCTGGGAAGATTAGCTAATCTTCCATCAACACTGTCCTTCCATGTAAGGAAATCTGTAATATTTTCTTCAATTTCATCAAAATAAGTTCTAATATCTGATACTTAATCAACTAGGGAACTAGTTGTATGACACAAATCATGAATAGTGGCTAAATTTTGGCAAAACAAAATTTGGTGTTGAGAAAGGAGAGTACTTAAATCTTTTGTTTCCTTCTTGAACTCTAGAAATTTAGGATTAAGACTTAGTTGTTCAATCATGTTCTGCAATTCATGTATCTAAATTTCTCAGGCCTATAAATCAATGTCATATTGAACTTTAAGGGCATGAAAATTGTTCTAAAGTTCATTAATTTGTCCTTGCCATTGATTGGAAATATTTTGTTTCTCGATCTCGAGACTCTGTTCCAACTGAGCAATTATGTCTTCCTTTACTTTCAACAATTTCTGTACTTCAGTGGCTTTATCCATGGTTGTTGAAGAATAAATTCTCGTGAATTGAGTGATTCTTCCCTGCTCCTCTGTAGGAGTGGCCAAAAATAATTTCCATACTACTTCGAAAGAAGCATTTCCAGGAACTAATGCTTGGGACTGATCAATTTTTATTTTCTTCATTTGTCTTTTGACAATATCCTTATGCTCAGGACTATAAAATACATCAAGGGGAGGAATTTATTCAACCCTTAATACAACCTTCAATGTTGGGAAGGTTGGTATAAATTCAATGGCTTTAGTTTCTAAAGGCTTGTTAGAAGCCTTTACTGTGATCGTAGTATGTTCCAAACTTTTAGAAGTATCTGGGACCTTCTCTTGTAAGGGAGTCTTCAAAACCTGTGGTTATTTGGATTTCAAAACTTGGTTACACTGGTCCCATATTTCCTCAAGCTTATTATTAGGAAAAATACCTTCAGCCTGAGAAGAGGAGGAAGCACCTGTTTCTTTTGTTTGGGCATATCAATAGTCTGTGTTGAGCCAACAATTATAACATCATCCTGAATTGTGATTTCTTGAGGAAGATTTAATGAATCAAGAGTCAAACTAGATACCATT
Organism: Pinus albicaulis; assembly: GCA_034641835.2. NCBI lineage: Eukaryota > Viridiplantae > Streptophyta > Pinopsida > Pinales > Pinaceae > Pinus > Pinus albicaulis. Next base: position 51,621,778 of record CM076582.1, on the reverse strand, counting down.
GCGGCTCTGTATTGGGTGAATTGAATAATCTCTTGTGGAGTCAAATGTTTTGTTGCTTGCCTTGTAACCATTGAATAAGTAGATTCTTTTTCAAATAGGTCATCAAATTTTTCAGGTTCTGGAGAAAACTGTCTGATGCTTGACTGTGTAGTAACCATTTTACAAGAGTGCCTATGTAATAGATTCCTTGTGTTTTACTATGGATTTCACCTCTATGGGGTGGAAGTGGACCTTTGAAATTTAGACTGATTAATATTACTACAAATAAAAATAAATCATCACTTTGTAAATTTACACAACTTGTTATTGATGAAAATATTCATTATCTTTTTCAGTCATATAGTTAGTTGTAAATATAAAAAAAGAGAACTATAGAAGCTTAGCATTATTATATAATTATTTGTAACTGATAGAGCCACTGCTTCCAGCAGGTGTCCATAGCCTCGACAGGGTTATCATTTAACTAAATAATACGAGTATCCCATCCACTTATAGTAGTATTTTATAGGTATTAATTTTTATTTTAAATTTTTTCTTTTAGCTGCTTGAAAGAAATTGTACTATTTTGGTGGGAAGATAACGACAATGCCATTCTGTAATATTCCAAAATTGGAACAGCTCAGCAAGCCTGCTGAAATAATGCACTTCTGAGAATAATGTGCATAGAAATGAGTTTGCAGCTCTTGGATCCCTTAGATAAGCTCATCTAAGATCTAAATCCAAAAGGAGAGCAAAAAAAAAAAGACTAGGTGGGTTAAACAGATCTCCCACAAACTAGTCTAGCTGAAAATTACCCAAAGAGAGGGACTGCAGCTGTATGCAAAGGATTGCTTCAGAAATAACGCAGATCCACTGAAGCAAAATAGGAGGCTGATATGGAGGTTCAGAAATCAGATATATAACATCAAATCAGAAGTATATTATAGTCCATACATTGTACAAGAGAAAGAATGATACAATACAGGAGAAATCCTCATAAATGAGGTGCTACAACCATGAGAAAAGACTGCATAACCATGACAGTGTTATTTTTAGGGCTGAAGCAGTATTTTATTAATTCTTTAGATCTAGAGCAGATCTTTACATAAATATTTAGATCTAATATAGATATTTGTACAAGAAATGTTGATCTATACATCCCCCTTGGGGTTTTGCCCAAAACATGAAGCACAGAGAGTAGATATGAGATCTAAGGTTGCAAATCTGCAGAATGATTTAGAAATTTCTGAATAATAAAATGGTACAGCAGATCAGATCTGAAACATACATGGATTGGATGGCCAATCCATGGATCACCACAGTGACAGGAAGATTCCTAACATTGGAGATCTCTCCTCCAAATTGCAGACAAAACACCCTGCAACTTCTCCTTTGAAAATAATGCAGTCCAGGGAGAGGAACTGCGCTGTAGCCTCTGGGAATGATTTGGCCTGATGCCAAGATGTATATATGAAGCACAATAAAAAAATGAACTCTTTCAGGAGGTTAAAAGACACACTAGGAGGTTAGCATATCTAGTCCTCCACTTGCTGCAAATCACAAGGATAGCTCAATCCTCAACATAAGAAGTGTTGTAGATGTAATGTTAAGCTTGGCCCAAGCCTGATAGTGGACAAGTTAGAACAATTATCCTCCAAGATATGCTCAAGGAAGGAGGTGGGATTCCTGAATAGGAAAGCCCAACAAGGGATGTCTAAGTAGACAATACCTTCAGAAAATAATATCTTCAACAACCTTTTCCTTGCTGCCCTCCTCTTCCTTTTATAAGATAGGAGCCTTGCCAAACCCTAAACCACCTTGAATCACTTAACCCCTTTCACATGAGGTCCTTTTTCTAGAACTACACTGTCCCTCAAAGAGGTTCAATGCATCTAGACTGCATTGTTGACTTGGTCAAAGATGGCTCACTCTTGTGATTTAGACCCATTCACACCTACAGGAGTTTATTTACATAGCCCAGATATGTCTCTGTTCACATAGGCATTGATTTATTCTTAGTTTTCAGGAGTTTTACATGTCCTCCTTCACAATGTATTCATCAATCATGAAAAGAAAAATAAACAAGGAAAATTTAATATTCCTATTAGCTGTAGCTAATTTAGGAATATTAAAATCTCCCCCTCCCAAATGTTTCTTTTCCTCAAGCAACTACAAGGGTGCTACAAAATCTCTCCTCCTTCTCTTGTGGCCTCCTCATCCCATAGTCTCCACCATTGCTCTGAATTTTCTGCAATAGTTCTGCCTCCCAATGGTCCCTCCTCATTGTGCAAGTTGGCCTTTGGTGAATAAACCCAAGGGCTTTCATCATGAAGAAATGGAAGGGCTATGTGGAAACCCTCTTGCTGATCCATGGCCTCCTCAAGATAGAAATGATGGAAATCATGGGGATTCTCATGATTCATGAAAGATTCCTACCCCCATGCTATCATCCAAAGGAAGTGGATTACCTTGTTAGTCATCAGTATTTTTCACTTGTTAGTGATGACTAGATCCATAGCTGAGTTTTCTAGAAGCTGAATTCCATATGTCAATCTGTCATCTAGAAAAACCCTCATAAAACTTTTTTCGCCCCCCTACTTTTCAGTCCGCCCATGTCAAAGTTAAAACTCATTATCACTATCCTATCTAGTTTCAGCCCTATTGGTCTTCCCATCAGATCTAACAGGAAAATCCAAGTCTGTTTCAAAAGCCTCCCCTAAGTTAGGAAGTGGCGTTTTAAGGAATTTTTCCTTTGGCAAACATCAATAAGCCAAAAAACCTCCATCTGATACAGACCATTCATGACAGACCTCCCACCCTGCAAATGAAATTGATAACAACCCTAAGTCGCGCCACTTACACACCCCTAAGTCTCAGCACTGCATAGACCACAGTCTCAAGCTGATTATTAGGTGTTTTACAGTGTTTTATGAATGTTACAAGGACAGGAAACATGTCATTATCTTAGGAGAAGGTTCTTGAATCTACATTTAGAAGAACAACTGCTTCTCAATGTAAACATGAGCCTGAGATACATCTGCAAGATAGAGAGTTACTCATCAAGACCTTGCAGCTTCCTTTCAGCATGAAATCACAGTAAAGGAAAGACACCACTGTCAAACAGACTGGTAATTTGTCATGGCCAAGAACCTCCTTCATCTACAAGAAGAGGGTTAAGGCGCCTCCTTCATCTACAAGAAGAGGGCACTGGCCAATATTGACTTTAAGGATTGCAAAAGCACATGCTTGCTTTTTACTAAACAGTAAAACAATGACTCCAATTTTCTGAGTGTGAGTAATGATCATAACAGGACTAAGATCTGAAATGTGCAAGACAAGAGAAGACAGAGTGTGTGGTTGTGTAAAGAGAATCAGTTGAGGTTTTAGTCATCATCAGGGCTCATCAAAAAGGGACTCCTTAATCAAAGCTATCATAGCAAACATCTCTGCAGGGTTGTTAAGATGCATAGCTTCAATTAGTCTTAAACAGGAAAATACTTCAGTGAAAAGGCCCCTGTGTGTTCTTTGTTCCTGTTGAAATGTGAAGTACAGTCCATGGTTTCTGGATGAACATAAAAAAGAGGCAGGAGAGTAGTACATACAAGTTACACTTCACCACAAAGACTGGTATTTTCTCTTCAGATACAGCAGTTGGTGTTTTTAGAACTCCATCAAAAGAAAGTGACCAGAAGGAGCCTCGGTATCTGTGAGCAGAAGAAAGGATGTTTGTTTTTCAAAGAGTGCTAATCTCTCTACTCACAGATATTATCTTTCAAATGACTTATCATAAGTTGACCAAGGAAAATGGTGACATTTCAGTTTCCCCTCAATGAAGAGCAGTGCAATAAGACAGTGAAGACCTCCTTCACAGGAAACAAAAGGGCAACTCTCCTTGTTTAACTTTCTATTTCTGATGTATCATCTTCTGTTTTTTCTTCTACCCACAGTCAAAGAAGAAAATTCAAAGACACCTAACAGTTACATCTACAATCAAGCAACACCTGTCACCTAATTAGATTTACATTGCAGACAAGATTATAACATAATACCCAGAGCAAAAATGTATTTGATCTAGTTTGTCTCTTGCAAACAGGTATACAAGCTCATCAAGTACAAAAAGAGCTTTGGCACAGTGTTTCAGGTTCTGGAAATAATCAAAGGCAAAATCTAAATGCCACTGCTCCAAAAAGAGACATTTCCTCCTCTAAGTAAGAAACAGTCAAAGTTTCAAAGGACATATTTTTCCATAAGTTATGATCTGAGTTTTGAAAACTTTGAAAAGCATGAAAATAAAATCAGCTGGCAAAGGCAATTTGAGTTTTATTACCAAGAGACATCACCATTGGAACTATTGTTTATCATAGGCAAAGGAGGTGTTTTGATAGACTGTCAGTGTTTTAGAAAGTTCAAGGCCAAAATGGGTTTTCATTATTCAATGGACAGAGATATTATATAATATGTTTTGAGCAGAGGAGTGTATTGAAAAGGGGCACCCTTCTTAATCAAAGGGCCATGGCCAAATCCAAATAAGTGCAGCAATTTGGGCACCTACAGTGGGAAAGAGGTTGAAGAAGCAATTGGAGACATAAACTGTCAAAACATGTTGAAAATACAAACCCTACCCTTTCAAATAACAAAGCAGTCTTCAGTATTTTCTTGATAGATTTAAAGTGAGTTAACATAACAAATGTCCTCAACAGTGTTAAAAGCAAAGTGGCAAAGGATGGTCTGAAGGTCATCAGGGTATTATTCAGAATTGGAGTTGTTGTGTTAAATGGTCACCAAAGAGACAAAACTGACAGGAATCACCCTTCAGACCCATGTGCATAAGTGAAACAGAGTTTTGACCTTTCAAGCCATATTTGTTTTTTATAAAGAGGTTGATTCATGTTAGCATGGTCTAAAAAACATAAAAAATCTCCGTTGCCTGCATCGCTTCGGAATCCAAGTTACAAGTACGCCAAAAGGTATTGTTGAAGAAAGTCAAAACGCTGTGAAAACCTTGCAAGGGCCAACCAAAAGTTCATTTTGCTTTTCAAAAAATAAAAGTGACCGTTGGGAGTTTTGATATGTCAAAGGAGTGAGGTCGAAGAGTGAATTTTCATTTTAAAATAACAAGCAAGTTTTCCTTTGATGTTCTCAGCATCAAACAAAGAAGATTGGAGCGATTCTGAAGAAATTTGCCACAGTTATAACTGCGCGACGCACCTGTAAATCTGCGCGACGTGCTCAGAGGCAATTTAACACAGGCGGTAGACTGTCGCGCGACGCGCCTGTACGTGTGCGCGACGCGCCTATACACGGTGCCCGGCCGACCCGACAGAGCCACCCGAAAACCTGTTTTGGCGCGGCACTCTGAAAGCCAAGCACGTCGCGCATATGTGTAACCCTCATAAGTTATTCAAATCGCCTCTGAAGCTGGCCTAAATGCATCAATAAGATTTTTCATCATATTCTCAAGGTATTTCCATGTACCCTCTCAGTTTTTTAAACAAAGTGCTAAGTGATATGAAGGGTTAAGAAGCCCTATTTTCAAGCTATGGTGTGAGAGAAAATTAGTGTTTTCCTGATTGACTGGTGAAATATCAAACACCTGTGAGCTTTATTTTTATTAAAAGACCATCAAAACACCCTCACTACCGTGGTGAAGCAAAGTTGAGGCTGTCCATATACAGTTGGAGTTTGTTTGGATCAGATTAGTGTAAAGAAAGCAGTGTTTGTTGAAGAGGGCAGTGTTCAAATTAAATTAGGGTTTGTTTTTTAGAGCAGTTGTAATTGAAAGCTACAGGACTCTTCTACCACATCATAGAAACAAAACAAGCCATGTTAACCTCTCTCATAAGTAATGACTTTGACTTAGGGTATATGGTTCAAATAAGTGCAAAGAATGAAAGGGTTAAAGCAGAATTGTTGAGCTTGACTTAGCTTATATATCATCATATATTTTTTGGAGCTGCATATCAGGGTTAAGGTCAAATCAAGGGAGTTCTTGTCCTCATTTAACTTGCTACATCACCATATCTGTAAGCTGGTTTTTTTCTATGAAAATATCCATTAGTTGAAGCTGTGCTTGAGTGTCTACAGAGAAAAAGATGTTACATTGATAGGAAGCCTCGATTGTTTGAAGATTCCCACAGACCTCTGCCAGCACCTCGAATGCCTCTCAAAAACCTGCCACCTCATCCTGTGGACCGAAGAATTTGACTTTGTTTTTTTACTCTTCATACTCATCTGAGAAATTGATTTTCACAGGGTATAGAGGAATTCTTCCAAGGAGGACTAGTATTCTATATTGAAAGGAAGTTATATTGTTGAAATCTACAGGGAAAAGTGACTCCTATTTCTCACAGAAAAGGACAGTTTTCACTGTGTATTTGCTTGACTGTCTTTTGTTCTTCGAGTTTATTTTGATAAGTGGATATTCATATAAGAGCAAAGGTTTTTTCTACAAAGGCAAGGGTTTCACATTGATAAGGTGCTTTAACTATTTGACAAGATAAAATCCTACAGGCTTTGTTGAACTGTTTGAAGCATTTTCCAAAACTTTGTCACCTGGTCACATAAACTGTGACATTGACTGTCTGATTACACTAAGAGTTGATTGCATAAAACATAAGTTTGTTGAGTAATTGGCACACTAGGAAGGGCAGGTTTTGTAATGATTGGAAAGCCTACCTTTGGACAAAGATAAAAATGTGTTGTTGACCTCCACACTTCACAAGAACAAGGCGATTTCTTGACACCTTACACAGAAAATTCACCTAACAGTTGTCTCCTCTTCACTGTATGGTATCTTATTGAAAAGTCTGTTGGCAGAGATACTTTAAAGGTGGAAAGGCCACTTTTTGAAAGAACATAGGTTTTATATTGTGAGGAAACTTGTTGAAGTCATTCAAAGACAATTTTTCTCTATCTAAACAGTGAATTGACAGGGTTTGGCTCCAAGAGGGCAGTTTATAGACAGTGAGGCTGTTTGGTTTCTTCAAAAGCACATCTAGGTCAAAATGCCTCCTAAGCAGGACATCAGAAGTGGTTCGCATAAAAGATATGAGCCAGTCTCTACAGAAGAGGTTAATGCTCATCCATCCATCCTTTTCAACTTCCATGAAGTAGGTTCTCTATATTTCTGCCAGAAGATACAGGAGGTCAAAAGTTTCTCGCCATTAACACACCTATGCGCCCTGAGGTTCCAGAAAAAGCATTTCCAGGTAGCGGACCTTGATTTCAATTTTTCTCCAAGATCAGTGTCCAAAGCCACCAAGATTCCATATCATGGCGAGAAATGGTTCAAACAAACTCATCTTGACTTGGAAGATTACAAACCTTTCATCAAGCCTGAGCATAGAGATACTTTCACTGCTATTTTCCCTTTTTCTTATCTTCTTGACAGCTATGCTCCTCTTATGAAAGTCATAATGAAGTATTTTACTTGTGAAGGGAGGTTTGCTCGAGTTTATGCCTACCATGTCCGACTATTGATGCATTTCACTAGAACCAGGCAGCTAAATCTCCCTTACTTTTTGTACAAGAGCATCGAGAAGATGGCATCGACAGTCCAGAAAAAGGCCCCACCTTTGAAAATACCTTCCCTTTTCCATCATTCTCTGATCAAAATTATCATCCTACACCAGCTAGAGAAGAAAGGGGTTCCATGGGATGTATTCATCAGTCACCCAGATTTCTATACTATTCCTCCTGTCCATATATCTCCCACTCAGCCTATTCATCGCCCTATACCTTTGTCCAACAGGCCTACTCCTAGAAGGCTCAAAATTACCACTGAACAGTCAGGACAGTAGGAATAAGGAGAGGGAAGTAGACATCAAGAAGAGAAAGGTCATGAGCAAGAGGAAAGGGATGAAGAGCAGCAAACTAAAGATGAGGAACAGCAGCAGGACAGTGGTGAAGGTCAGCAGCCAACAGAAGATGATGAACAACATGTACAAGAGGAAGAGCAGCAGCTTGATATTGAAGGACAAGAACAGCAGCTTGGGCAGGAATTTGAGCAGCTGCTTGGGCCACAAAATTAACAGGAAATCCAAGCACAACAGCAGCTTGATTTTGGTGAAAAAGGGCAGCAGGTTGAAACACAAATTGAACAAGGAATTGAAGTAGAACAGCAAATTGATGTTGGAAAATAGGGGCAGAAAATTGAACAGCAAGAAGAAGACACACAGCAGCCACAAGGAGAGCAGCAGTTTCAAGAAGATGTCAAGGGTAAAGCAGTTGTGTCTCCTCCTCCCAAAAGAACAAAGCCCAGCAAAGCAAGGAAGAAAGGGCCTAAGGCTGCCACTCCAAAAGTGACAAAAGTTGTCCCTAGCAAAAGAAAATCACCCAAGAGGTCTCCCACTAGCCTGCCAAGAAGGAAGAGTGCAAGATTGGCTTTCAAAGGGAAAGGCAAAATTGGAAAAAGTCAAGAACATGGAGGTGCATCAGCTGTCATTCCAATCCAAAGTGATGACAGCGACAATGAAGCCCACATTCTTGAAAACCTCCTAATCCATAGAGAGGGGCAAATTGAGGCATTGGAGAATGATCTTCAGCGGGCAAGGAACTTCAACTATTTCTTGGAGACCCAAAATAAACAAATGAATGTCCATTTAGCTGTTCATGAAGCACGAGCTATCAAATACAAGAATGAGGCAGCTAAGGCACAAATGAGGATAGAGGAGGTCATTGGTGATTTTTGTGAGGAAGAAGAGGAAGAACAGCCTAGGCGGAAGAGGCCTAGAACCATAGGGCTTAAAAGAGCCCTGGAAAAGCAAAGGGAAGAAGAACAGGCCCAGCTTCAAGCTTTTCCCCTCACTGCACTACTTGAGCAGGAAATTGAAGAAAATAAGGAGGCATGGTTAGAAAGGGCCAATAGACACTTGGAGATGAAGCTTGAAAGAGAAAACAGAGATCTGGAGCTGCAAAGGAAGAGGACACATCACTTTCAAAAGTTGAATCAGTTTGCCCGACGCAAGCTAAAGGCCACCCAAGAGAAATTGAAGGAAGCAAAGGGGAAGCGCCCGACATGGAAAGGGGAAAAAGGCACATCAGCACTTGACATTTTGGCCTCAGCTTTGGAGCATGTTGCTAAGGACCCTTGAGGGTCACGCGCACCAATTTTGGGCCCATTTTGACAACTTTTTGTTTTTTGGCATTTTTTGAGTTTTTGGTCAAAAACTCATAAATTCGCCATTTCATTTTGAGGATTTGTCAAGTGAGGAGGATGACACCATTTGATGCCATAATTTTATGAGCAGGTCCTCAGCAATTTTCAGACCATTTGGAGATCATTCGCCCCTTCAAAACGGCGAAAAATGCTCACTTTTTGCACATTCTGCCCGGCATATCAGCAGTCTGCAATTTTCTGGCTTTTTACACACAGGTATAGATTTGGAGGACTTACAGGCATCAGATTGAGGTGATTTCAGTTGCGCCGAAAATTATACACTCAGAGCTTTCCAACGAGCTATCATGAGCCTCATTTCGACACCGAGAAGGCTGCCAATTGTTTCCAGCAAGTCAGGGGACCTTTTTCTGATATAAATTTGAAGTATTTTTGTAATTTTTGAACCTCAAAAATCTGCTTTTTCCAAATGCGCGTTTAGCTATTTTTACACTTGGGAAATGATGTAAAGTCAATATAATTCCCATTTTTAGCATTTTTTTAGATATTTTATGGGATATTTTGTGCCTTGGGCTTTGCAAAGCCTCAAGGACAAGTTTAGATATTTTGATTAGGCCAATGAGGATGGAAGTTGAACCATGAGGTTTTCCTCACTTGGGCCTATTTATTCCACAAGGCTCTCATTGTAAACAAGGCTGAACTTGAGAAGAGAAGCAATATATTGGTCATATGAGCTTTGGAGAAAACACTTGTGCTATGCTTTTGGATTGCCTCTTGAATGTTCTTGGATGGATGATGAAGGATTGTTGATGGATTCCATGACATGGTAGAATGGTATAGTGTGTCTTGCTTTGTTGTTGTCTTCTAGTTTTCATTCATGATACATGTTTCTTGCTTGCTATAGATCAGTGGAGAATAAATTTGAGATATGCCCATGGAGGCACCTCAAATTTCCTGAATCTTCATAGCTTTTATGTTTTCTTCTTCCCTAGTTGAATTAAAGAATTCTTAACTGCTCTTTAATAACTTGAGGATATTGTTGCTAGTTTCATTAATAGTTCTATGCATGTTGAGTAGGATGTATGGTGTGCCCTGCTTACCTATGACTGTCCATAGTTCCATACATGAAGCTATCTCTTTGACTGATTAAGATTATCATTTTGTTTGAACCAAGGAGGCCTAGTCTCGATCTAGCCCTTTGCCTAAAAACTATGAAAGCTTGTTTGTCAAAGTGCCCAATAACTTAAAGACTGTGTTTAGGCATTCCAGCATAGTATTTTGAGTTTTTATTCCGTCTTATGTGTTTTCCCCAAAGTCTGATAGCCATTTCCCAAAGTTAGAGGGTCTTATACTTCTATGCATGGCTGGAATGTTTGTTTCGATGTGTTGATTAGTTTATAGTTACATGTTGCATGATTAAGGGTTTTTCTTTACCATGTTTATGTTATCTATTAAACCAATGATGCTTGAAACTCTTCGTTGTTCACAAACTTGATTTCCATTTACTCCATTTTTCCCAAAGATCCTTTCTACCTTGAAATCAAATCGGCCCTTCAACAACCTCGTATCATCATCTTATAGATTTTTTGACCTTTTGACCCCATAGCCCAGTTAATCTACATCTTGTTATCTATTTTTATATCTTTGATCAGTTTCATCCCTCACAACTTAAAAAACCAAAAATCAAAAACTCACTTCATAACTAGCCTAATATCAGAAACCCATAAGAAAACACACCGATATCTTTTACACGTATAGAGAGAGCCCTCTCTGAGTCCAGGAAGGCTAGGTCCTTGGGCTCCAAATCTTGGTTTGATGTTACATCGTCATTTGGCTCACCAATCAGCCAAATCACGGGAACCTAACATACCTCACAGCTTGGAAATCCATAGAAAAACTCCTCCCCAATAAAAATGAGAGGCATGTCCCTAAAAAAAATATGCCTCACTCTATAAAGACACAAGTGATCCATCATAGTGGCCATACAAAATTCCATGCTCCCATGGAAGCATGTAATGCAAAAAGAATGGGGAACTCCCTTCCCCAAGGGCACATCCATCAAGTGTGCCTCTCCTCCAACCATGCCCCCAACAAAGATAAGAATATCTTCAGCATGTGGGATCATGATTAGAATCATGCTAGCTGCCATGTATGATAAATGAGAAGGAATATGTTCCCTCATGTGCAGCCAGCGCAGTTTTATCCTTAACTGCCATAGAATAGGATATGACAAGTGCCTTCCAAAAAACTTGTTTGCTGCCTCATCCCTTCTGAATGCTTGGATAAAATGCATCATAGTTGGTGTAAAAGAATCACACCATGAAGAATAGAATGGCTTGCCAAGATCCTCCAAGGGATGTCCTACATCAACATGGTTCATGGGCTTGAGTAGCTCATGAAACCCATCATAAATAGTGCCCCCCTTAGGAGCATTGTTCTGCAAATGAGTGTTAGAAAAATATAAGCATATAGGAGATACATGATAACATTAAGAAAGACAAGTCCCTCTATATACTTGTTTTACATCAGTGGGGTAACTCATGGATGAGTTCCCTCTCACACTCAATGAGTAAGGAGATGTGAATGATGGCTCCTCCCAAGAGCTATGTTACTCCTCCTCTACCAAGTAATCCATGCACATCTTCATATGAGAGTGCACTTCTTATTTGAAACCTTCCCATATGAAACCACCCAAGAGTGTATGATATGCTCTGATGAAACTAGTGGGTTTGGAAAGCAGGATCTCATAGGTGGCATCTAGTAGTCTCTCCTTGAGCATGGAGTCATTAACCAACAAAATAAGATTATAGAAATAAATGACTACATCAACCACCTTGAACCTTCCATCCACTACTTCCCCATTAAGAACTCCACATGTGAAAGGGTCCTTGGAGTATTCCATCATGAGTTGGGAACCCCAATAAGGATCCAAGCTCTCCAAGAATGACAACGTTGTAGAGGTATGAAATGTAGCCCCTGTCTTCTCATGACTCCCATATTTGACATCCTTGATATAAAAATCACATGTTGGAGTATCATAATCTCCCCTTTGCTGCCTCTCTTGCAGCTGATCTTGCTAAAGACAAGATTGAAGCATATGGAAATCAACTTCCCCTCGGAAAGTCCTTGTCTTCCAAAACTTCCTCATTTTTTCCCATGTATACAAGAGGGTTAGGATCCCCTTGCAATCTTCAGAAATATTCTATTTGAATGAATAGATCATGGCTTTCCCCAAATATATGGAGTGTCCATGTGTCCTTGTAATGTTCCTTTTTTGGGAATTTCTGTAATATGGTCCTCAAGGACGCTGTATAAGGGAAGCAATGTAAGAATAAGCTGAAAGGGGGCTAGGATCCCCTTGTTAACTCATAAAACACTTCTCTTCCATAAGTTTAGCCCAAAGAAATGTATATAGATGGGTTATTCAGATCTCCCCAAACTAGATCCCTTAAAGAATGCTCAAAGAGAGAGCTTACAACAATACATGAACATAACCATTAAACTCTGAAAATATGAATGTACCATAAGATGAGATATAATAAAACCATCATTTTTATTAATATATCAGCAAAAATATACAGAAATATCATGAGGAATAAACCCCTCATGCAATGGGAATCAATCTCGAAAGATTAACACATGAAATACATGAGATGCATCAACTGTACAAAATGTTGGAAAGTAGTAATTGTGCTTTCTCTAGGAGAGTAGCTACTGCTGTAGATGTCAATACATGAAATATGGCTAATAAATATAAATAAATTCCCAAGAATAGAAGAATGGGCTCCAATACAAGATTTCTATCCAATCTAGGAGAGATTGCTAGAAATGCCGGAAAATGTACAATGTGACAAATAACTTGTCACTGCAACTGAATCAAAATGAAAATGAGGCTATGGAAGATCTGAAATACTCATGCCCTCCTCTGATAATGTTCTCAAACAAATGGCTGAACCCTTTTACTAAAAAACACTCCTCCTAATAAGCTCAAATGACCCTCCCAGTAACTGCCTGCATAAAATAACGCAGTTTTTGTCCAAGACTACACTGTGAGAGATGGTGAGTCATCGGCCTGGTGCCAAAGATCTGAAATAAATCCTGGGAGTTTCCTCTGCTTCTCCTCCAAAGAATGTGCAAGAACTCCACCAAATAAAAAGCCAAGAATGACTCTGAGAGTTCCTCTGTTGCTGCTCCCAGCAACACAATGTTCTCTGCCCAACAGAATAACGCTGTAGCTGAAGGGATAAGCTTGGCCAAATGTCAGAATGAGGAAATGTAGCTCAACCCTCTCCTTCCTTGAGGATGAGGTATGGATTCCCGATTGAGAACACCCTTGAGTTCAAGAACACTACAACCCTGCTAAACGGCTCGGGGATGCAAGTCTTTGCAAACCCAATGAAAATGATAAGCTAATGCATAATGAAAATGGGTTGCCATCTCCTCATTATAAAGCAAATGAACTCCTCTCACCATGGGTCCCATTCTCACTTGCCACCTAACTCATGCAAGTGGAGCCTCCACTAAAACTGCGCTGTCCAAGTAGGTTCAATGTATCTAGATAGTTTTAGTTGACTTGGTCAAAATGACTACATCAAGCATGATCCAATCCTGTTCACACCATGTGGTGCTCAAATCAGCTACTTTATTATTCCTCCTTTCACATAAGGAGTGTTATTTATCTATCTAAAGGGGGTTAAACTGTCTCCTTACCCATTTTATTCAACAAAATTAAAATATGCAACTATAATGTTCCTTTTAGCTTGAGGCTAAAAATTGGGAACATTATAGTCCTCCCCTCCCACATGTTGCTTGTCCTCAAGCAACTGCATAGAGAGAACAAAATTTCCTCCCCCTATTCTTGTGGCCTCCTCATCAATAGAACCCACCATAGCTCATCAAGGTATGCAATAAACCTGTCCTCCATGTATCCCTCCAAGTGTGTAAAACCAAAGTATACATCATGAGATAATAGAAGGTGCAAGTGGAAATATCCTTGTGGTTCAATGGCCTCCTCAAGGTAGGAGTGATGAAAAACATGGGAAGTATTATTCCCAATGAGTGACTCCTTCACCCATGCAATAATCCACATGAAATGAGCCATCCTAAGTAGCTCAACAAAGCAGTCCTCAACCCCGGATCTATGCAATATGTAGGGGCTGAATGGAGAGTTTAGATTTTCCCATCCAAGTAGTCTCTCCCTCCATTTATGATAAGCATGAGGGGGTTGCTAATATTGGGCTGAAATGTCATGGCCTCCACAATTGGCCCAAGCCTCCCCACAAAATGAATCAACCATGAAGTGCCTCCTCCAACAACGCATTTTCTCCCAATATCTCCTCATATATGAAGAGAAAAGTAGTGACATGGAAATCATGGTGTGCCCATTTTTTCTCCTTAAACATAAAACATGTGAAAAGGGGAGAATCATACTCCCAATGGGCATCTTCATCTCCAAGCCCACTCTCCAAACAAATCCTCCCATGGGTATACAAACATCAGCAACATATGGAAGAAAAATACTATGAAAACAAGTTGTCACATGGCAACCGGAGAGTGAATCATAGTTCCACACGAGGAACCAGCGCAGTGCATTCCATGCCTGCCTCAAAACAATAGATAAAAAGTGCTTTACTAGCCACTTTTTTGCTTCCACAAACATCTCATAAGGTGGAAACATGAAAGTACAAGCTGGTGTCAATGGTGCACACCAAGAAGTATGTGGCTTCTCCCACAAACCATCATAAAAATAGCCACTGTCATTGCTGCAATGGGCCACAAGTACACCATAATAAGGAGCATAAAGAGGTGTGATCATCCTTAGCTTATCAAGCTTCTCATATAAAGTAAATAAAGGTAAATCAAAATGAAAGCATATACCTCATTTACCATGTACTCCGGTCCTTGAGCTGAAATGGCTCATCTGAATGCTCTCCCTCACCTCCAATGAGTGGGGAAATGGTTGTGAAAACCTCTCCAAAATCATATGAGCTATGAATATGTCCATATGCTAATATAGATCATGTTGAATTCCCTCCCAAATGAACTCCTCTAGCAAAGAAAACTATGCATCCAAGTGCATAGCTAGAAAGTCCTCATGTGCTGCATGCAATAGTTTCTCCTTGAGACTAGAAGCTCTATTCAAGAAGATTCTTCCATAACAATAGATGACCTTATCATCCACCATGTATCTGTCATCTCCCTCTGGGTCATCAAGAACCATGCATGCACCAAAATCCTGGGAGCACTCTACCACAAGCTGAGACCTCCCATATGGATAAATCCTCCTCATAGACAGCGCTGGTGATCTAGCATGTGAAGCTCCCCCCACGTTGTTGCTTGCTACTTTGAAATTCCCCATGCCAAATTCATCTTCCAAAATTCTTCCATGCCCATCATGCAGTTTTTCATGCTCAAATAGTGATGGTGTCCTTTGGAAGTTGGCCTCCCATGAGAAGCTGTCAACCAACAGGAATCTACCAAACTGGGTCAAAGTAAGCATGAGTGGCCTCCATCCACTCCTATGTATGGAAGAGTCCTCCCTCAAAGGAAGTATCCTCTTCCCCATAAAATCTATAGAGCAGTCATCCTGCATCATGAAGATGCCATCCTCCATCCCTGCAGCAAACTCTGTCAGCACAGTAGAACTAATGAGAGTGGGCGATACTGAAAATGAGAGAGTGTCTCCCTCCTCCTTAAGTCTATCCCAAACTCTCTGTGCTATGCTGGACTCCTCCAATGTCTTCACCTCTTCAGAATCCAAGAGTGGTGAACCAAGTGACAAGATGCCCCTCATCAACTCTAGATCAGGTGGCCTTCCAGGTGGAATGCCTCCATATAGTGAGACATCAAGTTCAAAAGTGGATTGTATGTATGAGTGGATTGATTTGTCCTTCTCTTCACTGCGCTGTACAGTCTCCTTCTCTTGTGCAAAGACCTTCCGAAATAGATAAGGGTGTATCAACCCTTGATGTTGATCCTTCTCTTCCTCCTCCATCTCATAATCCCCAATAGCTGCTACATATGACTCTGGAATTGTGCTATGGTTCCCACACGTTAAAATACTTGGAACTCCTTGTAAAGATACAAGGGCTCCTCTATTAGAAGCAATGGCTCCTCTTTCACCTCCATGTGGTGGTGGATCTCCTCCCAATGGGACAGCACTGTTAGATCTCATATGCTCATCCTCTCCATCAATAAGTGAGATTACCTCATGATCAAGGAGAGACCCTAGCTCTTGGTAATCTCTTGAAGAAAGTACCTCCATGACTCCACAAATGGTAGAGGGCCCTTCACATAATGGGGATCTTGCCCTTGGCAAGCCATCATACATGTTTTTATCCCCTTCGGAAATAAGGAAAGGACTTTGTTTCATGTTTCCTCCCAATGCATGCATGTTTTTGAAGTTATTTTTGGCGAAGAAACAGGTCTCGCAGGCAAGACCTAGGTTCAGAGATTGGGGCCAACAAGGGAATCCGCTATAGTCTATAACCACGCCGGCATTGTCACCCTACTCTGGAGAGCAGAGAGTCTCACCCGAGGTGTGCAGTGACCACATGCAGAAGGGGAATAGATCGATAGTGGTGGAAGGATCGACAATTCATGAGTAATATATAATTGATTGCATAAACATCATCGTATACGCAAGAACATTCAGAAGATTGAACATATATTAAGAAAACAAAATTTTAGAGAATCACAGACATCATGTATGCATGTAACTCATATCATAAGACATAAACCTGCAAATATATTGATAACCTTTAGCCAGATCCATAATTACATCGCCTCCACCGAAAGAGCTTACAATTTTGTTACAGATGTCTCATAGGACAGAAATATAGATAAGAGAAGCCCAGGAACTACAAAGATATCGTGCTGGGAATATATTCCCTCTGCAGCATCCGCTCAATCCTCTTCAGTCGCTCTGTATTCGTCTCCCTTCTTTCAGCCGAGTGATGACTATTTATTCACCCGCCATCGCAACTGCTAGTTCCTCTTACGTTTTTCTTCGGCTGCTTTTGGCTTCTCTCTTGTTGTCTATGAGTTTTGTTCTCTGTCTTCTGCTGTATCTTCTCTTCGTCTGTACTCATGCTTTTTCTTTCTTTAGCTATCTCTTGTTCTCTCACAACCTCGGTAGCTCTGCTACTCACCGTAGTTGTTACTTGGTTGCGGCTGCCATGTGTCATTCCGCAACCCAAAAATATGCTCTTTATTCAAAATTAAAAACAAGGTCCCCAACAGGCCCCAACCACAGTTTCTTGACTCGTCTCGAGTCAATCAAAAATTACTATCTCTATTTCCATCACCCCACCGGACCCCGTGCCCTGTTCTTGCTGTGCGCCTTCAGCCTGCTGCCCAAACAAGGGCCCCAAATCTGGGACCTTGCTGAACACTGTAGCCTTAAGCTCATTGAAGGTTGTCACAGCTTGCTGCCACCCCTGTAACAATGCCTCTATCTCTGCGGCGATCTTGCTGACAATTTCCTCCTCGACATGCGCCAGTACAGTCCCGAACACCGTGCCGATTTGGGTTTCGGCCTCAGTGGCTAACTGCTGCATTGTCTTGGTGCTGAGTTGGAGGGGCTGGTGGAGCTCTCGAATTGCTTGTTTGGCCATTGCCGAGCTGGCCTCTGTTTGCTAGATCTGGACCTCCAGAGCATCTACTTGAGCATATAGCTAGTCCAACTACGAGGGGTCCATGGCATCTTGAATTTCCTTTGAAATTTTTTGCAGCTACGCTGAAATGGGTTGCATCTTGACCGTAAGGGCCATTGAGCATTCTTGGAGACCTTTCAGGAGGTCGTAAGCATCACACGCTGTAGAGTTGAGAGTTTCCTGCATCTGGGTGACATGGCCCCGCTTCTCCGCAATTTGTGCTGTATAAACTGCCTCTGGATCGGTAGCGCTGGCCGTGCTGCTAACACTGCTTAGAGCTCTATATTTTCCTTGTGGAGGTCATTGAATGCGATCCTGAGGTGGAGGGCTTGTTCTACGATATTTGTCTCTGGTACATCTGCAGGCAGCCGAGTGTAGTGAGCCTCTACAGATGGCCATAGCCCTGTAAACACCCTGGCCACTTCGTTTATCTGACCCTATAGCTGCCTGTGTGCTGCTGTGAGCTATTCGTGATGTTCAGTAAGCGCGGTGATCTACTGTTGTTGCTCGTTGCACCTCTGCTGTAGTTCGGAATGGAGCCATTTTTCCTGATGGGCCGCCCTCTGGATAAAGTGGTACAGCTGAGCCGTACCCCATGTTTCTAAATTGGCGACCCCCGAAGTGCTTTGATCCAGCCGTCGTTCCTGTAGGGGTTGCCCACTGGCAACTAATCAGGTGGAATGCTCATGAGGGGACGGCGGTGGGGTCTGATGAGGCGCCGAGTCGGCCATATTAAAGTCTGGCTACTCCTGCTAATCTGTGTGGATGGTCTGTGGAAATACAGTAGGCTCAGGCTGAGCCTCAGCTGAGTCGGCAACAATTTGTGCCATTTGTGTAATGATATTAGAAAAAGAGACTTAGGGTTCCCCAGCGGGGTCGACCAGTGGTACCACTGCTGTAGTACTAGATTCAACCTCGGCCCTGTGGTCCCCACTAAGTAGATCTTGGAGGATTGGGTCTGACACGGTGGCAGATGAATTGGATGGTGTGGATGAAGTGGTAGGTGGAGGTGGAATGGAGTGATAAGACGGAGGTGGAACGGTCCGTGGTGGTGAAAGTCGAATGTTGATGAAATCGGAGGGGTCAATGGGTGGTTCTTCCTATATCAGCACCCCTGTACTCGGTGGTCGGGGTGGATCCTCCTCAGTGAGGTCCACCACCGGACTCGACTCTATGGTTCGGGTCCGCTTGGCTTGAGGAGCTTCTAGGGGGTCGGTGAACTTGCTCTTTTCCCCCGCTGGGGTAGTCATCGGACGTGGAGAAGTAAACAAAACATTAGGGATGGGGGAGGTGATGGAAGTTGTGTGGAGACACGATGTGGATTGAGAAAGATGGAACTTGGAGAAAATAGGAAAAGGAATGACACCGCTTGAGACAACCTTGGCCACTTCATTAAAACTACGTACCTGATTGTTTAGGTGGTGAATGAGGGGGACAAGCTGCACAGTGGAGTCCTATTGTGCCGCCTCCACTTTTTTCTCGCCAGGTCTTTGCTGTGGTAGCATTTGATCAAAGTTGTATGTGGGTACCCCATTGCAGATTTCCATCGTGACCCCCGGCCACGAACAAACTTCATTGTGGAAGGCTGTGTCTTCGAGCTGGAACTTCAGCGACCGCATGTGAAATGTCGCCTCTAGCACGCAAGTAGGTTGGAGGTAGGTATGCTTATGGCTGACCCCGAACCATACTTGCTCGCTGTACTCATTCAGCAGGTTCCTATGCACCCTCTGCTAGCCTGCTACCACATCTATCATTAAGCCATACCAGCTCCGAAATTCCTCTGCATTGACCTCTTTGGTGCTGGGATCACCCGACACCTTCCACGGGATGAACTTCATCACTAGAGGCTGGCCCTCTGGAATTTCCACCGGTAGCCTGACGAGGGGAGTGTGCCACTTCCACATGGCAAACACAACTATCAAATACCCATAAATGAAGCTTGTGGCCCTCTTGTAGTTGTCTTCGCACGCATCGAACAACTCCTTCAATAGGAAGGAGCACCAGTTCAGCTTCGCCCCCTGGACACAGTGCTCTGCAATGGAAATAGTATCCAGGGTACACTCGCCCTTTGTGTAGTGCCTCATTGTCTTACTGGCAATGAGGTAGCATGCGAACTTGATTTCGGGCTTGTTGATAAGCTCCATCTTTGCTCCCTTTCCTCCCCATCGTGTGCCATATTTTGCATAATAGTCAGCATCTCTTGACTTCTTTGCTCGTTTGGAGGAGGTCTAACATGCAGATGATGCATCCGGGATGTTCTCTGAAAGCCCTGTGAGCTAGTGGATATCCTCGGCATGGATTGGAATTTCCTTATTCAACCACAGCGACCCGTTCTAGATGCAGCTAAGTAAGAACTTGGTGCACTGCATGGCTGATCCTGTGGTCCTGAAGACCGGGAGATTTATTAAGTTCAGAAGGGAGGATTTCTGTAGGCCTCGGAACTTTGGAAAAACTCGGTTTGCTAAATGCCCGAATTCTGTGATGTAATGTTCCATATACACCTGCCATTTGAGTGCTGGGAAATCGAAAGAGTTCGAGAGGTTTGCGTCTATGAGGGTCGCATTATCGTATTTCCTGACGATGGACTCTGTTTTATGAATTCTGCTGTCGAGCTCTGGTTCTATGACTGCTGGGTTGGCTTTTGGCATCTTCACTCGGCATTAATACACCTGCAGAATTGGTCTCAGCGTCTTCTCTCGGCACTGTACTTCTGGATACTTCTATTGCTCTGGTTCTACTCCAATTTCTAATTCTAACTACTCCAACATTATTGTGTTTTTTTCCATGCAGGGTATATAATTACCTGGCACGAGTGAGGTTGATGAGACCCCATGACGAGTTAATTCTCGCTGGCATTCTCCACAGCGATAATCGTGTGATCAATCTCCTGCTGAGGTGTACTCTTACATCTGCTGACAGTGGCATGGGGAAATGGGAGGATGCGATGGCTGAGGTTACTTCGAATTATGGAAAAATTATTATTGCAAGGTTACTTCTAATTATGGAAATTTAAGCTGCAAATCTAGGCAATCCTACGAACTGACACAAGTACTAACTGAAATGATATGGAATGAAACTGACACATTTGTTGATCCTACAGGGATGACACACTGGACATGCTCCTCCCTTATCACAATCAGTTGAGGTGTGGTCCCCACAACAGAGTGGTTATTGAAAACCTATGCATGGAAAATGAACACTATCTATTCTCATCCCGGTTGCGAGAGAGTTATTCAACTATGCTAATCTATGGCTTCTCCCAGTTGCGAGAGTTATTGATGAAAGGTGAAAGAAAATTAGTCATGGTAGGGCTTCAGGTGTGTGCCATTCACCCACCCAGGTAAAATAGTACCATCTAGCTGAGCCAACCGAATGGCTCCAAAATCTCTAATCTCGACGACGAAGTAAGGTCCCAACCAGTGCATCTGTAGTTTTCCCGGAAACTTCTGAAACTTGCTATCATATAAGAGAACCTTTCCGCCAACCTTGAATGTTTTTCTCTCTATGTGGTGGTCATGCCACACCTTCTGCCTGTCCTTCTGAACCTTTTGGTGGAAATTGGCCAAAAACCGGGCCTCCTCTAGTTCTTGTACTTCATGGAGGCGCTCCTGTAGCAATTTCTGTTTCGAGAACTTGAGGGATGTGGCAATTAAAAGACTCGGTATGGTGAAATCAGTGGGAATCATAGCTTCTTGGCCATACACCAGCTGGAACGGTGTCTAATTGGTCAAGTGCTTCACCGTAGTTTGGTAGGCCCATAGTGCAGTTGGTAACCGCTCATCCCAGTCATCTCACTAGGTATTGCAGATCTTCGTCAAACCTTTTTCGAGGATTTTATTGAACACTTCAACAGTACCATTGGCTTGCGGGTGGTACAGGCTGCTTTTGTGATGTTGAATCATGAAGGCGTCCAGCAGCGATTTGACGGTTTCATTAATGAAATGCGTACCCTGATCACTGGTTAAACTTCGCGGGTAGCCAAACCTGCTGATGATGTGTTCAAAGATGAACCGAGCTGCTGTATCCGCCATACAGTCTTGTACCGTCGCTACCTCAGCCCACTGGGTGAGGTAGTCGGTTGCGGTAATGATGTAGCAGGCCTTGGAATGCTTGGCTACCGGGGCTATAGGGCCTATGAAGTCGACAGCCCACTTCTCAAACGGTCGCAACACATGCACTGGGTGTAGCAGGAGCTCGTCTCTGTGAGAGGACCTCCATGTTCATTGACAGACATCGCATATCTTAACAAATGTCTTACAATTAGCATGGACCGTCAACCACCATAATCTAGCTTGGAGCACCTTCCTGGCAGTGGGTTTCGCCCACACATGCCCGCCCGTAACACCGCTGTGGCATTCCCACATCACGGCTTCACATTTGTGGTCGAGTATACATCTGCGCAGAACCTCATTGAGGCCCAATTTTTACAACTACCCCACAATCAGTTGGTATTCGGTAGCGCGAACGACCAAGTGCCATTTGGGTGTAGTGCTGAGGGCACTACCTCGTGGTCAAATAAGTTGCAATGTTGGCCAAATAATTTGGTACAGCTTTGACTCGGAAAAGATCAGCATCCGACAGCTGATCATCGAGAGAGTCGTCGTTCTCCCCCGTTTCCAGCTTGGATAAATGATCAGGCCTGATGTTCAACCTCTCGAGCTTGACGATCACTTCGAATGTGAATTCTTGGAAGAGTAGAAGCCATCAACATATCCGTACTTCCAAAACGGGCTTATTGACCAAGTAATTTAACGCAGATTGATCTGTAAATAAATTGAATTTACCTCCTAGAAGATAGTGGTGGAAGTTCTGGAGCTAATACACCATTGCAAGGGCTTCCCGTTGGGTAGTGGTGTAATTCCACTCTGCGTTAGATAGTTTGCGGCTGGCGAAGTAAACTGGGTGGTCAACTGTTGTCTCCCCTGGTTGCGCCAAGACAGCCCCAAGTGCAATACTGGAAGCATCAATATGCATGTGGAACTGCTTATCCCAATCTGTGTGAACCAGAATAGGCGCTGTTGCCAACTTTTCCTTTAGAGTGTCAAGAGCCATCCGACACTCCTCTGTCTACTGGAACACTTCTGACTTCCACATTAGCTTTTCCAGAGGAGCGGTGATCTTCACATAATTTTAGAGAAACCATCTGTAATAACCTATGTGTCCTAGCAGTGCCCGCAAATGCTTCACTATTTCAGGGGATTCCATGTGGACGATCACGGCTACCTTGGCGAGGTCGACGCAGATCCCTTGGTTGCACACCACATGTCCTAACAGCGTTCCGAAAGGAACCGCAAAGATGCATTTCTTCAAGTTCAAGGAAATCTGCAATTATCGACATCGATCAAACATGATGCGTAACAGGGTGACGTGGTTTTTCAGAAATCTATAGACGGTCCAATCATCCATGTAGAATTCCAGGAACTTGTGAATATACTCCCGGAAAGCAGCAATGACGATCCGGTAAAACACAGCGAGGGAATTCTTCAATCCGAACAGCATCACGTGGTATGCAAACGAACCCCATTCGGTGGTGAACGTCGTCTTCGTTTTGTCCTCTTCCGTAATGCACACCTGATGGTAGCCCGAAAATCCATCAATGAAGGAGTAGGCCTCATTCCCCGCAACATGATCCAATACTTCGTCATTGAATGGAGTGGGAAATGGGTCATGGATGTAGGCGTTGTTCAGAATGAGGTAGTTGACACAAACATAGATTTCTAAATTATCCTTCTTATTCTGAATGAAGATAGGGCTCACCCACTCTGCTTCTTCCACAGGAAATATTAGACCTGCATTCAACATCTTATCAATCTCCAGCTTGACCTTTTCTTTGATCCGCGGGTTCAACCGATAGGGTCGATGCTTCATGGGCCTGGCATCTGGTTTTAGCACAATACACATTTCTTCGAAGTCCCCTTTAATGCCCTTC
The DNA here is from genome assembly GCA_034641835.2 of Pinus albicaulis. Taxonomy (NCBI): domain Eukaryota; kingdom Viridiplantae; phylum Streptophyta; class Pinopsida; order Pinales; family Pinaceae; genus Pinus; species Pinus albicaulis. The sequence continues at coordinate 51,598,101 of CM076582.1, read as the reverse complement.
AAGTCGGTAACCGATGAAGGGAATATGTCTTCGTATTCCTGGAGGAGGCTGAAAATTTCTTTGGTCATCTCCTCATCCTAGTAGTCCCCAACTATAGCCATTTTGGGTTTTTCCTCTGTGCCAATGTTCAACTTCTTTGTTTTTAGTGGGAGTAGATGGATGCCTTCAGTGGTCAGCCCTTCTTTGATGTTCTGCTCGCCTTCCTTCTCTTCAAAATATAGGTGCCTTAGGTCCTCCAGACTATCATCGTTTGGATCGCCGTCGATCCGTTGGAAAGCCAACTCACGCCTGCCCTCAGGATGTAATGCTAATGTGCTCCCGTCAGTCACCGGATCACGAAGAAACAATACCCCCTTAATAGCTTGTAATGCCTGGGTCACCAGCTCTGTCTCTCCTTCGAACGAAAACACCGAATTTTTTTTTTCGCGACTTCCTGCCAAGACCTGGTCCCTCTTTTCCACTCTTCTTCTAAGTACCATGCATGGGGAATGGTATCTAAGGAGTGGGCGAACTGATGTACCCACAGCTCTTCCAGATACCCTATATTTTTCCACTAATCCTCATAGGTTTTCAGGTGGTCCCTCAGATCGGAAATCCCTTGGTACTTTTGCCTGCTTCGAGGGCCTTCGTCTTCTTTGAACCACGCCCTCAAAGCCTCCGCCACACAACTTCACTGCGACAAGGTATTGCGGTGATTTTTCCACCACCTGGCTGATGTGGACTGTAGTGCTACATCCAAAAGTGGTATCCTTCTTCCTTCTGGCATCGTGTCTTTTACCTTTAAAATAAAAGTATTGATGGCTTGCATGTTTGATAGGGTGGGATACTCCCTGATCTCAGCGCCAATCCAACGGACTCGGGAAATGTTGGCACATCTCCGCGTGCTGGTCTCACACCCACCTTGTTGCCAATCTTCCCAGGCTAGTTCTGATCCCAGCTCCAAGCTCTGGACACTGCGCTAGCTGACAGAGCTGGTTGCAGTCGGGTTAATATAGTCCTCCCACTTCCGTGCTATCATCTGAGCATCTTCCCAGTTGTCCACAGTTTCGGTATACCTCGGGCCTTGATACGGTTCGAGAGGCTGAGTGACTCGGACTTCTTTGTCTTCAAAAATCATCAGCTCCTTCTTGACGTCGATGATGGCGTAATTCTCAAATGCCCAGTCAATTCCTAACAATGCAGGGTAAGGATCCTTGTCTCCCATAATGTCTATGACCTCAAAGTCTGTGTAAGTCTTCACCCCTGCAATGTCGACCTCGACACCCTCGAGTTGGAAGATTGGCACGATGCATAACTGGTTCACCATTCTAAGTTGGATTTGCGAGTAGGTCAGTCATCTCCGGCCAAGAGCCTCCCACGTTTTCCGCGGCAGGATGTTGACGTCCGATCCTAAGTCAAGCATAGTGTCGTTGATTTGGAATCCCGCAACCTGCGTGTTAAGCTGGAAATATTTTCCCATTCTTTGCTTGTTCCACTTGACCCACTGTACATACTGGGGTGTTGTGTTCAAAGGTTCCCCCGGCCCTGTATTCCCTTGCAGTGCATCCGCCAAGGTATGCTTGAGTTGTTCCCGCATCACAGCATTATCAACAATATTGAGGAATAACTAGAGCCATTCCTCGATCAGGGTCCCCGTGGCACTCTGTTCTCTGGAATCAGTCGTCAGGGGTACCTCAAGGCCTCTGGCTCCCTCCAGCTAAGAAAATGTCTCCACCGCCTCCTGGAAGTACTTATTCTGTGCGTCCAACCTAATCAATTGTTTCGGGGAGGCAGGCTGGATCTCTCGTGCCGGATCCTTTCCACGAGCGTCCTCCCCTGTATTCTTTCTGCCTCATGTCACAATAGCTACATTCTGCATGGATGGAGTCACGATTCCCTTAGGTTTGGAGTTTACCAGATTCGTGCCCCTCTATTGTGCTCGCTCCTCCCACTTCTTGATAAGTTCCGGGAAGTCCTCTGTTGCATGGGCATTCACACGGCACTGGGAACACCACGAGCGTTGGGGAAGGGGGAATTCCTAGGCCACATGACCCTCCTGGTCACATTTGTAGCATTTCAGCGAACCCCGCCCCCCTATGCGGCCTCCGCGCATACCGCCTCCTCTGCCCCTGGGAGCCTCGTTCACCCTATAGGAGGGTCGGTCCAATCGATCTGCTAGAGCGTCGAAAGCCCTGCATTGCTCTGTGTTGTGAGTCGTGGAAGCAAAAAAATCAAAATATACGTTGTTTGGGACATTGGAGTACTTTTGAAATATCGGGCACATTCGAGGTTGATGCCCCATCGTCCAAAAAATTTCGTAATATTCCATGGCGGTTTGGTTTGGTTGAGGTGGGAACCCCGCGTAAGGCTGTTGCAGCTGGTATACACCCTGTGGATTCATCGTTGCACCACCCCCATTAGGTGGGCCCCCCTGTATTGCCGCGACAAAGGGCCCCACACCCGTGTCACGCAACAGGGAACACTCAGTTGCGACGTGCCCTTTGACCAGGCAGTGAGTGCACCAAACGTTCGGCCTGGCTTGTCTTATAGGCTACATCTCCTTGAGCTTTTCCGTTAGAATGGCGATTTGATGTTGCAATCCTAACAAGGAAGGATCCCACAGGGCCGACCCTCCCTGATATTCCTGAGGGTAGCCTGCCATTTCCTCTATCTTCATGGCCTGCTCCAGAGTGTCCTGCAAATTTTCGATCTTCTACTGGGTGAGGGGGGTTCGTGTTAAGGGAAGCAGAGCCTTGATGAACCAATCCCTCTGATGGTTTGGGTAAATCGGGTAGCTGAGTTTCCCGATCTCATCCTTGAACCGACGCATCAGAGCCCATGAAATCTCCCCTTCTTTTTGCTTAATCTCCCAGAGCTCGGACAGACCCTGCTGGTCTGTTTGGGGGAGCTTAAATTATTGGAAAAAATCCCGCTTAGCATCTGCGATTGCTGGATTTGGGTGGCCCTCTGACCACTTTATGAACCATCGCAGAGCCCGTCCTCTGAGCGTGGTTTGGAACTCTATTAGCTTCCCTGTGTCTGGCGTCTGTCGAGCCCTCCATATGGCTTCCCAGAGATACTAGTGTTGCTCTACATCATCGTTACCATGGCCAGAAAATTTTGGATACCGGGTGAAAGAGCCGGTCATATTTACTTGCGAGGGTGTGATTAGAATAAACCCTCCGGGTCCTAGTTGCGAGACTATGCCACTAGGAACCGTAATACTACTAGTAACGCTGCTATTAACATGTGACACTGAACTGCTGTGCAATTGACTCAATGCTTGTAACTTAACGAAAATATTACTTAAAGGTTGATAGAGTACCAGGGGAAGGTAGGGATCCTTCCCGTGAAAATTTTGGGAAGTAGGGCTACTTGGAGAGATGAATGTCGTTCGATATTGAAACAACCACTACATCACGACGTACCATTCTCCATTGGAACTTTCTTCGGGCTGCACACCTTCATCGTCTTCATCAGTCGTCGTCTCCCTTCCTCTCCTAGCTGGGCTCCCATGCACCCGTCGCACTCCCACAGTGGTCCCTTCCCTCTCCAGGGCATCCGCCTGAGTGTCCATAATTCCTATCCTCTAAGGCGCCTCCTCTTGATTATTCCTATTATTTCCCCATCATTTCAACTTCTGCATCACCCTTTCTCACCACCTATTGGCGATCTGTGCCCTCTGATGTGCACGTCACTCCCTCAACCTCCTCGCAGCCTCAGCATCCATTCCCCCACTCCCCTGCTTCACACTTCACATGGAATTTGTCCCTTCGGCCCTTCCCCCAGCACTGGAGGTTTACACTTCCATGCTTGATTTTTGGAATTCCATCAGCCCTTCGTCCACCATCAGGGCCTTAATCCACAACGGAATCTCCTTGAGCAGCTTCCCTCTTAGCTCGGAGTGGAAGATAGCCTCAGTCTTTGAGAAGGATTGGTAGCACTCTACGGAAAAATCCACAATATATTCATCCAAAGTGGTCTCTACTCAAAAATCCACTGCGCGGGTCAACTCAGTATCCAGCCGATGCAGGGCCACCAGATCCCTGTGCACCCACTTGTGGTTTATCTTCTGTGAGCTATCCCTAGGAACCTTGGTCTGCAACCTCCGTAACCAATTTTAGAGGTCGATATGGAATTTTCCCCAGAGGATCTCGTAGGTATCACTGGCAGAATCCGAGAACAGGATGAGATCCTTGAGCACCCTCTCCTTTTGATTTGTTAGCTCCGCTTTCTGAGCAATAAACTGATCCAGATGGTTATCCCACCATCTCTGTATTTCTCCTTCAAAGACCCTCGATATCATGATCTAGTTCCCCTCATAACGTGTAGGGTCCCGGCAACGGAACCATTTGTTGGCGAAGAAACAGGTCTCGCAGGAAATACCCAGGTTCACAGATTGGGGCCTGCAAGGGAATCCGTTGTAGTCTAGAACCACACCGGCATTGTCACCCTAATCCAGAGAGCAGAGAGTCTCACTTGAGGCATGCTGTGACCACATGCAGAAGGGGAATAGATCGATAGTGGTGGAAGGATCTGCAACTCATGAGTAATATAGAATTGATTTCATAAACATCATCGTATACGCAAGAACATTCAGAAGATTTAACAGATATTAAGCAAACAAATTTTAGAGCATCACAGACATCATGCATGCATGTAACTCATATCATATGATAGCAACCTGAAAATATATTGATAACCTTCAGCTAGATCCATGGTTACATCGCTTCCACCGGAAGAGCTTACAATTCTGTTATAGACGTCTCATAGGAAAGAAAGATAGATAAGAGAAGCCTAGGAACTACAGAGATATCATTCTCGGAATATATTCCCTCTACAACATCCACTCAATCCTCTTCAGTCGATCTGCATTCATCTCCCTTCTTTCAGCCGGGTGATGACTATTTATTCACCTGCCATCGCAACTGCTAGTTCCTCTTGCGTTCTTCTTCGGCTGCTTTCGGCTTCTCTCTTTTTGTCTATGAGTTCTAATCTCTGTCTTCTGCCGTATCTTCTCTTCATCTGTACTCATTCATCCACTTTCTTCAGCTATCTCCTATTCTCTCGCAACCTTGGTATCTCCACTACTCACTGTAGTTGTGACTTGGTTGTGGCTGCCATGTGTCGTTCCGCAACCCAAAAATCTTATCTTTATTCAAAATTCAAAACAAGGGCCCCAAAAGTTATGATACATGATGGTCCACATTGACTTCCATCAAGTTTCTGCACTAAAACCTCAGTGAATGCATCATATTTTTTTGCATTTGCATGACAATATGAAACATAATTTTCAAACCAACAATCATGAGCCATACCTTTGAGTTGCAGCGCTGCTCCTCCAATGGCCTCATCTCCTTCCTCCATCCTCCTGGTAGTGCAAGTGGGAAATGGAATACACTGTGGATCTGCATGTGTGGCTGAATAGTCACCCCAAACGTGGTAAAAAATAGGGCTTGCTTCATCCACAAACCCTCTCAGAAAACCTTTCCAGTTTTCCCTTTCTATCTCCTCAAGATCTTCAATGATACCCTCCATGGTCTGGAAAAGAAGAAGGGAGACCTCCTCTTCCCTCATTCCTCTTTTATTTTTTCCTTTGTACATCTCCTCTTCTAAGTGAAGAGATTCTCCTTCTAATGGCATATAATCTTGGGCTGCACAGGCTGAGCCAAGATTGATGCTCTGATACCACTGTAATGTTCCTTTTTCAGGAATTTCTGCAATATGGTCCTCAAGGACGTTGTATAAGGGAAGAAGTGTAAGAATAAGTTGAAAGGGGGATGGGATCCCCTTGTTAACTCATAAAACACTTCTCTTCCAAAATTTGAGACCAAAGAATTGTCTCTAGATGGGTTATTCAGATCTCCCCAAACTAGATCCCTTAAAGAATGCTCAAAGAGAGAGCTTACAACAATACATGAACATAACCATTAAACTCTGCAAATATGAATGAAACATAAGATGAGGTATAATACAACAATCATGTTTATTAATATATCAGCAACAATATACAAAAATATCATGAGGAATAAACCCCTCATGCAATGGGAATCTATCTCCAAAGATTAACACATGAAATACATGATATGCAACAACTATACAAAATGCTAGAAAGTAGTAACTGTGTTGTCTCTAGGAGAGTAGCTACTGCTGTAGATTTCAATACATGATATATGGATGATACATATAAAGAAATGCCCAAGAATAGAAGAATGGGCTCCAATACAAGATTTCTAGCCAATCTAGGAGAGATTGCTAGAAATGCCGGAAAATGTACAATGTGACAAATAACTTGTCACTGCAACTGAATAAAAATGAAAATAAGGCTATGGAAGATATGAAATACTCATGCCCTCCTCTGATAATGTTCTCAAGAAAAGGTCTGATCCCTTTACTCAAAAACACTCCTCCTAATAAGCTCAAATGACCCTCCCAGCAACTGCCTGCATAAAATAACACATTTTCTGCCCAAGACTATGCTGTGAGAGATGGTGAGTGATTGGCCTGGTGCCAAAGATTTTAAATAAAGCCTGATAGTTTCCTTTTCTGCTCCTCCAAATAATGTGCAAGAACTCCGTCGAAGAACAAGCCAAGAATGACTCTGAGAGTTCCTCTGTTGCTGCTCCCAGCAACACAACGTTCTCTGCCCAACAGAATAACGCTGTAGCTGAAGGGATAAGCTTGGCCAAATGCCAGAATGAGGAAATGTATCTCAACCCTCTTCTTCCTTGAGGATGAGGTAGGTATTCTCGACCGGGAACACCCTTGGGTTCAAGAACACTACAATCCTGCTAAACAGCCTGGGGATGCAAGTCTTTGCAGACCCAACGAAAATGATAAGCTAATGCATAATGAAAATGGGCTGCCATCTCCTCCTTATAAATAAAATTAACTCCTCTCACCATGGTTCCCATTCACACTTTCCAACTAACTCATGCAAGTGGAGCCTCCACTAAAACTGCGCTGTCCAAGTAGGTTCAATGTATCTAGACAGTTTTAGTTGACTTGGTAAAAATGACTACATCAAGCATGATCCAATCCTGTTCACACCGTGTGGTGCTCAAATCAGCTGCTTTATTATTCCTCCTTTCACACAAGGAGTGTTATTTCTCTATCTAAAAGGGTTTAAGGTGTCTCCTTACCCATTTTATTCAACAAAATGAAAATATGCAACTATAATGTTCCTTTTAGCTTGAGGCTAGAAATTGGGAACATTAGAGTCCTCCCCTCCCACATGTTGATTGTCCTTAAGTAATTGCATAGAGAGAAAAAAATTCCCCCCCCTCTTCTTGTGGCCTCCTCATCAATAGACCCCACCATAGCTTATCAAGGTATGCAATAAACCTATCCTCCATGTACCCCTCCAAGTGTGTAACACCAAAGTATACATCATGAGATAATAGAAGGTGCAAGTGGAAATCTCCTTGTGATTCAATGGCCTCCTCAAGGTAGGAGTGATGAAAAACATGGGAAGTATTATTCCCAATGAGTGACTCCTTCACCCATGAAATCATCCACATGAAATGAGTCATCCTAAGTAGCTCAACAAAGCAGTCCTCAACCCCGGATCTATGCAATATGTTGGGGCTGAATGGAGAGTTTAGATTTTCCCATCCAAGTAGTTTCTCCCTCCATTTATGATAAGCATGAGGGGGTTTTTGATATTGGGCTGAAATTTCATGGCCTCCATAATTTTCCCAAGCCTCCCCACAAAATGAATCAACCATGAAGTGCCTCCTCCAACAATGCATTTTCTCCCAATAGCTCCTCCTATATGAAGAGAAAAGTAATGACATGGAAATCATGGCGTGCCCATTGTTTCTATTGAAACATACAACATGTGAAAAGGGGAGAATCATACTCCCAATGGGCATCTTCATCTCCAAGCCCACTCTCCAAACAAAGCCTCCCATGGGTATACAAACATCAGCAACATATGGAAGCAAAATACTACGAAAAAAAACTGTCACATGGCAACTGGAGAGTGAATCATAGTTCCACATGAGGAACTAGCACAATGCATTCCATGTTTGCCTCAAAAAAATAGATAACAAGTGCTTTACTAGCCACTTGTTTGCTGCCACAAACATCTCATAAGGTGGAAACATGAAAGTACAAGTTGGTGTCAATGGTGCACACCAAGAAGTATGTGGCTTCCCCCACAAACCATCATAAAAATAGCCACTCTCATTGTTGCAATGGGCCACAAGTACATCATAATAAAGAGCATAAGGAGGTGTGATCATCCTTAGCTCATCAAGTGCTATAGGGTAAAATTCTTGTGTTGTTGGTTCTTGAATATCCCTCTCAGGGCTTTCCAGTGCCCGAGGCAGATAGTAAGATTAGTTGTATAGTTCACAAAGAAGAAGCATATATGTTCATATCAACTTTAAACGATCTTGATGGAGTAATATAGAAGATTAACTCTTTCTAGATCTTGAAGTCTTTTGGAGAGCACTAAGCAGCGAAGCAAGGATCCTTCTTCACCAGCTCCAAATCTCGACCCTGTGATCAATCAAAGCACCCTTGTAATCTCTACCACCATATACATTTCCTATCAATTAAGTTAATATATGATAAACATTAAACAATGCACGTCTAAGCCATTCATCTCATGCTATATAAGTAATTGAAGAAAAATAACAATATTGACGCATTGAATGGACAAAACAGATACAGTTATATTGATTTATAAAAAAGGAGAATCACAACCATCGGTTGTACCAAGCCCTCCTCAGTCTTCCAATATCTCTTTCTCTTTCTCTTGAATGTGGTTATGTCTTAATCAAAAAGTTCTCAATGAACCTCTTTGATATTTTACCTTCACACTACAATAATAAATGCTCTGCTTCACATGTATTCAAAAAGCCTTCGACCTTGGACCAAGAGCCTACAGCTCCATTTTATAGGAGATGGAGAGAGAAAACCTTGTCTTTCTCCTTCCACCAGTTCTAAATAGAAAAACCAAGATGTTTCCTCAAATTTCAATGCTTTTGCCTCTCTTGAGAGTCTAGTTGCTTTTGGCAAGACCCAATAAGAGATTAGTGCCTTGCAGTTTCTATTTTGCATTGACTCTCTATGAGAAAAAGCTGGAGTTTCAAATTATTCTCTGCAGGTTTTCTTGTTTCAAACTCAAAACATGGGTAACACTACCCTCTAGGCTAGACAAAGCGTTTCCCTAGCCACTAACGCGACCTTTTCATGGATCAAGTACGTTATAACGCACTTTGGTTGTTATAGGGGTGTGTTACCTTGGCAAAATTAGGTTTAGTTTAGGCCTATTTATTCCTTCCATACTTATCTTCTCCTCTGAGCTGATGAGGAGGTTATTTGACCTGTAATAGATGCCCCCTAAAGTGTGAGGTCAGAGACGAAGATGATGGCTGAAATAATTTATAAAATGTGTAGTAGAGCTAAAGAGATTGGAGGACTGAGGAAAAACTGAAACAAAAACATATGCCAGAAAATATAGTATCTGTCTTAAGTCGGGCATTCCCATGCTCAATAGCTAATCAACATGATTTCTCTAGTATAGAGATATGAAGAATATGTCCACCAATAAGCATAATGTGGAAGTGTCTGTCATAACAGGATTAGGCTGAACAAGCTGTCTCCATAAACAATATCGCAACTTGGGGGGAGGAAACACAGCTGTAATGATGTTACCTTTGCCCCAAGGTCTTGGCCATCGCTTCACCTAAACTGCATATTTCTCGACATGTGAATAAAGGAGCTGTCGTTGAACATGTGAGAAATCGTCTGATTACCAGTCGATAATGAAAACTGTTAACAGACGCGAAGGTGGCCACCGATAATGATGATGGCCCCTAAGATGCACAATACAATCTAGCGAGTGTGAATAAAAGGAGTTTAAGTCAAACACTCATAGAATCATTCAATTTGGAGCCAATGATGGGGACCCCCATTCAAACACAAGATTCCCTGCCACTGATATCTGCAAGTATCTGGGTACTGATGAGTTTCTGGACCAACTTCCTAGATAAGATGTTGAAGTCGATAGGAAGAGATCTATTGAAAGGTAGGCACTGAGGCGTCCTAAATCATTCAACATGAAATGGAAAATAGATGATTTTTTTTTTTATGGAAATAATGAAGAGCAAGTGGGGATAACTGACGACAAATAATTTCTGGCATAATGAGCGGTTTGGTTGATATGAGGAGCAGTAGATAGCGAGATTTTCTTGAACAATAGAAGGCATTGTAACAGGGTACTACGCAGTTGAGGCTTAATGAATACCAAGGAGTTTGGTAGGATTTTATCGGTGTAGGAACACTGGGAAGTGAAGGCTAAACTGATAGATGGTAGGGTTCGGCTAACTACGAAAGAGTTTTCTGGGAAGTGCCATGTTCAAGATTTTTTCTGCCAAATTGACCTTTCGTAAATGTAATAGAGGTAGTATCCATTTTGTCCAAATTTTTCCCCGTATGATTAGGTTTAACGAGTCCAGATGAGTAAACTCGGTGAATTTTTCATATTTATAGAGTCTGAAAAATGTCGTAAAAGATAGCTCCGGGGAGGTACCTTTGTCATGTCTTGATAACCGGGCACGACAAAGGGAGAATAGTAAGCCCGAAACAGTTCATTTTTCGTAAGTTAGTCCATCAAAGCCGGAAAAGTGAGAAATATATGTTCGATGGACGTCTACCTCATTTTGTTATGAGTACAAGGAGACGAAGTAAACTTATTATTCTTTGTGAAATTTTAACGAGTCCAACAGAGAAAAACTCGATGCTCTCCGTGAAATTTTAACGAGTCACGCGAAGAAAATTCGGTCACTTTTTCTATTTAAAGAGCTTTGAAAAAGAGGAAAAGAATGGCTCTTGATTCTCTGTCGTGGTAGTTTAACAAGCTCGACAAAGAGAACTCGGGGTTTTTTCAGTTTTATGAGCTAGAAAAAGTCCCTAAAAAAAAGCTCAGTGCTTCTTCATATCAATTTTAACAAGTCTGAAGAAGAGAACTCCAGGTTTTTTGGATTAACGAGAAAGAAAAATACCATGAAAAGAACGCTTGATATTGACTTCGTGTAAGTTTAACGAGTCCGAAGAAAATAACTCGAGGTTTTTCGGATTAACGAGCAAGAAAAATACCATAAAAAGAACGCTCAATATCGGGTCAAACATGGTTATATCTGCATATAGATCTTGATCACTCATCAGAACATCGGTAACTAAACTCAATAGTTGCGACACATATGCAGCCTGAATTCACAACTTTTTTCAGACTAGCTAAGAGAGTCATGCCCCAGAAATAGCTATAAGAAGGTCAGAAGACTTTCATTTTCACTGTTTTGAATGCTGTGAAGGAGATCTAGGGTGAAAAATTGTGAAAACTTCAGCTGGAAATTGCAGTCAACCCGGGCAACGATTATTCTTCCCACGAGATCTAGGTAAGAGTTGGAACCTCCTGCTATCATTTTGTTTTTTTTTATGAAGTTTTGTTGGTTCAAAATAAGAAATTGGCAGGCCCTAGAAAAGTTTAGCGGCTAACATAGGCCAACAATGCTGGACCCACGTTAAACGCACCTTCCGTGAAGGAAGGACGTGTTAGCACACTCTGTATTACTCTATAGCCTACGTTAAGCACAAAGCATGTTTTAAGAAATTTTTGATAAGCATTTTGAAGTATTCCAGGAAATTTCTAATCGGTTGAAAATGTTGTATTGGTAGGTATTCAACTATTAATAATGAGTATCTGGCGAGAGAGAGAACATGAGCGTGAAAAAATAGATATGATCACTAATGCTGCCAGTTTGATGGCTCTCCGCAGGTGCGGCTTGCTAAAATATGCACGGCTATAACCGATGAGGGGTCAGGAGGACCTCCTGAGGTGGTTAATTCAGCAATGGGACGAGCGTCACCACGTCTTTCGTATTGGGGGCAGTGAGCTTTCAATTGAGAAGGACGATATTTATTTTTTGACTGGCCTGTCATGTCGTGGATCGAGGCCTAAATTGACAGGGTCAAGAGTGGATCCTCACTCTACTGCTGATCTTATCCTTGCTCATTGTACACGCAACACAGAGGCAATTAGCAACCGGGTGCCTATCGCACGGGTGGCTTCGAGACCACTGAGGTCTCTACTATGAATGATCGTTCGCTTGGCAGGGGCCAAGAGTCAGCATGTGGCCACCAAGGCCCAAATGTTTCTAGCCTTAGATTGCATGTAGCCTTAGGTTTTTGACTAGTGTGATGGAGTTGTCCGTCGGGTCCAAGCAGAGCTTACAACATGCAAGACCCATACCCAAAGAGAGTTTGGGTACGGCACATTGATCATTTATTTCTTACTGGAGCGGGTGCCAGTGATGAGACCCAGGATGATTACAGTGACATTGGGCCCATGTGAGCCAAGACAGGCTCGATGGGCAAATTTGATCCCACGAATTGGAGAGGGTCCAGTCCGACACTGTTTTGATGATGGGTTCTTTGATTGGCTTAACTCCCAGATCATTATGATTGAGGATTATCCCTATGCAGGGATGAACTTCACCGGAGATCCAGAGCTAGTGCTGTCCCCTAGCACCCAGTGGGGGATCGATGGTAAGAAAGGAAGGATCAGTGTACTTTAGGAAGTTTTTTTTTTTTTTTTTTTTTTGTCTTTTGAATGTTTATGCAATTTTTTTTGTTTAAATATGGTGAAAAAATGTTTTGACATGAAGCTTGTTTGCTTGAAACAGATGTGGCACCGGTCCGCCCAGCTGGGGCCCCTTGTTATGCACGGTGAGGACTGTAGCTACCCGGGGCTAGCACAACAGCGGAGGATGCATAAGCCGTCGGGGATGGTGACACCTAGATCTTTCATGAACTCTCCATAAACTTGGAGGGTTTGAGCATGGGTATACCACCTCTTCCTATGCGGGAGGTTCTAGTTTGTCTACAACAGCATAATATAGGTGTACTGAAGAGATACCTGTTGCCTCTGAGGAGGATAGCCAGGGCAGTTGCATGTTATTTTGAGCATCAGGCTTAACTGGCAGGGAAGTTGTATAAATGTCATAGTGAGGCTTATTGTAGCCAATTTTTTGTAAAACACCCAAGTTTTGAGAGATTTTTTGATGTAACTATTGTACTGGACATGACATATATATACATACATACTTTTGGTGATTTTGTGTTTTTTAATTTTTTATGTATTTTCTATGGAAAAAATATATATACTCATGTGTAAATATTTTATAAAAATGCGACAAATTCCAATCTAACACATAGTTTTCCAAAGAATCATCCAATGCGTTAAATTATCTAGGAACGTGCTCAAATGAAATGGTTCAAAATTGACGTTCTAAAATTCGCACCCTTAAAAAATAACGTAATAAGATTGGATGACGGACCTGGTAATGATTGTTTAACTACATAACTATGAGTTGGGAATCTAACCTGACCACTAAATTGGAGATGTTGCGAGATGCAGCCTCCGTGAGGAGTTGGATTACCGACATGTACTTGGCAACGTTATTGGTGGCGCTACCTAGCAAAATTCCCCCAAAACCAAGAAGTTCTGACTCAGGTTTGTAGAGAACCCAAGAAGCTGATGCAATGTGTCTAGTGTGACGACTAGCACCGTCTACGTATCCGACATATGATAAGGAGGACGATGGCATCTGTGTGAAAGAAAATGATTGTATATGAGAAAAAACACCTATAAAACCAAAAATATCCAAATACATCAAAAAAATAGGAAAAAATTATATACATAAAATTACAAAGCATATGCTTAGTGGTGAACTAGGAAAAATACTTCTTCAGATAGAGCTCGTTGCGGGGCTCCGCGAGTGGAATTCCATTACAGTCCTGAAGTGTGTAAGCTCCTTTTGAAAGGACCTTAGTGATGATGTAAGGACCAAGCCATAATGGTTGGAGTGTTCCTGCCCCCAAGAGGTCATGTTTCTGATCATAGAGTAGAACAAGATCACCCTCTTGGAAAGAACAAGGCTTGACAGATTTGTCGTATTGAGCTTTGACTCGGCACTGGTGAGCTTCGAGTGCTAGTTTAGCATCTCGATGAGTTTCTTCCAAATGATCGAGTGAGAGAAAGCGCTCTTCTATGGCATTAGTGTCGGGCATGAGTTCAACAGCCAGTTTGATTGATGGAATTTCACACTCGATTGGGAGTACTGCTTCTAGGCCGAATGCAAGTTGAAATGGTGTGAAGCTTGTGGCAGTTTTGACTGATGTTCGGTATGCCCATAACACGGAATACAACTTTCGATGCCATGTGGTTTTATGGTTTCTGACTAATCGACGAATCATGGTTTTGAGGACGCCATTTATGACTTCGACTTGACCATTAGCTTGAGGATAGTAGGACGAAGATTGATCCTGTCGAAAACCTAGCATGGAGGTTAATTCGGTCATCATGTGATTCTGAAAGTGTGATCCATGATCTATGACAATAGATAGGGATATTCCAAACTGGAAGATTACCTAATTGTACAGGAAAAGAGCGGCGGTTTCGCCATCAGTCTTAAAGTGGGAATGGCTTCCGCCCATTTCGTAAAATAGTCGACCGCAACCACGATGTAGTTGTGTCCATTTTCCGAAATGGGATTGCAGGTAATGAAGTCAATTCCCCATTTAGCGAAAGGACCAATGGAGATAACTGGATGAAGAGAGGTGGGATAAGCACGCATTTTCTTCATGAAAATTTGACACAGATGGCACTTCTGGACCACTGTAATGTAGTCTTTATACAAAGTAGGCCAATAATAACCTGCGCGCAAGATTTTTTGGGCAGTATCTATGCCTGAAATATGACTGCCGCACGCCCCTGCATGGCAGTCATTCAAAACACGTTCTTCTTCATTAAGGGTGAGACAACTTCAGAGAATAGTATCGATACCACGATGATATAAAGTGTCATTCAACACGAGGTAGTGCTTTGCATGGTGGCGAATATGACGATGGTCGTCGGATGTGGGAGTTGGGCGGAAGCATTGGGTTTGTAGGTAGACCAAAATGTCTCCATACCAAGGGTCCGAAGAATCAACCAAGTATACAGATTCATCAGAAAATGGATCATGAGCTACTTCTTATGGGTCAATTCTGGGAAGGTCCGATAGCAATTCAGTGAAGACTAGAGATTTCTTTTCTTTGGTAGCCGTGAAGACCAAATCAAATTTTTGGAGGATTATAATCCATTTGGAATATTTTCCTCCAATAATTTGTCGAGACAGGATGTGTTGCATGGGGTTCTCCAAAGCAATAACAGTAGTCTGTCGCAGCAATATATAGTGTCGGAGTCGGGTGACGAAAAAAAATACTGCCAAAGAAAGTTTCTCCACATGTGAATAATGTAGTTCGGGTCCGATTAGACCTTTCGACAAGTAGTATATCACATGTTCAATGTCGTCGTTGTGAAATTGAACCTGTTGGGGTTCCCATGTTTTGGCAAGGTTGGCAATACCAAAAGATGAGACAACATAGAACCACTTTCAGACCTTAGGATCTAGCCCTCCTAGGTCCAGAGAGGGATCTCTCTATGATTATCAAAGGATATATGTCTTCGAAGTTCTCAATTGTGATTTTAGGCTAGTCATAGTTTCAAGGTTGTTTGTTTTATTGTTTGAGTTTGGTTGTCGAGAATCAGGAAGGAAGGTTTCACCATAAGACAAGGATGGGTAAAGAAGGAAGCTAGGCAAGGATAGATAACTCAGAGAACATTAAGGCCATTGGGCGATGGAGTCAAGAAAGGATTTACTTATGTTCAATGTGTAAGCTTCAGTTGGGCTAGTCATCTAGAGCATTTGGATCTCAAAGACTGATTGGTGGGATGGAACATTAAGGAATGAGAATGAAGGATGGAGAACCATCTGATTCCGTCTATAGATCAGGCCAGAGGTCATTTAACTCCAGGCCTGCTTGGAAAAAACCATAGGAAACACAAGGGATCTTGAAAAGGTTTATATGGAAGGGATAGGTTATGAAGAGGCAGAGACAGGCTTCTAAACCACCCAATGTTCCTAACCTCTTTTAATTAAATCTTAACAAAAACATATGAACATTGATTCTATTAACTTGCACATCAGAGAGCAGGCAATAATCATCCACTACACTGTTTTAGTCAATTAAAAACAATATTTAGATACACATGTGAGCAGAAAACATTAAATACTGAGAGAGCTGGGACATAAGGTACCTAACAAGGGTAAATCTTATGTCATGCGTTCAGATGCCAGTCAGAAGAACATGAAATGAAATGGAAATAAACACAGAGATAAGAAAAACATCACCAACTGTTGTAGATCAGGATCCAATGAAAACTGCTTATCATGTCAAACATAACACCAATCAGGTCCATCACTGCCTAAAGCTTTTACATTCAGCCTGAATACATCATATTTCTCAGCCTATCATACAATCATTACACCGGGAACTTGGCTCAGGACAAAAATTCTTGCAATTCACTGATAATGCATCAACAACCATTACAATGATACCCTTCTGTGCTTTATAGCAGAAGAGACACAGAGGACCGACTGAGGAGGTAGGTGAATTTTAAATGTTACATTTAAACACAACAATGAATGCAGGGCCGAGGCCCATTCCGCTTGATATGCTGTATATTTAATCTTTGTCATCTCCCTGGTGCAATAGAGATCTGCTTCGGATATGATTTGACCTTTGGCTGCAGTACTCCAGGTGATTTGAACAAAATGAAAGAAACTACTGAGAGGTATGCTTCATGGAAGTTAGATTGTTTTTAACTGTAGCCGGGGAGAAAATCCCCTTCAGGGACACGACGCATAATAAAGACTGTATGGGAGACTTGTCCTTTATGGAAAAACATTCTGCTGATAAGTAAACCTTGATATTACCTCTTATTAATGTTTAGGATCTCCAGATCAATCCTCGGGGTCTTCAAAATGATGCTTTGCCTCTTTAAACCTCTGGTTCAGAGCTCAAGATCTTCGTTGATGTGCACTAATCCCTCTGCTCTATACTGAAACTCCTTGCTGCTTCATTACTGCCTCTGTCGAGTTAGCTTGAGCTTTAAATGGCGCCGGCATGATTTTCGGCATTTGAACTCTGCTCTCCATTAATGTGAGTCCTGACGGCCCCATTCCTTGACTCTCCTGATGGTATTGGCTCATTAGATTTGATCCTGACTGCGCCGCTCGCCATCGAGGTAGTACACCAAACAGCGGCAGGTCTCATCCTCTAGAAACTCTGCAACACAGCAAAACTTATGAAGAAAATGGTGGATGGAGCGATGGACGTAGGGTGGACGAAATGGTAGTGCGGCAGTGGTGGAAACAATGCTGCGGAGGCGGAGGAACGGCGGTGGAACAGTCGAGAGCAGGGGAAATAATGAATAGAGGCAGAGAGAATGGTTATAAGTGTAGAAACCCAAAGATTAAACATTGGGGGGGAATACAAAGGAAATACATGAATGCGATGAAGCGGAGCTATGGAAGTGGGACCCGGTCATGGTAGAGGGTGATCCAAATGTGAAATAAAAGGGTTAGATTAACTGGGGAAATACAAAGAAATGTGATGAAAAACAATGAAAAATCGACGGGAATGATCGTACGAGGTGGGATCCAATAGGACTAATCACAATCGAAGGATCGGAAGAAGGGGTTGCGATTACGATGATCGGAAAGGCAGAGCGATCAATCACATCGCAAACGTTTGCGATGGACTGATCGGGGGACGCAACATAAAACATGCGATTGCGATTAGGCGGGAGGAGCGATGACCGTCGGATCGCGGGTTGAATGGACGGACGGGATTGAATCAGAAGACAGAGAGAAGGACTTGCGATCAACGATCGGGCGGAGGATGCGATTGAGTGCTGGCCGTTAGATCTGAAGGCCAGATCAATGGCTCAGATGTAATCGGAGGGGCAGTGCGATCGGGGGATCGGGAGTTGCGATGACTGTCAGATCTGCGGGAGGATGGACAGCTAGGATTAAAATGGGAGATCGCAATTGGAGCTCGGAGAAGAAGGCATGCGATTGAGTTTTGCGATTGCGATGGAGCGATTAGCGCAGGGCCATTGGATCGGTGGGATAGATCAATGGTTCACGTTCAATCGGAGGACGGTGGAAAGGGCCTGCGATTAATTGCATCGCAAGTGATTGCGATGGGTCGATTGGGGGGGCGCGCATGAAATTTGCAATTGCGATTGGAGACTCTGCGATTAGAGGCCCGCCGTTGGATCTTCAGGGTAGATCAACGGCTTTGATTACATCGCGAGACTTGATTAATAAAACAGTCGCATCGGGAATTTTCAATGATGCACGGGAATTGCACCCACCCGACACTCCGATTGCGATTAGCGCCTGGGACTTAAGCGCTTGGTCCCAGCGCCAGGCCATGTGGGGAAGTGGTTTGAAAGGGGCTAGGGGTAAAGGGGCTAGGCCTTTAATAAGGTCGGAAGATGGGTTTTTTGCCCATTTTAATGGATTTTAAGGGGTTTAAAGGGAAACGATAAGGGGAAAAAAAGGGGAATAAAGAGTAAGGGAAGGACTTAAGGGGATTTTGGGGGGGATTTGAGGGGTAAACGGGGAAATAGAAGGGGAGACAAGGGGGGATAAAAAGAGGCTAAATGAGGGTAAAGAGAGGGAATTTGGACAAAGGGAAAGAAGGGGAAATGATGTATGTTGCAGGGGTAAAGGAGGGAATAATAGGCCCTTTTTAGCAATTTACTAGCAGAGGGGGATTTGTATTAGGCACAGCAATTGAGAGACTTCAAGGAGGATGGGTTTTCACGGGAAAGGCATTCCTTGAAGGCTCAAAACAATCTAGCCCCCAGCTGACTTGTCAAGAATTTCATAGGGGGGCTAACAGTGGCTCCACATGGGGATGGCTTCTTCTTGAAGGAGTCAAGAATTCAGAAAATGATCTCTTGGTGAAGGCCAGATGCCTGCTGCTATAAGCCATCTTTCTTCTTTCTTTAGATCAGCTGCCACAATATATTGGATACACAAATCAGCAGAAACATTTTCCCAACCAATCTACCTACCCAAACTAGAGCTCTAACAATTTTCCCTCGGGTGCATTTGAACTAGCAGACCCTTTACATTTATTTTGCAAAACAAAAACAAACCTATTCTAATTCTACCCTTATTGCTCCATGAGGCTAGATTAGACGATTGGCCTCATACAATTCTCTACCTAAACTACTACCTGTTGGGATTAAACTGTCCAACAGGCTTCTTCACCTAAATTCTAAGACAGGAAATTTAAACACGGCCAAGCGAGATTCGTATCGACTTGCTTTGAGTAAACTTTCTGTGTGCAACAAAGCTGACAAGCATGGAATGCACGAGTTTGAAAATATCCTTCTTTCTTTGTTTCAGCTACGATTTTAGGCATGTTAGAGCTGATTTTCTCCTCTGCTGATCTAGATTTTGAAACTGTTTGGATCGGCTAATACCGCTCTTTTTAGCTCAGGATTTTGAGGTTTATTAGAGGTACAGTGAAAAATCTTGAGAGGTGTAGATGGTGTTCTGATGCCATGGTAAACTTTTTACTTTTTGTTTGTGCCCTAACCCTCCTCGCTACTTTCTGATTGGACTCGCGTATATACGCGGATACCCTTTACGAAAATCGCGTATACACAGATATCTAATTATGTTATTAGATCTTCACTTAAATCATTCCATCATTCATTCATCAGATGTTTAATAAACAATAAACATGTGCAGTAAGAACGGAATAAACCATCACACAAAGCATCACACATGAACACCAGGATTTTTAGGTGGAAACCCAAGTCGGGAGAAAACCACCGCTGCAGTTGCTCAGCCTTCAATATTTTATTATAGAAAAAACATATTACAACATATGTGCTGGCGCAGACTTGACCAGCACGCAGGCACCCACCTGCGCTCGTTTACCAGCCTCTCCTGGAAGGGAGCTCCAACCCCCTGACTCGTTTACCAGCCTCTCCTGGAAGGGAGCTACGACCCCCTGCTCTCGTTTACCAGCCTCACCTGGAAGGGAGCTACAACCCCCTGATTGAAGGCTACAACCTTCAGCACCACCTTGGACCACGTTTCATCAATTTTCACACTGGATCCAACAACTTCAATAGAACACCACTTGCAGGCCACATTTCATCATGTTTCCAGACTGGACCCTTTCCAAACTTTTAAGCACAAACATTCATCACCAACAGATACTTAACAACACAGATCAGATAGCAGAAAACACGCGAACAGCTCGGATATGGGAGATAGCCCAGCAAACCTAGTTTGTCGCTCTTTACTTCAGCCGATTTCGCGTAAATAAGCTTAGTCCACACAAACGGCGTATACCTCGAGTGTATATTTTATTATGCGCCTCTGGCGCTTTCTCTTCGGCGGCTGGCTATGTCCCGCTTCCTCCGCGTCAGTAGCGTATAGATCTTTCAATTATTCCGAACAGCATACTTCTTCGGATCGGATATTCAGTTCAAGATTTACCCTTTCGCTCGGATAGATGTTCGCCTAGATGTCGCCTCATCACAGCCTCATCACGGATCTAGGCCTTCCATAACGGTATTGAATACAGTACATTTGATCCCAGTCCACTTCATCATTTACTTCATAAGTGCATCATACATTCAGATCTATCATTCAAGTGTAACCCTTTCCATTCAGATATACTTCAGAGAGAAGTATTCATTCAAGCTCAGACATCTTGCACCCACACCCATGATTTGCACAATGAATTTCTTCTCCACTCTCATTCATAATGCAGTAATTTCTAGCTTTGAGTTTTATGAATCTGGCCTTTGTTTTGGACAGTTCTGGAGGGGCATTGAGGTGTGTGAGCACGTAAAGGATATCAGTGTACCAAGGAGAGTTTTGAAACTGCTCCTCAACAATTGGATGGGGCAATCCTTCCTGCTCATCCAGGGCATTCATCATGTTAATATCAAGGGCATGTAGATTAGATTCAGCCATCAATTGGGCCAGGCCTTGACCTTTGATCAACTTGGTGGGTTTGATTTCAATGTCATATTCTAAAATTGTAGCAATCCATTTGCCCCTTTTCCCATCTGGGTCTTGGGACAGGATATCTTTGACCACTATATTTGGCACATAGGCGATGGTGTGAGAATGCAGAATGTACACCCTAAAGTATTTTAAGGCCTTAATCAGGGCATAGGCCTGCTTTTCCATGATGTTGTACTTTAAGGGTGCATCTCTTAAGGCTTTACTGAAGAAGGCTATAGGCTGTTCATTACCTTCTAAATTTTTCTGCAGCAAAACTGCAGCTATTGTGTGTGGGGAAGCAAATGAAAAGATCACAAAATCTTTTGAAAAGTCAGGGCTGATAAGGACAGGGGCCTGGGTGAGTGCAAGCTTTACTGACTCAAAAGATTTCTTGGCTTCAACAGTCCACTTAATTCCTACATCTTTCTTTAGCATTTCAGTCATTTTCCTAAGATGCTCAGCAAGATTGGGTATAAATCTTCTAAGGAAATTGATCTTCCCAATGAAGGACTGTAGCTCCTTGATGTTTCTTGGATGTGTAATTTGAAGTATTCCCTCAACTCTCTAGGGGTCTATCCTAATTCCTTTCTCAGATATAATGTGGCCAAGAAGCTTACCTTCTTGCAGCCCGAAAACAGTCTTCTTAGGATTTAGGGACAGACCATACCTTCTACATTTTGCAAAAACTTTCCTCAGATGTTTTAAGTGTTCTTCTTCTGTTTTAGAAAAGACAGTTAAGTCATCCAAGTAGATAACTATGAAGTGTCCAATCTCACCTAAGAAAGTAATATCCATTGCTCTCTGGAAGGTAGCTCCAGCATTCACCAATCCAAAAGGCATTTTCACATACATGAAGGTGCCCCATGGAGTGGTGAAAGCTGTTTTGAGTTGATCTTCTGGGAGTACCAGAACTTGGTTGTATCCTGAAAAACCATCAAGCAGGGAGATTCTTTTAGAGCCTACTACCTTCTGTAAGATATGTTCCATTCTAGGCAAGGGGTAGTTGTCTTTCAGGGAGGCTTTATTCAGGTTTCTGAAATCTATGCATAGTCTGATCTCCCCTGTCTTCTTCCTTACAACCACTAAGTTTGAAACCCAATCAGAAAACCTTACAGGGAAAATGATGCTGCCTCATACATATTTTTAATTTCCTTCTCTACTGCAGGCAATTGTTTTGGATTAATCCTAAGGAGTTTTTGTCTGAAAGGTTTGTGATTTTCCTTCAGTGGTATCTTGTGTTGTATGATGTTGGTGTCATAGTCCTTTAAGTCTTCGTAGCTCCATGCAAACACATCAATGAATTCCTTAAACAAGTCAATGTATCTTTTCTTCATGTCTGCAGGTATAGACTTAGCCAGTTTTATCATTTTGGGTTTGTCTTCAGTGCCTATGTTGCATTTTTCTACATTTGATTCTGCATGTTCTATTGTGGGCTTCTTTGCAACATCATCGAAATCAAAGAGGTCCTCTAAGGGTGCTAAGCCTCTTGGTATGTTCTTGTCTTTGGCTTGCAGCACCTCCATTTCTTCTCTATCTGCGTTTTCACGTTTTATGGTTGAATCTCCAGTTTCTTCAGAAAAAGAATTTATTTCTATACTACAAGGTGTTTCTAGTTCATCTGGGGAATCCTCACTTGGGCAGCTGTCATCAGCTTTTGAGTCTGAATCAGAAAATTCAAACTCATTTCTGCCCATCAGGAAATCTTCAATCTGTTTGTCTCCTTCAAAGACCTGCCAGTATTTTTCATTGTATGGCACTGCAGGCCTGAATTTAGTCTGAATGATGATTTGTTGGTCAACTGGGGCCTTAGGATATGAGCTAGCTAGGCAGGCTAGTCCATTTTCAATAACGTTTTGACCCCTAGGAATGGATACTAAATCATATTCAACAAACGTTTTCAGCAAATCTAGAGTATCATTCCTATATGCCCTAAGCCTGGGGTGTTTTTCCGAATACTCACCATTCATCTGTTTGATCACTAACTCAGAGTCTCCTCTCACGACTATCCTACGGGCTCCTAATTTTTTCAACAGATTTAAGCCCAAGATTAGAGCCTCATATTCTGCAATGTTATTCGTGCATTTGAAATGCAGATTGACAGTGTGGCTTTCTGCGTGATCGTTTTCAGTGTTACGCAGCCACACTCCTGCTCCAGCACTCTGCCTAGTACAGGACCCATCAAAGTTCATTTCCCACAGGGGTTCTTTGTTTACTTCAACTTCATTTTCTCCCTTACAGCTGGGTTCACCATTAGGTTGAGTTGGGTGGTCTGTACTAGGTTGCAAACTATCTTGTTGTTCACAGAGGTCATGGCTGTCAGGGGGTGGTTAGCTTTTTGTTCTTGTTCTGTTTCTGTTTCACTTGGAGTGAGAGGTCCACCACAGATCCTACAGGCTTCATTGCTGATTTCCTCTTCATTTTCAGTGTGCTGCCCATGGTATTCCTGATCATATTCTTCCAGAGGGGCCATTATATGGAGGTCCATAGGCTCGGTGTTCTCATTTGTATGCCTATTCTGGGACTTTGGCTCTTCTAAGGATTCATCATTACAAAAGATGAAGGATTCAAGGTCGATATGTACAGAATATAATGGTGAATTTTCAGGTTTCTCGGGGCTGCTGACTAGGAATTTCATTTGGGATTCTCTATATAGTCTTCTTAATTGGCCAAATATAGGGATAGTGGCATATGAGCCATCCATCTGCATGGTGCCTTGCAGCTTGGCTCCCCATGATCTAGATAATAACATGCCATACTTGGGTGGCACGTTTGCCACCACTACATCCATGACCATACATTTCGCAGGAATCTGAGTCAAACTCACACACAAGTCTTTGATCAGGCCAAGACATTTTACTCTACTCGAGTCAAAATAATACAAGTCTTTATAGGGTCTGGTGATTTCTAGGCCTAACCTTTCCATAACTACCTTAGGCATCAGGTTGTGTGAGGCTCTAGAATCATGCATTGCATTGTGGAGTATTTTATCATGAATGTTGAGACTAATATAGAAAGGTGGTACTACCCCTTCCTGAAACTTTCCTTCAATATTAGGACCAAACAAGAGGGCAGGCTGATCATCATTCAAGTTTACAGAATCAGTGTATTCCCCTAAGTTCAATGCTTTCAAAATTTGGCCCTTATATGCATCCTGAGTGGCCAACTCAGATAATGGTACAGATATTTTGATTTTTGCAATCTCACTTTCTAAACTGAAAGTGGATTGACTCTTGGAAGTGTTCAACTCTGTTTTATTTGCCACTGTTTTAGTGGCTGAATCAGTTTGTGTTTTCTCATTATGTACATGTGTAGAAATAGTTTTATCAGGAGCACTAACTGAGGTGCTAGTGCTACTGGTTTGTTGACCCTGTTTTTCCATGCTTTGGTTGTCCTTTTCTTTGTTACTCTCAGAACTCTTGGCTGTTGAATTGTTGTTCACAGCAGTTACTTTAGAAGATTTTTCAGGCCTTTTCTTGATGGTAACCTCGGGAGTTTTGGTTTTGGAAGTGTCTTGGTTCTTTTTGCTCCTGAGCTCATATTGCTCTCTGACCTGTAACATGGCATTTTGGAACCCAAGTCTGTACTCTTCAGTTTCTAATCTTTCCTCATCCCAATATGAAGATGAGGGTTGATCTTCCTCTGAGTCACAGTTCAGAATTGAGTCCTCTGTTTCAAACATGTTTATCACATTCCCTTCAGACTCCTCAATGACTCCCTCATCCTCATCTAGGAATTTTTGAAACGGGGGAATGATTTGTTGATCTGACTCTTTCTGTCTGTTGGGAGTGTTGTTGTTTCTTCTAAAGTTTTGATTTTGGTTCCTGTTTGGAGTGACAACCATCTTTTCCATCATTTGGTATAGCTTATCCACATTTTTAGACAATCTGTCAATATTTGGATCTGAAGTGGAGGCTATAGTGTCATCCTTGTAAGTTACTCTCTTCTCAGCTCTCAGTTTGGCCCTTTTCTCAATCAAATTTGCCTCTATGTTTGCTGCCCCTTTCTGCATATCCTCCAGGGTGGTGTACTCTTTATCTCTAAGCTCATAGGCCATGTCAGCATCAAATACATCAGGATATTTTGCTAGGGCCATACCTTGTGGAGGTTTCATGTGTGGAGGGAGAGCATTATAAATACTGTTGAATCTAGTGGTATAATCATGAACACTCTCTCCTACGTTCCTCTTAAGGGACATGTATTCTGCTAGGAGCTGGAGAGGATTTGCTCTAGTTTCCCATTTGTTGATGAAAGTATGGTATAAAGCAGGGAGATCTTGGATGCTACCAGCAGGTAGGTTTTTAAACCACTTTTAAACCTCTCCCCCCAGGCTCTGCGCAAAAATTCTCATTTTGATTGTTTCATCATCAATTTCCATATAGTCAAAAGAGTCTTCCATTTTATCAACATGCTGCTGTGCTGTTGTAGGCTCTTTAGCAGGGAAGTGCGGGATCTTTGATTGATAATCATTTGGTAAGGGCAGTAGAGGCTGAGGTAGGACTAGAGGTGCATACCAGGCTGCCATGATGATGTTCTGGTGGGGTATAGGGTTGGCTTGAGCAGCTGGTATTTGGATGACAGGGATGTTTGGACCAGCAGAAGTCTGTTGAGCATATCTCGGGTGAGAAAGCCCCAAGTTTTGGAGAAATTGGAGATCAGGTGGTGTGGAAGGAGGGGTTTCACTATCCCTAGGGTCCGGCTGGTCTGAAACACTGAATGACCTAGTTCTAGGTAATCTGTTTTGAAGGTCTAAGTCGAAGAAAGGGTCTAATAGAGCTGCAAGATCTTTTGGTGCAGAATTGGCTCTATGAATGTTGTTGGAAATAGTTGATCTCCTACTTGCAGGTGTTCTTTTAAGGATTTTCTCAGGATTATCAACTATTTCAGGTGGGTCTAGATCAGGGAAAGCTCTTGTATGAATGATTCTGTGAGCCAAAGTGTTATTTTTAGCCAAGCAGCTTAACCCTACTTAGTTATTTCTGCTGTGGTTGATGTTGTCTCAGGGTTGGTCTCCCAGTGGAGCCTTCATTATGCTTTGAATCTGGTCTCCCAGTGGAGTCTTATGTGAAACCAAGGTAATCAGCAGGCCTACTGATCACCAGTGGAGTCTTTTCATTTGGGAACAATGGAGTCGCCAGGTGGAAGGTTTAGGATGTTTCTAGGGGGTACACTGTCCACCACAGTGATGAGGCAATATTCCCTTTCAGGAATATCCCACAAAACACAGCAAACTCTAACCAGAGATGGACTGGGAGGGAATTTACCAGATGTGTCACCTCCTAAAGAGGATGAGATCCGGAGGCTGCCTGGCCCTTACCAGGCTTTGTCTAAGAGTAAGGGGTAAAACACACAAGAGGTAAGTGAAATAGGAAGGATAAGTGTTTTTCCGCCAGCCTAAACAGAGGTTCTAGGTTTTCTGAGGCTTAGAGATGCAACAAGATGAAAGTACTCAGATATCCCCAGCGGAGTCGCCATTATGTTGGGGTTCCCATGTTTTGGCAAGGTTGGCAATACCAAAAGATGAGACAACATAGAACCACTTTCAGACCTTAGGATCTAGCCCTCCTAGGTCCAGAGAGGGATCTCTCTATGATTATCAAAGGATATATGTCTTCGAAGTTCTCAATTGTGATTTTAGGCTAGTTATAGTTTCAAGGTTGTTTGTTTGATTTTTTGAGTTTGGTTGTCGAGAATCAGGAAGGAAGGTTTCACCATAAGACAAGGATGGGTAAAGAAGGAAGCTAGGCAAGGATAGATAACTCAGAGAACATTAAGGCCATTGGGCGATGGAGTCAATAAAGGATTTACTTATGTTCAATGTGTAAGCTTCAATTGGGCTAGTCATCTAGAGAATTTGGATCTCAAAGACTGATTGGTGGGATGGAACATTAAGGAATGAGAATGAAGGATGGAGAACCATCTGATTCTGTCTATAGATCAGGCCAGAGGTCATTTAACTCCAAGTCTGCTTGGACAAAACCATAGGCAACACAAGGGATCTTGAAAAGGCTTATATGGAAGGGATAGGTTATGAAGAGGCAGAGACAGGCTTCTAAACCTCCCAATGTTCCTAACCTCTTTCAATTAAATCTTAACAAAAACATCTGAACATTGATTCTATTAACTTGCACATCAGAGAGCAGGCAATGATCATCCACTACACTGGTTTAGTCAATTAAAAACAATATTCAGATACACATGTGAGAAGAAAACATTAAAGACTGAGAGAGCTGGGACATAAGGTACCTAACAAGGGTAAATCTTATGTCATGCGTTCAGATGCCAGTCAGAAGAACATGAAATGAAATGGAAATAAACACAGAGATAAGAAAAACATCACCAACTGCTGTAGATCAGGATCCAATGAAAACTGCTTATCATGTTAAACATAACACCAATCAGGTACATCACTGCCTAAAGCTTTTACATTCAGCCTGAATACATCATATTTCTCAGCCTATCATATAATCATTACACCGGGAACTTGGCTCAGGACAAAAATTCTTGCAATTCATTGATAATGCATCAACAACCATTACAATGATACCCTTCTGTGCTTTATAGCAGAAGAGACACAGAGGACCGACTGAGGAGGTAGGTGAATTTTAAATGTTACATTTAAACACAGCAATGAATGCAGGGCCAAGGCCCATTCCGCTTGATATGCTGTATATTTAATCTTTGTCATCTCCCCGGTGCAATAGAGATCTGTTTCGGATATGATTTGACCTTTGGCTGCAGTACTCCAGGTGATTTGAAAAAAATGAAAGAAACTGCTGAGAGGTCTGCTTCATGGAAGTTAGATTGTTTTGAACTGTAGCCGGGGCGAAAAGCCCCTTTAGGGACACGGCGCATAATAAAGACTGTATGGGAGACCTGTCCTTTATGGAAAAAAATTCTGCTGATAAGTAAACCTTGATATTACCTCTTATTGATGTTCAGGATCTCCAGATCGATCCTCGGGGTCTTCAAAATGATGCTTTGCCTCTTTAAACCTCTGGTTCAGAGCTCAAGATCTTCGTTGATGTGTACTAATCCCTCTGCTCTATACTGAAACTCCTTGCTGCTTCATTACTGCCTCTGTCGAGTTAGCTTGAGCTTTAAATGGCGCCGACATGATTTTCGGCGTTTGAACTCTGCTCTCCATTAATGTGAGTCCTAACGGCCCCATTCCTTGACTCTCCTGATGGTACTGGCTCATTAGATTTGATCCTGGCTGCGTCGCTCGCCATCGAGGTAGTACACCAAACAGCGGAAGGTCTCATCCTCTAGAAACTCTGCAACACAGCAAAACTTATGAAGAAAACGGTGGATGGAGCGATGGATGCAGGGTGGACGAAATGGTAGTGCAGCGGTGGTGGAAATAATGCTGCGGAGGCGGAGGAACGGTGGTGGAACAGTCGAGAGCAGGGGAAATAATGAATAGAGGCGGAGAGAATGGTTATAAGTGTAGAAACCCAAAGATTAAACATTGGGGGAGAATACAAAGGAAATACATGAATGCGATGAAGTGGAGCTATGGAAGTGGGACCCGGTCATGGTAGAGGGTGATCCAAATGTGAAATAAAAGGGTTAGATTAACGGGGGAAATACAAAGAAATGTGATGAAAAACAATGAAAAACCGACGGGAATGATCGTACGAGGTGGGACCCAATAGGACTAATCGCAATCGGAGGATCGGAAGAAGGGGTTGCGATTACGATGATCGGAAGGGCAGAGCGATCAATCGCATCACAAATGTTTACGATGGACTGATCGGGGGACGCAACATAAAACATGCGATTGCGATTAGGCGGGAGGAGCGATGACCGTCGGATCGCGGGTTGAATGGACGGACGGGATTGAATCAGAAGACAGAGAGAAGGACTTGCGATCAACGATCGGGCGGAGGATGTGATTGAGTGCTGGCCGTTAGATCTGAAGGCCAGATCAACGGCTCAGATGTAATCGGAGTGGCAGTGCGATCGGGGGATCGGTAGTTGCGATGACCATCGGATCTGCGGGAGGATGGACGGCTAGGATTAAAACGGGAGATCGCAATCGGAGCTCGGAGAAGAAGGCATGCGATTGAGTTTTGCGATTGTGATGGAGTGATTAGCGCAGGGCCGTTGGATCGGTGGGATAGATCAACGGTTCATGTTCAATCGGAGGACGATGGAAAGGGCCTGCGATTAATCGCATCGCAAGTGATTGCGATGGGCCGATCGGGGGGGCGCGCATGAACTTTGCGATTGCAATTGGAGACTCTGCGATTAGAGGCCCGCCGTTAGATCTTCAAGGTAGATCAACGACTTTGATTACATCGCGAGACTTGATTAATAAAATAGTCGCATCGGGGATTTTCAATGATGCAGGGGAATTTCACCCGCTCGACGCTCCGATTGCGATTAGCGCCTGGGACTTAAGCGCTTGGTCCCAGCGCCAGGCCATGTGGGGAAGTGGTTTGAAAGGGGCTAGGGGTAAAGGGGCTAGGCCTTTAATAAGGTCGGAAGATGGGTTTTTTGCCCATTTTAATGGATTTTAAGGGGTTTAAAGGGAAACGATAAGGGGAAAAAAGGGAAATAAAGAGTAAGGGAAGGACTTAAGGGGATTTTGGGGGGATTTGAGGGGTAAACGGGGAAATAGAAGGGGAGACAAGGGGGGATAAAAAGAGGCTAAATGATTGTAAAAGGAAGGGAATTCAGACAAAGGGAAAGAAGGGGAATTGATGTATGTTGCAGGGGTAAAGGAGGGAATAATAGGCCCCTTTTAGCAATTTACTAGCAGAGGGAGATTTGTATTAGGCACAGCAATTGAGAGACTTCAAGGAGGATGGTTTTTCAGGGGAAAGGCATTCCTTGAAGGCTCAAAACAATCTAGCCCCCAGCTGACTTGTCAAGAATTTCACGGGGGGGCTAACAGAACCAGAACCATTCCAAGTGAGGATGGTGAGGCTGCCAAGTAGAGGAGAAAGTCGCATGAGTAGTCGGGGGCACGAAGGAGTGGGGCTGAAACAAGTGCATGTTTTAAAGTGTCAAATGACCATTGAGCTTGATCATCCCAAAAATATAGTGTTCCCTTCTTCAATAATCCCATAAATCCTTTCATCATCTCGGCATAGTTGACAATGAATCGACGTAAAAAGTTTGCCTTCCCTTACAAACGTTGGAGTTGGAGGATGGATTGTGGCGCTAGCAAGTCCACTGTTGCTTTAACCTTATTGGGATCAACCCTAATCCCATGCTTGGATACAATGAAACCTATAAGACACCCGGATTCGACCATAAATACGCATTAATGAGGATTCAGACGTATATTGTAGAACCTACACCTGGTAAAATTTTTTTTTAAATGAGCAAGGCGATCAGGTCATTTCTTGGAATGGGCTGGGAGGTCATGCAAGTAAGCCTGTACAATATGTCGAATGTTGTGGAAGGCGTATTCCATAGCCCGCTGAAAATTTGCTCCAACATTCTTTAGACCGAATGGGAGTTTTCGATACGCAAATGTGCCCCGAGGACAGATGAAGGCAGTTTTATGCTGGTCTTGTTTTTTAATCACAATTTGGTTATAGCCCGAGAATCCATCCATAAAGGAAAAAGATTCGCATCTAGTGCAATCGTCGAGGATCTGATCTATGAATGGCATAGGATAATTTTCTTTAGGACAAGCAACGTTCAGATCACGATATTCAACGCAAACTTGGATGGTGCCTTGTTTTTTGTCTACGGGAACCGGATTAGAAACCCATTCTTTCAAAGGAACGAGATAGATGAAAGCAACGTTTAAAATTTTTTCTACCTCAGTTTTTATGGTGGCCACTTTGCGTAAGTGGACAGGTCGTAGTCGTTGCCAAACTGGTTTGGAATTGTCATGAAATTTGATTTCGTGCTCGACTATATATGGATCTATGCCAGGAATTTCTTCATAAGACCAAGCAAACAAATCGCGGAATTCCTTGAAAAGGGATGTGAAGCACGCAATTTCCTCCAGATTGCAATCTGCTCCAATCTAAATGTTTTCCACGATACCTGTTTTGACTAAGATATCTATGAGTATTGTTTTAGAAAGATTACCCATGTTCCCTTCTTAATCGATAGTTTGAACAGTCATGTAAGTGGAGGGAACCATCTCAGGTGGATCAAAGAATGGGATGTGAGTATTTATCACGTCCGAGTCGATCATCGAAGCACGATGGTGAAACTCTCCCTAAGGTCGTTCTTCTAGAGACATGATCTCTCGAATAGCTTCGTCCGTAGGCAAGACTTCATTGAGGAGATATTTAGAGAGAACTTTGATGGGCAGGAGGTTTGTACCTTGGTTGAAACCATAGCAGTGGAGGGTTCAGATGTAATTTGGATGGCTTGGTAAGCCAACTCGGCTGGTGAGAGTGGCATTTGATCTCCGTAGGAATAAATCTCTGAAGGTGGCGGCAGGATCCATGGGTCGATAAAGCCATCCAAAGTGGTGGATATTATTGCAACTATATTTGGAACCTCTGGAGGCGGGAGAGGAAAGAAACCCATTAGGGAATATGCCTTTAGAAGACCGGTACCAATACTGATGTAAGAATCGGGAAAGCCTCCTATTAGGGGTACAGTGCTACTTGGTAACGTGGTATAATCAAGGGTGCAGAAGGATAGCTAATCCACTGTGACTATTTTCCCATCCAATGGAAATAGGATGAGTCAGAAGACCGAAGAAACAATGGCAGTCATGGTGTAATACCAACTGCGACCGAGCAATAGATTATAGTCGAGATAGCGATCTACGACTTCAACGTCCACAAATATCATTTTCCCACTCAGAGTGATGGGAAAGCTAGCAAGGTATCCTTTTGGGAGGAACGTGTGGCCATCGAAAGCTTTGAGGGAATTCGATGGCAGTGACAAAGTAGGAGAACCTAAAGCGAGCCAGCAAGCCTGTGACATAACGCAGGTTGAAGCACCTTCTTCAATGACAATACGATGGATTGGTCTCCCTTTCGACACAACTTGCACTTGGAACGCGAGCTGGTGTGAGAGGCGAGTCTGAGATTTTTCCATATCAAAGATAGCTAGCACGAAATATTGGGGGTCTATTCCACCAATGGCCGAGAGCAAGGCTTTCCTTTGTGCTGGACATGTTTGCAATACTTCGAGAGCATACATGGCTGACGGTGCCTGCGCAAAATCTTCTACAATGTTGTAGTTTTCGGTTGCACATGTAGAGGTGTTATGAGTCATGCATCGAAGTGTCCCTTTGGGGGGACGAATTACGAGATCATCAGTAGGACGTTCGATATACAGATCGTTGGGCAGCTGTGGATTCGAACTAGTACCGGGTTCTTGAGCATCTATGGTAGGATTTCCATAAAGCTTGGCTCGTGTTTGAAGGTCAACACTTTCAATGCCATAAATGGAAGATGATCCTTCACCGGAAGGATGTGAACCACCATTGCCCCTTTGCGGGGGTTGTGGTGGGTTTGAAACCATGTGTTGTTGTTGCTGTTGTTTATTAGGGAAAGGATTATGAAGAATGACAGGTGTTCGCCCAGAATCCTTGTTTGCGATAAAATCGGTGCATTCCTACAGCCGAGGACATTTGTATGTCAAGTGGTCTTCCGCACAGATCTTGCAAGGAAATTTCATGGGTTTCTCCTTCCCTTTGTCATTTTTAGCAGCTTTTTTGTGATTAGGATTATTCTGATGGTATGAATGCTCTTCCGAAGAAGATGTCTTTTTCTTGTTCTTCTTATTCTTTCCACTAGGTTTTTGTGAAGTTTGCACAGAGTTGACCTCAGCGGTAGGAAGAGTAGTCGTTTGGTTAGGGGCAGTGGCAGCTGAGGATGGCTGGGAGGTTTTCCCCTGAGATGTTTTGTGGCTACACGATAGATTGTGCCAACGAGACCATCGGCGTGGAATCTGGGTTTCTCAGTAGCGGGAGAATTGGGGTTACCTGGGGCATTGGGGAGTAAATCATATAGCGTGCCAGATTGTGAGTAGATTAAATCTAAATGCTGGGCACGACGAATGCATTAATCTTTTGTAACTGCACCGGATAGGCCAATGTCTTTAAAGATGTGGGGTAAGGAGACTTACAAAACCAATTGGACAGAAGATGAACTGGGATTGGCGCTTTGACTAGCCTCCTCCTATGCCTCCATTCATGAATCTGATCAGAGATGTGGGTGGCGGTATCTTGGCACAACGAGGTTAAAAGTTTCGTTCTAGTTTCGTATCTGATCGGTAATTGGAAGTTCTTTAGAAACTCCGTAGCTAAAGTGCCAAAGGTATTAATCGCGGCGCGTGGTAATTCAATATACCACTTGGCAGCATTGCCTATAAGGGTGCGGGGAAACAGTCAAAGTCAGATACTATCATCCACCATGGAATTAGAGATAGACCATAAATGAAAGGTGGTGATGTGTGCAGCTGGGTGTTCGCCTTGTTTCCCATCAAAATTTGGGATGTCAGAAGGAATATTATGCGGTACTGGAGGCCAGAGCGGGTTGTGATTGATGGGGTCATTAGTCAGTTTATAGATGTCGGGGATGTCTAAAGCTACCAAAAATGGCAATTGCAGGTTTGCCCTCGAATCTAGCCAAGGAAGGTTCGGCTAACTATTTAGACCATAAGGTCCGCCCATCAATCTGTTACCAGGAGGATAAGTGGGACTTTGATAAAAATTTCCTATGGGTGGAGGTGTAGGGATATATGGTTGCTGTCCATAGGGCATATTGTATTGTGGGGCAAACGGTTGGTTTCCCCCAGCATAAAAGTACCCCCCTAGTCCAGATGGAGGTTGGGGTGGGTTGGTCCATATGGACGCAATATATTTTCCTGGAGGCATGCTACTACTTTCATAGTTCAGCAACGACATAGACCCTGTACCGATATTTAAACCACTTAAGGGAATAGTGTTAACAATAGGTTGTCCAGTTTGTCCTAACAGTTGTAGGGGTAGTGAAATGTTCCTTGTTATTTGCGTGCTAGTGACAATGCCCCCTGGTATGGAGGCCAAGGGGTTTGAACTCAGCAAAGGGTTCCAACTGAAAGGGTTGCTAAAAGGAACTGAATTAGTCCCACTCATGGGAGGGGAAACCATAGGTTCCGACGTGGTCATGGTAGGAGTAGATCCCGAAGGACTCGGTGAGTTACTCATAGTTGTGATGACTGTAGGGTTGGGACTAGGCATAAGTTGAATACTGGGGTTACCAAGTGATGGCATAGAACTGACAACTAACGGGGAGGATGGTGGTGAACCTGGGATGCTTGCCATTGGTATCGACCCTGTAGATGTCGGTTGTGAAATGGATGTTTGTGCAGTTGAAGACATGTCTTGGCATGGTGGAATCTGAATTATCACAGTTGCCGATGGATCAGTGAGTGGAGGATTGTAATGAGGTACGACATCTTCTGTGAAAGGGTCCTCCGGAAATTCTGTATGATATGAGGCTATGTGAAAATCAGGATTCGTCAATGGAGACTGCTCTTTCGTAGAAGGCACAGGTTCACCAAGGTTCAATTCTTCCTTAGGAGTCAGAGGAGGTAGACCTTGTTGTCGTCGAGACAGATAGCATGGGTCGGATGACGCCATGGTGAGATGTTTATTTTTAACAAATTTTAATAAATTGTGATGTATTATAAAGTCTCAATGACAGTAACCACACACTTTTAAAAAAAAAAAAAAAAAAAAAGGACTCTCTAAAATCAATTAGTAAGCAGCCAGAATAGGGTTCCCTATCTGAGTACTACCATTTGCTAGAGATTAAACCCAGTATCACAATAGTATACAGAGAGGGTTGGTCGAAAGTACAGTTACGGTTACTCTAGAGCTTCACCCGAACCTCAGATGATAGGTGTAAGTACTCTCGTGAAGACGAGCACCCTCCTAAAGATCGAAGACAGAGTAGGTTCATCTATTTCAGGTACTAGGATAGCCTGTCCTAGTCACCTTATGTAAGTCCCTAAAAATTATGGCCACTAAAGATACCTCAAATCATAGACATCATCAGGGGGGTCACGGTCTAGGACAACACGCTATATGGGCATAATACCTAGATCCCCAATCTAGTTTCAACATCCTTGAAGGGAACCCAAATATATAGAATGCCCACCGGATGCAGTCGAAAGCGGGCTACCTTCTTGTGCACCCAAGTGTTGTCTCATGCTTAGCTCCAGTAAAGGAGTGGTCCCAATATTATGAGTGCAGTAGGATTTTGCTCGTTAATGACTCTAGTTTCAATTTTTGAGATCTTGGGTGATTTTCTCACTTTTCCTAACCCAAGATTCTAGCCTAAACTACTGTTGGTGTGAGCTCAGAAAAAGTAATGTGATTGATTTTATTATTGCTTGATTCTTAGTGTACTTGATTATTAGTCTTGCAGAGGGGGATTGGACATATGAAATGTGATGAGACTCTAACTCAAAAAACCATGCAAAAATATGCTCTAAATGTTCAATTCGATGAAGAGTATTTCTACAAGGAGAGGTTTCTTTTCAACATCTGTGCAACAAAAATTCAAATAACACAGTTCAAATTTAAAGATTCAGAAATCTATTTATCTCGTCTTAACAATATTTTAATTGAAATTTCCAGAATTAATCTAGCTAGATGCAGAAAAACTAAAAAAAAAAAAATCTTCTAAAAAGAAAATGTATTCGACACTAAATTTTCAAACAAGAACAAACAAACAGCACTGCCAGCTAGTAAACAAGCACAGGGATTCGGTCAAGGAGTGGTTCTGATGGCCAAAAAACTTTGCAACCAAAAGGAACACAACACAGGGGTGAATAGCAATTTTTTGGCTGAGTAACACACTAGTTCTGAGCAAAGACCGTGTTAATGCAGACACTAACGCACTATAATCAAAGCTAGGCCACATTATAACGCTCTGGAATACTAAAAAAGATAGCGTTAGCCAGGGTAAATTTCTTCAGATTGCCAAAAGGGAATAGGACTGAACTCTGTGAGCTTTTGAAATGTCTACTAGGTATAAAAGCTGGTCAGAAGGATATGTGAACAGAGGAAAGAAGGAGGAATAAAAAGAAATAATCAGGAAACTTGGGGTTAAACTCCCTAGTATGGTCGCCAATTTTGCTATAGGGTAGAATGCTTGGGTTGTTGGTTCTCAAATATCCCTCTCAGGGCTTTCCAGTGCCCGAGCCAGACAATAAGATTAGCTGTATAGTTCATAAAGAAGAAGCATATATGTTCATATCAACTTTAAACGATCTTGATGGAGTAAGATAGAAGATTAAATATTTCTAGATCTTGAAGTCTTTTGGAGAGCACTAAGCAGTGAAGCAAGGATCCTTCTTCACCAGCTCCAAATCTCGACCCTGTGCTCAATCAAAGCACCCATGTAATCTCTACCACCATATACATTTCCTATCAGTTAAGTTAATATATGATAAAAATTAAACAATGCATGTCTAAGCCATTCATCTCATGCTATATAAGTAATTGAAGAACAATAACAATATTGATGCATTGAATGGAAAAAACAGATACAGTTCTATTGATTTATAAAAAACGAGGATTACAACTGTCGGTTGTACCAATCCCTCCTTAGTCTTCCAATCTCTCTTTCTCTTTCTCTTGAATGTGGTGATGTCTTAATCAACAAGTTCTCAATGAACCTCTTTGATATTTTACCTTCACACTACAACAATAAACACTCTGCTTCACATGTATTAAAAAAACCTTTGACCTTGGACCAAGAGCCTACATCTCCATTTTATAGGAGATGGAGAGAGCAAAACCTTGACTTTCTCCTTCCACCAGTTCTAAATAGAAAAACCAAGATGTTTCCTCAACTTTCCATGCTTTTGCCTCTCTTGAGAGTCTAGTTGTTTTTGGAAAGACCCAATAAGAGATTAGTGCCTTGCAGTTTCTATTTTGCACTGATTCTCTATGAGAAAAAGCTGGAGTTTCAAATCATTCTCTGCGGGTTTTCTTGTTTCAAACTCAAAACACAGGTAACGTTGCCCTCTATGCTAGACAGAGTGTTTCCCTAGCCACTAACGCAACCTTTTCATGGATCAGGTGCGTTATAACGCACTTTGGCTATTATAGGGGCGCGTTACCTTGGCCAAAATAGTTTTAGTTTAGGCCTCTTTATTCCTTCCATACTTATCTTCTCCTCTGAGCTGATGAGGAGGTTATTTGACTTGTAACATCAAGTTGCTCATATAAAGTAAAGAAAGGTAAATCAAAATGAAAGCATATACCTACTTTACCATGTACTCCGGTCCTTGAGCTGAAATGGCTCATCTGAATGCTCTCCCTCACCTCCAATGAGTAGGGAAATGGTTGTGCCAACCTCTCCAAAATCATCCGGGCTATGCATTTGTCCATATGCTGATATAGATCATGCTAAATTCCCTCCCAAATGAACTCCTCTAGCAAAGCAAAATATGCATCCAATTGCATAGCTAGAAAGTCCTCATGTGCTGCATGCAATAGTTTCTCCTTGAGACTAGAAGCTCTAGTCAAGAAGATTCTGCCATAACAATAGATGACCATATCATCCACCATGTATCTGTCATCTCCCTCCAGTTCATCAAGAACCATGCATGCACCAAGATCTTGGGATTACTCTATCAAAAGCTGAGAAATAGAGTTGGATTCATAGACCCTTCCAACTCATGCAAAGGATTTGTCTGATGAGGTTTGATAGCATCAACAGAAGATGTTACACATGGGGCTTCATCAAACCTCTATCAATCTTGCAATAAACCTTGCATAAGTAGGTGTATTTGCATTATTCAAGGAAAGAGACTCAAAAAACCACCAGGCATATGCTTTACCTTCAAAATGTAGCGTTGCTACTTTGATGGCTTTAATCTCTGAAACTTGGTGTTGTTGCACAAAGTTGTTTAGTTCCTCCACCCAAACCTTGACTAGATATTTAGGTGATCCATCAAAGGTGGATAGATAGAATATACCCATTCCATGCTGCTCCTCCTTTGTGCCTTTGCCCTCCTTGGTATTTCAGAACCCTTGGAAGTTCAAGTCATCTTTGAACTCCTTGGATTGAGCTTCATATTCCTCCAAATACTCTCTAAGAGTCTCCTTCTTGGGCACACCTCCTTTCTTCCTCTTCATGAAGAAATCACTAACATAATGTTGAAGCTTTGGTGATATGGCTGAGTGCACATATCCATTAGATGAGGTTTTTGAATTTTCCTCATGTATAGATCTTGTAGATCTGATCGGAAGATCTTTCTGCTCTTGAAACTCCCTAGGAATTTCACTGCACTTCCTCTCTTCTTCTTGTACAACCTCCTTGGAGAGGTTCTTGCTGGATCTAAAAAGGGATGAGAGTAAAATAATCTTATTCATCATTTTGATCTTTCTCCTTGCCTTACAGCACTTTGTCTGAAGCCCATAGGCTGAGCCAAATATCCTGCTCTGATACCACTGTAATATTCCAAAATTGGAACAACTCAGAAAGCCTGCTGAAATAACGCACTTCTAAGAATACTATACATAGAAATGAGTTTGCAGCTCTTGGATCCCTTAGATCAGCTCATCTAAGATATAAATCCAAAATGAGAGAAAAAAAAAATAAGACTAGGTGGGTTAAACAGATCTTCCACAAACTAGTCTAGCTGAAAATCACCCAAAGAGAGGGGCTGCAGCTGTATGCAAAGGATTGCTTCAGAAATAACGCAGATCCACTAAAGCAAAATAGGAGGCTGATATGGATGTTTATAAATCATATATATAACATCGAATCAGAATTATATTACAGTTCATACATTGTACAAGAGAAATAATGAGACAATACAGGAGAAATCCTCAGAAATGAGTTGCTACAACCATGAGAAAAGATTGCATAACCATGACATTGCATAACCATGACAACGTTATTTTTAGGGTTGAAGAAGTAGTTTATTAATTATTCAGATCTAGGGCAGATATTTACATAAATAGTTAGATCTAATACATATTTGTGTACAAGAAATGTTGATCTATACATCCCCCTTGGGGTTTTGCCCAAAACATGAAGCACAAAGAGTAGATATGAGATCTAAGGTTGCAAATATGCAGAATGATTCAGAAATTTCTGAATAATACAATGGTACAGAAGATCATATCTGAAATATACATGGATTGGATGGCCAATCCATGGATCACCACAGTGACAGGAAGATTCCTAACACTGGAGATCTCTCCTCCAAATTGCAGACAAAACACCCTGCAACTTCTCCTTTGAAAATAATGTAGTCCAGGGAGAGGAACTACGCTGTAGCCTCTAGGAATTATTTGGCCTGATGCCAAGATGTAGATCTAAAGCACAATCAGAAAATGAACTCTTCCAGGAGGTTAAAAGACACACTCACTGAGAAGAGCCACTGCTATCATCTAGATCTAGACAGATCTAGTCCTCCACTTACTGCAACTCACAAGGATAGCTCAATCCTCAACATGAGCAATGTTGTAGATGTAAGGTGAAGCTTGGCCCAATCCTGATAGTGGAAAAGTTAGAACAATTCTCCTCCAAGAGATGCTCAAGGAAGGAGGTGGGATTCCTGAACAGGAAAGCCCAACAAGGGATGTCTAAGAAGACAATACCTTCAGAAAATAATATCTTCAACAAAATTTTCCTTGCTGCCCTCCTCTTCCTTTTATAAGATAGGAACCTTTCCAAACCATAAACCACCTTGAATCACTTAACACCTTTCACATGAGGTCCTCTTTCTATAACTACACTGCCCCTCAAAGAGGTTCAATGCATCTAGACTGCGTTGTTGACTTGGTCAAAGATGGTCCACTCTTGTGATTTAGACCCATTCACACCTACAGGAGTTTATTTACGTAGCCCAGATATGTCTCTATTCACATAGGCATTGATTTATTCTTAGTTTTAAGGAGTTTTACATGTCCTCCTTCACAATTTATTCATCAATCATGAAAATCAAAATAAACAAGGAAAAATTAATATTCCTATTAGCTGCAGCTAATTTATGAATATTGCACATTCAAAGGTTATAATGAAATTGAACAAGTCGACTCGTGATGAGACATCTTTTCTTACAGATATGCAGCCATAAGAAATTATCTTGGTGTGGTGACCACTCGTATTAATGTCAATATCATTAGTTCCCCGTGATCATGGTAAGTTGGCTCATGATGAGACCCCTTATCTTTCAAGTTTTAGAGATTTTTGAATTACACTCTAAAAAATGTAAAATGAATGGATGGGGAGTTAAAATTACTCCTTAGGAGTTATGCATGACACTTAGAGTCATAAGATGCTAAAAAAATCAAAACCTTCTTTTTTTAAAAGAAATTGTTCATTAATAATCAAAGAATAATGAGATATATTAATGTTTCAAGTCATGAAATATTTACAAACTAATGTATATAAATATTTCAGAGATTATAATAGATGTAATACTAAAGTTCAATGTTATAATTTCTTTCTAATAAATTATTCTTTAATTAATAAAACTTCATGTTAATAATAAGATACCGCAATATGAAGTCAACAAAGTATTACCTAAGACCACTAAGCTAAAGACACAGATATGTACATATGATTGTTTAAATATTTACAAAAAGACAAGTATTTTCAAAACTAGCCCATTAATGGGAAGAGCATCCCTCTTTCCCTGTAAATATTGAAGGATAAAGGTTGATGGGCCTAGTTTCTCAATGATTTGAAATGGACAAAGCCATAATTTTTGGAATATATTGTGTTTACCTTTTTCTTCATGGGTCTTATTCCATTTTATAACTAAGTCACTGATTTAATTTTTTTTATCACTTACTGAACTTGTATCAAATGAAGATTTGAGCAATTGTTGGTGGTGAGCATGAACTTGTTTGGCTTTATGTCTTTCTTCCTCCAACTTTAGAATTTAAGACATTCTCTACTGTAAGTAGAGAAATGTTGTTCCTCTGTAGATTGCACTAAGGTTAATGAAGGAAAGGCTAGATTGGGAGGTAAGATAACTTCTTTTCCATACACTAAGTGATAGGGAGAAGTGTCTAAAGAGGTTTTATGAGTAATTCTGTCATCCCATAGGGAAAAGACTATATCTTTGTGCCAATTCTTTTGATTTTCCTCAACAATTCACTTAATGATCCTTATGAGGTTTTTATTGGTACATTCTGCTAAGTCATTTTCCTGGGGATAGTAATTTGCAAAATATTTGAGTTTAAAGCCTCTCTTGAGAGAAAATTCAGTAATAACATTTCTAGTAAAATAATATGCTTTGTCAAACATAAGGGAAAAAAGAAGGCCAAACCCGGTGATTATAAATTGATCAATAAAATAAAATACAATTTCAGAATTGACTACCTTCAGGGATATTTCTTCCACCCACTTCGTGAAATAGTCCGTAGCAGTCAAAATGTACTTATGTTGTTTAGAAGAGTGAGGAACCATCTCACCTATAATATCCAATCCCCATTGCTCAAAAGGTTGCTCAATGTTAACTGGATGCAAATGCAAGGCTGGTTTCTTTTCCCTCCCTGAAGCTATTTAACAGAATTTTCATTTTATGACATAAGCATGAGCATCTTTGAAAAGAGTCGACCAATAGTAACCAACACGTAGGATCTTATGAGCAGTAGTTTCCCCACCAATTTTTATACCAACTGGTCCATCGTGTAGTTCTTGCAACACTTTTTTTTCTTCAGGTTTCTCTAAACATCTTAGTAAAATAGAATCATAATTCCTTGTAAACAAGACATTATTGACAAGTTGATACTGATTATATTTAAGCCTCAAAGATCTTTTTCCTTTTTAATTGAGTTCTACTGGAGCATAACCATTTTTCAAATAAAAAATAAAATCAACATAGTGAGATTCAATGTTAATAGGACATACCTCTGAAACTTGAACAATGTTACATGAATCTTCTTTGGTTGAACTATCAAAAGCTCTAGTTATTAATTTTCAAAAACTTTAACCTATGACTATTTTAGTTGGATTTATCTCTAGGTCATATTCTTGCAAAGAAGTAACCTAATTACCCATCTTTTCTCCTAATTATCTCTGAATAATAAATTTTCTAACTGTTGGGAAAGTAACAATTACTTGCGTATGTGATTTCAAAAGAAAATGTATAAAATGATTTATTCAATTAAAAAATGAAAAAGCTTGTTTTTCCACACCAAAATAATTTAATTCAACCCGTTGTAAATTAGAACTAAAAAAGAAATATGGACTTCAACTTATTCTTCATTTGGTTGGGTCAATATTACCACATAGGGCCATTCAAAAGAAAAAGTGTACAAAACGAATTGTTTAGAAAAATCAGGAGTTGATAATGAGCGAGCATCTATGATGGCCTGATTTATTGATTCAAAATCATTTCTTCACTCTGTCCCCATTTATAGAAAACTTTCTTTTTTATCATGGTTTGTAAGGGTAAGACAATCTGTGAAAAACCAGGGACAAATCGTTTGAAAAAAATTATCTGACCAAGAAAAGATTGCATGGAAATTTTTTTGTGAGGCAAGGGGATTTCCGATATTGCCTTAATTATTTCAAGATCTATGCAAATTCCTTCC
The DNA here is from genome assembly GCA_034641835.2 of Pinus albicaulis. Taxonomy (NCBI): domain Eukaryota; kingdom Viridiplantae; phylum Streptophyta; class Pinopsida; order Pinales; family Pinaceae; genus Pinus; species Pinus albicaulis. Next base: position 51,555,687 of record CM076582.1, on the reverse strand, counting down.
TTGGAAACAATAAAGCCTAGAATCGTATCTTCACTAAGGGCTAAGAATGACTTATTAGTATTCAAGGAGATTCCAAATTTTCTACATGTTTCGAATATTTTTTTTAAGTCATGTAGATGTTTATTCCTCTTTTTTTAATAAATTGTAATGTCATCTAAGTACAAAACAACTAATTTATTGATCATACCTTTGAAGGCAATGTCCATTTCTCTCTGGAATGTATCTCCTGCATTAATCAATCCAAAATGCATCCTATGATAAGCACATGTTCCCCATTTGGTTCTGGATGTGGTTTTCAGTCTATCTTTAGGATGGAAAAGGATATGATTATAACCTGAAAAACCATCTAGGAAAGACACCAATTCAGAATCTGCAACATATTGAAAAAAAAAATTGCATCGGAGGCAAAGGAAATTTATCCTTTCCACATGTTTTATTTAAATTCATAAAATCTATGAAAAATTCGAATGTCTCCATTCTCTTTCCTTATTGGCACAAAATTCAAAACCCACTTGGTCTGACCAGGAAAATGATTTTGGCTTTTAGTAGCTTATTTAACTCGGTCTTAATTTGAGATTCAATATTGGTGTGAATCTTCCTAAGTTTTTGTTGAATTGGTTTTACATCTGGCAGCATAGGTATGGTGTGATGAATGAAACATGTGTCACAGGTTTTAAAATCAACATAAATCCAAGAAAATACATCCTATATCTTTTCAATAGACGAATGAAAGAAGATATTTCATCTGGTGTAAGTCCAAGGCCTAAATTGATGTTTTGGGGTTTATGATTAGATCGTACGTTAACCAATTCAAATCTTAAAGAAGAGTTTTGAAGTTTTCAATTGGTCACATTTTTGAATTTATATTTCAAATCATACAAGTCTTCTAATTTCACTATGGGATTATGAAAATTATTCTCCTAGAAGACTTGTTTTGATACTTTTCATGCTCATCTTCTTCAATTATTTGATCAGAATAAGACCCTTCAGAATTTAAAAAAACTTAGGATGTCATTTTCGTCATTAAATACATGCCAGTTGGTTATGTTATCTGGAATGGAGGGATGAAAAATTAACTCAATTTAAAATCTATCAGGACTAAAATATTAAGATGGAATGAGCGTTGAAGCAACATTGGCTAGGAGATCAACACTAACATTTTGTAATCTTGGGATCAAATCTACATTGAATGCAATTAAATGAGAAGTTAGATCTTGGATAAAATATTGATAATGTTTGAGGTGATTAGAGACACAATGGATGTTTTTTATGACTTTCTTTATGACAATCTTTGAATAACCAAAAAATTTAATATACTTGACATCAAGACTAATGGCCTTCTGCAAGCCCTGCACCAATGCTTCATATTCAATAATTTTTTTGGTGCAATCAAATTCCAATATGCAAGAAAGAATAATTTTTTCTCCATTAGGGTTTACTAGGATGCAACCAGATCATGCACCATCATTAGATTTTGATCCATCAAAGTAAAGATTCCAAAAAAAATTAGCGCACTTATTTATAGGATTTTCTACAATATTGATACATCTAGATGAAACTATTTGAGAAAAATTTCGATCTGAGATGAAACATAATCAACTGAGAAGGGAGAGTTATGTGTTGGAAAATTACCAAAGAAGGATTCAAGAGAATAATTTCCAATAATGTTGTTTCTGAATATTACTGGTTCATTCTCCTCATCTAAATAAGTCACATAGTACTTCATATGCTTTTCCCTATCAACACAAATTTGATTAGGTTTTCCGTTATAGGGAAGTCAAAGATGTGACTAATCAGTTGCAAAGTAACCATGTATTTTCTCAGACCATTCCCTTCTTAAAATAATACCATAGAATCTAGGGATGTTTGCAACCAAAATATCAATTATTTGACAAACTTTCAGATTTGAAGATAATATAATGAAAACAAAATTCATGTCTCCTAAAACTTTGACTTTTGTCAGGTCTAATTAAACAATATGAAAAGCAGATTTCTGAGGTGAAATATTCAATTTGAGTCAAACTGAATAAGGCATGATATTTGATTATGTGTTGGTTTGATGGGTCCTAGACCCAAGTTCAGATATGGCTACATGAACCAACAAAATCCACTATTACTGACCATTTCGGCAACGATCTGCTGCACAAACCGAAATCTCACCCAAGGCAATATAGGGGGACTCTAGAACCAAGTTTCTACATCCAAAGGGACAATGGAGTGTGGCTTTAGTGATTATCTTCCTTTCAATATTTAACATAGCTTCGCAGAGTAGGTATACTAATTATATAGTCGTTATTCAACACTTCTATTGAACTATATTGCAAACTGTGTGATTTACCTTAACAAGCATAAAACAATATAAATAACCATAAACAAAACTTCACGATGCAATTAAAAGTAAAACCATGACTTAGCACAGATAATTTCGAAGTACAGATAAATAAAACACTTAAGAAAATAACATAAATCTGCCTTCAAAAGTATTTTATTAATGCTCAGATCTTCTCAATACAACCCTTTCCACGCCGCACACCCAGCTGTAGGAGTCTGCACACTTAGCTGCAGACTTTCTAAGGTCTCCACATGCTCAGCTGCATGAGCATTCCCTATCCCACAAAACAACATAATAAAAACTCAAAATAACGTTACATTCAATTGGATTATATCATCATATATGAGATATTGACTAAAGATTGTCCTAGACTACTTATATAGTCTTCTCTTTTAGAATACCATGGTTCTGAAAACCATGGGCGGAACTCAACGTATACAAAAATATCCCATCCATTTACAAAATAAGGGGCTTTGACCTAACCCAAAGCCCCTAATACTCTAACATAGCTCTGTTCTTTGCTCCTCGATCTGCGGAGTCTTTCTCAAAATATCCAATCGAGGTGTACCCTGTCCTACATGATGCACCAAAATATACTAAACAATTATGAAAATTCTTATTAAAAAAATAAAAAGTCAAAAGAAAAGGAGGAGTGTTGGAATTTGATCTATATCCAATCAAAATATCATCAAAAGAATAAATCTTATCTATAGGAGAATTTAGGGGTTTTCCTTTTCCTTTTGAGGCTTTCGTAGTAACAACAGTAGAAGGAGATGCATGAACTACATTTAATTCATTTAGTAACAATTATTGTTGTTTTTTTAATTTACTGACCTCATATAAGGAAATTTTGGCTTTGATATTTTCATGTCTTATACAATATTATATTCAATGCTATCTGAAATTATTAAAGTTTTAGATGATGCGGGAGACTTGGAAGTAGTTGGAGCATAATTAGAATATTGAGTAGAAGTCTTTTTAACTGCACCTTTTTCTTTAGTAGAAGGATCATGGGTCTTTTGATTTTTATTTGTTGGAGAAGGATCATTAGGTCCCTTAATTCTATTACTCACTGGAAAAGCTTCCTCTTACTCTTCATTATATGTATTGATTAGAATGAATTCCTATAAATTATGAACCTCAACTATTTCATCTTCTTGAGCTTCATTAAAAAATAAGGTTTTTTCTTCTTCTTCGTCATCTTCATCAGATTCTACATTCGATATATCAATAGGAGGTTTTAATTGTGATGGTTGATTCCTTTTGAAAGGTTGAACAGACTTCCTTAAGAATCTGCAACTTGTTTCTTGATCTCTACCATCTCATTAGACGTTGTCTTCAAAACATTTTATAATCCCTCCAAACCATAAGGATATTTGGGAGTATTTTTCTTGGATTCGTCCTTAAAGGTCACTTTTTTGGTTTGATTTCTTTCTTCAGTAACTAATTTCTTATCAAGGGCCAAAACTCTCTTTTCCACAGATAGAGCTTCTTTCATGTTATCAAGAAGTACTATTTTATTAGCTCTATCTATGAACATAAAAATATTTGAAGGAAGAGCACGAGTGTAACATTCAATATGCACATCAGCAGGTATGAAATTATTTTGGATTTTATTTAACAATTTGTTAAATATCGAGTTAAAATCCTTAATTTTCTCATTTTGGTTGGTCTTGAGATTTGAAAAAATCATTAATCAAAGTAGCAATTGTTCGATCATCTCCAAATTTCAACAAAAAATGCTCTTCAAACACATCCCAACTTGTCATTGATCCAGTAGGTAGCGAGAAATACCAAAAACCTGTAGATTCTTCAAATGTGTAAGGAAAAAGTCTACAATAAAAATCCTCTTCCGAGTCTCCATTGAGATTAATGGCCAACAAAAAATTATGAAGGTGTTCCTTTGCATGTAGACCATCATCATATTTAGGTAACCATATTTATAGATGTTTAGGAAGAGGATGTAGGGGTGGTGTCATAGCAACTACTCCTAGGTTATTCCATGGTAGATTAGTCGTTCTCTGAGTAAAAGGTCCAGAAGAAGTTGTACTTGAAGCAGAGGCTATAGAAGGATTTATAGTTTAAGATGATTCCCCTGTAATACTAATTTTACTAGCTGTTTTTTAGAGAGAAATGTGATTGGAAGTAGGAGAAGAGGATGATAGGAAGAAGGTAAAGGAGTTTGAGAAGAAATGGGGTTTAGAGAAGGATTTTGAGGTGGAAAAGATGAGGTAACCTCACTAGCTGAAGATTCTTCTTCTGAAGTGTTTTTCCTTCTCCGATGAGTGGGTAATGGGAATTCAAATGGCTTCACTCCAAGATTCTCACTCTCGGATCTACTCAAAACTCTAGAAGATTTAAGGGATGAAGAAACACTTCCTTCAAAAAAATTAGATTGAGCAACATTTTCTAAGGATATGGAAATTCCTTCCAATATTTGAATCAAAGTATGTAACTCAGGTGGCTCTGTAACTAGTTTTTTCAATGAGTGGAAATTTGCTCTTTTTTCTTTGGAACTGAGCTAGGAGATTAAGTGACTGACTGAACAAATTCAAATCTAGAATTCATATATTTAGAATGTGATCTTGAATTTAGTGGCGATTTTGAGGGAGAACAACTCTTTGGATGGCCTTTCGATTTTGGAGAAGACTTTGTTTCCATTCATAGTCTAATGGCCCTCCTTCTAGCACCAAAAATGTTGAAGGCTCAATATGTATGCATCAACATTAGGGGAAAACCATCCAGTCGGGAGCTTAGTGCAGATCTGTTTCCATTTGGAATGGTGGCTCTTATTGGAGATTATGGGACTATTTCCCTTAAAACAAAATTATGGGGTATAAGTATAATTCTCTGATATGATTAAAACTGAAAATAACAATTACTTAAAATTAATATCTATCTTAGGAAAGCTATATGTATATGTGATTTAAAAATATTTCATAAGAAACATGACAATATAGATTATCATGTGGTTATGAGGTTAAAACAAAAAATTATAACTAATTAAATTAAATTAGTTGATAGACTTGTCACATATATATGAGATTTTGTTGTTTATGCATATAATATATAATTCAAATCACACATATTATTAGTTAAAAATGTACGATTGATATAATACATATATGATAGAGATGATAAAATTACCATTCAACTCTTAAACAAAGAAATAATAAATAGATAATAGTACTTGATAAATCGTTACTCTGCTCATGAGAAAAATGTTGGTGGTTCATCTTTCTATTAATAGAAACTTAAGTTACAATAGTGGAAACAAAAGCCTTCTTTCCAAAATTGAGAACCCTTTCTCATTACAAAATGGAGGGGATTTATAGTATCAAAATAAAATGAAAATATAGAAAATAGAGAAACAACTTGAAGCAGTTTTAACAAAAAACTCTAAAATAAACCAAGAGAGATATATTTATAATTTGTTATAACAAATCATCTAGGCCTATGAAGAGGATTGTCCTCCCATTTTTTGTTTTAGCTCATATATAGTTGTCATATTCTTCAATTCGGTTGGCATTTTTAGTTGAATCCGTATTTGGATGATGAATATGGCATACCTCAATGTTGGAAATGTGTGAGTGGTGGTATTGGATATGCACCTGAGTATCAACCAATGGCTGTGTGGTTTGACTAAAAACTTCCAATGGATTTCCAAGTCAATTTTAGATAGCTAATCAATTATTTCAGCCCGCTTTTTGCATGATTCATGCCACATTTTAGTGATCAGTTTGATATACGGAAGTGCTCCCTCAAGGTGGTTTGATATGATATTCGTTTGGAATAAGTTATCATTGATTGTATTAATGATATTATTATAGATATATCTTGTGCTGAATATTGTTGCCTCTACATGTTTAATATGAATCTCCCATTCTCTAAGGACAATTTCCTTATGTGACTCTTCAATTTTGGGAAGATTAGCTAATATTCCATCGGAATTGTCCTGCCATGTAAGGAAACCTGTAATATTTTCTTCAATGTCATCAAAATAAGTTCTGAGATCTAATAATTGATCAGCGAGGGAACTGGTTGTATGATACAAATCATGAATAGTGGCTAAATTTTTACAAAACAAAATTTGGTGTTGACCAAGGAGAATTTGTAACTCTTTTGTTTCCTTCTTAAACTCTAACAATTCAGGATTAACACTTAGTTGTTCAACCTTGTTACAAAATTACTATATTTGAATGTCTTAGTCCTATAAATCAACGTCATATTGAACTTTAATGGCATCAAAACTGTTATAAAGTTCAGTAATTTGTCCTTTACATTGATAAAAAATCTTTTGTTTCTTGATCTCGAGACTCTGTTCCAACTGCACAATTTTGTCTTCCTTTTCTTTCAACAATTGTTGTACTTCAATGGATTTATCCATGGTTGCTGAAGCATAGGATCCGGTGAATTGAGTGAGTCTTCCCAGCTCCTATGTAGGAGTGGAAAAAAAGCCTTTCCATACTAATTCTAAAGAAACATTTCCAGGAAGTAAAGCCTAGGACTGATCAATTTTTATTTTCTTCCTCTGTATTTTAACAACAGCCTTATGCTCAGGACTGTAAAACAAATCAAGGGGAGGAATTTATTCAACACTTAATACAACCTTAGATGTTGAGAAGGTCGATATAAATTTAATGTATTTAGTTTCAAAAGGTTTTTTAGAATCATTTATTGTGATCAGAGTTTGTTCCAAAATTTTAGAAGTATCTGGGACCTTCTCTTGTAAGGGAGTCTTCACAACTTGCGGTTCTTTGGATTTCAAAACCTGGTTACATTGTTCCCATATTTCCTCAATATTGGTATCAGGAAAAATACCTTCAGCCTGAGAAGAGGGCGAAGCACATGTTTCTTTTGTTTGGGGCAGATCAATAGTTTGTGTTGAACCAAAAATTATAACATCATCCTGAACTATGCTTTCTTGAGGAAGATTTAATGAATCAAGAGGAAAACTAGCTAGCCTTGTAGCTCTGTATTGCTTGAATTGAATAATCTCTTGTGGAGTCAAATGTTTTGATTCTTTTCTTGTAACCATTGAATAGGTAGAATATTTTTAAAATAATTCATTGGATTTTTCTGGTTCATGATTAAACTGCCTGATGCTTGATTGTGAAGTAACCATTTTGATAGTTACATAGGGACCATACTGTCTATTAAGAATGGTGGGGAAATTGAATTCAAGGATATTATTAATCTCAAGACTTGCATGCCTAAAATTATCCAAAGCATATATGCCACATTGAAGAGGAAAAACATGCCACATTTTCTTATTAGACTCCTTTAGAAAAAAATTAATATCATTCACTACGGTCTGGTATGCTATTTCTCGGGTAAGAATTTTGTTTGGGACATATAAAGGAAAGACATGGGGGTTAGAAATACTACCAAAGACTCAAAAATAGGTAACTAACTCCTCTCCGAACTAGTTTCCAACTCAGAATAAGCCGGTTTTGGCTTTTAGGGAAATCCTAGGATTTCTCTTACCAAAAATGATATGGTTAATACGCAAAATTAATGTAATGCATATTTTGTGAAAATGAGGCTGATACTTTGAGTCCCAAAGAATATATTGATATATGTGGATAAGATTCGGGTCTTATAAGGTCCACTTACACCCCATAGAGGTGAAATCCATAGTAATACACATGACATCCATTACATAGGCACTCATATAAAAGGGAGGAGTTATATTTTCTAAAACTTTACGTTTACTCCTAAAATTCAGGATATGAGTAGCTAGGTTATCAGACAACATATTTCCCCAATTCAATATATAGCCTTCTGAAGAAACATCAATCAGTGGTGTCCATTGATCATAATTTTTTTATATATTAAAATAAGCAAAGAGTCTACATATCATAGCAACTATTTGGAAATAAGGACCAATAAGAGAGTAAACTGAATACATACCCATTTCCTCTCACTTATGCTTGTTAGGATCTCTTCTCCATGCCCTAATAGGATCTGACAGATGGTCATATTTCCTCATGAATTTCTCCACAAACTGTTTGTTATATTTGCACTGAGGCTGTGGAAAATGGCACATTGTGCTCAAATCATTGTCGATGAATGATATGATGATTGTATGTTTATGTGTCATGAATTTAATTTTTGCAATTTTCACATTGTCAAGGACCCATCAAATCATATCTATATAAGGAAGGATTTTGGTCCGAGCCACAGTCCTATGCAAGAATGAATTGGCCATATCACTGTAAGTAGTATTGGAGACTGGGGTAGAATCCTCAACTGTAATTGTTCTTTATGTGACCCTAGGTCCTTAATCCTAAAATATTCTAGAGATAGCTTTCCAATAGGAACTTACAGCATCTAGAGAATAGACTGTGTCGTAAAATAATCATGGCGTATCGACATTTTCAGTTAGAGGAGCGTAAGATTGCTGCTGAGCAGGAGGATTCTTCTTTTATTTTGTTGCTTTAGACATTTATTTGCAATTACACTTTTCATGATTAACCTATAATGAAAAACACATGCTTGAGCGATAACCTCTTCAGATGAAATAATTAGTGTAAATAACGAATTTCACACAATAATTTCTATCTTTATGAGAAAATTATGATAGCATCGAACTACAATGAATGAGGATGATTATAATCTCGAAAACCATAAATTCGCCACTTTCACATATTAATTTCGAAAACATGAATTCATGTGGTGTTTCCCACATCATCATATAAGGATAAAAATATCAGAGAAATCAATTAGAGGTGCATTAGAAAGTTACAATATTGGCAACTTTCAATAAATCATATTTGAAAAAGAAATGACTATAAGCAGAGGTGGGAAGTAATATCGGTGATGGAATATTGGAGATTCAAAGAGAAAGCTCCTGATATGAAAGTATCGATAATAGATGTGATGAGAATATCAGAGGTTTTTTGGTATCAGAGGGGACAAGTATAAGAGATAGTGGATATCGGAGTTGGTAGATATTGGAAATGGAAGGTATGAGAGGAATTGAGATATCGGAAGTATTGAGTATCGTAAGTGTCACACTTAAAAATTCACAATATTGTGAAGGGTCGATATGCTGAGTGGAAGTTGTGGGGTTGATGGCTCTTATAATATTTGTTTAGAAAGGGATCACATGACTTATCTTAGCCTTTTAGAAAAAGCCCCTTTTAATGAATAAATTAATCATCATGAAATTTTAATCGGAGAATGGATTTATTGTAACTTTCTTAAAAGGAAAGTTATGATTTGTTATCACTCCGTAATTTCCCTAGGCTTAGGAGAGAAACCCATAGGTAACCAAAAAACCACTTTTAAAGATGGGATCTATCCCTTCCAACTTCAAAGAGGGATCTCTCTATATGAGTTAGATTTCTACTTCATATTTTAGGCTAGGTATTCAAGTTTGAGATGAGTTTTTCAAAGGTTTGGTTGAAAAGTGCAGGAAAAGTCCATTGGGCATGGAGTCAGAAAGTTTGGGTGATCAAATAGAACAATTACAGAGCAACTGTAATAGGGTAGGATAGGCAAGCTTTTGGATCTTATAAAATATCCGTGGGTGGAAGGATGAATATGATTTGAGTTCAATTAAATAAAGAGCACGTTGAGATGAATTATATAACTAATATCAGAAAGAAAACATTGATATTGTTTACAAGCAGGAGCATAGTACAATTAAGTAAATTTAGCTCTTATTCTTCTTGAAACAAATAAAGAGAGAAAACATATGGAAAACCGAGAGAATAAAAAATTTCACATAAGAAGGAACATCACCAATTTTTTGACATGAGAATCCTGAAACAAAACTCTCTGTATTATCTATAATTTGATCATTGCAGTACAATGCACAACTTTAAATCAAAATGCAGACCCTTTCTACGTACAAGTTCCAACCCTTTCTAAGTCTCTTTACAAATTATTTATAGAATTTTTACATCTCATTGTAGACTTCAAAATAAAATATATTACAAGATAATATTCTGTTGAAAACATGGATATTTTAGATATAGAAGAAGAAGATAAGAAAAGGAAATTAAAATATGTTGCGCTGTTGGAATTTTGGAGGAATTTTCTACTGAATGTATCTAGTTTGCAACAAAAGTACTTTTTCTGTTGTAAAAATTATAGGACTTCAGTTATGCTTATTCGATCAACTCCAGTAATTTGTCCCATATTTCTTCACTTGGAATAGAAAAACTTACCATATTTCTAAACCTTTCATCTACCCTAGTGTAGGTGTCAAATGCTGGCTTATTCACAAAAAGGTGATGGGTCTCATGTTGAATACTGAGATTGAATTTAAGGCCTTCTAAAAATGCATCTCCATGAATAGCTATCTTTGCCTTTGTGAATCTCAAGGCATCAATAGCCATGTCATCCAAATGTTCTTGGAAATTCTCTAATGGAATCAATTTTCCATTAGATTTATTCAAACTTGGTAGCCCTTTTTCATGTAACAGAGAAAATTTATGTTGAATCTTCTAACCTATAACTCAAGTTATTTACACTTATTCTCCAATTATATCATCAAATTAATTTTAGGCTAGACTCTTTTGATCTCCATCATTGTTTTTATTCTTTCTTCAATGCTTATCTCTTCCAGTTCATCTATGGTTTTGGAATTTAGCAACTTTATCACTTTGTGTGCCTCTTCCAGTCTGTGTTCAAGGTCTATTTTAGTATTTTCAATTTTTTCTTTAACTTTGATGACTAATTCCTCCTGTTCAAAGGTGATATGAATTGATGGCCACAAGTCTGTCACATTAGCATTTATGTTTTTCAAAAAAAAAATTTAGCCTATGTTAGCATTTGGGTGATGAAAGACTTGTCTTCATATTGTTGTATTTTATGAATCAACTTAAAATTATTTTTGATTTCTGAAAGATAAGCATTATCTATTTTGAACTTATTTTCCTCCATTTGGGCCAATGCTACTAATAATATCCTTTTTTCTATATTTACTGATGATAATTATTCTAGAGCTTTAGCAAGTTTTTTTGTAGAATCTGAAGATATTTCTTTTACTAATGTACCATTCTTTTGTCGACGTACCTGATGTAGATATACCTGCTACTTCCCACTGTTATTTTTCTTTTAACAATGTTTCCATGTCCCGTTCCATATTTTGTATTTGCAAATTTTTTTTCAACTACAGGTGTAAGCAATTTCTCCTTTTCCATCTCTAAAATAGCAACTTCTTTAGCCCGAGGGTGTTATGTCGATGGTAACTTTAGCTGCTTCATAAGTTCTTGAATATATGAATTCCTCGTCTTAATAAGTTCTTCTGCTCCCTTGATATTACTAGGATCATGTCCTAGCTGTATCATAAAATATTCTAGGGATTTGATTATGGTGTCTTTAGCTAATGAAGACATCTTCTCAATATTTAATTTAGAATTTATATTATTCAAAGATGACTGTAATTTTAAAGTATTCATGACTGAGCTAGTAATTGTAGAAAATATGAGTTCCTCTATTCTTTTATGCAAATCAATTTGATCAATTGCATGTATCTTCTTAGTGTCAGTTGAGAAGTGCTTAGGGGTAAAACACACAGGTGGTAGTTGGAGTAAGATCCCTATTGGGCCTTCCCGGGACCCAAGACAGACAATCAGATTAGCTGCAACATTCAAAAAAACAATACATGCATGTTTATACTATTACTTGATTGAAAAAGTGAAGTAGATAAGGATTACCTCGATGTGTAGTGATGGTCTGTTGGAGAGCTCAATATAGTGTGGTGGAAGTCCTCCTCACCGACTCCAAGTTCGAATCCTGCAAGAAAACAACAAAATAGTGTAATATTCACAGTGTTATCACAATAAACAATAAAAGCAATTATATAATGAAATAATAAATCATATAATTCTAAGACACTTATAACATGTATCTCTAACAAATAAATCAATAGATGCAATAACAAGACACCAAGTGGAAAAAATAGAGGTAGTTCTATTATATCAAATAAGGAAGAATACAACCATCAGTTTGGTCAGGCTTCCCTCAGTCCTCTGACTCCAAGCTCTCTCTCCTCAATATCCTAGTGTGACAATGCTTAGGAAAATAGTTCTTAATGAACCAAGCCAGCCATGAAACCTCACATTAACAAAATTTCACTCCACACACAATCAACCTTTTGACCCTTGAAAATGGGCCCTTGCCTCTAATTTATAACAGTTTGGGAGGATCAACCTTGCCATTCTTCTTCATTAGTTTTATTAGGGAAAAATCCATGATGTTTCCATGATTTTATAGCTTTTTCCCTCTTGGGATGCTTAGTTAGTTTTAGAAATGTCTAATTAGAGGCTTGCACCATAGGTTGCTAGCTTTTTGGACCGACTCCTTGAGAAAAAGACGGAAATGTCAGCCAATTACTCCAGAATTTGTCCCTTATTCTTCATGAAACATGGGTAACACTACACTTTAGGCAAAATAATGCATTTAACTAGGCACTAATGCTCCCTAAAAGAGGAAGGGAAGTGTTATAACTCGGTCTAGCAGTTTTTGGGGTGCATTACCTTGGAAAAATAGGTCTCTGTCTAGGTAAAATTATTTCTTCCATGTGTCCTTCTCCTATGAGATGATGAGGAGGTCATTTGCAGTATAACAGATGCCCCCTAAAGTGTGACGTCAGTGATGAAGACAATAGCTGAAATACGTTATAAATGTGTAATAGAGCGAGAGGAGTTGGAGGACTGAGGAAAACCTGAAGCAAACAACATATGTCAAAAATATAAATATTTGTCCTGAGTTGGGCATTCCCATGCTCAGTAGATATATAAAAATGATTTATCCAGGAAGAGATATGACCAGTGTGTCTACTGATAAGAACAATGTGGAAGATTGTGTCATGACAAGATCAATCTGATAAGTTATCTCCAAAAACAATATACGCAGCTTGGGAGAGAAAACAAATTTGAATGATGTAAGCCTCTACCCATGGTCTTGGTTGTTGCTTCTCTAAACTGCATATTTCTACAAATGTGAATAAAGGAGTTGTAGTCGAACATGTGAGAAATCGTTTAATTACCAGTCAATGATGAAAAATGTTAACAGATGCGAGGATGGCCACTGATAAGGATGATGGTCTCCAAAATGCATAATACAATATAGCAAGTGTGAATAAATGGTTTTGATGTCGAACACTCGTAGAATTGTTCGACTAGGAGCCAATGATGAAAACCCCCAATCAAATACAAGGTAACCTGCTACTGAGGTCTACAAGTTCCAGGGTACTGATATGTTTCTGGATAAGCTTCCTAGATTATATGTTGAAGTCGATAGGAAGATATCTGTCAAAAGGTAGGCAATAAGGTGTCCTACATCAGTTGACATGAAACGAGATAAAAATGATTTTTTTTTAAAGATAGTCAAGATTAATGGTGCAAACTGATGGCGGGAAAATAATTTTTGGCATATGATGGCTTGGTTGATACATGAAGTAGTAGATAGCGTGATCTCTTGAATAATAGAAGGCACAAAAAACAAGGTACTAGGAAGCTTAGAATCATGAAAACCAAAGAGTGTTAGGATTCAAAGATGCAGGAACATTAGGATATGAAGGCTAAACTCATAAATGGTAGGGCTCGGCGAGAAGCTAATGCAAGGGATTTTTCTGAGGAGTATCATGTTCAACGTGTTGTTTCCAAATCGTCTTTCAAAGTATAAAGAGTGAGTCTATACGTTGTCCAAAATTTTCCCCATATGATTATGTTTAATGAGTCAAGAAGGGTAAACTCAACGATCTTTTCATGTTTAGGGAGTTTGAAAGAGATCGTAAAAGACAACTCTATTAGGGTCCCGTGATTTGGCAGATTGGTAGACCAAATGCACAGGGTAACATGAAACTAGTCTTTGGAGTCCTAGGACCTAGCCTTCCTAGACTCAGAGAGGGTTCTCTCTGATGTATGCAAAGGATGTGAACTTTTTGCTATTTAGGGTTTGATTTTAGGTTAGTTGTTAAGGGTGGGAGTTTGTTGTTTGTTTGGTTGGGTAAGATGAAATAGGTAGAATAGGTGGAGTGATAGGTCTTCAGATCATTGGGATATGGAGTATATGAAGGTCCTGGATATCTCAATAAAGAGTCAGAGTGTAGACAGGGAAAATCTAGTGTGGTCAATGGATCCTAAAGGTTATGTGTGCAGTGAAATGGACATTAAGTTGGGGAAAACAAGGTAGGGAAAAGGGCAGTGAAGTAAAAGTCTCTGTAATTTTTAGTAATTTCTAGGCCTAATCTCTCCATCAAAACTTTGGGCATGAGGTTGTGAGAGGCACTGGATTCTAGCATGGCATTGTGCAAGATTTTGTCATGTATGTTTAAGCTAACATAAAATGGGGAAATGGCTCCTTCTTGGTATTTTCCTTTCACTTCAGGCCCAAACAAGAGTTCAGGTTTGTCATCAGTTAAGTGCAGGGTGTCAGCGTCATTTCCTATGTTCGTGACCCTAAAAACTTGGGACCTATACACTTGTTGAGTAACCAGTTCAGTGAGAGGCATGGTGATCTTGACTTTGGAAATATCTCCCTCAAAGATGAAAGGTATTTGTGGTTTGGACATATTGGAATCAATTTTATCAGCCATGAGACTTTCTACATTTTTAATTTTTTGATTCTGAATTGGAGCTGTAGACAAAATGGTTTTCTCGGCTCTACCAGTGGAGGTATTAGGGCAGCTTGGGTCATTGTTTTGCTGGCTCGTTTTTCCTTTGTTTGGATCAAATTTCTTAGCCATAGTGTTGACATTCTCTACTGTTTTCTTAGGAGTGTTTTCAGGTACTTTCCTAACAACAGTGTCTATTTGGCTTCTCTTGTGGGAATATAGGTTCTTTTTTCTCCTAAGGTCATATTTCCTATGGACTTCCATTATGGCATTCTCAAATCCCAAGCAATAGTGTTCAGAATCCTCATGGTTTGTGTCAGTTTGATCTAAGGAAAAGAAACCTTGTTCTTCTTCAGTGAGAAAAACATTATCTTCATTATCAGAACCCACTAAGTTTACATGGCTTTCTTCAGGTTCCAAAATTTTTCCTTCTTCTTCATCTACATAGTTTTGTTGAAAGGGAGGTCTAATTTGTTGGTCACTTTCCCTTTGATTGATTTGAGGAATGTCTCTTCTGAATTTTTGAGCTCTATTTCTGTTTTTGGGATTGGCTTGGTTTTCCCTAGGAGGTGTCTGTTGGGACTTAGAAATGTCGTATTTGCATCCACCTTTCCCTTCACTATTCCTTACATCTCATCATCCCATTAACCTTTCATTATATCATTTTCATAAATACATTTGGGTTTCACCTTCTTATTTTCCACTTTATTCATTTTTGTATTATAAGTGAATTTATGATTAAATATTAGAAAATATACATGTTTTTATATATATCTCAAGAATGTGTGAGCTTTGTAATGTGTAGGATAAATATGAAGGATTAATTCTAAGAGACTTCTAGAATATCTCCTCCACCATATTAAGGAGATAATTATTCATGCCTATTCCTAAGGAGAAGATCATGGAGGATTTGGTTGGCATATCCTATTCAAGATATGTGAGAGATGTGTGGAGGATTCAAAGGGATCATGTATTGTAATAATGGGAAAGTAGTTGAATGAGATGGTTATCTTCTTCATGTATATAAGAGAGTGCTCTCTCTTCATTTTTATTAGCTGAGGAGAATTCAGAATTCATTAGTTCATTAGATTAGTTTTGGAGTTTTCAGAGATAGTCTTGTAATTAGGAGAAGGGGATTCTTAACTGTGATTCATATTCTTTTATTGTATGATTTCATGGTTTGTCATTTGATTCTTGTAATGTAATTCAAGATAGCTTTATTTTTGTGAGCTCACATATGTTTTTTTTCATTCAACTCTTCACATGTTGTATTTATTTTCCTTTATGCAATTTCCTGCTTTCATAGTTAATGTTTCAATGCCTTCCTAGATTAATTTGATTTTAGTAATTTAGATTAGATTAGTTCCACTTCGGTCCTGCATATATAGTGCATGTGCTTCGTAAGCCTACGAACCTCGGATTGACAAATTAAATGGTTGGGCAAGTACTACAACAGAATTAAATGAAAATAGTTTCACCCAACATTTTGGCGCCGTTGTCGGGGAAGCACGATGGATTGAAGTTCAGTTTGATTTTTCATGCAAGTGTGTTTAGACATGTTCCTAACTCCGAGGTGACAGGGTTGTAAGACGTGGGGAACAGCCTACGAATCATTCGACATACTGTAACGGGCTCGGACTCATATGGGTTAGGACATTGTGAATGATACCAGGAAACAGGTTCTGAAGATTCCTGCTTGAGGAATAGGGTCCTGTTCTCCATTGATTAATCTTCTTTTTCTGCAGTGTGACTAATATCAGGAAACAAGTGCTGAAGATTCCTGCTTGGAGAAATAGGGTCCTGTTCTCTATTATGGTTGATTTATCTTCTTTCCTGCAAGTGTGATTTTCAATTTCTGCAAGTGTGTTTGATTTCCACAACTGTGAAGAGTGTTTTTTTTATCTATTTCAACATGAGTGCTTTTATTTATGCAAGTAGTTTATTTTCATTTAAGATTTTTAGATTTAAGTTTTGGGTACAGTAAGAATCCCTTTTTCAACATGGTTTAACAATGAGTATCAGCTTGGAACTACTCACTCAGATCCTAGCAGAAGTCGGGATCTCCTCTTCCTTGGAAGAGGAGATCTTGACAAGAATTAAATGTTCAACTACTCCCCAAGAAACAAACGAAGATTTAACATCTGAAGAATATTTCATATCTTATGATGAACAATCATTTGAATAGGAGAACAAGGAAGAAGAAGAGGAGTTACAACATGATCTAAGTAAGAGAAATCGTGCCTATCAAAGCCTTATTGAACAACGGTTCCAGGTAAGTACTCGATTAGAGTCATATTTTTATTTTTATTTAGTTGATTTGTAGTTTCAACAACTAGAATTATTCACTCTGGAATATTTTCATTTTTCATTTGAACAATTCCTATTGAATATATTGTTGTTACTGCTACGTGAGTGGCTTCATTGGAAGTTTAATTACACGTAACTAATTTTTAAATTCTAATTAGTATAGAGTAGGTAGGCTTTCATTTTCAGTTTTTGCTTTCAATTTTGCTTTTACCTAGAATAAGTATGCTTTCCTCCACTCTTAGTGTGATTACGAGGATCAGAAAATAAGAATGATTTAGACTAATTTCAGGGAAAAAAAAATTGTTTTGCAATATGCCTAATCGATTTTATCATTAATTTGCAAATCATTTTTTTTCTTTTCTCCATTTGCTAATTTTTTTTTTTTAATAAATCGTGAATTAAGGCTGAATAAAAACAAACTGAGTTTTTATCTGAACAGTGGTTGAAACTGTGTCTAGCATTTTATCTGAATAGTTGCTGAAACAGTGTCTAGCTTGCAATTGATTACGTTTTCTGGGCATACTAAAACCTGCAGCAAACAATTAGATGATAAAACCTGCAAAAACAATTAAATCTGAAATTTCCTAGATTCATTGTTTTTCTTGGGGTCTGCGAGTTTCGTTGGACTGTGCAGTTTCTGTCTCTATCTATTCATTTATGGCTGAGCCGTAGCGATGCCAAACCTCCGCCCACTGTTCATAAACCTGCAACTAGCAACAACAAACCAAAATGATGAGCAACAAACAAATGAAACCGCAATAAAGTAAAGACAACTCTTATTTCTTTGTTTGCATATGTCGAACGCTGGAATTTTCTCCGGTGATTAATTCTCACACCTAATTTGGGATACTATGAGGATGTTTATTGAAAAATATGGGCCAAAATCCACGGGTTGTTATACTATCTTTGGCATCTCAAGATAATAGGAACGAAATCCCAGCAGTGTCATTATCAGATAACTATTTTTATAGATTGGCTTTCCTAAAATTTTCCATCCGTCGGCATACTTTATTGAGATTAAATGGTTATGCTATTGCTTATTTGACGGATCCCTTCTTTACTGGCTGCGAATTTTTCTCCATCTTTTATCTTGAGGAAGCATTTTTTTTTTTTTAAATTTCAGTTGAAAGAGGTATGAAGGTTTAATTCTCCTCGAAAGCATCCGCCATGGCTTATGTTGCAAAACTGTCTCTTCAGGGCCTC
Source organism: Pinus albicaulis (assembly GCA_034641835.2). Taxonomy (NCBI): domain Eukaryota; kingdom Viridiplantae; phylum Streptophyta; class Pinopsida; order Pinales; family Pinaceae; genus Pinus; species Pinus albicaulis. The sequence continues at coordinate 51,537,271 of CM076582.1, read as the reverse complement.
ATTACATAATGGGCGGTTTGACATTGATGATAATTCGGGTTCTTTTGCAACTAACATATAAATTGTGATGTTAGTTGTTTTGTTGAATCAGAAGATCAAAAATATTATGTGTTTCCTGCACTGCTGGTGTTGATCACCCATCTGCATGTGATCCACCCTTTCTGGCATCTGTTTCTGGAACAAGTCAGATTCCTATGCGCCCTTCCCTTGGAGCTAATGTATATAAAATTGGAATGCATAGCGGTACTTTAAGTGTTGATTTACCTAATGTGACATCTTCGCAAAGCCCAATTCCTACAGATGTTGGTAAAACATCTCTTTTGGGTAGTATGAACCACGATGCATCATCCACACTGACTACATCATACACAACAAAAATATTTCCAATGAAATATGAGAGGTCAAGTCAACGAAGTTCTCTTGGTGTCATTTCGACATTATATGGCTGAATCAGAGCACTCAGATACAGAGGCTTCATGTAAAGACGACAAGTCTCCCCTTGTTGATGAGCGAAGGCCAAGAAAACGAGGGAGAAAACCTGCCAATGGAAGAGAAGAACATCTCAAACATGTTGAAGCGGAGCGTCAAAGACGGGAGAAGCTTAACCAATGATTTTATGCATTGAGACTTGTTGTGCCCAAAATCTCAAAAATGGATAAAGCTTCCTTACTGGGGGATGCTATTGCATATATCCAAGAGCTCCAGAAGAAACTCAAGGATATGGAAAAGGAGAAGGAGACACAAGAAAAGACCTCCCATGCACCATCTGTAGCTCCTCAAAATATGCCAGCTGTTGTAAACATCAATTCCATCCCTGACGTTGATGTTCAAACAGTGAATGGATATGTTGTGATTAGAGTAACCTGCCCACGGGAGTGTCATCCAGTTGCAAGAGCGATGCTTGCTTTGCAAGAAATGCAGTTAGATGTACAACATGCAGACATGTTTACTGCTAAAGAGATGATTCTTCATACATTTGTAGTCAAGCTCAATGGTGCACAAGAACTGACTAAAGAAAAATTAGTTGCTGCAATTTCTGGTTAATTGCTCATTCAAGATGACGATTAGCAAGATTTTGTCTTTGGTTAAACAAGGACACAATCCAGTTAAGCAAAGAACCAAAGGGGATAAGTAGATGGCAGAGCCGTGGAGGCAAGCTTGAAGATACAGTACTCTCAAATACTGCTTTTGTGGGTGGAATTGCATGAATCTGATAGCAGGAAAGAGTTACTGGTATTATTCCTGAACGGAGAAGTGCCAAAGTGCTGACTGAATGGCATAAATACTTTCCCCACAGACCTCCAGGGAGTGTATGCATGTATTTTCTGAAGAGAGTAATGACATTAAAGCACCAAGGCGTATTCTTAAGTTAGAATCACAAATGGACAAGTCATATGTGGATGCCCCATCGAAGGATATGAGTTACAGGGATTTACAATATAGTTCAATACCAAATTTTCAGAGACCACTCTTAAGGAGTTAATTAGACAACTCTGTTCATCAACGTTGGAGATTATAAGTAATACTTATAGCATAGACTTGGTCCTTCCTGCCTTACTTAATTCACTTGATGAGCAGTGCTCACCAAAGGCCAAGGTGGCTGTTATAGAGTTTGCTATATCTTCCTTCACAAAGTTAGCAATGAATGGCGAAACTTCTACTGGAAGTGGGTTGCTGAAACTGTGGCTTGCAAAGTTAGCACCATTGGAAAATGATAAGAATACAGAAATTAAGGAGACAGCTGTTACTGCTATTATATCTGTCTATTCATGTTTTTATTCTACATTTGTCTTGAATTTTATCTTAGGCCTCACAATTGAAGAGAAAAGCACATTGCGTCGATCTCTGAAGCAGTATACACCCAGAATTGAAGTGGACCTCATGAAATTTTCGCAAAGTAAGACCCAATGGACATGGTCTAAGTCCTTATATGACCAGTCTGATCTTGTTGGCACATCTTATGAGGAAAGTTGTGCTTTGGAAGGGAAATGGGATTCTGAATAAAATCGAATTAAATTTCTGTTGAAACCGGCGTAGCGACAAAGCTCGAATCGAATTGATGATGCGGATATTCATTAAGCATTACAGTTATAATGATGACAATGCCCCAATCTGTAAACCCTTTTGGTGATCCATTTGAAACAAATTATACTCATGGTGTTGGGGCCTTTCCATCAGAGTAATCGATTTGGAAACCTTGGCTCCCTGTAAACATAAAGAAAAATATTTAATATTTGTTCGTAACTTGCATGCCGAAACTGTGCTATAGAGCCATAATTTGTAAAACATGTTTCCCAATGATATGGTTGAGAGTGTGATTTTACAGGTTGGTGAGAGTGGTTTTTAGCTGGCAGACAAAGGTCTTTTCTTTACAACAATTTTCCATTTTAACGTTTTTCAGGCATCTTAGATTTGGGCAAAGGCGGAGAACACAACAGAGCCTATTTCTTTCACTCAATAAACTTGTTTTGACAGCTGCAGCACCTGGCTTCAACGTCAGAAGAGGAAGAGAATGTTGCCTAGCTTAAAGATTGGATTCTTATGCTTATGCTGGATTTTATGCCGGAAATTGATTGTTTTTTTTCATGATCACTATCTCCATTAAATTAATGTTCATGATGTCAGGAAACTTAGGAACACTGATTGGATTATTAGAATTATTTGTCACTGCTTAATGATTGTTACTGGATACTTAGGAACGCTACAATTGAATGGTTTGAATATTCAACTATATCTGACGATGTACAGGTCCAATCTTGCAGAGAAGTGAGTGACATTATTGCAGCGAATCGATGTGAATCATACTCTACCTAACTTCCAATTGCCTGAATGAATTTAATGGTGCATTTAAGAAACTGATTTAACTTTCAGAGCCTTAGTAACATGAATCAGCAAGAAACTGAAGACTTGCTAGCGCCGAGACAGTATTGCTACACTTTGCAAAGCATGCCAAGAAATGGAGATCTGACTTTAATTTTGCTTGTTTTGTTTTTCTTTTTGCCTTTTCTTTTGGTGTGTATTATCAACATAAAAATTGCAAATGGACCTTTTTAATAAATTCCTGAAAACAATACGAATGCATGTATTTACACTTAACACTAATTTGTTTTCTTGAATTCACTTTGACAGCGATCGATGCTGAAATCAGCGCAGGCGACAGGTTAACACACAGTTTCTTTCTTTTTCTCGCATTTGTACTTATTCTTGCATCTTACGTTTTACAATGCTCTCACGAAGTTTTCATACAGGATTTGTACTAAGTTTTTTTCAGGTTTCGGAAATGATCGCACTTTGATACTGAAGTGATTTTCAAAGATCACAAAACTTTGTGAGAAACATGCTTTCATAAACAGCTTGAAGGAGCTGTAACTCATCATAAACATCATGATGTTTGCGCCTCTTGATGTTTTCTGTTACACATCGACCATGTTGATACACCAACAATTCCACTTTTTCCATTATCCATGCTGTAAAATTTCTCCTTCAAAGCCGATTGACCATCCTTGTGTTGAAGCCCATTTTCCATTACCTTATCTTTCACGACTTTATGCACAGTTATTTTTCTGAAATCACATACATTACTTTATCCTTTTCAGTTTATTTTCCTTCTAGTTTGCCTTCTGAATAAAAATTATTCCCTTTCCATAATTACATTGCCTTGCTTTCCTCGCCATGTTGATCCACACTGCTTGTCCGTGAGTTCTTTCCATTTATAGTCCTACCAAATCTCTTTGTACAAACTCGCGTTGACTGATGTGGGATTCCTTAAGGCCCACCTTTCAACAAGTCTTGCCCCATCGACCTCAGCACTTTATCTGGGAAATAGACTAGAGTTTCTTTTGGGTACCTTGAGACTTGCATGCCTTAATAGCAAGTTCTCTCGCTGACAATCATGGGAATACATCAATGTCCCTTGATCATCAGATCTTGCAAATGGCTCGACGTCAACCCCTCTATTTTCATTTCGCAAGATGTACTCGGGTTACCTTGGCACTCATTGACATCAATGGTGAGTTTGCCTCGCATTGGTTAACGGCATGCATCAATGGCCAGTAATCCAATGATCTCTCTTCATGCTCGACATCAACACATTATTTTGCATGATTAGACTTGTACCATCAGTTTTGTAGCAGACGAAGACTATACACTTTTTCACGACTCCCTCAGCAGTTACCGCAGCATGAATTCTGATCAATGAGAGTACCACAGTTCCATTTTCAGCCTTTATCTTTTCCAGATTCAACATCAGCAGTTTAGATTCCTTCATTTCCCAGGTTCCAGTTACAGCAACATCAACATTCACAGTTACATTTTCATGATCCTGCTGCAGTAAAACCATCCATGTTCTAGCAGTTACATCAGTTGCAGTTGCAACAGTTGCAGCTACGACACCAGTCACGTTCTCATGATTCAGCAGCAGCAGCAGCTACATTCCTATTGCATAGTTCATCATTCTTGGGTAAGTGGAAGTATGTTGTTTTCTAATCTTTAATCATGCAATTCCTTATATGCTGACTTGAATATTTTGGAAAATTCCCTCATCATGCTCCATTTCCTTTCATGACCCACGCCAAGTTGGGGGGGGGGGGACTATATTCACTACATATTCACTACCATGATTCCATTTCTCCACCACTATCACTCCATTTTTTTTTTCTTATTTACCATTCACCAACATTTATTTTCCAACGATAATTTGTTGCACTTTGCTTCATATGCATTAATATACATATTGGCATGCTTCATGAATATTACAAAAGGGCTTTCTTATGCACATTGATAGCTTATGATTTCCAGTGAGTGTTTACATTATTATAGCAGCAAGAGAACAAGAAGCGAAATGAATGTTGTTAACACAAGAACCAACATTCTTTGTATTCATGGTTGTCATACAAGAATAAAACATAAGAAAAGAGAACAGAAAACGAAATGAATGTTGTTAACACAAGAACCAACATTATTTGTATTAATGGTTGTCACACAAGAACCAACCATAAGAAAATGTAAGTTGCTACTCATATCCTTCACATATCCTGGAAAAATTCATTATTAAAAATACATCATCATGTAAAGACAAAGTTCAGAGGTTTGCGTCTAGATGAGATCTGGTACTAATCCTATGTGAAGTCGGATTTCAAACTTAAAATTCAAAGAGGCTGAAAGTTTTAGGATTTTTTTATGAAGGCTGACCTCTCTTAGTGCTTGGTAAACTCTCATATTGTATAACTGGGTTTAATAAACTTCTCAGGGTTGGTTTGACACAATCCCAGGGAGTCTAATGAGATCTAGTGAAGTAATAGGCCTGCTGGAGGCTAGTGGAGTCGCCAGGTGGATATTTTTTGCTGCTTTTAAGAATGTATTTTTATGGTCCACCACCAATAACTGAAAAAAAAACCAATCTAGGGATGTTTTTTAGGGTTTTCTGAGTTCTTTTCTGTAGCCCTAGGGTTTTTAAGAGTGTCCTATAGTTGAGTCATCATTTTTCTAGGATGGTGAAACAACCAGATTCTACTCTATGGCTATCAGTTGATTTTATAAGTCTAACTGAGGGTCTAATGAGTCCTAAGAAGTATTCAGGAAACTATGTACTCAGAGTGTCCCATCGTGATCGCCAGAATGTTAGTGTGGCGATGAGGTGGCAATGAATCAATGGGTACAAAATGTTTCAACTTGTGACTTACTCAGAAAGTCCCATCGTGATCGCTAGAATGTTAGTGTGGCGATGAGGTGGCAATGAATCAATGGGTACAGAATGTTTCAGCTTGTGACTTACTCAGAAAGTCCTATCGTGATCGCCAGAATGTTAAGGTCCCGGGATTTGGTAGATTGGTAGACCAAATGCACAGGGTAACATGAAACCAGTCTTTTGAGTCCTAGGACCTAGCCTTCTTGGACTCAGAGAGGGATCTCTCCGTTGTATGCAAAGGATGTGAAATTTTTGCTATTTAGGGTTTGATTTTTGGCTAGTTGTTAAGGGTAGTGGTTTGTTGTTTGTTTGGTTGGGTAAGATGAAATAGGTAGAATAGGTGGAGTGAGAGGTCTTCATATCATTGGGCTATGGATTCTATGAAAGTCCCAGATATCTCAACAAAGAGTCAGAGTGCAGACAGGGAAAATCTAGTGTGGTCAATGGATGCTTAAGGTTATGTGTGAAGTGAAATGAACATTAAGTTGGGGAAAACAATGTAGGGAAAAGGGTAGTGAAGTATCCTTTTTCATATACCCATAAACAATAAGGTCTTAAATATGATAAGAAGAAGATATTGCTCATGAGATAGGGCAAAAAATTTACTCAATGACCATACTTAAACAGATAAATATCCAAGATAAACATTCCAATGAAACAAAGAAATCAATAAAGCTTATCTAAATTTAGTAATTTCACCTTCAAAATTTGAAAACATATAAGATGACATAATAACTTTAATCGATCAAAGAGGGAACTCCTAGAAATTTTTGATCAAGCTACAAAGAAATTTGAGGAAAAATGATAGGCATGGACAAAGGGCAAGATTAGAACAAGAGCTCCTTGGCTTAATCTAACAAGTAATACTTCAAAGAGAGATTTCAAAACAGAGTTTAGATAACATCAAATAGGCAGGGCTTTCCATAAAACATATTTGGAAACTAGAATATTAATCCATAGATGAAATAAACAAGCATAATGAGGCTTAAAGAGCATTTAAGAATTCCTTAAACACACCCGCTGAGGAAAACATCAAGGCAATAGATGGCAGGAGGACTAAGGTGCTTCAAAGAGCATTTATTAACCTATACTTTTCTGTTCTACTGCATATAGAAGGATGAAAAATAATGAAAAACAAGAAGACATGAACAAACTAGAGGCACATCACCATTAAAACAAGCTCAGGGATCTTGCAAACAAGCTTCTCCATCATGAATCCAAGCAAGCCATTCATAAACTCTATAACACCAATTTCTTCTCCACGCTCATAAAAACCATGTATTTCTCTCAAAGCTCATCAAATGCCAACATTTACAATGAAGCCCTCATGCTCTATTTAACTCAGCAAAGGAGGGAAAAAACCCTAGATAAGGTTGGAAAATTTAAAAATCACTCATAAATGTCATAAATGCCCAAGAGACCAGGCAAGGCCCAAGGCACAAAATATCCCATGAAATAAATGCCAAAATAACTTCTAGAACCTAATTCTAGAGTGATTTGCCTTAAAAATAGTAAATATGATTTTACAATAAATAAGTGTGTTTTGTTGACTTTTGGCCAAAAACACATTAATCAGTCCATTTGTGTAGCGCCACTTTAGGCAGAAAATAAACACTTTTGCAACCAAGTTTTGGACCCCTTCCCGGTATCAGATTTGGCTCTGTGATGGCTCGTTGGAAAGCCTGATGAGTTTAATTTCCAGAAATTCTTGTGGTTTCCTGATCTAGCTCCTGTAGCCTACTCAAAATTCCAAAATCCTAAGACTTTCATTAGCGCAACGCCAGGTCTGAAAAAGTGGCAGAATGGTGAAAAATGAAGGTGTTTTTGACCTTTTGAGGGGTCAAACCTGCTTCAAATATTCTGAAACTTAGTGAGAAAAGTGTACTAGTGACGAGAAACCAAAAAATTATGAGTTTTCCTCTTGAGGATGCTCCATGGATTAGCTTAGTGCCAGTGGAACTGCGCTAATGGGCCTTAAAAATCACAAAAAACAAAAAGTGTCCCAAATTCTCTCAAAATTGGTGGAGGCCTCCCTCAATGGTTCTTGGAAAATTTTTGAGAAGATGAAGCTATAAATCCAAGGTTATCATGCCCTTTTTCCTCCTTTAGAGTTTGTAATTCAAGGAGGTTTTCCTTCAGTTTGGCACAAACAAGCTTGTGTTTCACGGCATAGTACTTGGTCATCTTTTTCTGGAGAGCTAGACCCCTTTTTATCTCCTTAAAGTGATTGTGCTCATTCTTATAATATTGAATGATGTATTGTGCCATGCCAAAATCTCTCTCCCGCTCCTTGATTTGTGCATCTTTTATTTGGAGTAGCAGTCTAGTGGCCACCTCCTCATCTTCATTATCAGTGTCTAGGTCAATGAATTGAGGCTTTTGAGTAGATTTCTTGCTCCCCTTACCTTTCTTTACCTTCTCCATCTTTTCTTTGCCCTTGTCAAGCCTTGGAGCTGATGCAGATGGCAAGGTCCCTTGCCTTTTGGAGGCAGCAAACACTTGTCTTGGCCCTCTTTGGTATGTGCATGCAAGAGGTGTAATGGTGATTTTAATAGTCTCTTTGTCATGGTTGTGATCGTCACTTAGACTATGAGTCTCTTCCCTTGTGTTTCTATCATCATGAATAGGGTTGTATTCTTTGTTTTCTGTATTAGCACTATCTTCATTGTCACTAAATAGTTGATTGTTTTCATGACAATGATGATAGCTGTCATGAATTTCATGACTATTCCTCTCTTTGCTATCTTCCTGATAACTTACCTATTTGTCACTATCCTTTACCTCTTATTCAATGTGATATGTTTCATTGGCCTCACTGCTTCCTTCAATTTCTTCCTCATTGTGATCTGCCTTCTCTGTCTCTTCTTCATCCTCTGTTTCATTGCTGGTTTCCCCTCCTTCAAGGCTCATGTCATTTTCAGTTTCAACCTCTTCATTTCCTCTAGCATCCTCTCCCATAGTGGCAGAGTTTTGTTCATTGTCTTGTTCATTGTTTTCATGGTTATGCCCATTTTCCTTACTGTTATGCTCTCTATCCCTTTGACTGTCAAGCTCCTTATTTTCATCAACATCTTCTTGCTCAGCACTTTTTTCATCAGCCTCATCCATTTATTCGCTTTCGGCTGAATCACTTGCATCATTACCATCACTACCTTCCTCCAAATTGCCACTATTTTTGTCTTCATCACTGCCATGTTCACTGCCCTCCTCTTCACCATCATTTCGTTCTTGCTCTTCCTTATTAATTTCTATCTCTACCTCACTAATTTTATCACCTTCTGTTACACAAAAATTTGTCACCGTCCTTGCAATTCCCCATCCCGCACAATTGGAGGGCTTATTCCGTGACCTGTGAGCAGTGACATAACTTGAAAACACTTTCATGGCGTTCCCCTGGACATGTACTTTCATTGCCCTGAAGACAACTCCTTGTGAAAAACCCTAAAAACACCCCTTTGTGCATTGGTGTGGGTAGCCAGTTCATTACCCGCGCCAATGGGGGAAATCCTTCAAAGAGGGCGCGCCAATTGGCGCTCTATCCTAGAGTCGCACTCGTGCCAGCCATTTTAAGGAGTGTTTAAAAAAAATAAATGGCGGAAGTTTCATCCTAACTGATCCAGAAACTGGTATCTAATTTGAGTTGGGAGTTTTGGCTCCGGATCTCCATGTAGAGGAAGTGGTTTGCCACCTCTCATGGAAGCTTCCTTGAGGATAGGGCCAATCCCATGATTATAGGGATCCCAACTCCCCTTCCTCCATCTATAAAAGCTTGCTCATCTCATTTGCAAGCTAGTCTCCAAGTTCCCAAGAGCCTAATGCTGCAAGAGCCTTGATTCATTCCCTTAAGGCCAAATCCAAGCAAGGAGATCATTGTCAAGACATCCGAAGAGAGAGGTTTGTCCCATCCCCGACAGGATTTTTCAAGACATGTTCCGCTGGCGACCCTCCAAAGGAGAATTCAGCGTCAGAGCTATGGTTGTATTCTTCTTTGATTGATTAATGATAAGTGACTGTTGGTTATGGTTCCACTTCTGTTGTTGATTATGATGTTGAGTTATGTCTTCTCTGACTGACATATAGTTGCATATACTGGATTTTACGCTTGCGTTTGTTTTGTTTCTTGCGTGTGCAAGTGTCCGATCACGGAGATCGTGAGGATTGTGATCTGCCAGAGCTAAGGAACGGGAACACTACTTTCTCTACAAGTGACAGCGTTGGATTCCAGGTAAGCCTTCATCGCTAGTTGGTTTATTTGCAATTAGGAACCTGCACTATAGTGTGAACGATTGTTGCTAGACCCAGTCTGGGCTAGTAGGGATCGCCTCTGTCCGCAGAGGGGATTTACCTCCACAACACCTTCATTTTCAACACTCCTCTCATCATTACCACTATTATCCTCTTCCTTTGATGCATCAAAATAAGGGGAAGAAGGGAGATTTTCTTGGGGTGAGGGTACTTGTGCAGATGAGGAGGCTGGGGGTTTGTGAAGACTTCATGTGCTATGAATACCTCCCAAGGTATACCCTGCTGCTCCAATTGATGTAATACCACCATCTGAATCAAGGAATGGTGAAATAATCTTTGCATTTGTTGGGAAGGAGTCCACCTCTGGACAACAGAAGAAATTTTCTCAATGCTCCTATAGAGATAGTAAGGAAAGTTGAGAATCTTAACCCTGGTGAAATGCATGAGGATTCTGATATGGTAGGAGTTCAATTTGGAATATCTCCCCTCACAGGTGAAATACTTCATGATAAACAACATCAGGGATGCAAATTTGTGTTTGAGGTGTGAGAAAGGGAAAACTGTCTTGCTGCCTTCCCTATACCTAGTCTTGAAAAATGGCTCTAAAAATCCCTTGTCCAATTTTCCCTTCTTAAACCACTTCTCACCCATAGTAGCAGGGATAATTTTAAGGATGGAAAATTATGTTGAAGTTTAAAAAATTGGTGAATCTCACTAGTCTCTAATATGCAAACTATAAAATTTTTATTGATGTATTTGTAAAATTATTCAAATTTATAATGATATTATATATATTGTCTATATAATTTTGGCGATTTTTAACGTAAAATAATTTTATATTGTAAAATTTGGGCGATTCATTTTTATAAAAAAATGTAAATTGGCGAATCTTTTTTTTGGAAAAACCATGGAAAATTAGCCCACCTGCGAATATTAGCCCCTAAAATTTTCCATGCATAGTAGGGATACTTCTTGCATGAGAGATGGTACTTGCTGAGATCTCAAAATCTACTCCTGAATGGCTTGAGTGCTTGTTGTGCAAGTTGAGAATGAGAAGCCTTGTAAGCTCTTGGTGGATTTTCACTTGTTTGACCTTCTCAGAGAAATGGAAGCACCTTGCACTCTAAAAACATGGTAAGATCCTGGGAGAGGAGGTGATGGCCACTGTGCTCTAAGGTTCCATTCTATTTACTTTCCCTCCCTTATGTTTTGGTCTCAAAGGCCTTTGACCTTTATCACTTATACTGTTGTTTTCAGATCCTGACATGGTGATAGGAGATGTTGGTTGAAAAATTAGGGATTTGTGAAGCAAGATGAAGATGATGATGAAGTCAAATTTGTAGTGAATGAAGGATGTGGAGGCCAAGGTTTCTTAGGACTGCTTGTTTTGGAGTTTTAAGGAGGCTAACTTTGAATTATGAATTGTGACCTCACTAACCCATCTTCCTTCAAATGATTTTTAACTGGTATAAGAAGGTTAAGAACATAGTTTCATTTGCATGTAAGACCTAGGGTTTACCCACCTAGGGTTTGGACTTAAAAACAATAAAAAGACTAAAACCAATTTGAAATTTTCTTGGGGACAAGGAGAGAATGCCACTCACCAATTCTTGGCTTCTTTGTAGACCTTTGGAGATGAAATCAAGGGCGATATTTGGACTTAGAGAAAATAAATAGCTTTTTGGAGGTCTTCAGCGTTAATGCAATGCCCTGCCCAAGCAGTCGGGTCGGCTTGTTAGCGCAGCGCCGGCAGGCCTGCCCGTGGGTTAGCGCATCGCTGGGCGCGTTCAGCAGTGGTCAATCTCTGGGTGAGTCGGGTCGGCCCATTAGGATAGTTCCTAGGCCTACCCGTGGGTTAGTGCATCACCGATCACATTCAATAGCGGTCAATCTCCGGGCGAGTCGGGTCGGCCCGTTAGCGCAGCGCCAGGTGCGTTCAACAGTAGTCAATCTTTGGGGAGTCAGGTCGGCCCATTAGCACAACACCCAGGATTAGTGTACCACTGGGCCAAATTTGTGCAACGCTGTGTAAATTTGAATGGGCGGAGGACTGGTTAGCGTAGCGCCAACCCGCATTTGCATAGCGCCACTAATTTGCACAGCGCCAGAAAAAAATTGCCCATAAACAGTCAAAACTCTGTTTTTTCTTCTTAAGCCTTTTTTTTCTCTTCACCAAGTGACAAACGAGTTTGAAATGAAGACTGAAACACCTTTATATCCCTTGAGAAAATAAATCATAGATATAAAACCCACTTTACTATGTTTTCTTTGGGTCACTTTGTAATTTTCACTAATGTCTCCTTGACCCTTTTTTACAAGTGCCTATAAATTTTCTCAAATGATTTTCTCTGGGTAATGGTGTACTGAAGGATGAAGAGACCCACATTTTTTGGCTTTGAAACTTTGGGGATTTTCCAAACTATCTCTTTTGAAAAACTAAAATCATTTCTTATTCCTCTTAGGCATTTTTTGAGTGCAATAGACTTAAAGCATGTGTTTCTCACATTTTACTGATATTTGACAGTGAGGTCCTTTTGGCAAAGATGTGTACATCATGTTTACCTATTTTCTTTTTGGCCACTTCTGATTTCTTCAGGTGCCCATAGTACATTTTTCCATGATCTCTTTGTCATTGTTTGTTTTTTTACAGCCTTTTGTCACCAAACATAGATTTTAGGGTCAACATGATTTTCATTTTGACATTTTACCTCATGTTTTCTTTATCTTGACCATTTTGAAGACCTTTGACTGTACTTTGAAAGCCTAGGCTCTCTCACATTGATACTCTTTACAAATTCTTCCTTTGGTGCAGTGAAACAGTGTTGTCTTGACAAAACCCTAAAGGCCATCTTGAATAGCCTTTGAAGGCTTTCTACTATTATGAAGGAGGTCAATCATATTTATTTCACCTTTCTTGCCTATCTTATCAAACATTTAGGTTTTAGGGTTGTTAGAGAAGAATAAGTAGTGTTGTCTTCTAAGTTCTCTATAGCCCTTTCAAGTTCATTCATTTTTGTACATTTCAGTTCATCTTTTTCCCTTTTTCATTTATAATTTCTAAAAATTTCCAATGTGGGCTTGGTTGTGTTTTTGTGTCTTCTGTCTTTGTGGCCTTTGTGCTGGTTCCTTGCTTGGCAACATTGTTTTTCCAATCATTCCCAAAACCATGAATTTCATTGTACATAGGCCTGCTGCCTTTTCCTTGCTATGGATGTCTTCTTGTGATGATTCACCCTCTTACCTTACCTCTTTCATAATTATGGCCATCTTCAATTATTCTTTGCAGAAATGTGAACAAGGGTAGTTGTCCCTTGCAGAATTTATGCTTTGACCAAGGAGGCCCTCCTTGAGGATTTTGATCAAATTTGGACAAAGTTACTTGACCTTCTTCTTCTTTAATGTAGCCTCTTGACACAGGAAAAACAGATAATTAGAACACAAAAACAAACCTCATGACTTATGAAACCCTAGGTGAGCTAGTGGAAGGCTTTTTGGACTTGGCCTTTGACTGAAAACTTAGTTTTGGGTCTTCAAGTATAAGAACAGATTTTTTGATATTTTGATGTATTGAAGATACAAAATCCAATGTACCTGATTTATCTAAAGAGCCTACAGAGGTAGTTTTGAGACCATCAATGCTTGATGCATCTAGGAAAAATAGGAGTGAGTAGGTTGGTTAGTGATCCTAGGTGTCAGGTGGAGGAAAGTAAGAAAGCCAAAAACAGAGTGCCAAGGTAAATGGTGACAAAATATAGGAAAAATGAGTGGCATGAGCCCTTGATGGGTCTTTTGGGGGCGGTGAGCAGAGTTTGACATGATGGGATAATGAAATAGTGAAAAATTTATCTTAAGGATGATGAAGGCAATGAGATTTCTAGAAGTCACAATATTCATGAATTTTGTTTCTAGAAATCTAGGATAAGCATTTAGTCATCTACAAAGGAAAAAATTATTGATGACTAACAAACTCCAAGGGGGTACCTTTGTCAAAGTTGATGACCGAGTGTGACAAAGGGGTAATAGTATGCTCAACACAGTTCCTTTTCCATAAGTTAGTCCATTGAGTTCGGATAAAGTGATAAATCTATGTTCAATGGACATCTACCTCATTTTTTTTTTAGTACGAGGAGATGATGTAAAATTAATATTCTTTGTGAAGTTTTAACGAGTTGGATGAAGAAAAAATTAATCCTCTTTGTGAAATTTTAACGAGTCCAACGAAGAAAAAAGAAATGTCTTTTTCAGTTTTTAAAGAGCTAGACAAATATGGAAAATAATGGCTCATAATCTTCTTCATGGTAGTTTAACGAGCCCGAAGAAGGAAACTTGGGGATTTTTTAGTTTTACGAGCTAGAAAAAGTCCCTAAAAAGAAGGCTCGATTCGGGTCAAGTGTGGTCAATTCTGCAGAGAAACACTAAAAATTGATCGTAGCATAGGTAACATCGATAAAATAACTATTGCATCAAGAAATAGCAGAAATTTACCAATTTCAATAACTAGCTTGTTGAGTCATACCTCCAAAATGTCTATAAGAAGGAAGATACCTTCATTTTCACTGTTTGTGTTTCGTGAAAGAGCTCTGGAGTGTGAAAAAGGGTGAAACTTCCGCACTTGATTGTGGACGATTCACTCAACTGTTTTCGATTTCTTCTGTTCCAGGTAGGAGATTAGGCCCTCATCTTGCTTTGCATTAGTGTTTTCAAGTTTTTTACTAGTCAAAAATTCATTTTTGGGCAAGCCCTAGAAATTTTAGGCGGCTAACCCAGTCTTCCATAGGGAGGGCCACGTTAAACACACTGCCCATTAAGGGACAGTGCGTTATCACGCTCTTCTTGACACGGGGGGCTGCTTTAGCCGGCCAAACAAAATTAAAACATTGGTTTTCTTTTTTTTCAATGATTTAGCCAGCATCCAATCTATGAAAAACTTATATTGTACAGGTACTAAGCTGCTACCATGAGTATCAGGTGCGAAAGAGAGCACGATAGAGAGGAACGGGAAATGGTTACCGATCTGGCATGCTTATTAGTTCTCCGAAGATTTAGATTATTGAAGTATGCTAGACTTGAGATGATGAAAGGGAAAGAATACCTTCTGATTTGGATCATCCAGTAGTGCAATGAACAACATCATGTATTCCGCATCGGGGTTCATGAGCTCTCGATAGAGAAAGAGGATGTATATTTTCTTACTAGCCTATGATGTAGAGGTCCAAGGCCTAAATTGATAGGATCTAGAGCTAATCCTTGAACCACCGTGGTAATGGTCCAAGCTCACTGCATAAACAACACTGCGTCATTGAGCAACATGATACCTACAGCACAGATAACATCTATACCAATGAGGTCATTGCTGTGGATGATTGTACGCTTGGAAGGATCCAAAAGTCAGCATGTGATCTGGACTTATGCAAGAAAGAAACATAATACAAAAATAACCATAAAAATAGAGATGCAGTGGAAATAACATGTCATTTCATTAATATCAAATAACAGAAATATGCTTACAGGCATAATGGAAATAAAATAGCTAGGGTGCTGGTGGCAAATCTCTGAGAAGAGATGTGGTGGTTACAGACCTTTGAAATGTGTCACAATGATGCTCGAGGGCCTATTTATTATTGATATACAATGGAAAAACTGAAACGTCCACAAACCTAACTCTAGGAGATGAAGCGCCAAAACTGTTGGTCCCGTTTGGGTAAATTGGTGTTTCAACTTCCTGGGGATGTAACTTTGGCATCCGATCTCCGTTTGACGCACTCAATAGCTCTTTAGAAATATATATCCGAGGATTACAACTTTTTATGTCAGAAAAATCGTTCCATGGACCCATGTTGCTCCTGGTTTTCCAAAAAAACATCGTTTAGGGCCTCAAAATGGCTCCGGAAATTCAGGAAGTTCAGGACCCGAAAAACTGCTAAAAATAGTAAGTTGTGTTGCAACATAAAAACTGAACGAACTAATGGTGGGGGTTCAAATGGAATAGGTGGGTAGCCACCAATATCCACTTGGATCATTAAGGCCCCAAAACGACTCCGGGAGTGCAGGACTCGGAAACCTGCTAAAAATAGTAAGTGGTACTGGATGTGAAAACTTGCAAGAATTGATGGTGTGGGTCCAAATGGATTAGGTGGGTGGTCACTGATATCCACCTGGATCATTCCTCCCTCCTTAGGAATCAATGGTTCCCATTGCTTTGAGATCCTTCCTGAGATGAAGCAAATTCTGTTGAACTGGGTATTAGATTTGTTGAAGATGTCATGGACCTGTCGGTAGACATACTGGATGCGTTTAGTAAATTTGGTTTCTTTATCAGCCTCAGAAAATACCTGTGTGGATTCTGTATGTGTATTTGTAGGAGGTATGGCAACATCAGGTGGCATGCATTGCAGGTTAGATCAATGGAGTGCTTGTCCTGACAGTGTAGAGGAACCTCTGTGAGTGAGGAGAAAATGTCCTTTTATTCCTCCATAAATTTGTCCATCTACTGCAGCTGTGCAGGGGAGACCTGTTTCAAGGTTATGGCTATAATATTCTTCTTTCCCAGTGAGCAAGTTGTAAGGAAAATGAATTTCCTGGTTTGGGAAACAATCTTACTGTGTTGTTTTGCAGTAGTCAAAGAGATGACTGGAGGCAGTACTACCTCTGGTATCCTGTACAAGTTATTTCCCAAAGTAATAATAACATCACGAGGCATAGAATCATACACAGCATGTCACCTCCACAAGTATGGTTGGCCCAATAATACATCAGTTACATCAAGAGGAGCAACATCACATAATACCTCATTCGTGAATGGCTTGATGCTATACGGAAGGTGGCATTGTTGGCGGATGCGGATATCTCTCCCTGGGTGAAGCCACCTGATGGTATATGGCTGTGGGTGTGCTATGGTTAGTAGGCCGAGCCACTTCACGAACTTTGATGAAATGAGGTTCTTTTGGCTTCCGCTATTGACAAGGAATTGCAACAGAGAACCCTTCACCCACATTTGCGAATGGAAGAGGCGCTCCCCCTCCTCTGGATCCTCTGGGTCCTATTGAAGCCTTGAAAATCACTTCTTCAAACATTGGGGGATAACCACCCAGTCGGGACCTTAAGACAACTCCTTTTCTATTTGGGATGGTGGCTCCGACTGGATTTATAGGACCAGTTTCCTAGTAATTTGAATGGGTTGGTAATGGAATGATTGGATGGGGGAAATGGGACTAAATGACTTAAAATGAAAATACTAATTAATATAATTTAAATACTGATAAAGAAATTCTAAAACTAACCCAGGTATCATATGTAAATACAACTTAAAATTGTTTCAATTGAACAATAACCATAAAAATGTATTTTAGCTTAATTGAAATGTGCAACAACAAATAAAGATAACTCTGTTTAAGAAATTAAACAGAGTTATATCAGCATATTGTATTCATCATTGTATATCATTTAGATACACTTATGAAAGATAAATATTTCTAATATACTCAAAAATGATATATATAAATAAATATTATAAAATGAAGTGCATATAAACGATAGCAAATTTAAAAGAGAATATCATATGAAAAAAGAAATTAACAGTGAATAGACAGAAATAACGTATCCATCTTGAGACTTTCAAATAAAATTTGATACTCTAATCCAGCAATTCCAATGCAAAATCAACTCCAAGCTCTTAAAAATAATTCCGCACAGAATCACTAGATGTGACCCTTTATAAAAGAATATATGAGTAAATGGAGTACAGAAATGTAATCTCTAAGTCAAAAATATTACAAATTAAGGACCCCTTTCTAAATGCATGAAAGGGGTTTAAATAGGTCCCTAACAAAACAAAATAACTAAAATTATTCCTACAATCTATCTAAAATAAAAATATCTGAAACTGAAATGCGAGCTGTTGGTAGAATGGCTCATTGATCATCAGTGGATGTGCGAAGGTGGAAAATTTTGAGCATATCTTGGACTTCTGTTGGCTGACTCATTTTTTAATGTAACTGCCCAATGTATGTAGCATCAGAGAATTTAGGAATGATACATTGAATAACATTTGAAATGGATTTGATGGCCATCTATTGGTTGTGTGGCTTGATCAGATAAGATCAAATATTATCCCATGAAATTCCTTGAAGTTCGCTAATCTGTTGATTTTTATTGATTATATCTTCCTTCCACCTGGAATCAACTACTTTTACTTTAGGTAATTCGCCTAGGGTACAATTTGAGATCAAATTGGTAGCGTACAAGCTATCATTAATCAATTGTGCTGCATTATTCATTAAACCTTTAGCCCTTGATATGGCTCTTTCTGATTTCATCAACTGTTGTTCCCATTCCATAAATAAAATTTCCTTGTGTCTTTCTTCAATTCTAGGAAGATTAGCTTTTCTTCCCTTCTTTGTATCCTACCATGAAAGGAACTTGGAAATTTTATCATCAGCATCCTCAATTTCTTGCCTAAGAGTGACTGATTTATCTATCAAAGATGATGTTACTTCGCACAAAGGCTCAATTTTTGTTAACTGTAGACAAAATTCATTTAACTGTTGAGATAGCAGTTTGTTTATTTCAAAAGCTTCAGTTATGAATTGAGCTAACTTAGGATACTCTTTGAACTTGTCCAATTCTGATTGGAACATTTTTTCCTGTTCAACCTTTGAATTTCTCTCATTCTGTAAAAGATTTTGTAACTTTTCTACTTCTTGAGTCAACTGCTATTGTTTGCCCAAGGCTTGTTCATCAATCTTTTTCTTTTCAAGGCTGAGTTGCTCTTCTAGTTGTTTAGCTCTGAGTTCTGCATCCTGTACTTGTTGTTCCAACTGAATAATCTTTTGCTGATCACCTGCAACCTGTTCTTCAAAAATAGCAATTTGCATGTCCTTTTGTTTTACGAGCTGTGACACTTCGGAAGCTTTATCTATAGTGGCAGCACTATAGGGACCGGCATACTGAGACAATTTGGTGAGGTCCTCAGATGGATCCACCTCAGCATTTTTATAAACAACATTTAGCAGTTCCCCCTGTGATGCTAAAATTGCATCTTGATCTGTTCTCCTCCTTTTTCTTTGTTTTCTTATCACAACCCTATGTTTGGGACTGTAGAATATGTCTAAAGGAGGTATTTCTTCTATTTTTAGCATGATTTCTCCAGTGGGGTTTTCAGGAATGATTTCAACATCCTGATCTTTGGGATCGTCAACTTGAGGAGTGTTTTGCAATCCTATCCGATAGGCAAATTGTTGATATTGATTTAGCAAATGAGGAGAAACAACCAATTCAGTATCCACTAGTCCCCCAAGTTGAGAACCTGTATCATTCTTGGGTGCCTGTTCAGTGTTTATACTTCCTGTGCTTCCTTTCTCAATATGTACATGGGCATCAGTACCCATGTTCCCTTTTTCTGTCTGAACTAAAGGCTTCTGTGTATCTTTTTGAGCAGCAGTTTATGTTTTGTCAGTGTCGGCTTTGCTGCTGTCATCCTTTTTCCCTAGAACAGGATCAGCTCCTTTTACTTCTTTACCAGAAGTATTTCCTGTTTGTTGCGATGCTTTCTCCTGTGTGGGAGCTCTCAACTGATCAAGAGGCACTTTAAGTAACCTCTGGATTCTATACAACAAAAAAAATTTCAAGTCCTCGACTTGTAACTTCGACTTTTCTAAATCAAATACTTGGGATATATCATCCATGGAAACAAATAAATCATCAAAAATTTCTGGTTCATGCTCGAACCGGGCAATCGAAACAGAGATAGTAAAATCATGCGCCACTTTCCTTGGGTCGTATTATCTTCCAGGAATTGTTAAAAACTTAAGATTAGAAATATTACCAACTTCTTTTTCAGCATGAGAAAAACTATTAAGAGTATAGTCTCCACACTTAAAAGGGAAGGTAGGCCACATAAGCTTTTTATTATTTTTCAAAATTCTAGACATTCCTTCAACTGTTAATTGATAAGAAATCTCCTGAGCTAATAGCTTATCTGGAACATATCGAGGAAGGATATGTGGCTGAAAAATACTCCCAAAAACTCTGATATAAGTGAATTTTTCTTCCCCGAACCAATCTCCGATAGAAAAAAAATCAGTCTTGGCTTTATTGGAAAGTCTAGAAGGGAAATGACCAAAAATGGTTTGGTAAATCGGAATGAGAAAACCATGGCATACTCTATAAACATGAAGTTTGAAATGTTCTTTCCATAAAAAATTGTGATACACATGAATAGGGATAGGTTCTCTTGGAGTCCATTTCCAACCTATCATGGGGAACTCAGAATTGAAACAGAGGGCGTCCAAAATATAAGCACAAAAATGGAAAGGGGAAGAATTACCTGAATACTTGTCTTTTCTGTACTCTAGAATACGATTGGCTATTTTATCCGATAAAATGACAACCCAATCCATAATTTCAGAATTAACAGCAGAATGAATTAACGAGACCATTTGAATAGAAAATATAGTAGAGTTATCATTTCCGAACAACCTACACATCATCGCTGCGGCATAACAATATGGAGGTGCGAGAGACTCCACAGAGTACATACCTGATGCCTCCTTCTTATGCTTCTCAGGGTTACTCCTCCATTCTTTGATTGGCTCTGCTTGGTTTGGATGTTCTGCAGCATATTCCTTAAGGAATTCTTTATTGTAAATATTTTACGGGTTGAGAAGATGATACATTGCTTTACTATCTTCTGCCCTAAATGACCCGAACACTGATCCAGAAGAAGAAATAAAAGTCCTGTTTTGAATGGTCGCATTGTCAATGACCCATCTGATAACATCATAGTAGGAAAAAATATTCGCCCAGGCAACAATTCGGTGTAAAAATGAATTTGCCAATGCACTGAATTGAGTTTCAGAGTTAGATTTTGAATCTTATTCATCAGGAACAGTTGCCTTGGGCACAATAACCCTAGGTTTCTCTTTTTCAAAAAAATTGTATACATTCTCCCATGTCATATTTCCCAGTCCTTGACAGGAGGTGTCTGTGACTAGATTGAACTTTGTCGGTTTCTCCTTGGGCGGCATGTTTAACATAGGGGCTTTTGCAAAAAAAGTGGCTTTAGACTTTTTGCTTCTCTTTAATATTTCAATGTCGGGTAAATTCTCTTTGGTTCTGCAAATGAAAGGATTCTAACTTTTGTTCTGCAATTCAAATGAGTGCTTTAAGCCGAAATAAAACACAATAATGAGAATAGCTACACATATATTTGTTTATTTAATTACCATTTAATCTCCCTATATTTTCAAGATAAATGCTCTCCAAGGGGTCACATTCACGTATTGAAAACAAAGTAACCCATGATCTTCTGCCTGATTTTCAATTAATATTTTCGTACAATCGAATATTGGCACATGTTTGTAATAAATGTTAAAATTCACTTTTGATCCTTTGCGATGTGATGAATAAATATAAAGGCAAAATAACAATCGCATCGCAAGTCTTCAATGGTGCGTAAGAAAATTCAACATAATACATTGCCGATCTTCCAATTGCGATAATCGCATCGCAATTTGTTTGAAATGGAATGCAATAATGCTTTTTAACTGAATCCCGATCGCATTGGAGTTTTTACAATGGAATAGACCGTTTAATATTATCTCTAAAAATGCGATTGCGATTGAGCTCAATCGCATCGACATTTTAAATGAAAGGAATACAATGTTTTAACTCTCTTCCGAAACACGATTGTGATAAATCGTATCGCATCGTCATAAATAGAAAGGTGTGATACTTAATATTATTCCGAAATGCGATTGCGATTGAGCGCGATCGCATCGGAACTTCTCAAATCAATAACAACACTTTAAAAGAACTTCTCCAAATTTCCTATTGCGATTTACTATTCATTTTAACATATTTCTAAGTATTAAAGTTTTTCCAATATGTTCAAAATATGTTAAAAGGTCTTTTAACTCATCATATCGGAAAGTTTTTAAAACTTGTATACTTTGTGAATAAAATGTGATATGCATCCTTTTATCTATGGAAAAGATATAAAAAGGAGACCTATCTTTAAATCGGATTTATTCTAAAAATTTAAAAATGGGGAGGGTTGTTGTACAGTACAACAATTGGCGATTCACTGGAAGAAACAGTTATCTTTGAAAAAATGAAATGAATACTATATTTATAGTAAATAAAGATTTCTAAAGATAATGAAAACTTTTCTTAAGATAATTTAAATAAAATCTAACTATGAAAAAGAATAAAAATCACTTACAATTTCTTTCTAATTCTTCCAAGATAATTTTTTTTTTGGGTTATCTCAAGCTTTGATTGATTTATAATAATAAAGTAAGTGGATTTTCTCAAGTTTAGCTTATGTAATATTCTCTATTTTCATAGGTATTGCCTTTGCTGCCAGCAAACGTTCATAGTCTCGATAGGGTTAACTTTTAACCATTAACTATTCATTGTCCCATCCAATTAAGATTATGACTCTTTAAAAATAAATTCATAAGACATATTTTTTCATATTTTTGTCTTTTATTTATTTTTTCTTAATTTAAGAGCCATTTTTCTGGTTTGGTAGCCAGTTAGTAACAATGCCATTCACTAGTTGTAATTAAACTGAACAAGCTAGCTCGTGATGAGACTCCTTGTCTTAATTTATAAGCCATTACCATGTTTTGGTATGCAGTGTTGGTAATGTCAGTTTGATTACTTCCTATGATCATGGTAAGCAGGCTCCTAATGAGACCTCTTATCTCCTAAATTTGATCATATAATTTATTTAGAATTACATTCTAAAAAAAAAATCACAATCGAAATGGATAGGGTGAAATAGTTGTATCCTTAAGAATAAATGGATGACAATTTTCATAGTTTTTTGTTTTCCAAAGCTTGAAAAAGTCTTTACTTTTATAAAGGTAACCTTTCTCTACTTAATAAACTTATAATGATTTACATTTTACTCAAAGTTTCAAAAGATCATGAAAATGTTTTAAACAAATTTTCAAAGTTTAACATTTTATTTTAAACTATATAAAAATTGTAATGAATTCCCTAAAAATTATTATTTACTTAAAATAAGTATTTATAGCATTCTTTCTAAGACAATTTTCTAATAGTAAAATGTCAATTAAATAATATTAAAAACTTTTATTTACAAAAACAAATGAAAATTGCAGAAAGGAATATGCACAAGTAAGAAGGGGTTACCTCCTTATGAAAATAATTTCTTTAAGACAAGCTCATTTACAGGAAGATATTCTCTCTTTCCTGTTAAATCTTGAAGTATGAATGTATATGAGCCTATCTTTTCAGCAATCTGAAATGGTCCAAGCCACATCTTTTGGAATTTGGTATGCTTACCTTTTTCCTCATGTGCTTTATCCCATTTCAGAACAAGATCACCAATTGCAAATTTTTTTGAGCCGGTGGAATTTGAATCAAAAGAGGATTTAACAAGCTGTTGATGTTTTTCATGAACAATTCTTGCTTTCTCGCTTTCCTCTTCTAATTTTAGGATTTGATAAAGTCTCAATTGAATGGATGAGGAAGGGTTTTCTTCAATGAATTGTATCGGGGCTAATGATGGAAGAGCTAGATTTGATGGTATCACAACTTCCTTACCATAAACTAAATTGAAAGGTGAAGTTCCAATAGAAGCTTTAAGAGTAATACGATCAGCCCATAATGAAAATATTAAAGACTTGTGCCAATTCTTTTGGCTTTGATCAATAGTCCTTTTAATGATTTTGAGGAGATTTTTATTAGTGGATTCAGATAAACCATTTCCTTGTGGATAATAGTTAGCTGAATATTTCAATTTAAAACCTCTCTTAATTGCAAATTCCATTATACTATTACCATAAAAATAAGATGCATTGTCAAAGAATAGAGCGTTAGGTACACCAAACCTGGTAATGATGAATTGATCGATGAAATCAATAATTGCATCAGAGTTGGCTACCTTTAGAGGAATTGCTTCTACCCATTTTGTGAAGTAATATGTTGATGTGAGAATGTACTTATGCTGCTTGGAATAATGAGGAGTTATCTCACCAATAATATCAAGCCCCCATTGCTCAAATGGTTGTTCAATGTTTATTGGCTGTAGAGGAAAAGCTGGCTTCCTCTGCCTTCCACTAGTAGTTTGGAAAATCTTGCACTTTCTCACATAATCATGAGAAACTTTAAAAATGGTAGGCCAATAATATCCGGCGTGGATGATTTTTTGGGTTGTGGTATCGCCTGCAAAATGACCTCCTGCTAGTCCATCATGTAATTCCTGCAAAACCTTCTTTGCTTCAGTATTTTCAAGACATCTTAGTAAGATTGAATCATAATTTTTTCTGAATAACACATCATCAATGATTTCATATTTAGTAGCCTTCAATCTTAAAGCATGTTTATTATTATAGCTGAGATTAGAAGGAGCATACCCATTTTTCAAGTAAAATATCAGATTAGCATACTGAGATTAAGAATCTGTAACACTTATCTGACTTACTTGAATAACATTCTCTGGATCCTAATTTTCTGATATATTATGAGCTCCTACTAATAATCTGCAAAAACATTGTCCTCTAACAATATTTGCTGGTTTAATGTCAATATCATATTCTTATAAGGCTGTCACCCAATTAGCCCTTTTTTCTCCTACTTCTCTTTTAATTAGTAATTGTCTTACTGCTGAGAAAGGAAAAATCACTTTTGTGTGTGTTTTTAAGAGAAAAGGCCTAAAATGCTTGATTGACTTAAATTCAGCGAAAGCTTGTTTTTCAACATTAGAATAATTCAGCTCAGCTCCTTGCAGATTTGAGCTGAAGAAAGAAATCGACGCTTCGATTTTTTGATCATTGAGCTGTGTTAAAACAACAGCATAAGAAGTTTCGGTTGCCAAAGTATACAGAATAAAATCATTGGAAAAAATGGGAGTATTCAATGCAGGTGCATCAATAATTGCCTTCTTGATTGCATTGAAGCATTCTTTTTCTTTATGATTCCATTTGAACACTGAGTTTTTTCTAATCATATTCTGCATAGGCAAAACAATTAAAGAAAAATCTGGAATGAATCTTTTTAAAAAATTAATCTGACCTAGAAATGATTGCATGGAATTTTTATTGTGAGGTAAAGAAATGTCAGAAATTTCTTTAACTCTATCAAGATCGATATATATATACCATATTTTGACACAACAAACCCTAAGAGTTTTCATTGATCAAGAGCAAAGAAAGATTTCTTTGGGTTTAATGAAATACCAAATCTTCTACATCTTTCAAATATTTGTTTCAGATCTTGTAGATAATTGGATCTCTTCTTTTAATAAACTGTTATGTCATCAAGATAAATGACAAATGATCTATTAATCAGACCCTTAAATGCTATGTCTATGGCTCTCTGGAAAGTAGCTCCTGCATTCACTAAACCAAAAGGCATTTTCTGATAAGCATAGGTTCCCCATTTGGTTCTAAAAGTGGTTTTCAGCCTATCATCTGGATGTACTAGAATTTGATTATATCCTAAAAATCCATCAAGGAAGAACATGAGTTCAGAACCAGCTACCTTTTGGAGAATTTGCTCCATAGTTGGAAATGGGAAATTGTCCTTTTGACATGCCTTATTTAAATTCCTAAAATCAATACAGATTCTAATATCGCCATTTTTCTTCCTAACAAGTACCATATTGGAAACCCAACTGGAATTCCTTATGGGAAAAATGATTTTGTCTTTCAGAAGTTTGTTGAGTTCTGTTTTGATTTGATCTTCAATATTTGGATGAATCTTTCTCAATTTCTGCTGCACAGGCTTAACATCAGATAGCATTGGAATTGTGTGTTGAATTACAGAAGTATCATAAGTCTTTAAATCATCATAATTCCAAGCGAAGACATTTTTGTATTTACTCAGAAGTTTAATGAAAGATGATCATTATTTTGAAGTTAAATTGAGACCTAGATTAACATTCTGAGGTTTAGAATCAGAACCAAGATTGACTAATTCAAACTTCAAAGTTGAACTTTGAATTTTGGAATTAGTAACTTTCTTGAATCTGTCTTTAATATCATAAAGATCT
Organism: Pinus albicaulis; assembly: GCA_034641835.2. Taxonomy (NCBI): domain Eukaryota; kingdom Viridiplantae; phylum Streptophyta; class Pinopsida; order Pinales; family Pinaceae; genus Pinus; species Pinus albicaulis. Next base: position 51,511,316 of record CM076582.1, on the reverse strand, counting down.
TCTAATTTGACAACAGATTTGGGAATCGAATTTTCATTATTTCTTGAAGTAATGTGCATATCATGATCATCTTCATCAATCATTTTTTCATCGTATGATTTCTCAGAAGTTAAGAAATTCAAAATATCTTGATCATGGTAGAATACTCTCTAGTTAGTCACATTATCTGGGACAGATGGACGAAAAATCAACTCTACTGAAAATATATTAGGATTGTAATCTTCAACAGGAAGGAGTTTAGATGCAACATTAGTTATCAAGTCAACTGATGTGTTTTGATTCCTAGGAATAGAAGAAATATTAAATGCTAGAAATTGAGTGGTAAGGTCCTGTACTAGGGTTTGATAGTATTTAATATGTCCTGAAATTTGTTCTGCAATTCAAATGAGTGCTTTCAGCCGAAATAAAACACAATAATGAGAAAAAATACATAAAGATTTGTTTATTTAATTACCATTTAATCTCCCCGTATTTTCAAAATAAATGCTCTCCAAGGGGTCACATTCACGTATTGAAAACAAAGTAACCCATGATCTTCTGCCTGATTTTCAATTAATATTGTCGTACAATCGGAGATTGGCGCATGTTTGTAATAAATGTTAAAATTCGCTTTTGATCCTTTGTGATGCGATGAATAAATATAAAGGCAAAATAACAATCGCATCGCAAGTCTTCAATGGTGGGTAAGAAAATTCAACATTATACATTGCCGATCTTCCGATTGCGATAATCGCATCGCAATTTGTTTGAAATGGAATGCAATAATGCTTTTTAACTGAATCCCAATCGCATCAGAGTTTTTACAATGGAATAGACCGTTTAATATTATCTCCGAAAATGCGATTGCGATTGATCTCAATCGCATCGGCATTTTAAATGAAAGGAATACAATGTTTTAACTCTCTTCTGAAACGCGATTGCGATAAATCGCATCGCATTGTCATAAATAGAAAGGTGTGATACTTAATATTATTCCGAAATGCGATTTCGATTGAGCGCGATTGAATCAGAACTTCTCAAAGCAATAACAACACTTTAAAAGAACTTCTCCAAATTTCCGATTGCGATTTACTATTAATTTTAACATATTTCTAAGTATTAAAGTTTTTCTAATATGTTCAAAATATGTTAAAATGTCTTTTAACTCATAGGATCGGAAAGTTTTTAAAACTTGTATACTTTGTGAATAAAATGTGAAATGCATCCTTTTATCTATGGAAAAGATATAAAAATGGGACCTATTTTTAAATGGGATTTATTCTAAAAATTTAAAAATGGGGAGGGTTTTTGTACAGTACAACAGGTCCTCCCTCTAAATCTTGGTGGTGGCAACAATGGCACTGGGATCCACATCAATTATCTGCTTCCCTTTTTCATTGCCTTTGTCTAGTTCCGACTTAATATCAGAAAATGCATCTGATTCGGGTGCCTTTAGTTCGGCCACCAATGACTATTTGGCCCAACACTCGTTTGTGCTGTGAGTGGGGCTGTTATGAAATTCACACCACTTCCCTGTGTCCTTCTTTTGATTTTTGGTTTTGTTCTCAGTAGCACCACTTTGGCCTTGCCCCTTGTTCTTCGGTTTAGGGGCACCTTTTGGATTCACAGATCCAAAGTCTCGCTTCTTCTGCTTAAATTGCTGCTTGATCTTGGCGGTATAGCGATATGTTGTGCCAAGCGATGTAATGTCGAAGAACTCCATTTCCTCCTGAATGTGTTTGTGTAGACAGTTGCAGTACTTAAGCACCAAATGTCTCTATGAATCTTTAATACCCAACTTTGTGAGCAGGGTATGGAATAGATTTGTCAGTTCGTGCACATCTTGATCCCTTTGTTGCCGCAGCATGGTCCATTAGATGTATTTGTCCTCATAGCTCCCCACGAGGTAATATTGTTCCTTGATGCCATCTCAGAATAAATTCCAAGTGGGTGTGGCTGAGAATAGAGAGGGTTCCCCTTCGTCTTCTTGCTCACGGTAGGTTTCCCACCAGTCTTTGACATGGGGGGCAGCTTTGAGGAGTGCAAAAATAATCTTTTCTCGGTCAAAGAAATCATGGACCGAGAAATACCCTTCCAGAAAATTCAACCATCTATCTACAGCGTCTGCATCTATTTGGCCTTCAAATACAGGAATATAAAAGTTTACCTATACCTTGAAGGGAGTGGCACCTCTAGAGTGGCTGTTAGATGTAGATGCACCATAGGTGGGTAGTCGTTGAAGGATCTGAAAAAAGTTATCCATCGTCGCATTCCTTTGTTTCTCGAGGGCCTCCTCAAGCAATATTTTGATAGGATCTCCTACCCCCTCATATTTATTTTCTTCCACCATGGGAGGTCGTCGGGGTTTGCGAGGCTGATCTTGTACGGGTTCAACCAGATCGAGCCCTAACTCCTTATACCCTGACCGTGTTGGGGACATGCAAAGAAAAACAAAGAAAGAGTAGACCGCTCTGATACCACTGATCCGGATTTATGCAGGAATGCAACATAATACATAAATAACCATAAACATAGAGATGCAGCGGAAATAATGCGTCATTTCATTAATATCAAATAATAGAAATATGCTTACAGAAATAATGGAAATAAAATAGCTAAGGTGCTGGTAGAGAATCTCTAAGAAGAGATGTGGTGGATATAGACCTCTTAACTATGTTAAAATGAGGCTCGAGGGCCTATTTATTATTGAGATACAATGGAAAAACTGAAACGTCCAAAAACCTAACTCTAGGAGATGAAGCACCAAAACTGTGGGTCCTGTTTGGGTAAATTGGTGTTTCGACTTCCTGGGGATGTAACTTTGGCATTCGATCTCCGTTTGATGCACTCAATAGCTCGTTAGAAAGATATATCCAGGGAGTACAACTTTCGATGTGAGAAAAATCAATCCATGGACCCATGTTGCTCCCGGTTTTCCCAAAAAACGTTTTTTAGGGCCTCAAAACGGCTCCGGAAGTTCAGGACCCGAAAAACTGCTAAAAATAGTAAGTTGTGCTGCAACTTGAAAACTAAACGAATTGATGGTGGGGGTTCAAATGGAATAGGTGGGTGGCCACCAATATCCACCTAGATCATTAAGGCCCCAAAACGGCTCCGGGAGTGCAGGACCCATAAACCTGCTAAAAATAGTAAGTGGTGCTAAATGTGAAAAGTTGCAAGAATTTATGGTGTGGGTCCAAATGGATTAGGTGGGTGGCCACCGATATCCACCTGGATCAGCATGTGGCCACTAAATCCTAGTTTTTACTAGCACTAGATTGTCTGCAGCCATAGATATTCGATTGGTGTGAAGGTGTTGTCTACTGTATTAGAGAAGAGCTGACAACTTGCAAGACCCGGTCCCAAAGAGAGTTTGAGTATGGTACATTGATTGTCTCACTTATACTAGAGAGAGTTCCCGTGATGAGGCCTTGAATGATCATGGAAGTTGCTAGACCGAGGGAGCCTAGACAGGGTCAATGGTCTGCCTTGATGCCTCAGAATGGAGATCATCCACTCCGACACTTCTTTGATGATGCATTCTTTGAGTAGCTTAGAGGCCGGATCCTTATGATTGAGGATTATCCCTATCCCAGGATGAACCTTACAGAAGATACAAAGCTGATATTTCCACCTGGAACTCAGTGGGGGCCAATAGGTAAGATGAGAAATCAATGCACAAGTATTTTTGTGTATTTTTAATTTTTATGCAATTTTTTTTTGTTTAATGGGTGAAATATTTTTTGACATGAAGTGTTTTATTGACACAGATGTGGCACTTGTATGACCAGTTGGAGCCCTTCGCTATGCACAATGAGGAATGCATCTACCTAGGGCTGGAGTAGTAGCAAAGGCCGCAACAGCTGCCGAAGTGGGAGATGACACAAAGTCTGCACGAGGTTGCTAGGAACCTCGAAGGTTTGAGCATGGGTGTTCCGCCTCTTCCCATGAGGGAGATACTAGTTCATCTGCAAGGACACATAGTGGGCCTGCCAGAGAGATTTTTAGTGCCTCTGAGGAGGTTAGTTAGGGCAGTTATCTACTATCATGAGCAGTAGGCTCAACAAGAGTAGGCATAGATGTGTAGATGTCATAGCAAGGCTTAGCAGAGCCATTTTTTGTATAAAACACCCAAGTTTTGAATAGTTTTTTGATGTAACTAACTGGACACACATACACACACACACACACACACACACACACATATATTGGCAATTTTGATATTGTATTTTTAAATTTTTATGTAATTTTTTATGATGAAAAAATATACACTCATGCATGACTCTTTCTATATTAAATGTGACAGATTGGCGATTTTGATATTGTATTTTTAAATTTTTATGTAATTTTTTATGATGAAAAAATATACACTCATGCATGACTCTTTCTATATTAAATGTGACAGATTCCAATCCAATACATAGTTTTCTAACAAATTAGCTAATGCTTTAGATTCTCGAGGAATTTTTTCAAAAGGAATAAATTCAAATTGATGTTCTAGAAGTTGTACCCTTAAGTAATAATGTAATAATATAGGATGTCGGATGTGATAATGATTCTTCAAATGCATAATTATTAGCTGGGAATTGAACTGGACCACCAGATTGGAGATGTCGCGAGACGCAGCTTCAGTGAGGAGTTGAATAACCAACATATACTTAGAAAAATTGTTCGTGGCATTGCTAAGGAAGATTCCCCCAAAAGCAAGTAATTCCGACTCAGGTGTATAGAGGACCCAAGTAGCTAATGCAATGTGTCATGTATGACATCTGGCACCATCTGCATATCCAACATATGGTAAGTTTGATGAAGAAATCTGTGTAAAAGAAGAGAGTTTGTATGAGAAAAATACTCAAAAACCCAAAATATCGAAACACAAAAAAAAAATACAAAACTTATATAAATAAAATTACAAATCATATGCCTAGTAAAATACTAGGCGAAATACTTCTTCAAATAGAGCCTGTTGCGGGGTTCAGTGAGCGGGATTCCATTACAGTCCTAAATTTCATAGGCTCCTTTAGAGAGAACCTTGGTGAAGACATATGGACCGAGCCATAATTGTTGAAGTGTTCCTTCCCCCAAGAGGTCGTGTATCTGATCATAGAGTAGAACAAGATTTCCCTCTTGGAAAGAACGAGACTTGACAGATTTGTCATATTGAGCTTTAACTTGGCGATTGTGGGCTTCGAGGGCTAGTGTGGAATATCGACATGTTTTGTCCTACTAATTGAGTGAAAGAAAGCGCTCTTCTTCGGAATTAGTGCCAAGTAGGAGTTCAATGACCAATTTAAGTGATGGAATCTGTTGTGGCTCATTTGCAATATATTTATTTTATTTTTTTCAAAAATACAAAAAAAGGGAAAAATATAAGAATATGTGTTAAAGTAGAGCTTCCTCATACTTTAACCAAATTTGCAATATTTTTTTAAAGACTAAAGTTAAATATTTTGAAGGATCCGCAGAGGTGGGACCTAGTGTCTCGGTTAATGTTTGAGTGAATAAGTAAGCGAGATCCAAGGGTTCTCTTATCAGAGGTTAAATACAACACCTCACGGGCACAATCAACACACAGGTTAATGGGGAAGGTTCCTCCGCAGTTGACCCCGCTGACCGACCAGCAGATCTTGATCGACGGTATGGATTCACTGCGGGGGCAAGGCCCCAATGAGTGCTCCATACCCCAAAGGCCTCCCACAGTGACGTAACCTGCTTGTTAATGACAGCTTTCAGCTGCGTCATGGTATCATTTAATGGTCTTCTATGAGTGAAATCAACATTTAATGTTAAGACCCCATGCCATCTATTTAAACCCGCTTCTCTTTTCAAAATATTAACTGTTATTTCTTTGTATTTGTCAACGCTATTGCATTAGTATTTTCTGTCGTTGTTCACCACCCTGAGCTGTCTCATGGCGAAATGTTCATCTCCTTTCGGTTCTTCCAATCCTATTCCTCTCATGGACACTAAAAGGGATATCAGAGATACCATTTTCTCCCTAGAGCATCTCCCCGTTTATCAACAGGTTTTTTTAAATGATAAAGCCTGTCTTGTTTTCTCCGCCATGTCCAAGTCAGGCGTACTGTCTACATGTATCCCTAGGACTCATATTTTTCCCGAGTTTGTGCACTGGTTGGTATCTGTCATGTATCTTGGTAAATGCTTCGTAATGAATTCCCTAGGAGAGAATGTTCTACAAGTCTCAACCCAGTTAGTCCGTTAAGCTTTATGTTACCTAGAGTCTGAATCATATGTTCAATTCACTGATGAATCATTGGCATCATATTATGATAATATTGTAGGATAGGAATTCACTCAGTTCGGATTCATCCTAAAGCCGAACATGAAGTGGTTTGCACCCGATAGTAAGGAGTCCCCCCTAGAAGTTTTTGATGCAGAATTTCAGCCAATACTGTATTGTATATCAAAGATAATGGGAAAGGAGGATGACAACCTAGTTGATAAATTAGTACTAGGACTATTTTCTTTGATGATGAAGCCAGGAGTAGTGCTAGACATTCCCTCTTATTGGTAGGAGGTCGTTAATACTCAACTCATTAGTTTATCACTCACTGGGTCGTTCAGGTTCCCTTCTCTTCTCACCTATCTCTTTTTATATCAAAATGTGGAGGAATTCTTGCATTTGGGGTTGAATATCATGAATGTAAATAAAAAGAGGCAGTCAGTAGTGTTTTGGATTGATGTAGTAAGAGAGGAGAAAAATGAGGAGGTGGTTTTTGATTTTTCAAATCATTTTATGTCCACCACTTATAAGATTTTGAATGGGGTTTTCCCCCCATGTTTCTTGCCAAAGTCTCAAGAATTTCTTCAGTTGGGTGCTAATTTTAAATTTGGAGACTGGTATGTATATGAATATTACTCAAAGATCAGACTTTATGGAGCTGGGATAGAACCATATAGACTTCCCACATTTTTTCCTATGAGATTATTCGCCTTAGAATTCATTAGGTAGAGTTTGAATGTAGACCAAATACATTTTGTCCTAATGAAAAAAGGTCATGTTTAAATTGTCTATGTCAGTGGGTCCATTTATAGTCAACATGAAGCAGGCAGCTAACGTGGTTAACAAGATATTAGATGGTATGCACTTGTTATTAGGAGATAAATGGGCTTATGATCCTCATAAAGTAATTTCAAACTAGAGAGTTGAAAATGGCTACTCAACATTTGTTCATGATAGTAGACCTAACATAGAGAAATCAACCAATAAGAGTTTTGCAGGTTCTACTATGTTGGGCCAGAATTGTGAATTACGGATAAATCACGCTTCCCTAGATAGGTGCTAGTGTAGAACAATAGGTGAAAGACTATACGACTATTTCTCCTAACTTAGAACAGATACACAGAGAGGATTGGAGGCTTACTTGTTCAGTCGCTTCCAAATGGATCCTTTTGTCGCTTCTGTTGCAACTTCAAATTCAAGCGGTTTGTGGGCCGAATGCTTCTTGCAAGAAAGAACACTGAAATAGCAGAAGATGCAATAATATAGATATCTATTCAAGCTAGTTAGCTAAATCAGTAAAACATAAACCATATACATCAACCAAGATCTTGCAATATGGAAAATCAAAGTCAATACAGATGCATATAGGGAAACATAAGCAGTACTCTTTATTGATGATAAAAGGAGAGGTTACAACCTAGCGACTAATTTGAAGTGACCTTCCAGCAACGTTCCCAAGCCTCATCATAGTATAAATATCTCCAACATTAGCTACACAAATCTAGCTCTCAATTTAAAATTCTCCAGCATTTCTCTACTCAAATTCTTCCTCCTCAAGCACTTAGATCTATGCTCAATTTATACATGAACTGTAGGTTGTTTTGAAATCAATAACTTTCCAAAAATAGGAAAGACATGTTTCCAGTCATGTAGATGTCAAATGGACAATTGGATCCGAATCTTGACACATGTGAACTCTTCTAGAAGGAACTGGCTAAGTGGAGATTCTGGAACAATGAGAATTTCACTCCCAATGTGACCAACGCACCTTTGAATGTCGGGAAATGCTTTGCAAAGTAGCCTTGCATGGGGCTACCTGCATATGCAACGAAATTAGGCCCCTTAGAGCCTGCGTTGGTGAGCTCTCATATGCTATATAATAAGCTTCAAACCATGGAAACCTTTGCTTGATGAAAGTCTTGCTTGATTTGTCTTGTTTCTTGTCTTAGGGCATGTAGCAACTGAAATGATAGGGAATGATAGACCCTTGATCATTGGTCTTGGAGATGATGTCCAATTAACCAGTTTAATGGGAATGGTGCCCAATTTGACCTATAACATACTAGTTCTAGCATACAGACTCCTATGGTATTTGAAAAGTCAAGCAAGAGGAGTAAAGAGGCAGTTGTAGATTCCGAAGATGAGAAGAGCTGAAAAGAGAGAAAATTTTACTTTATACATAGAAGGTGCTCAGCCTGGTTTCCTTCTTCAACTAGGAGACGAACAAAATGTTCCAGCCTCACCAAGAAGACATGGAGATGCTCAGGATCAAATTCCTTTGATTAAACAGATGTTTGCTCAAATTGTTGAAAAGAATCAAAACATGAAGGCTGGTATGGAGGCATAGACTGAATATCAAGTAACTCTGAACCAAAAAATATTATTGACTGCCATGGATCTAGAAAGAGATCAATTTAAAATTTCTCTCTCTCACCCTTCTGATATGACTATAGGGTCATCAAGTAATTTCAAAACTGTAAATTTAACCATTGATGTGAGGAATATTCCTTTGCTTGATAAGGTCAATTTACACATGCAAACAGGTCAATTAATAGTGAATGATATGACCAAGAAAAATGCAATGGCTCTTAAGGCAGAGAATATTCTAGGGAAGGTGATCAAGCAATTGAAATTGGAGAAAGCCAACTACAGGGCCCTAAAAACCCAAAATGAGGAACTGAAGAGGATAATTGTAAAGATTGGAGTGGATCCAAGTGACAGGTCTAATGTGTAGAAATTACTACAAAGTGCAGAGTCAGATATTTTTGTGTTAAGGAAAAAGTTGAAACTACCTATAGGAGAACATTCAATGGCAGCAGAGGTGGCAGAAATGGAAAGTGAAAAGGAAAATCTTCTTCAACAGCTCTTGCATAAAGAAGAGGAGATCTCTAAGTTTAAGGAATATGTACTTAAATTGCAGATACAGATTGATTCCCATTCCTGCACTATCATCATGCCATCTGGAAATGATGATCTAACATCAAAGTTATCTCAGTTAACCACTGAACTGAAAATGGCAGAGAATGACCTCAGAAAGGCACAGAGTGATCTGGATACAGTAACAAAAATAATGCAGGCCCAGGAAGGAGAAGTTAATAAGTACAGGACATATTTTCAAACAACCAATGATGAAATCAGGAGTCTAAAGGAAAAGTTGAAGGGAAATATAACTTTGATACAGGCTAAATATATCATCTAGAATGAAATCATTGGAGAGATGAAAGTAGCTTGGGAATCCTTGACTATTGTATTAGAAGAGAAAATCATTGTCAGAGACTTTGAGGAGCAAGTTATGGTAAATAAGAAGAAGACCCTTAACAGAGCCATATGGGCAAAGAAGTTCATTGATTTCATTGATTCAAAAAATGATCAAGAGTTAGAGGAAAATTAAATTAAAGATAGGATCCTGTGTACTATAGATATTAATAAGTTGATTATTAAAAATGCTTGCAGGAAGACAGCTGAAAAGAAGTTGATAGAGATCAAAGAAGCAGTGAACAGATTTGATAATTTGTATGAAAAAAGAGCCAGAGCAGGATTGCCATCATGTTGGGGTCTTAAAGGCAACCTTTTATCATGGGATTCCTATGAACCATTATAGGTATTAACAAAAGTAAGGTGGATAACACTCATGAGAAAACTCAGATTCTGAAGGGAGAAACGGTTATTAATTTTCTTTACAGGCATTTTCAATTATTGTGGTTGGTGAAGACTTTATTTATAGAGAGACCAACATTCAACAGGATCACTATCTTTAGGCTGGAGTACCACAAGTTGATCAACTCTCCCAAGACAAATATTGAAGTGTGGAGGAAATGCAGAGCGTAGATGGCTGATCTACCTAATGTTCCCTCATCTTCTCAGAAGGACATGTCAGCCAATCAGGAGAATGTAGCAGCAGTGGAGCAAATTCAAATTCAACAGATAGATTAAAGTTTTAGTTTTATTTTATCTTTGCTAAGAGATTTCGATTGTAATGAGATACTTTGATGATATCTAATAGGTAGTTTAAGAAGTTCCAGGTAGTTTGAGCAGTTAAGAGTAGTTTCAGCAGTTACAAACTACTTTACATTGTATTTAAACAGGAAGAAAAGAAAGGAAAGGGTTCCAAGTTTTGGACCTTTGGACTACTATAAATTTTGTTCTCAATTTTATGATGATTAATGAATGGAGATCAAGATTCTTGCATCTGTTGTTGTTGATATGTTTTCCAGTTTCCATTTTGTCTTTTATTTCTACGAATAAAATGAAGTAATGTAGCTGCGGGTCTCTTTTTACATATGTAAGTAAGAGTTAAACATCCTTAATGGGCGCTCCTTCATTTTAACTATTCCACTCACATGAAATTATTTTGAAGTTTAAATTCATAGATCCTGATTATCAGCATATCAGTTTGAGCTTCCTTCATGTTCTTCCTATCACTTCAATTAATATCAGCAGATAATGGCATTGTGAAGCATTTATTATATAAGATTATTAAGGGTTTAAATAATTAATTTCTGAAGGTGATTAAGCAAAGACTATCCGATATCATATTTTCGTGACATATATATATATTTGAGCACTGATTCCTTACTACAGCCAAGGGATTGTTTCTTGAGATACAATATAATCTCACACTCATTTGGAAGAACTACTTCCAGACCGTATGCTAATTGGAATGGCATGAAGCCTGTAGTAGTATTCACTGATGTTCGGTATGCCCATAATGAGGAGTATATTTTTCGATTCCATGTGGTTTTATGGTTGCCAAATAATTGATGAATCATGGTCTTGAGGATGTCATTTACAGATTTGACTTGACTGTTAGCTTGCGAATAGTAGGATGAAGAATGATCTTATCGAAAAACTAGCAAGGAAGTTAACTTCGTCATAATTTGGTTCTGAAAATGAGAACCATGATCAGTGACAATCGAGTAGGGTACACCGAATCAACAGATAACTTGATTGAACAAGAAAAGAGCAGTGGTTTCTCCATTAGCCTGAAAAGTGGGAACGACTTCAGCCCATTTCGTGAAATGGTGGACTGCAACTACAATGTAGTTGTGTCCATTAGTGGAAGTGGGATTAGATGTTACAAAATATATTCCCCATTTGGTGAAAGGACCGATGGAAATGACCTCATGCAGAGGGGTAGGATGGACACGCATTTTCTTAGTAAAAATTTGACACGGATGGAACTTGTAGACCATAGTAGCGCAGTATTTAAACAAAGTGGGCCAGTAGTATCTTGCATGCAAGATTTTCTTGGCAGTAGCTATGCCTGAAATATTACCACCACACGCCCTACCGTGAAAATAATTTAAAAATTTTTCTGCCTCAGTAGGGGTGAGACAATGCTAAAGAACTGTATCGACACCATGACGATATAGAGTATCGTTGAGCACAAGATAATGTTTCGCTTGGTGACGAATGCGACAACGGTCGTCTGATGTTAGATTTTGGTGGAAATGTTGAGTTTGGAGGTAGACAAGTATGTTGTTGTACCAAGGATCAGTATATTCGACTAGATAGACTGATTCATTAGGAAATGGATCATGAGATACTTCTTCTGGGTCAAATCTGGGAAGATCCGACAGTAATTCGACGAAGACTAGAGATTTCTTAGCTTTGGTAGTAGCGTAAACCAAGTCAAATTGTTGGAGGATTACAATCCATTCTGAATATTTTCCTCCAATGAACTGGTGAGACAAGATGTGTCTCCTGGGATTCTCTAAAGCAATGAAGTTAGTCTTCCGCAGTAGTATGTAATGTTGGAGTTGACTGGCATCAAAGACAACTGCTAAAGATAGTTTCTCCACATGTGAAAATCATAATTCAGGCCCAACAAGACCTTTCAACAGATAATAGATCACATGCTGACTATCATTGTTATCACCCATTAAATTGTGAAACATTTCTTGATATGGTCATATAGGTCACTCACCAAATGGATAAGGTCTCCTAAGCCATTACAAGGTGGTATAGGAAATTTTTTTCATTTTTAATCCTATCCTAAGTTTTGAGATCACCTTCATTTATGCCATTTCATGTCAAATCAGTCCCATACCATGTCATTTATCATTCCCCATGCATTCAGAATCAAAAGGATGAATCTGCCAATTTTTCAAATTTTCGTAGCGTTTTACACAAGAAAACTGCAGAAAACACTACGAAAATACCTGATAATTTCGTAGCGAATATACATTAGGGGAATTTTGAGGTATAAAATGGGCCTCCTAAAGAAAATGTACAATAAAAATTCACTTTATGAGAACCAATCACATTTTAGGAGATGACATCATCCCTAATGGTTGAGGTGGCATTGCTTGAGTTAAAGATACTTACTTGTCAGATTCTCAATGGTGGATAAAAACTCATGGTTAACCATGGTAGTGCTCTAAGTAATTTTAAAGTCAAAATAAGGTACTCATAATAAATGTCATTTCACACTTTTTAAATAAAAATATATTATTGTCATTTCATATTTCTTGAAAGAAACAATGCATATCCCTATACATTTATTATATTATATTATATTTATATAGTACATTAATTACATGTTATTATACAATTTAAATAATATAAATTTTAATTAATGGCATATAATCTAACTAAGAATTTATAAATTTATATTTATATTTTATGTAAAGTTATTTAAGTACAAAGGACAAATGCATTAGTTGTTCAATGATAATGATTTTTTCTTGAAAATCTCATTCTTATTTAAAGTCACATCAATACAATTTTTTTATTAATTTTATTTTGGTACAACTTTTGAATTGAATTTAACTATGGTTACATGGATTGTGGTGAAAAAAGTGAATTGAAAATTCATAAATATTATTTTAACTATTATTTTATTATTTCCTTAGGAGGCCCATTTTAGACCTCAAAATTCCCCCAATGAGGATTTCTCTGTTTTTTTACTTTTGAGCAGTCAACTTTAAGGGTGGTTTATGGGAAAACAGAGAAGTATTTTACGAAATTGAGAGAGGTTATTTTCAAGTACATATCAAATAACATTAACATCTTTCACTTTTCTCAAAGGTGCTACAAATTGGGAAATACAGGGATGTATTTCGGCTCTATTTTTAGAAAACATAGTTTTCCGGTTTTATACATGTTTTTCAAATGCAGATTCTGGACAGCTGGAGATGGTATTTAAAAAAAAGAGATACTTTTCTTCAAAAAAATTTGATCTTAAAAAACCTCTTGCAGTTTTGCAAAATCTACTAAGGATTAAAAAATATGAGTTCATTTATAAACTGCAAATTCTGCCTTTTTTAGGTAGTTTCGTAGTGTGCTTCGGGCTTGAAGCCAGAAATACGTTACAAAAATGGTTGTAGGTGTTTTTTTGCTTTGAAACCAAGTTTTGGCATGTTTTATGGGGGAATATTGATGGTTGCAAGGTTTCATGACATAATGAAGGTGTTGGAACAATAAAGAAGTCAAGAATATTGATGGAAAAGCCATTTTTCCTACGCTAGTAAAACTATGCTACGAAACTGCCTAATGACACTTTTTTTTTGCAGCAAGGATCTTTGGGTTGTATTTTTTTATCTTGAAAGTGTTTTTAAGGTCATCTAGACACATTTAAAGGTCAAATATAGTCAAAGGAATGTTTCTTATGCAGGTTTGGTCTTCAACTTAGTTATCCAGCCCATCATTTCATCATGGAGGCATTATCATGTGTGATAGAAGTAACTCCTTAAAAGTATGAATACATGTTTCATGAAGCCCTCCTAACATGGTTGAAAGGCTCATGGCAGTAGAAAGTCAAACTTATTGGCAAAAGTGTTCAAAACAGAGGCTCTATGAAAATTGTCTACTAAACTATGCTACGAAAATTTCTGTACATGATTGTTTTAGCAATCAAGTTCAAGTTTGATTTCAAATCAAATGAAAACGAATTTTGGAAATTTGAAAGAGGGTTTTCTTCAAAACCTTTCCATATAAAAAAACCCCTCTCCGTTTCTGCAAATCCATCAGGGTTTGGAAAGTATACACTCATATTTGAAGCCTATTTTTCAGAATTTTCACTAACTAGATTTGTGAAAAAATTGTAAAAAATCGACTTGGAGGAGGTCCAGCTCAGCATCCACCTGGAATAATGACACAACATCAATCTATTACACTTATAAAATTATTTTTTTGCATTTGATAAGGGTTATTAAATTTATTTTTGGAACTATTAATGAAAGAAAAGTCCTTTTTGTATATAAACTCTGCAAAACAAAAATATCCGCAGGAAGTGTCCAATTGATATAATCATGTTTGAAATAGGTCTCTAAGGTGGGAATTCGAGGTAATTAAGGTGGAATATCATTTGTATGAGTCCCCACTCTATAAATGAGATATTTTTAGAGTTATAAGGGGTTGGGAGATGGTCACTTGACACTGCCACTATTGTAATTTCTGATATCAGTAATATAGATAGACTTTGTTTCTGCTTCACCTGAGATTCTTGGAATGTTTCAATGATCTTATGTTTTATGTCTCTCTTTATCTTAGTAACAGTATCTTGAGGTTGAATTACTCAGAATTGATGTCACACATGCTCTGACTTCCTTTTAACATTCAGCTATTGAATATTTCTGTGTGTTAGTATTTTCCTTCCATTGAAAAAATAAAAGCCTCAGCTTCCACAAGTAGATTCATTTGTCACTGAATTCCTTATTAATGACTCCATGAGCCCAATGGTAGTGAAATATATCCCATTTTTCACCTGCAATAAAATAAATTATGATAATCACATAGTTATCCATCTGATTTAAGACATAATTGAGCAAATCATTAGACAAATTGAGAGAGCCATGTGAGACTGGAGAGGCTAATTTCCAGTTGCAAGTGGTTTGAAAGAGTTACTCCAAGCTGACCATTGAAGCAGCCCAAGAGGACTCAATTTTTTGATAACATTTTGGCACCGTTTCAGCGACCGAAGGTGTAAATTTTCCCTGGGAAGAATGAAAAATTTTCAGTTCTAAGGTCTGAGAGCAGCAGACACTTAGAAACATATTGGTTGTATTTCTACTCTGGATACTCCACACATCAAATAATCAATTGGAAGGTGACTCCACTGCTTAAATATCAGTGGCTTGATGAAGTTTCAAGATGAGTTTCATTGCAAGAATAAATTCCACGTATGCCCCTATGAATCGGTCTCACATGCCTGGTTTTCCAAATCCTATGCCAAAGCTCTATTGGTTAACTGATATTCCCATATTTAAAAATGAAAAGAAAGACAATGTTGCCCTTCATTTGGTTAGATTCCATATGCATGTACACAAACTTAAGGTTTAGTTTCTTGAGTATTGTCTCTTGAAGATGTTTATGGTCACTTTAGAAGGAAAAGCACGGTCTTGGTATGAACGTCTTCCAAATGGTTCCTTATATACTCTTTCTGATTTCCATGTTGCGTTTTATGATATTTATAAAGAATGTCATTCTTCCTTATCGTTGGTCAAAGACTGTTGTAAACATTGTGTGAGTTTTATTGAATATTTGGAGAATTGTTATGAAGATGATGAGTTCATGGATGAGGAAATTTTAGAGGCCCTTCATGAAAATCTCTTTCATCACCAAGAAGAAAGGATCGCCTCTCTCTTGGATGAAAATGAAACCCAACAGAAGTTTGTTTATGAAAATCGTGTTACATCCTTTGAGTTTGATGAAAATTTGCAGGAGACTTATCCGTCTTTTGATCATCAGGAATATGAGAATCATTTCAAATAACAAGAGGAAATATTGGAAGATAATTGCTATAAACCTCAGGTAAAGGAAGAAGTTTATTCTTCATGTCATTCCTTGCATCAGCCTACATTAAATGAAGAAAATTTTGAAAAGAAAATTTTGGACAATAAGATGAGTATGCTTGTTGAATTATGTTGGCTTCAGGGTCCTGACCCAGGTTTAGATTTAAGGTTTTCCAACACACCCCTATACTACTGGCCCTTTCGGCAATGACCTACTTTTGTAGGCCAAGGTCTCACCCGAAGTAGTATGGGTGGGTGCTGGAACTAGGTTTTCGCACCCTAGGAGAAAGCGGGTAATTAACGCAGTCCTGTTGAGATCTATCAGGTTTGCACATAAGCAATCTTATTTTCGAGCCCTTAAAATTATAGAGAGCGAAGCTTATAACCTCATAGACAACATGTAAACATAAACAAAGCTACTATTATTAAGCATATATTACTACTTAGAAACACCTTCATATCCACGTGCACATCAGTAATTATTATAAAAAAAAACACAATCGTAGCTAATTCAGATAACATTGACATAATCGCAGCTAATTCAGATAACACAGATATACTTCAACAGTAAACGTAGCTAGTTCAGGAAACACAGAGATACTTCAACAGATTCCACATTCATTAACATCCAAAACTGAGTTACAAACCTAAGTCACAACCCGCGCACACAACTAGCGGGGTCCGCACATAGCAGGACTGAGGATATCCACGCACACAGCCAGCAGGAGTCCTTGCCCAATACCAACCAAACCAGATCTCAATAGTTCATACTTAACATCAATCTTACTTAGTATTAGACTCAAACTATCCATCTATTTATATCATCATAGCCTGCACTATCTTGTGGTCCGCAAACCATGGTTTGCAGACTCTAGGTCTACCCTTTGCCCCGTTACAAGACATTGGGGGCTTTGACCCGCCCCAAAGCCCCTGTGCTAGACTAATTACTAAAAAATATATATATAAAAAGGAGCTAGGGGAAATTGTTCCAACAGGCCCCCAACATAATCTTATGACTCATCCCGAGTCACAACGGCCGTGGGGTTTGCATCTTTTCCTGGAGCTGCTTGATTGCATTGGCCAGAGGTGACAACACACCTTCGCTCTGCACGCCAATGTTTTGTGCAATGTCCACCAATTTTTGCAAATTTGGGCCTTCTGTGGTAGTGGTGACACTCTCCAGGGTTTGACTCAACTGTTTGATAGCAACATCAAAGTCCTGGGGTAAATTGAGGGCTTCATTGGCCCAGGGCTTGAGGAGGTTACTCAGAACCTTCTTCTTGTGGCGAAGCCCCTCCAAGTCATATTTGAGCACATGTATGGCTTGCAAACATGCCAAATGTTGGGCTAGGATCAGAGTGGGCATTGTAGCCTCCATTTTCTCGAATTCTTCTTCCTTCTAGCACAGTTCTTGGGTAAACTCGTGTAGAAGAGGGTTGCGCTGCACCATAGACCACAACTGCATAGCCTTCTTAAAAAATTTGGTGCCTCGAGAAATTTTTGTTGTAATGGTACTTGTAGCTTCTATGACGAGTGCAGTTCTCTAGGCACGTACCTCAGGAGGGGTTTTCGGTTGCAACTTAGCTTGCAACACAGAAATCTGCTGCTCCATCTCGGCCTTAATGCTCTAGATCTCAATTCGAGAAGCTTTCAGGTCTGTGACAAGTCCCTCAATCTTGTCTTGGGGGGTGGAAAAGGCCAGAATGTCTTTGGTCACATCTTCGCAGAGTCTTCTGATCAAACATTCCAACTCGGTCTACCGCGCAGTGGCAAGGATACATGCGAACTATGCCTGGGACACCTTGGTAGTATTTTCTACAATGTTCTGCTCGACTGTAATTAGCTGCTTCTACGCCCGTCGATCTCTGTGTTGGATTTCCTCAAAGAGGGATGTGTGGAGAGCCTGCAGCGGCTCACCCTGAAGCCGGGCCAAGTCCAGATGTATTTCCGCGCAAGCCTGGACTTGCGCACATAAGCTGGGTGGCCTCAGAGTGATTTTTGCACCTGGCAGGGGGTAGAGGCGGCTCACGGTCATGGAGATCAACTCAGTGTTGGTTGCTTGAGGCAGCCTCACTTGAACCACGCTCGTATGCAGGGTATTGACTTTGAGCTGCAGAGCTTGGAGCTCAGACTGTAATGCGGCGACTGCAGCCTTCTGTTGCTCTTCCAAGGCAAGTCACCTGTCCTCCAAAGCAATGGTGACCGCATCTACAATTTGCCCCAACCATCCCTCGGTTAAAGTAACCTCAGTCTCCCTAGCAGGCCTCATAGCCCATTGTTTCGTTCGCCAACCCTTTAGAGGTTTAGTTTTTCATTTCGTGCCATGCAGGGAATTAGCACCCTGTGCATCTAGGCCCTCAGTCTCCATGTCCCGCTGCAACTTCTGCTCCATGCCCTACACCGCATCTGGGGGAACCTCCATTTTGGTGGAGCCTTAAAGGCCACAACCTTTTGAGTTCTTGGTAGTATCAGGTGGGGTGGTGGTCTTCAGAGCTGCGCTTGTGCCAGAAATGTCGGTAATTATAGGGCCATCCAATTTGAATCCCAATTTCCATTGTGGCGGCTAAGTGGCGATGAGCCGATCGATTTCCTCATCGGCGACCATGTAAGGTAGTGACATCCATGCTGGATCCTTATAGCCCCGAATCTACATGTTGTACATCGTAACCTGGAATGCCACGATGCTCTTATAATTTCCATAGACCTTCGGCGATAGGCATGGCTGGGAGTGAATTGCTGCTACGAGCACGCCATCAAACAGTACCCAAAATACTTTATTTTCCTCAATACGATTCCCATCGTTTGAATCCCACAAGTTTGTGTATCGCGCCCCTTCACACATGTCTGGTTTGAGCTCAAGGAGGACCGATCCTTCAGGGGATTCCAGTGTGACCAATGCAATTAGGAGCATCGTCCAAGAGTAACAGAATGCCTTCCCATGGTCCTGGGCCTCGCGCACATTTTCCAGAAACTTGGTGCAAAGGAACTGTGACCAGTTAAAGCAGACCCCCTTTTTTCAGTGGCTAGAAAGCTGAATCAGATAGGCAGGGACAACCGTGGCCTGGCACTTGCGCATCATTTTACAAGCCAGTAGTAGGGTACCCATGCACACTCCAGGGTTAGTAATGGCTGCGATCAGGAACCCTCTTTTGTTTCATTCAACATGGTAGTCTTCTCGCACCTTGTCAGCGATCTGTTGCTCAAAATTCTTGCCGACACGCTCCATGGGATTCGGCCCCTACATGGGAAGGCCAGAAATGCGGTGAATTAGGGAAGAATCGATGGGGATGCGGTCCTAGATCCATAAGCTGCCATCATGGATCAAGGCTAGTAGCTGTCGCACAACTAGGTTGGTGATATTGTTTCAGCCAAAGTGAGGTATCCACAATGAGTTTAGTAATCTGGAACCTGCTAACCCATGTGCCCACGGCATTGGTACTACCTTTAGCACATTGTCCTCTAGTACTCTTTCAAGATATGGCTTAGGTGCCAACTCTGGGAATGCCTCCAGGTTGGCAAGGTTGTGATCATCGAACTTAACTGAGGGGAGATGGCTAAATGCTTCTCCAATTATGGGGACTTCATCTAGAACCAGCGACATTTGCAGATAGGAGCGCATAGTATCGATATTATTGGGCGTGTGCACCGAGGGTCTTCTAGGAGAAAAATAGGGCGGTAGCTAAGTCAACGGGGCAACTAGCAGAGCTTCTTCCTGAGCAAACAGAGGTCGCTTCGCCGGGTTAGGCAAGCATGCCTTAGGCACCTTTCAGGGGGACTTCACGTTCTGAGGGTTTATACGCAGCTTCACCCTAGCCCATTTTGTAGTCCTCCCCTGCCCCTGCTCCTGGCCTTTCCCCTTATTCTTATTTTTCTCCACATGCTTCCCCTTGTTCGATGTGGACATGACCTCTTCTACTTCAGGGGTTACTTCCATTACTTCATCGGATTTTATCTTAGTAGAGGCCATGGTATGTAATGACTCAGTGGGATTGGTCAAAGTGATTCTTGCTCGGAGGACAAACTGGGGGTTGCTGCTATCAAAGGGCGTAGTGCGTCTAGACATGAACAGAGCACAATAGTTACCAAAATTTTCAAGGCATAATATTTTCAGGACGTACGGAACCCAATTCTGATCAGCCCTCCTCCTTTTATAGTATTGGATAGTGAACAATGGTCGGATGAGACTTAGCGGAAACTTACCATCAACAAAATTGTAAAAAATCCTCTAAAATCACCACATTAATTGCCAACTACCCGCTCCTTCCAACGATAAAATTGGCTTTTCACCGAGCTTTACTATTCCAAAGGCTAGTTTTTGCAGCTATGTATTACCCCTGCATGCCCAATGCTCCTTTTCGTGCTTCCTGACCTACAGACGACCCTTGCGCATATAACGGGCTTGCTTGCATTTTCCCTCTTGCCTGCACGGATTCATCCTAATACAGCTACTCTGGCCACATAGTCATTTGGTATGCACTGAGTTGGCTCGGTATGGTTTGAGACGACTGCCATTAATGTATCTTGGCAGGGGGTCCCCGCACAACGTAGCCAAACTCACCGCACCGCCATTTGTAATTTCTGTTACGATATAAGCTCCCAACCAATGTTGGAGGAATTTCCCTGGGTGGCGTGCAAACTGGCTGTCATATAATAATACTGGCTCATCTTCTTTAAACGACTTCTGTTGGATATGCCTATCGTGCCATGCTTCTTCTCGGGCCTTCTGAACTTGCTAATGAAATTTAGCAATGAATCAATCCTCATCCAAGGCGACTAGCTATGCTAAGCATTCCTCCATGATATCGAGCTCTGCCAAGTTTGTAAAGGTCGCGATGTGTAGGCTAGGAATGATATACTCAATGGGCATAATGGCCTCCTTCCCATAAACCATTCGAAATGACATTTTCACAGTAAATTTCTTGCACGTGGTCCGATAGGCCCAAAGGACTGATGGGATGCGCACATCCCAATCGCTTTGATCAACATTACAGACCTTGGTAAGCACCTGTTCCAAAATTTTATTAAAATCTTCTACTGTTCCATTTTCCTGCGAGTGATATGGGGTACTTTTTGCGTGGTGGATTCGAAACTCCTTAGTTAAATCTTAAATTTTTTCATTAAGGAAATGCATACCTCTATCGCTCATCAAGATCTTCAGACAGCCAAACCTGGTTAAAATATGCCCAAAAATAAAGTGTGCAGTGGTATCTACAGTGCAATCCTTCACAACTTGCAATTCCACCCATCTGGTTACATAATAAGTCACAATGAGGATGTATCGGGCACCTGTCTTCTTACCTGGTGGGTTGATGGTCCCAATGAAGTCTATTGCCCATTTATTGAACTCCTACAAGGCCATCTGTGGTTGTAAGGGAATTTTTTCCCTGCGTGATGGTCTTCCTATCCGTTGGCATGTGTCGTAGGCTTTGCAATAGTCACGAGAATCACTATGCAATGCGGGACACCACAGCCCAACTCTTAAGATGTTTTGCGCCATCGCTTTTCCTACGTAGTGACCTCTTG
Organism: Pinus albicaulis; assembly: GCA_034641835.2. Lineage (NCBI taxonomy): Eukaryota > Viridiplantae > Streptophyta > Pinopsida > Pinales > Pinaceae > Pinus > Pinus albicaulis. The sequence continues at coordinate 51,489,836 of CM076582.1, read as the reverse complement.
TTGCACCTCCGTGGGCTTCTGCTAAAATGGCTTGTCTTTCATGCTCCAATACGTATCTTCGCAGTATCTCATAAGCTCCTAGCTTATATAGGTGGCTCGCGATGATGGTAAAGTCAGCTGTGTGGGTTACCATCTCTCTTTTTTATTGTACTGAATATTCTGCAGGTGCCATCCGAATAGTTAAGAATTGAATAATATCATCAAAGTGCTCATCAACCACCTTAATAGCAAATAGATGTGTATCGAAAAATCCTTATTCTAGGTTGGTTGGTACTTCACCACTCTCGATTTGGGACAAGTAGTCTGGTCTAACATTTAATCTCCTCGGCTTCACAATTATCTCAAAGCCATATTCCTGAAATAGTAGTAACCATCGGCCAATATTCTACCCCAACATAGGCTTATTGATGAGGTACTTCAAAGCTGAGTGATCCGTGAACATCTTGAAGTGCCTGCCCAATAGATAATGTCGATATTTCTGCAGGTCATACACCATTTCCAGCCCCTTGCATTCAGTAGTAGAGTAATTAAACTCCACGCTAGAGAGTTTTCTACTAGAAAATGCAACAGGGTGGTCAATGTCCCCTTCCCCAAGCTGCGTAAGGATAGCTCCTAGGGTGATCCCTGAAGCATCCACATGGACATGAAAAACCTTCACCCAGTCAGGAAATATGAGGATAGGTGCAGAGACCATCTTTTCTTTGAGTAGCTCAAAAATCTTCTGACACTCCGCATCCCAAAAAAATGATATGTCCTTCTTTAGCACCTTTTCCATGGGTACCATGATCAGTGTGTACCCTTGAATAAAATTCCTATAGTAGCCTATGTGCCCAAGGATGGAGCACATCTATTTCTCAGTTGTGGAGACTGCCAAATTGATGATAGTTGCAACCTTGGCGGGGTCAACCATCAATCCCTACCGACAGACTATGTGGCCTACCAAGATCCCAAAAGGTACACACAATATGCAGTTCTTAATATTTATGGAACTATGGTGCTTTCTACAGGCATCCAACATCATGCGCAGGTTCGAGACGTGCTTCTTTGCCAATCCAAATACTTTCTAATCGTCAAATTACACTTCCAGGAACTTGTAGATGAACTCCTTGAATACTGTGACTACTACTCGTGAAAATATGGCAGGGGAATTTTTGAGCATAAAGGGCATGAAGGTGTACTGGAAGGATCCCCATTCTGTGGCGAAAGTAGTTTTGCTGCGATCTTTAGGTGCGATCCTGATCTGATGGTAGCCCGAAAACCCGTCAGTAAACAAGTATGCTTCCTGCCATCCCACACTGTCGAGGATTTCATCAGAGAATGGCGTAGGGAAGGGATAATGTATGCAAGCATCATTCAGCTTATGCAGGTCAACGTAGATTCTTATTTCTCATTTAGTATTTTTTTCTTGGACCAACATAGGGCTTACCGAATCTGACTGTTCTACTAGTTCGATGATACCTCCAGCTAGCATTTTGTCAATTTCTTCTCTGACTTTCTACTTATACTTGGGGTTCAATCGGTAAGGTCGCTACTTGACAGGGCGTGCATTTGGTTTTAAAGTGATTCGCATGACCCCCAAGTCCCTTGTGATACCTTTGAGTTCTGTAAATTTCGTGGGAAACAGATCCTGGTACTCCATGAGAAGTTTTGCGACTTTCCCAAAAGTATCATCATCCTAGTAATTCCCAATTCTAGCCATCTTGGGTTGTTCTTCTGTTCCAATGTTGACTTCCCTTAACTTAATAAGCTTTGTCACATCGATGGCTTGCAGCAGGGTTTGAGAAACTCCTCGTTGACCCTCAGATTCTGGGATAGTGATATTTCGTCGGTCTTCGTCACATTCCTCCATTGATAGATTTCGACAGTTGGCAATATCCTACATTTTCGTATCCCAAGCTGGTTCCCCATACTCTACATGAGGGCGTGATTCATTATATACTAGAGAATCTATTTTTTGCAAGGCTTCATCTAATTCCTCAGTTCCTCTTACCAACCTGAACGTCCCCACAAAATTTTCCCTCATGGTATCCCAGTGGTGGGTGCGCTGATGTAGCTCTACATCCAGATACCATGCGGTGGGGATTGGTCCCAAGGTATGAATAAATAGGTGGACCCATTCGTCCCAGGTCCTTTCACACCACACCTCCATCCACGTGGACAAGTGCTTTTGTGGGTCCCTATGGCTGAGGAAAATCTCCATGGGTAGGTGAACCGGGGGTTCAAATCGTAGGATCATCATCTTGCAACATTCCTCCCAATCCTGAAAAGTCCCCTTATGATTTTCCCACTAATGCGCAGGGGTTGCACGCATGGCTAGGTTAAGCACCCACATTCTCTGTTCCCTTGGGACTTTTGCTTCGAATGCTCTAAGAAAATACCTAATACTACCAGAATCATCAAAGTAAGGTAGCTCTCTTACCTCTGAGGAGATACAGCAGAAGCTCTTTGTGATCCTAAGACACCGTAGCATAGATACATCATGCAACTGGTTCTACCAATTTTATATATCCCCATCGTAGTTAGAGAGGCATTCACTGTCTTTCTCCCAGCAAAGCGTGCCATCAGCCATAGGGTTAATCCAATCCTCATCCCGGGTAGTTATTTTATAGATATTATCAACGTTGTCTTCTTTGCGCATGGGTTCTATATACCACTCTCCCTCTACTGGGTCTAGAGGGACTATTACTCTTGTACCCTCATTGTCAAAAACCATGCTCCTTTTCTTCAAGTTGATAATGCCTCCGATGTTATAGCCCAGACTAGTCCTAGGAGCACAGGATAAGGGTCCGCATCCTCTACAATTTGAATTGCCTCAAAATCAGCGTATACCTTAACTCATGCAATATCTACCATAATATTTGATAGTATTCCCAAAGGTATGATCTTCTGTTGGTTAGCCATGCGTAGATGTATAATAGACCATTCCAGCTTAGGTTCTCCCATCCTCTGCCAAGTCTATTTGGATAGGAAATTTGCATTGGATCCCAAATCCAGGATGACCTGATCCATTTCATAATCGCCAATCTGTGCAGTTAGCCGCATTTCCAGACCAGTGCGTTTCTTATGCCTGTAAAGTTTGTTGACATCTTTAACTTCCATTGGAGGGTTAGCCTTTTCCGCGCATCTTTCTATCAATGCTTGAAGATTTTCTACTGCCTTCTGGTTGTGTAGCAACTTCATACATGCCTGTAGGAATGGTTTAACTTCTTCATTCACTTTTATATTTGTTGGAGCCTTGGAGGTAGATGCCTAATTTTTGGTAAAGTCTTTGCGAGCTTCTACGAAGGTTTATTTCTCCTTATGCAGGTCCAAGCTTTCCTTTTTGATAACGGCTTTTCGAATAAGGGGTTCAACTACAGCTCTTTCCTCAGCTCTTCTAATAGCCATGCCACTGCGCGTAATGAAATTAATACTGGGTTCCTCATCATGTAGTTCTACCTTAACCCTTTGTACATTTTGTGTTGGTGTCTGATGTTTTTCTTGCATCTTTTCTATCAGTACAAAACAATCTTCGATCACATGATCCAATTTTTTGCAATATCTGCAAGAGTTTTGTTCAGGGTTCGGACAGTCCCTTGCAAAGTGTCCTACTTCTCCACAATTATAGCAGATCAATTTCCCTCTTCCCCGACTTGCGCTTCCACCTCTTCCCTCTCGGCATCTGCCAGGGGAGCCTTCTTGTCCGGATGGGGATAGCGGTGATGAAGGGTCAGCCTATACCCTATACAGGTTTCCTCCGTCTATCATTAAGTCATATATCTGGCAATTGTGTTCGTCATGTCCCACAAATAAGCAGAATCAAAACCATTGTTGCTTCAACTACGGAACATAGGCACCAAGATGGGGTCAATGGTTGGTATCATGTAGTCTGACTACTTGGAATTCAGCGCACCATAATGTGGGGGTGATTTGTCCCGTAGCCTCTTTAGGGCACAATGGGTCGGGCCCCCCAGCCTGCACGTAGTCTACCAATAGAGGGCATTGTTCCTTGGTGTGGAATGACACCCTGTATCTTATGCACCAAACATCTGGACTAGCTTCTTTCCCTTTATCCTTTCGCAAATTTTGGATTTTGAGGTGCATTGCCTCCAATAGGCATTGAATCTATTGTACCTCAAACTGGGTATCGTCTCTTGCACAACTTCTAGTTTCATGGCCACCTCCAAGGCTTTTTATTGCATGTCAATTTCTTGTTGACACATAGGCCTGAGTAAGTGAGGTAGTAGCATGGAAATGAACCATTCCTTATGTTTTCTATCCTCATACTTCAATTCCCCATCCCTAATAACCTTCTTTAGCCACTGATCAGCCTCCCATATAGACTCAGTGGTTCCCTGTTTAAAATCTTTCAAGTCAATCACCAATTGAGAGTAGGACTTAGGCTTCCGAAACTGTTGTGTTAAGGCATCCTGAATTTCTTATATTGATGGATCCGCATGTTGGCCCATGTACCCCATGAACCAATCCAAGGCCCTTCCTTTAAAGGCCAGGGATAGCTATGCCCTTTTTACAGCATCACTAACAATATTTTGTGCAGTCCATACTGATTCCGCTACGAACCAAAATTGGTCCATGTGTTCATCCCCCACACACTTAAAGGTGGGAAACTTCATGTGTGTGTCCATATCTTTTTTCGGTAGTGGCGGAGGGGTAGGGGATTTCTTTCCCTAACGCTGATTCGATGATGGTGTAGTCGGAGGACTGGTTCCTGCGTGCATAGGTGGCTCTATTAAGGGGATGTAGATGGATCTAACCCCTTCTCAATTGAATGTATAGTACTTACCACTTCGTTTCGTATGTTATTCATCCATAATTTTCACTATCTGAAGATGAATAAATATTGGTTCTAGATTTCTAGAAACAAAGTTCATGAACATTGTGAGTTCTAGAAATCTCACTGCCTTCATTATCCTTATGGTAAATTTTCACTATTTCATCATCCCATCATTTCAAGGTCAGATCAATACTCCCAAAATACCCATCATGGGCTCATACCACTCATTATCACTATGTGTTGCCACCTTTGGCCTCAACCCTCTATTTTCATTTCTGCCTAACTCCTCCATTGTCCATTTAGGGTTTTCAAGGGCATTTTTCTTGGTTTCATGACCTCCATGGTTAAACATCAACAAGGCTTGTATATTTATGCTCTTACACCTCCTCCTATCCTTAATATACCTTCATAAACACTTCCCATCACTCCTATCCCTCAAATTCATCATTTTTCTACAAAACCTAGTTTGTTGCCACAAATTGACACTTTTTAAGACTAGGCCTGTGTTTTGACCTTTTGGACCCCTTCCCCTCACTCAATTCTTGAAATTCCACTTTCCCCTACTCCCTAACATCTATCCCTATCCCTCAAAATTTCCCCAAGAATTTAGACAACCCTTAAGCCCTTCATTCCCCTCCCTCTGCAAGGCAGTCCTAAATCCTCACACCAAACCCTAATTTCCTCTTCCAACTAAGCTAGGGTTTGATATAAAAAGGAGGCATACGAGAAAAGGATTCATTTTATAGATCATGTAAGAAATAATAAGTCTATAACAGCTCATAAAAATCATGCCTCCATCATTTTCCAAGAATTCATTCCAAGAGATAAGCCATGTGTCACACCTAGGGCTAGTTTTGCTTCAAATTGTGTTTATGACCAAACAGAGATGAATTTGGAAAACGTGAGAGGTTTTTTTGTCCATAATAGGGCCAAGAAGAACAACCTCCTTCAGTTTTTATGCAGGTATCATGGTTTGAGATCAATGTCAAAAATACAGGTGTCACGGGAGAAATTATGCACTTCTTGAGTGATCTTGGGAAAATCAGTTTTTCACACCACTGGAGTGTCCAAATGAATTGATTAATAAGTCAAATGAAAACTAAAATTCAAGATATTTCCAATGAGCTATCATAAGCTCAAATTTTTAATTGAGGAATTCATCTAAAAGTGGTCTACACCAGCACTCTACATTTCTGCACCAACATTCAGCACTTTTTGACCAGTGTTGGGAGAATTAGTTTTTGGACAGGTAAATGAACAAAAAATATAATTTTTTTTTTTTTTGGAAATTAGACTCAAAAATATTTCCAATGAGTTATCATGAGCTCAATTTGGAGTTGCGGAAGGCCTCCAAAATTTGTCTGCACCAGCACTCAGCACTTTTTGAACAGTCATGGTAAAATAAAATTTTGACAAGGAAAATAAACTTCCATAAAGACAAAATTTGTATATTTGAAAATTATACAAGTCAAGCTTTCCAATGAGCTATCACAGAGCTCATTAAAACACAGGGAAGGCCTCCAAATTCCCTTTGAAAAATGACGTTGCACACAGGAGAAGTTTTTATGTTTTTGAAATTTTGAGGCCCTAGGAGCGCAACACCCTAGGCGCTACGCTCTTTTTTGGGGCATCATAAGCTGATAAAGTTTACATTTTTGGGTTTTTCATGTCACCAGAAGTCTACCCACAAAATTTCAGGTCAATTGGAGCATTTTTCCCCCTCAAAAGGTCAAAAAACACCCAAAATTTGACCTTTCTGCCGCCTTTCTGAACAGGTGCTGCGCCCCTGGCAGCTTTGGATTTTTCCATTTTTTGGGAAACTTATAGAGGTAATATTCAGAAAAAATGCATATTTGAAAATTAGACTCTTCAGGATTTCCAACGAGCCATCACGGAGCCAAATCTGACATCGAGAAATGGTCCAAAACTTGGTTGCAAAACAACCTATTTTCTGCAAAAGTGGCGCTGCGCCCTTGGACTGTCTTTTGCCAAAAAGTCAACAAAAGACATTGATTAATGAAAAATCTGTTTTTAATGGTTTTTTTGGATAAATCACTCTTGATTTTATTTGGGAGTTATGTTTTGGTGTTTTTCATTTATTTTCTTATCTCTTATGTGTCTTGGGCCTTGCATGGTCATTAAGCACATTTATGACATTTATGGATAAATTAAGATTTCTGGAAGCCTCTTAGGGTTTCCACCTCCTCATTTGCTCCATAAATAGAGCATGAGGCTCTTGTGTATATTGTTGGATTTTTTTCACTTATGTTGAAGCAAATACATAGTCTCTTGGAGTTTTTGATAACAATTCGATGTCTTGGAGCTCATGCATGCCCTGGTTTGCTTGTTGATGGATAGAGACTGTTTGCAGGATCCATAAGCTTGGTTGATGGTGAATTTTTCTTATTTTCATGTTTTCTAGTTTTCCATTATGTTTTACATTTTTCTATTTTGCAGTAGGACATAAAATTTATATTAAGAAATGTTTTCTGATGGCACCTTAATTCTTTTTGTCCTTCACTGCCTCAATGTTTACCTCTGTTGAGATATGTTAGGGAATTCATCTCTTTCTCCCCAAGAAATTCTTGGATTTTCATATTCTTGAATGGTTTAGATTATTTAGTGTCAAGTATGATTTATGGTTGGCCCTGCATATTGTTTCCACTGAAATACTATGTTTTGGAATCAACTCTTTAGAAGCATCTTTGCCTAATTTTATCAAGTCTGTTTCAATCATGCTCATTGCATTTACTTAGCTAAATTTGTTTCAAGGAACCTTCATAGCTGTAACTTTATATGTTCAGGGTTTTCTCTCCTTCCATGGTTATAGTTATTTGTGCATCTTAAATTTTTTCTGCTCTTGATAATGTCTATGAAAGTTAAATAAGTTTTCTATAATTTCATTTGAATGTTTGTCTTGGATAATCATTTGTGTTCAGTTGGAAATCAAATGGATTAATTTTCACTTATGCCTTTGATTCTCTTTCCATGCTTATGATTTTCTAACTCCCTTAGTCTAAAAATTTATTAAGGATTCAGTTCTTCTCTTCACTAGCTTTTATTCTCAAGTTTAATGTTCATCTCATCATCCACCACAACCTCAAAGACCTACCAACCAAGTTAAAATTTACCTGAAAATTCTCTTGAAACCATTGATGAACTCATGATGACCTTGTTAGACTCCATTGCCCAATGACTTAACAATATTCCATGTTTTCTATCTAAATCCATCTGAGCATCATACCCAACCAAAAACAATCAAAATACCCTGCACTTAACATCTAGCCTATAATCAACCCCAATCAACAAACAAGTTCACATCTTTGCACCTACTAGAGAGATCCCTCTCCTAATCCAGGAAGGTTAGGTCCTTGGATTCCAAAGCTTGGTTTGATGTTACCCTATCCATTTTTATCTCAATAAATCTAGCAAATTACGGGGAGCTAACATAATGGCGATCACGATGGGACATTCTGAGTTAGTGACAAACTAAGAATTCCTTAGATCTCAAAAAAATCACAAACATCCTTAGATTGGTATTTAGTTGTTGATGGTGGAAAACAAGAACATCCTTAAAACATTAAACATCATCCACCTGGCGACTTCACTGGTCTTCAGTAGCCCTGTTGACCCCACTAGTTCTCATAAAATCCCCTGGGAATGCATTAAGCACTACAAATCATGCTGATAGTGGAAAACAGAATTGAAACCTTCCACCTAGCGACTCTAAAAATCTCAATAGACCTAAAGACTCCACTGGTAGAGAACTCTAAGACTGGTTAAAAAGATTCAGTGACCCTTTCTGATCTACAAACATGGATCCAAGGATACAAAGGAGATATGATCCAATGAATAGAGATCACATCCCTGGGTGCCCACACAAATTGCCTCAGATAGAGTGGGACAAAAACCTCCCTAGGTTTCAAGATGAAAAGTCTGATGACCCTTTGTTACACCTCATCAAGTTTCATATCCATGTATGGGGTTTAAAATTTGAATGGCATGAGGACTGTTTTATGAATATTTTCATGCTAACATTAGAAGGGAAGGCAAGGGAATGGAATGAGAGTCTAAGACCTGGTAGCTTGTTTTCCTTAAAAGATATACACAAGGAATTTTATGAGCATTATAAACAAAATTCCCCATCTTTATCATTGGCTGAAAATTGTTGTGATCAATTTCTGGATATCATACAGTACCTTTTAGATAGTGATGAAGATTTGAAAAATTTGCATCCTGAAGACCGCTTAACATCCATTCATGAATTTCATTCTCAATATAGATATAATGATAGCCTAGAGGAGTTAGTTGAGGAAGAACCCAATCAAGAAATAGAAGAAAACCCACAGGATCTCTATGAAGGAACATATGATGATTCATCATCTCCTCTAGGTGAGGCTCAAGAAAACATTCAGTCTCAAAATCAGCCTTCACAAGAGAAAGAGAACTGTTGTGCTTCTATCCAAAAAAAGAGAAAAATGCCTCCTCTTTTGACTGAAGATGAGATCAATCAGATTATAAACATGCAGCCAACCTCTAAGCCTTCATGTGAACAAAACATTTATGTTCTTTCTCCTACCAATCCCTTCTACCATAAATTAGAAAGTGAACATGTAGATCAACTCAAAGAAGAACAAAATGATAATCCAATATGTTTGATTGGTGATGTTACTTATGTTGATAATTTTCCAAAATTTGATCAGTCTAATGATGATGTCCTCCAAACAGAAAATAACTTTACAAAGCAATCAGTAGTTGGTTTGTGGGAAGAAGAACAGTATCATCAGCTTGAAAAAAGTAATCAGCCAATACAAGTCACCTATGACACTGATGAGGAAAGCCTTGAAAGTTTAGAAGTAAGTGAGGAGTCTCTGACTCTTTTCTCTACTTCAATTCAGTCCTTCAGAAATGATTTTTATATGATTGGAAATCAGTAGTCTTTCAGTTTTGATGATGAGGTTGGGAAAGATAATGAGTTTCTTGAACCAGTTGTTAATGAAAAGCCTTTTCCTGAAAGGGACGAGGAAATCATTTGGGACACATAATCATCCTTAGCTTCAGAATTCCAGCCACCAAGTCCCATTGAATTTCAAATTGTAGATGAAGACTTGAAAAATGATAATCACATAAGAGTTGCTAAACTGCCTTCACAAGAAGACTTACTTCCAAGGAGTGCTACTACTCATCAACATGATGGCCTCCTCACAGAATTCAGCCCATTCATTCAAAATACATTATATTTTCTATAGTACAACATTGCAATCTATGATGAGTCGACCAGTTCATATGATCATGAGGAAGAGGATGAGTTTCTTTCCCAAAAGAGTCCTAAGCTTAGCCAAGTGAAGGAAGAAGAAATCCTGGATCAAGCTTATCTCCAAAATCCTCTAAGCCAGGTATTGTTTCAAGATCCCTTTGCTGATTTGTTAGAGGCACTTGAAGAGGGAGTAAAACATGTCAAGGGTAGTTTGATGCAAAATTTTAAGAACATTTTAGACACTACTGTTCAAACACAAGTGAGGGGGGAGTGGATTTTTAATTTTGTCAGCACCCTCAAAGAGCTAAACCAAGATCCCTCATGGAATCGTCTTCTTGATTGGATGTATTGGAAAAGAGAGTTCACCAACTGAATGTATATCATGTATAGGTTAGATTAGGATAGATAGGCAAGAAAATAAGCTCAGCATTATGAGCATATTTTTACCTTTAGTTTTAGATTGTTTTGACCAAGAAGAGAGAAAAAGTAAAAAACAAAGAAAAATGAAAAAGAGGGCAGATGAAAAGAAGAGGTACAACCCCATACCCAAAAAATAGTCTTACTGAAAGTGTGCAAGCCTAAATGCCACTACTTGTTCATAAAGAAGTCTTGTTCAGTCATATAGCCTAATCATGGCTGAACATGTTTTCAATTTATTGTTGATAAGTTAGTGAGAAAGATGCTTGTCAAAGTCATTCAAACTTGACTCGTCAAAAGAAGTAGATTAGGAATGAAAGATACTGGTTCCACATGCTCAAAACATAACCAAAGAGGAATATAAGGATGCATAACAAATAATAGATCACAACCCTTATCTTTCTATTTTACTTTTATGCAAAATAATGTTTGTGTGCAGCTTGTTCTAATGCCACAACCCATGGTAAGTCAGATTGCCTAATCCTGATTTAAACCATGTTTTCAATTTCATGTTAGTAGGATAGAGAATAAAGTTTGTCAAACAGCTTAATCTTGAAAAATGATTAGACTAGGTAGAGAATAAGAGAGTTCATTAGCCTAATATGAACTCTTGGAAGAAATAAGGGTACAATTAGATAGTTTTATTTGTGTTTTCAAAAATAAAAATGTCAAGGGTTTTCCAGTTAAAATGCACCCAAGGAAGAAAAATTTTTAGGCAAGTAGGTTGGGTAGGTAGAGATGATGTTGATGTTAATCATGTTTTTTCATATTACTAAAGATCACAACTTCAAGCAAGCATCAGCAAGTGAAAGAGGTAAAAATCTACCCAATGGATGAGGCACTAGTCTTCATAAACCAAGAGATATAAAAGTTATGGACACCTCCTGAAATGGAGCTGCCCTCCCCAAGTGGAGCCACTGTTAGTCATCCATAATTTTCACTATCTGAAGATGACTAAATATCGGTTCTAGATTTCTAGAAACAAAGTTCATGAACATTGTGAATTCTAGAAATCTCACTGCCTTCATTATCCTTAGGGTAAATTTTCACTATTTCATCATCCCATCATGTCAAGGTCAGATCACTACTCCCAAAAGACCTGTCATGGGCTCATACCACTCATTATCACTATATGTTGCCACCTTTGGCCTCAACCCTCTAGTTTCATTTCTGCCTAACTCTTCCATTGTCCATCTAGGATTTTCAAGGGAATTTTTCTTGGTTTCATGACCTCCATGGTTAAACATCAATAAGGCTTGTATCTTGATGCTCTTAAACCTCCTCATATCCTTAATATACGTTCATAAACACTTCCTATCACTCCTATACCTCAAATTTATCATTTTTCTACAAAACCTAGTTTATTGCCACAAATTGACACTTTTTAAGACTAGGCCTGTGTTTTGACCTTTTTGACCCCTTCCCCTCACTATATTATTGAAATTTCACTTTCCCCTGCTCCCTAAAATCTATCCCTATCCCCCAAAAGTTCCCCAAGAATTTATACAACCCTTAAGCCCTTCATTCCCCTCCCTCTGCAAGGAAGTCCTAAATCCTCACATCAAACCCTAATTTCCTCTTCCAAATAAGCTAGGGTTTGATATAAAAAGGAGGCATAAGAGCAAAGGATTCATTTTATAGATCAAGTAAGCAAGAATAATTCTATACCAGCTCATAAAAATCATGCCTCCATCATTTTCCAAGAATTCATTCCAAGAGATAAGCCATGTGTCACACCTAGGGCTAGTTTTTCTTCAAATTGTGTTTCTGACCAAACAGAGATTCATTTGGAAAAGGTGAGAGAGGTTTTTGTCCATAATAGGGCCGAGAAGAAAATAATCCTTCATTTTTTACACAGGTATCATGGTTTGAGATCAATGTTAAAAATACAGGTGTCATGGGAGAAATTTTGTACTTCTTGAGTGACCTTGGGAAAATAAGTTTTTCTCATAGTTGGAGTGTCCAAATTACTTTCGTAATAAGTCAAATGACAACTAGACTTAAATATCGTTCCAATTAGCTATCATAAGCCCAATTTTGAATTGAGGAAGTCATCCAAAAGTGGTCTGCACCGGCCCTCTTCATTTCTGCACCAACATTCAACACGTTTTGACCAGTGTTGGGAGAATCAGTTTTTGGACAGGTAAATAAACACCAAATAGAAAAAAAATATTTTTTGGAAATTAGACTCAAAAAAATTTCCAATGAGCTATCATGAGCTCAATTCGGAGTTTCGGAAGGCCTCCAATAGCTGTCTGCACCAACACTCTTCATTTCTGCACCAGCACTCAGCACTTTTTGACCAGTCATGGTAAAATAAACTTTTGACAAGACAAATCAACTTCAATCAAGAAAAAAATTGTATATTTGGAAATTAGAAAAGTCAATATTTCCAAAGAGCTATCACGAATTTCATTTTTACACTGGGAAGGCCTCCAAATTCCCTTTGAAAAATGACGCTGTGCACAAGAGAAGTTTTTATGTTTTTGAAATTTTGAGGCCCTAGGAGCGCAACACCCTAGGCGCTACGCTATTTTTGGGGGCATCCTCAGCTGCTAAAGTTCATATTTTTTGGTTTTTAATATCACCAGAAGTCTACCCACAAAATTTCAGGTCAATTGGAGCATTTTTTCCCCCTCAAAAGGGCAAAAAACACCCAAAATTTGACCTTTTTGCCTCCTTTTCTGAACAGGTGCTGCGCCCCTGGCAGCCTTGTATTTTTCCATTTTTTGGGAAACTTGTAGAGGTCTGATTGAGACAAAAAAGGTATATTTGAAAATTATACTCTTTAGGCTTTACAACGAGCCATCACAGAGCCAAATCCGATATCGGGAAGTGGTCCAAAACTTGGTTGCAAAACAACCTATTTTCTGCAAAAGTGGCGCTGCGCCCCTGGACTGTCTTTCGCCAAAAAGTCAACAAAAGACACTGATTAATGAAAATTCAGTTTTTTAATGTTTTTTTTGGAAAAATCACTCCGGATTTGATTTGGGAGTTATGTTTTGGTTTTTTTCATTTATTATCTTATCTCTTATGTGTCTTGGGCCTTGCATGGTCATTAAGCACATTTATGACATTTATGGCTAAATTAGGGTTTCTGGAAGCCTCTTAGGGTTTCCACCTCCTCATTTGCTCCATAAATAGAGCATGAGGCTCTTGTGTATTTTTTTGGATTTTGATGACTTATGCTAAAGAAAATACATAGTCTCTTGGAGTTTTTGATAACAATTCGATGTCTTGGAGCTCATGCATGCCCTGGTTTGCTTGTTGATGGATAGAGACTGCTTGCAGGATCCATAAGCTTGGTTGATGGTGAAGTTTTCTTATGTTCATGTTTTCTAGTTTTCCATTATGTTTTTCATCTTGCTATTTTGCAGTAGAACAAAAAATTTAGATTAAGAAATGTTTTCTAATGGCACCTTAATTCTGTTTGTCCTTCACTGCCTCGATGTTTTCCTCTGTTGAGATATGTTAGGGAATTCATCTCTTGCTCCCTAAGAAATTCTTGGCTTGTCAATTTCTTGAATGGTTTAGATATTTTAGTGTTAAGTATGAATTATGGCTAGCCCTACATATTGTTTCCACTGAAATACTCTGTTTTGGAATCAACTCTTTAGAAGCATCTTTGCATAAGTTTATCAAGGAAGTCTGTTTCAATCATTCTCTTTGCATTTACTTAGCTAAATTTGTTTCAAGGAACCTTCATAGCTATAACTTTAGATGTTCAGGGTTTTCTCTCCTTCCATGGTTATAGTTATTTGTGCATCTTAAATGTTTTCTGCTCTTGATAATGAAATCTATGAAAGTTAAATAAGTTTTCTATAATTTCATTTGAATGTTTTTCTTGGATAATCATCTATGTTCAGTTTGAAATCAAATGGATTAGTTTTCACTTATTCCTTTGATTCTTTTTCCATGCTTATGATTTTCTAACTCCCTTAGTCTAAAAAGTTATTAAGGATTCATTTCTACCCTTCACTAGCTTTTATTCTCAAGTTTAATGTTCATCTCATCATCCACCACAACCTCAAAGACCTACCAACCAAGTTAAAATTGCCCTGCAAATGCTCTTGAAACCATTGATGAACTCATCATGACCTTGTTAGACTCCATTTCCCAATGAATTAACAATATTCCATGTTTTCTATCTAAATCCATCTGAGCATCATACCCAACCAAAAACAATCAAAATACCCTGCACTTAAAATCTAGCCTAAAATCAACCCCAATCAGCAAACAAGTTCTCATCTTTGCACCTACTAGAGAGATCCCTCTCCAAATCCTGGAAGGCTAGGTCCTTGGATTCAAAAGCTTGGTTTGATGTTACCCTGTCCATTTGTATCTCAATCAATCTAGAAAATTACGGGGAGCTAACATCGTACTCTCACCCTGATTAGAGGTCATTCATTCGGTGTGGCTGCACAAAATGCCTTTTTCGCACAGTAATATTTTAATCAGTAGTGGCAATGTTCACAAGAACTTACCTTAGAATCCTTTGAAGAACCTCCACTCCACTTCAGAGTAGGATATGAACTGATCGATTGCGAATTCTATTACAAACCCTCCTAGCACACTATCCACCTAGTGATTTACAGTCCAGGTGATTGTGTTTTCAGCTTTCTCCAATCGTTGAATCGATTCCAAAGTCCACTGTGCAACCTGATCATCTTTTCAACACGTCTGGAATTCTACTAGCCTTGCTAGCCACTCCTGTAGCTCGTGTGCGAAAGTTACAAAGATAATTTTATATACTTCTATGAAAATATATTTGTTCTTCCACTTTTCAGTCGTTAGCTTTGTGTTGTGATTCTCTTCTATGGAAAATTTTTGAATCTTTTTTTTGAACCAGTCTTCAAGCTCTAGCTTCTCAGGCCGCCAATGGCCTTGTGGCATTACCTGATCTCTCTCTCAAAATGCTCCTGGTCTTGGCAACAAAACCATTTGTTGGCTTGAGGGGTCCTGACCCAGGTTCAGATTTAAGGTTTTCCAACAAACCTTTATACTACTGGCCCTTTCAGCAATGACCTACTTTCACAGGCCAAGGTCTTACCTGAAGTAGTATGGGTGGGTGTTGGAACCAGGTTTCCACACCCTGGGAGAAAGCGGGTAATTAAGGTAGTCCTGTTGAGATCTATCAGGTTCGCACAGAAGCAACCTTATTGCCGAGCCCTTAACAGTATAGAGAGAGAAGCTTATAACCTCATAGAAAACATGTAAACATAAAAAAAGTTATTATTATTAAGCAAATCTTAGCAACACATTCGCATCCACGTGCGCATCAATAATTATTATCACAAAATAACACAATGACAACTAATTCAAATAACGCAGACACAATCGCAGCTAATTTAGATATCATAGAGATAATTCAACGGTAAACACATCTAGTTTAGGTAACACAGAGATACTTCAATAAATTCCGCATTCATTAACATCCAAAACCGAGTTACAAACCCAAGTCACAACCTGCGCACACAGCCAGCGGGGTCCACACATAGCAGGACTGAGGATCTTCGTGCACACAGCCAATAAGAGTACTTACCCAATACCACCCAAAACAGATCTCAATATTTTGTACTTAGCATCAATCTTACTTAGTCTTAGACTCAAACTATCCATCTATTTATATCATCATAGCGTGCGTTATCCTGTGGTTCACAAATTGTGGTTTGCGGACTCTAGGTCTACCCTTTGACCCGTTACAATACATTGGGGCTTTGACCCACCCCAAAGCCCCTGCACAAGACTAATTACTACAAAATATATATAAAAAACACATCTAGGGGACCCTGTTCCAACAAATCATATGAAGATTTACTTTTAGAAAAATTTGTGGTACATGCTAAGGCAGTTCCTTGTGAAGGTGTCCAAGAGTACTCCAAGTATTTATTCCTCTCAAAGGAAAATAATGATCAATAGATATTTTATTTTTTATTTGAGAAAGGTCACAAGGGTTATAATGAAGAATCTAAACAAGGAACACCATCAAAGGATCTTGTTTACTCACACTTTCTTATTGATCAGCAAGAATTATTTGTGCATACTCTCAAAGATCCTTTCGCAGCTCTGCTGGAATCTCCTACATGAATGAATTTCAATATGATTTTTAGTTATGTATACAAATTCAGATGGTGGAACAACTTTTCATCTCTCAAGAGTGGCTTTATGATCAGAGAAGTGGAATTTATGTTCCAACCCAGTACTCAACTTCTTGATTGCCTTCATTGGAAGAGTGAGATCACTTGATTTAGTTTTTATGTTGAGCAAGTAGAGTAGGATCATTTGTATATAAATAAGCTTGAAGATCAAGAATTTTGTCAGTTTCAGTTTTAAATTCAGCATGTGTACTTTCATTTCTTTAGCAGCTACTAGTTTTTTTTTTCAGTGCCAAGGTTACAGGTCAAAACAGGTTGCAAGTTTTCATTTTGAAGATGGGAGCAACCCAATGGAGGTGGCACTAGAACTACTAGTTATTTGTTGTACCATAGGGGCACACCATCCCAACTGGAGCCACTGTTATCACCCATTAAATTGTAAACATTTCTTGATAGGTTCATATAGGTCACTCACCAAATGGATAAGGTCTTCTAAGCCATTTCAAAGTGGTATAGGAAACATTTTGCATTTTTAAGCCTATCCTAAGTTTTGAGATCACCTTAATTTATTCCATTTCATGTCAAATCAGTCCCATACCATTTTAGTTGTCATTCCCCATGCATTCAGACTCAAAAGGATGAATCTGCCATTTTTTCATTTTCGTAGCATTTTACACAGGAAAACAATAGAAAATGCTACAAAAATGCTTGATAATTTCGTAGCGAATATAAGGATTTCTCTGTTTTTGACTTTCGAGCAGTCAACTTCAAGGGAAGTTTCTAGGAAAATAGATAAGTATTTTAAGAAACTGAGAGAGGTTATTTTCAATAACATATCAAATAAAGTTAACCTATTTCACTTTTCACAAAGTTTCTACAAATTAGGAGATGTAGGGATGTATTTTGGCCCTATTTTCAGAAAACAAAATTCTCTTATTTTATACATGTTTTTCAAATGCAGATTATGAACAGCTAAAGATGGTGTTTTAAAAAAAAAAAGAGGTTTTTTGTAAGAAAATTTTGATATAAAAAAACCTCCTCCATGTTTTCAAAATATATCAAGGATTTAGAAATATGGGTTCATTTCTAAACTGAAAATTCTGCCTCTTTTAGGTAGTTTCGTAGTGTGCTTCAGGTTTGAAGCCAGAAATATGCTACGAAAATTTCTGTAGGTTCTTTTTTGCTTTAAAACCAAGTTTTGGAATGTTTTATGGGGGAATATTGATGGTTTAAAGGTGTCATGACATAATGAAGGTGTTCAAACAGTAAATAAGTCAAGAAGATTGATGGAAAAGCCATTTTTCCTACGCTACTAAAACTACACTATGAAGCTGCCTAATGACACTCTGTTTTTGCAGCAAGGAGCTTTGGGTTGTATTTTGTTATCTTGAAAGTGTTTTTAAGGTCATATAGCCACATGTAAAGGTCAAATATAGTTAGAGGAGTGATTTTTATGCAGGTTTGGTCTTCGACAAAGTTATCTAGCTCATCAATTCATCATGGAGGCATTATGATGTGTGATGGCAGCAGCCCCTTGAAAGTAGGAATACATGTTTCATGAAGCCCTCCTAACATGTTTTAAAGGCTCATGGAAGCAGAAAGTCAATCTGATTGGAAAAAGTGTTAAAACAAAGGCGCATATAAAAAGTTGCTACTAAACTACGCTACGAAAATTCCTGTACATGACTATTTTAGGAGTCAACTTCAAGTTTGATTTCAGACCAAATGAAAAATTATTTTGGAACTATCAAAGAGCTATTTCTTCAGAACCAGTCCATATACAAAATCTATCTCATTTTATGCAAATCCATCAAGGTTTGGGAATTATACACTCATCTTTGAAGCCTATTTTTTAGAATTTTCACTAACCAGATTTGTGAAAAAATTGTAAAAATTCGACTTGGAGGAGGTCCAGCTTAGCATCCACATGGAATAATGACACATCAGCACTCTATTACACTCAAAAAATTATTTTTTTGTATTTTATAAGGGTTATTAAATTTATTTTTGGAACTATTAATGAAAGAAGAGTCATTTTTGTATTCAAACTCTGCAAAACAGAAATATCCCTAGGAAGTCTCCAAGTGATAGAATCATGTTTGAAATAGGTCTCTGAGGCGAGAATTCAAGGTGAGTAAGGTGGTATATCATTTTTATGGGTCATCACTCTATAAATGAGATATTTTTAGAGTTATAAGGTGTTGGGAGATGGTGACTTGACACTGCTACTATTGTAATTTCTGATATCAGTAATATAGATAGACTTTGTTTCTGCTTCACCTGAGATTCTTGGAATGTTTCAATGAGCTTATGTTTTATGTCTCTCTTTATCTTACTTACAATATCTTGAGGTTTAATTACTTATAATTGATGTCACACATGCTCTGACTTCCTTTTAACATTGAGCTATTGCATATTTCTGTGTGTAAGTATTGTCCTTCCATTGAAACAGTAAAAGCCCCGACTTCCACAAGTAGATTCATTTGTCACTGAATTCCTTCTTACTGACTCCATGAGCCCAATGGTAGTGAAATCTATCCCATTTTTCACTTGAAATCAAATACATTAAGATACTCATTGAATTAGCCATTTGATTTAAGACCTAATTGAGCAAATCATTAGATAAATTGAGAGAGCCATCTCAGACTAGAGAGGCTAATTTCCAGTTGCAAGTGGTTTGAAAGAGTTACTCCAAGTTGACCATTGAAGCAGCCCAAGAGGACTCAGTTTGGTGAAAACAATTGTCATCATGTACCTGAACCAAAACCATTCCCAAGGAGGATGGTGAGGCTGCCAGGTAGAGGAGAAAGTCGCACAAATAGTTGGGGGCACTAAGAAGTGGGGTGGAAATGAGTGCTCGTATTATGGCGTCAAACGAAATTTGAGCTTGATCATCCCACACATACGATATCCCTTTCTTGAGTAAACGCATAAAGCCTTTTGTCATCTTGGCATAGTTTACAATGAAGCGACGTTGTAATATTCCTTTTTTAGAAATATCACAAGTCTGTGCCAGAGACGGATTGCAGGGGAATTTACTGGATATGTCACCTTATAAATAAGGGTGAGATCCGGAGTCTTTCTGGCCCTTTTTAGACTCTGTCTACAAATATGTGAGATTTCCTAGTAGGAATGGCTAACAACCCAAGCCTGGAAAACACATTTTACATAAATGGAGGCAGCAGGATTTTATCTTTGGTCCGGGATCCTCTCAATATATCTGTCTAGAGTTGAAATCCTGAAGTGGACTCAAAACTAATCCTTCTAGGAGCTTGAGATAAGCCTCCTCCACCTGCTATCTTCAGAAAAGGGCCCAATGAAGAGGGCTGCAACAACACTTTTCTCAACAGAGGAAATGACAACGTTATTTCTAATGAGCCATGTCACATGAAGATGAAATCAATTTGTAAATATATGTGCAGCAGAAAATGTAGACAAAATCTTGAGGGATCTCTTACTTAAAGCAAGCCAAAGAATCTCAAGGGGACAATGTACATAAGAATGGAGAAAACACTGCTCACATATTTTATTCCTACTAAGACTGCACAGTCTATGGGAGGTACTGCAGCAGTAAATATATTAATATGATAGATACAAAAATGTAAGCTCAAATAAATATGGGGGAGCAAGGCTTCAACCCCTGAAAATACAATACAACAATCCTCTAAAAGGATTGGATGAAAACTAGACAAACTGGCATTTTACCAAAATACCGGAGTTGTTGGGCAACTGCTGCAACTCAATAGAGACTGGAAATGAAAGGAGCTTGCTAAATATGATGCCTTTTCTGAAATAACTCCTTTGTTCAATCCTATGGATGAAAGGCTGATCCTTTCATAGAAGATATCACCACCCACCAAAATGTTGCAACCCTCACTGCAAATGCTCTCTATGAACTGCGCAGTCAAGGAAGAGGGATGCTCTTCTGCTGATGGAAATGATTAGCACGATGCCAAATATGATGGATTAAAGATCAAAAACTCCCTCACTAATCTCCCAAAGGAATGGAGACTTCCTCCTCTGAAATACAATGCCGAAAGTGATGTTGAGAAACCCTCCCCTGCAACACCCAGCAACACAACTCAACCACCAATGGAGACTGCGCTGGAGCTGAATGGAATGCTTTGGCCTTAAGCCACAATATGGGGAAAATGAAGAACAAGCTCTTCCAAGAGCTACTCTATGGAAGAGATGGGATTCCCGCCCAGGAACACCCAGTGCTAGCAGCACTGCATCTCAGCTAAACAGTTGGAGAATGCTCTTGTCTGAGAAGACAATCAAAATGATAATCAAAAGCATGAATGAGAATGGCTGCTTCGTTCTCCTTTTAAACAATTGAAGGTGCTTTTTCATGGGCCCCACACCTTAGGATTTCCTCTCTAGAATGATCTCCTCTCATGCAAACTGTGCTGGCCCACTAAGTGAACCTTATCTTCTCAATCTACGCAGTCAACTTGGCTTCTTCTAGAATTATCCACCTGAAAATTGTCTCTTTTCACACATGGGGTGTGAAATCTAGTTCTTTATTGACCCCTTTTCACATAATAAGGGTTCCTTATTTAGATTTTTATTATCAATGGGTTTTCCTACCCATATATTCTCCTCCTAAAGCAGAAACAAAAGATTTTAGTGTTCCATAAAATTTTGGAACATTACAGTCCTCCCCTCCCAAATGTTACTTGCCCTTAAGCAACTTGTAAGGATAGAACTGTAGGATGTCCTCCTCCTCCAACCGTAGCATCTACTTAAGATGAAATCCTCATGAAGAATGAGATGTTGTATCAACATAGAGTCTCCATACTGCTCCTCTCAAGTAATGTAATACTAGCCAATGTGGCTATCATCATGAACATGGAATGTACTCAAGAAGGCAATAAGGTGATGTCGAGAGGTCTCCTTGAGGCATGGTGTCAAAATGAATTGGGAATAACATTCCCCTCATGTGAATCCTCCATCCCCAAGCAACCATCCATATGAATCTAGTCACCTCCGGATAAGGCAACTGATGAACATCTTCTTCCACCTTGAGCTCCAACAAAGAAGGTGGGCTAAAATCTGAAAGTGGCAGGCATCACAGCCTACCCCACGTTGTTCACCTTTCCACTTATGAAAAGTGTAGAGTGAAGGATGCTCTTGGGCTGTAGAAATGTTGCCCTCAAGTGGCAAGATGAAGTTTGGATCTCCAAGGATCTTCCCTCCCCCATTGTGAATCAAGCTGGCCCAATGTCTCTCCTGTGTGATGGGAAGGAGATCAACATCATCATATGACTCCCCATCACTCCCATGGCTCACCTCAAGAAGGAGTAAGTGTTGAACTATGGTGGCCACATCATCTCTCATGCTCCCCTTAGAGCATGCCCGACAAAAAGTATGGGGATATTCTCCCCCAAAGGACACATCCATCCCATGTGCCTTTATCTCGATCATGCTCCCGAAAATAGTATGATCTATAGAAGCATAGAGAGCCAAAGTAAGAGTCATGTTGGCTGCCATATATATCAAGTGAGTGGGACATGGATCCCTCTTATGAAACCAGTGCAGTTTGGGCACAAAATGCAAGAGAGAATGACAAAATATGTGGTTATTCAACAATCGGTTTGCTGCTACATTCTCCTCATGTATTTGGAGGAAATGAATGGTGTATGAGACATGAGGAGCATGCCCTCCAAAATACAAATCTCCCCCAAGCCCATCAAGGGGATGATCATCAACTATGCTCTTGGCCCCAAGTAGACCAAGGAGCCTTTGACAAAGAATGCTCCTCCTTGGAGCAACATCCTGCATGTACATGGTTAAGGAATCAACATATAAACCATATAAATGAACAATGTCCTTACCATGTTTTCTGCTCATGCAAAGGGAGCAACTCATATATGAATCTCTCCTCTTCCTTCCAAGGAAAAGAAGTGATTGTGCCCACTTCTCCAAAGAGTGGTGTGCATATCCTGCTCCCATGCCAACTGTACAAGTGGGAAGGTTGTTGTCCCTCCCTTGCTTCCCTTGCCATAACACATGTATTGAAAGGAGGGTGGGTAAGAATGATAGTGAGGGGATGCTACCCTCTGCTTTGGTTTTACCCAAAAACCCCAGCACTGCAACAAGTTGTCCCAAGGCCTCCACATTGCTAAAATCAGTGATTGATGCCTCACTGTCTGAAGAATATATCCTCCTCATCTGAACCAGTGGCCTCCTTGGTGTGATGTCTCCACTCAATGAGACATTCGCATTTGAAGATGATTGTATACATGGATGAAAAACCCTGTCCATGCTTCCACTGCGTAGCTCAATCACCTTCCTAGGTGTAATGACCTCCAATAATGGATAGAGATGGGCCCTCCTCATCACATGGTGTTGGTCCCTCTTCTATCTTCTTCTTGAATCTTCAGGGTTTTACACCTCATCTTCCATGGCACATGTGAATCATGAAGTGTGCCTTGATCTCCATGCATGAAATCCTGGGGACCTTCTTGCAAAGACACAAGAATCCCTCTATTTGGAGCAAAAGCTCCTTCTTCCTATGCATGAGGCACTAGATGGTCTCTAGATTTGGAAGTATTTTTGCCCTCTGTCTCTTCAAGAAAGTTGGGCAACATCTCAATAATCTGATCCACCTTTGAAAAAGAGAGCTCTCTGGTTTTTTGTTCAAAGGTGTGGGATGAAAGTTTGGCCTCCAAAAAGGCTTGATGCAAGTTTTCAGCTCCTCCAATTGTTTCTTGAAGTGGTTCTGTGTTTCTATGCAAGGGTTTTGTTTGAGTCCCTTGGGTTAACTCCATCTCATGAGTTTCAAGAATGTTCTGATCAAATATTTTTACCAATGACTTAGTGAAATTTACATAAGATGAAGCTTTAACATTCTCAAAATAAATGGACTCAAGTTTCCACCATGCATGAGCCTTACCTCTCAAATGCAGCTCTACAACCTTGATGATTTCTTATTCTGAAATGTGGTGCTATTTTTGGAAGGTGTTTGGCTCCTCCACCCAATATTTGGCTGAATATGAAGGTGAACTTCCAAAAGTAGATAGATGAAATCTATCTTGCTACTCCTTCCCCTTCACCTTGCTCTTGCAAAACTCAGAAAAAGTGGGCTGATTTCTGAATCCATGAGTGTGAGACTCATACTCCTTCAAGAAATCACTAAGGGTTTCTTCCTTAGTCACCTTTCCTCCTCCTTTCATCTCCCTCACATGAATTTTGGGCCTTTGACTGCGTTGTTCATCATGGTGTGTGGTTGCATGCTTACCCTCACCATGTGCAAATCTAGGGCTTCCTTTAGTTTTAAACCCTCTTTGAGATTCTCCATCAATATCCCTCCTAACATTCCTGAAATCTTCATGTGTGCCTTGCATAGATTTGGGAAGAAGACTTGTGAGTATTTTCTTCTCCTTTCTTCCAAGAGATGGATTATCTCTCCTGCTCAACTCCTTATTTCCTTCTAGATGAGAATAGGAAGTGCATGGTTCTTCCTTTTTTGTTTTCTCTTCCTCCTTGGGGAGGTTCTTATTATTTTCAAAAATGGATGATATCGATCTCATCCTCTTCATATTTTTTTCTCTTTATTTGGCTTTGAAGGCCACCGGCTGAGCCAAGAAAGATGCTCTGATACCACTGTAATATTCGTTTTTTAGAAATATCACAAGTCTGTGCCAAAGATGGAATGCGGGGGCATTTACCAGATTTGTCACCTTCTAAAGAAGGGTGAGATATAGAGGCTTTATTTCCCTTTGCAGACTTTGTCTACAGATATGTGAGATTTCCTAGTAGGAATGGCTAGCAACCCAAGCCTGGAAAACTCATTTTCCAGAAATAGAGGCAGCAGGATTTGATCCCTGGTCTGGGATCCTCTCAATATATCTGTCTGGAGCTGAAATCTTGGAGTGGAATCAAAACTAATCCTTCTAGGAGCTTGAGACAAGCCTCCTTCACCTGCTATCTTCAGAAAAGGGCCCAATGAAGAGGGCTGCAACAACACTTTGCTAAACAAAGGAAATGACAACGTTATTTCTAATGAGCCATGTCACATGAATATGAAATCAATATGTAAATATATGTGCAGTAGAAAATGTAGAAAAAATCTTGAGGGATCTCTTACTTAAAGCAAGCCAAAGAATCTCAAGGAGACAATGTACATAAGAATGGAGAAAACACTGCTCACATATTTTATTCCTAATAAGACTGCGTGGTCTATGGGAGGTACTGCAGTAGTAAATATATGAATATGAAATATACAGCAATGTAAGTTCAAATAAATATGGGGGAGCAAGGTTTCAACCCTTGAAAATACAATACAACAATCCTCTAAAAGGATTGGATGAAAACTAGACAAAATGGCATTTTACCAAAATGCCGGAGTTGCTGGGCAGCTGCTGCAACTCAATAGAGACTGGAAATGAAAGGAGATTTCTGAATATGATGCCTTTTCTGAAATAACTCCTTTTTTAAATCCTCTGGATGAAATACTGATCCTTTCATAGAAGATCTCACCACCCACCAAAATGTTGCAACCCTCACTACAAATTCTCTCTAAACTGCTGGAGAATGCTCTTGTCTGAGAAGACAAGCAAAATGATAATCAAAAGCATGAATGAGAATGGCTGCTTCTTTCTCCTTTTAAAAAAGTGAAGGTGCTTTTTCATGGGCCCCACACCTTAGGGTTTCCTCTCTAGAATGATCTCCCTCTCATGCAAACTGCGCTGGCCCACCAAGTGAACCTTATCTTCTTAATCTGCGT
Source organism: Pinus albicaulis (assembly GCA_034641835.2). Lineage (NCBI taxonomy): Eukaryota > Viridiplantae > Streptophyta > Pinopsida > Pinales > Pinaceae > Pinus > Pinus albicaulis. The sequence goes on along the minus strand of CM076582.1, from coordinate 51,464,562 downwards.
AGTCAACTTGGCTTCTTCTAGAAATATCCACCTGCAAATTGTCTCTTTTCACACATGGGGTGTGAAATCCAGTTCTTTATTGACCCCTTTTCACATTATAAGGGTTCCATATTCAGATTTTTATTATCAATGGGTTTTCCTACCCATTTATTCTCCTCCTAACGCAAAAAAAAAAGATTTTAATGTTCCATAAAATTTTGGAACATTACAGACGTAAGAAGTTTTCCTTCCCTTGCAAACGTTGGAGTTGTAAGATGGATTGTGGTACAGGTAATTAATAATTTCCCTTACCGTATCGGGATCAACCCCAATCCTCTGCTTGGAGACAATGAATCCAATAAGTCATCCAGACTCGACAAAAAATATGCATTTATGCAGATTCAGACGGATGTTGTAGAACCTACACCTAGTAAATATTTCTCTAAGATGAGAAAGGTGTTGAGCTCATTTCTTGGAATGAGCATGAAGATCATCCAAGTAAGCTTGAAAAATGTGTTTGATATCGTGAAATGCATAGTCCACGACCCTTTGAAATGTGGCTCCAACATTCTTGAGACTGAATGGGAGTTTTGAAACACAAGTGTGCCCCAAGGACAAATGAAGGCGATATTATGTTGGTCATCCTTTTTAATAGCGATCTAGTTATATCCCGAAAATCCATCCATAAAGGAGAAAGATTCACATCCGACACAATTGTCGATAATCTAATATATAAACAGAGTAGGATAATTGACTTTTGGACATGCAGCATTCAGATCATGAAAATTGACAAACACTTGGATGGTGCCTTCTTTCTTATCTACGGGAACTAGATTGGAGACCCATTATGTTAAAGGAAAGTGATATATGAAACCAACATGTAAGAGTTTTTTGACTTCTATCTTGATAACTGTGGCTTTGCAATGGTGGACAGGTTAGAGCCTCTGCCAGACAAGCTTGGAATTTTCATAAATCTTGATTTCATGCTCGATTATAGAAGGATCTATTTCAGGAATTTTGTCGTAATTCCAAGCGAAAACATCACGAAACTCCTTAAAAAGGGATGTGAAGCATGCAATTTCCTCTAGACTGCAATCTTCTCCAATATGTATATTTTCCACAATACCCATTTTGACCGAGATATCTATGAGCATAGTCTTAGAAATATTTCCCATGTTTCCTTCTGCAACGATAGTTTGAAAAGTCATATATGCGGATGGAACGATCTCAAGTGGGTTAAAAGGCGGGATTTTCATAATGTCCACGTATGAATCAGACATCAAAGCGCAGTGGGGAAAATCATCCCAAGGTCATTCTTCTAGAGACATGATCTCTCAAATAGCTTCGTCTGAGGGTAGGACTGTTGGATGGATAAGTCATTCTTGCGGACAAGACAGACCTCCCAAGTGTCCTACGGACAGCTAGCAACAAACAGACAAATGAAAACTATTTTCTCTAGATACTGTTTGATTTGGAATTAACTATAACAGGGTTTTGGAAACCTACTTGTAGTCCAACGCTGATATTCTTTATAGTAGCTTGAAGAAATTCATCGTCAAGGATCTGCAATCACAAACACAAGAAAATATCAAAAGCACTTGCATAGTAAAAATTAATTCATGAATCAAACTGTTGGGAATCACGATTGTCGTTAGACCAAAACCCACAGGTGTTAGTCAACGATCGCATCGCCAGAGATAAGGATCCACGAGAGGTGGTTATTCCATGTCACGAAACACACGGGGAGTGTTGGTTTATCTAATGTCCAACAATCTCCCCCCCAACGCGAGCCGGGTGTGTATCGAACTCGTGACCTATGATCTGATACCACTTGTTGGGAACCATGATTTCCGTTAGACCAAAACCCGTAGGTGTTAGTCAATGATCGCATCGCCAGAGATAAGGATCCACGAGAGGTGGTTAGTCCATGTCATGAAACACACGGGGAGTATTGGTTTATCTAATGTCCAACACAAAAATCTATCAAGATTATCAAGGAATTCAAGAAATGAGATAATTAATTAAATAACCCATTGATAAAACATGATAAACAAGCTATTTAACTAAAGAACTCATTGAGAAAACGGTATTCATTCGTATTATCTTTGATGAAGAAGAGCCTTACAACCGTGTCCGCCTTTTTGTCGTACAGGCCTTCCTGGGGTCCGGAACAGGCATTTCCTTTACTATGACAAGATTTACACTCTCTCAGCTAAAATGCACATGGGTGTGTAATCATTCCCACATAATGATTAGTTAAGAGAGTATGAGTCTCTACAACATTTCTCCTCAAAAATTCTCAAAGTCAAACTCACTAACTCTAACCTTTGAAGCTGCACTATGGTTTCAATTTATAGGAAAAGAGAGGAGGTTATGGTTCCACATAAGAAGGTATAGAATGCTCTTTTTAAGGGATTGGACTTCATAAATCAAGGGGTAGGCTCCCATAATGGAGGAATGAACATACATGATAGGAGCGAACCTTCGACCGGATAATTGCTTCTAGAAGCTTCCAGATTTGACTGCTGGGTTTCCAAATGTTACTTTTCGCCTTTGTTTTAACTTTTACAGGGGTCTGAACCCTTAATGAATAAAAAGTGTGTTTAGCTCTGCATGATTTATAGAAAAAAGGTGCAGCACCGTAGGAAATGTTAAGAGAAAGTGCGGTACAAGTGTTTTTCAGACTTTTATGAGCTTTTCTCTCAATTTCAAGGCTTGATTTTAGGAACTTTGATGTTGTAGACTTCCAAGGGAGTACTAAAACGTCATGGTGACAAATTTCAGTGTAACAAATTCCCCCCTAAAGTGCGAAGTTTGAGAGCATTCAAATTTTGAACCCTTAGTTAAACTGAGAGGGGGGGGGGGGGGCGAATCAGTTTAACACATTCATGGACTTTTAAACTTTTTCTTTAACACTTTTTTACACCTTCATTTCATGTTCAACTTAATATGTGAGTAATCTTAGAATGTGAGCAGCAAGCATTAATATAATGTAACAATAGACTTAATATGAGAGTAGCAAGTATTAAGCAGATGATATAAACCATATCAACACATAAACATCATGCACAAAGACACCAGATATAAGTGGAAACCCATAAAGGGAGAAAACCACATCTTGTTATTGTTGTGATGCAAAGGCAAGTTCCAACTCCCTCTCACCACTTTTTTTCTGTAGGCACCAACCTACAGGAGGCTCCAACCTCAATTCTGCAAGCTACAACTTGCAAGGAAGCTCCAACTCCCATCAATTTTCTGCAGGCACCAACCTACAGGAGGCTGCAACCTCAGTCAGCTACAAATGGCATTTAATCAAGCTACAACTTGATGTGGAAGCACCAAATCCCATATATTTTTTGCAGGCACCAACCTACAGGAGGCTCCAACCTCAGTCAACTACAACTGACAACTATCAAGCTTCAACTTGATAGGGAAGCTCCAACTTCCTCAATTTATCAAAAGAAATGTTTGCTAATTTACCTCAGATATAAACTCTGTTCTGTACCATATTCACTGTCGTGTATCAGTCTTCATATCTGCCTTATATCATTTCTGCATCTTCTCAGATTCACTATCAGTTCTTCCTTCTTCTCTGCCTCACTTCTTCATTTCTGCATCCTCTAACTTTTCACTGCATCTCGTTCTGCTCCTCCATCTTTATCTTCTCTACCTCAATTTTCCAAAATCTGCATTCTCTCTTCTTACTCTCTCTAACCTCTTGCAGCTTTCTTATTTTATTCAAATCTCTTCAATTCTGCTGCACACTCTCTTCTTCTCTCACTTTGTTTTAGTCAACCTTCTCCCCTCGGATATTATCCTATTTTATACAAACTAGCTTCATGGCTGTTTGTATTCTACTGGGAATTCAAAATGGACAACCATGTCTCTTTGCCTTCTGCCTTCTCATCTCTTTTATCCGCTCATTCAAAAAATATAACTGTAGGTACCAATTTATCATTACAGTGGGATATTTGTTTTTCCTTTGCATACTTGCCTTTGCATCACAAACAATATAAAAAAAAATCATTTACATTCAATTACTATGAAAACTCCAGCTCACTCATTCAGCCTCTTGGTTCATTGTGCATTTGTCTTTTCTTTGACAGTGTCTTTGTCCCTTTCGGCTTTGTTTGTTTCCCTATTCACTGTCACTGGGTAACAACCATCTGTCATACATATGTAACTGTGTTGTTTATATCAAGCTAATTGATTCTCGGCACAATAATAAAAAGATGTTTTGATATGTGCACTACCGTGGTGTAACTACTATGTATCTATAACAGCGCCTTTTATATATAACACAACTTCAGCTCTCGGCATAATAGTAAAATCCTGTTTAACATATAAAATTCCCTTTCAGGCCCACCATCTGAACTTTATTTTGTGCTCCGATGCGATGAGTCTCCTCTGATGATTTCCGATTGCGATTACACCCTTTGCAATTGTTCTGATGCGATTAATTGCAATCGAAAACTTCATTGGTATGTTCCACTACTCTACATTCGTGCCAATGCGATGGCCCCACACTACATAGATATATATGTTCTCCAGCGGAATGTAAATACCCATGAATTCACTTTAGCGAATGCCCAGCACACACCTCATTTTCTATAAGTTTTGAATTTAGCACAATATATAAATATATCATTATAGGGGAATATCATTTCCTTGAACAATTATAACCAAGCTTGTTTCTCACTTTAGAATTTCCATTTCACCTTAGAAAGACCATAAACGACAAAAATATAAGAAAGAGGTTATCTTGCACATATAGTGCGCCGCACTTCATCAGCTTACGATTCCCGGATTGACAAATTAAATGCAGCAATTTAGGACACACTAAATTGACCAAACAATCACCATGTATGCATATTCCCCGAGTCAAGAGTTATAAACATTAACATAAGGGGTCTATTCCATTTAATTAATAGAATATCATATATCCGGGCCCACTTGCCACTCTTTCCGATGCTATACATTACTCCTTGACTTCTTTCGATTGCGATTGATCGCAATCGCAATTTCCATTTGAAGTATCGACATTCCAATGTTCCGATGCTCCGATTTTGATGATTCACTGTTTACCGGAACTCAACCTTACATAAATCATAGTTTATAAGCCCATCGGGTCTGGGACTTCATCGCAATCGCAATCTTGGCTTGCTTCGATGCGATGGATTACTGTTCACTCAATTGTGTCGATGCGATGAGTCACAATTGAATTCTTCCGATTGCGATTGGATCCTTTGCGATGGTTGTGATGCGATTAATCTCAATCGCAGCTTTCAATATTATGCTCCGATGTTCTTCCCTTACTCCGATGTGATTGATCCCTTTGCGATCGATCCGATGTGATTTAATCACAATTGCATCCTTCAGTAGTGCGGTGCGATGAACAAAGGGTCCCACTCAAATAAAATCTCTGGAACTCAAACATATATGAATCGTAGTTTGTAAGCCCATCAGGTCTAGTTCTTCAATCGCAATCGCAATCTTTTGATAACAAGTTCCGCTGCCAACTTTTCTCCGAAGAAATTGGGTGAGGGTCCCACTTTATGGTACTTTGGTTCTTTTTTTAAAAGGCGCTATACTTATATAAAGCACTGCATATATATATGCTTCCTCTTCCGCCTTTAGTGTAACCTCCGGCTGGGTAATGATTCTCGGAATAAGGTTTATATATATACTTTTCCACTTGGGTTAAGATTCCTAGAATATTATGTATCCTCCCGCCTGGGTTATGATTCCTGGAATTGTGTTTATGTATCCTCCGACTTGGGTAACTATTCTCGGAATTTTATGTATGGGGGGGTCCCACCCTACACATGCATGTTTTCGGTCAACATAGTATTAAGTCTTTCACTTAGACTAAAACCCAGCATTAATGTATATATACATTTATATAACCTCTCGGGCTCCAGAGTTATCTTAACTCGCCTTCACTGTTGCTTTGTAAGGTTCTGCTCCCTTTTGGCTCAGGGTTCCATTCAACGCTTCAACATTTTATTGTAATTAACTCTGCCTACGACTGTGCACTAAGCCACTCCAATTCATGACTCTGCTCTTGAATTACTTCTAGTCCACACCATTCATGAGGCTGCCTTTCTGTTTTTTTTTATTCTTGGCTCACCTTATCACTCCACCATTCGATCGCCCATCAAGCCCATTTGTCAGTCCTCCATACAATATCTGCAATGATATCTCAAGGAGCTATCCCCAAACCTCACAGCTCTTACGAATTCCTCAATCTCATATTCTCGCCCTTACATACTGAAGGCAATTCAAACCCACATTTTGTTCAACCAATTTTATTCAAACTTTTCCGGTGGTTCTGTGGAACGTTGTCCCTTTGGATCGACCTTCCTTTCACACATATTAAGTCTTACCACAGGGTTGTATTCTTCAATCAAATTCTATGCCATACAAACTCAATTAAAGAATAATTGCTCAATAATTCATCTGCAAACTATATTAAACCCCTGTATTAAGCTCCTTCAGGCCCTTCCAATATTCAATTCTCTGTCTCTCCAGTTATGCTATTAAATGGCCCCCTTCTACTATCCTCACTACTCTGCAGCACCACCTCATCTATCTCCTGCTGCCTTTGTTCCTTCTATGCTGCCTATGCCTCCTCTCTGCTGCCTCTGCTACTTGTCTTATGCTCTCTTTTCTGCCTCTGCTACTTCTTTGCTACCTCTGCTGCCTCTCCAGATCTCTAATCACATGACCCTTCTACAACTGCCTTTGCTTCATGTCTCATGCTCTCTGCTGCTCGACTGTTTCTCTGCCTCTACTAATTCTTTGACTGATGCTTCTCCTTACTTCTCTTTTTGCTGTCTCTGCTACCTCTCTTTTTGTTTCCTCTGCTCCTTGGCTGATGTTTCAGGTGCTCCTCCTTTGTGCTCCTTTGCCATCAATGACAACATTTCCATTAGTCTCCCCCTTTGGCATTGATGGAAACACATCCACCAATAATCCAATGCTTCCTCTGCCTATCTTCTTTTCCTCCCCCTTTGACATCAATGGCAAAGGGTTGCACATCTCTCAGTGCAGATTCTATCTCTACATTTCCTCTCTCTGAGATGTGTTTAGGCCTTCTTCTTCTGACTTTGTACCCTGCTACTCCAAACTGGTGTAAAAGAGTTGTTGAGAGAACACTTTTGAGGATTATTGATCTTGAATGTACCCTACAAGTTGATACAATCCCAAAGCACTGACTCCTTTCACTTGTATAAAGCTGAAAGTGAGGATAATGACACTTCATAGAACACTTTGTACCAGCTTTATCTAATCAGGGATGCATCACTGGATTAAACCTAAAATACTGAGAATGCTTCAAATATACTTCAGTCTCTATCTGACGTAGTGCACCAATACATCTATGTTGAGGAAGATTGTGAATGGAATATGTCTTCTTCTGCAATACTCATCTGTAGTATAGCATTTGTTCAATTTTGATGAAGCCAATATGTCTTTTATAGCTGTGATTCATCTGTACTGCCTGTTGTTTGTAATCTGTGCTAGACTACTGACAGGGATAATACACTTAAAGAATGAAAGGTCCTTGTTTCTGTTGTAAAAAATGAATCAAACCAGAGCTTACAACTTATTGTAAGAATAGAAAATATCTTTCAATATTAGAGGCCAAATGACTTTCCTTCTTGTACAATGTATTTCCAAAATAAACCCTTCAATGTATTGGTCAGTTTCACTTATGAACCATGTAATTTTATTTATGACATAATGGGGTATGTATGTCAATAATTAATCTCTCTTTAAAGGTGGATTACTAGAAATTCCTTTCTGTTGAAGTATGCTTGTGATAAATCAGTACCTTTTCACAGTTTTATGAAAGTTCTTAAGAAAAGAGGCCTTGAATTTATATATGTACTGACTTCAGAAGGGAATGCAATCGTATATAGAAAAATATATTGTTTCGAAGTTTAATATAATGCTTCAAGTGTAAACAAAATACTGATCCTTTAGCTCTGCTATTGACCTTTTCATGCTAAATGAAGAATCCAGATAACACTGGGAATACTACCTTGATGTACTTTTTCCATAATCCCTTGATCCTGAGGACCTGTACCATATTTATGCTCCGCTGATAACACTTAGTATTCTGTTGATAGTCATGTTGTGTGTACCTAAATACCAATTGATGCTTCTTTGATAAATCATGCAGAGATTTCACTTCAGCTTGCACATTAAGCCATAATTGATACATCCTTCATAAATTCTATTATTGAGCTTTCCACTGTCCACACCAGCAATCATCAATATATTGAATCTGATCTTGGAATTATTTACCATTCTTCTTTTTCTGTCAACTAAATAATCTTCTTCCTCTATAGTTCTTTGTTAGAGGAATTTTCTTGTCCCTTCATGATCTTATAGTTGTTCTCATTCTAAGGTGCTCTTCTTAGACTAATTTCATGGGGTCTATATATGAACTGCTCTCCCCCTGGGTTGTTCCTTCATATTTGTCACTGGATGGATTTTTTCTTTCCTTCCTAGAGCAGCTCCTCCTGAGACTATGGAGGATTCATTATGTTATTGAGATAATAGGCTCCCCCTTTCTCTTTTATTTCCATACTTTATTAGGGTTCTTCATAATGTCTGTACTTCTTATAAATTCATAGTTTTGTTTGATTTGCTTTGTTTCCATCATATGTCTAGAGTTATTTAATATATATGGCAGTTTACAGTCCTTTGCTTTGTGGCCAAGCTTGAGGCATATATAACATCTTATTTTATCAAAGTATATTTGAGTTGATGTATACTATTTCATTCCCCTTTTTGAACATACTTTACAATCAACATATTTATGTCCAAATTCATTGCATGCATAACAGTAGCCATGGAAATGATTTGTGTACCTAGTGGAAGATTGTCCTTGCCATTTTCTTGCTTGAAGTAGTCTTCTCATTTGTTGCATCTTTTGCTGGTAATCATTGATTCTCTTTGTCTTGCAATGTGCTGCATCATGTCCTGGTTTGTGGCAGGAGAAACAAGTGATATTTTTCATAGGAGGAATGAACCTCCTTTGACATCTTCCAAATTTATTCAATTTATATTCAGGAGTGTGAGAGCCCTTTCCAGCTGACTGTTTCATCCTTTCATTCTCTGTACTACCATGTTGCTTCTTGATTCTATTTTTTTCTTCACAAATCCTGTTCTGGCTGGCTTCTATTTTTGTAGGAATCTATTGAGTTGCTTCACTATCCTTTACTGCCTTTACAAAAATGATTTTATTGTTATCTTCTACCTTGGACTTACTGGTTTCTCCTTCATATCCTATCCCAGTCTTTATGAAAGGTGACCTTTGAGCATTTAGTATTTGGTCCAGCTGTCCAGAGCTTTTCATTTGAGGAGTATTCATTAATAAATCTCTTTGGGCCTTTTCTAATTTCTTTCTTAGGCTCACTACTTCTTCTTCCAATTTTTCACATTCCAAATTTTTCTCTCATTTGTTGCAGCAGAGTGTCTTCTACTTTCTTTGCCTCCTCAAGCTGTGTCTTCAGGCTAATAATTTCTTTCCTATCTTCATATTGTTTCTCATCACATATTTGTACCAATTTCTTAAGGTGTTTGTTTTCATTCTTCAATTTTTCTATTTCAGTCAGAGCTGTGTCAAGTTTGGCTTTTTCTTCAGCTGCAATTTCTTCATGGCTCTTACTACCATTCACACTAGAAGGTACCTCATTTGATTGAACATCTTCTTTTTGACATGAATTTCTCTTTTTCTTAATTCTCTTCTCCTTATTGACAATGCAATCCTCAGTGTCTACTCCATGCATGAAATGTAGTTTGTCTCATATTTCTTTTGCTGAATTTATATCCATTATTAACTCAAGATCCTTGTTATGAAGATTTTTATATATCACACATTTTGCCTTGGCATTCCTCTGTTTTTCTTTCACCGTGGGGGAGTCTATGCAGTAACCATCACAAACAAGCTTCCATACCTCAGGTTCATAAGTCAATAATCCTATTTTAACCTTATCTCTCCATTCAAGAAAGTTTGTTGTATTTAGCACAGGTACATTTTGATAGTCCATGACTCGACTAGATCTCCTTCAAGCTATTAAGCTTACACCAAAGGAACCTGGCTCTGATACCAATTGTTGAACCCTTAGTTAAACTGAGAGGGGGGGGGGTGAATCAATTTAACACATTCATGGACTTTTAAACTTTTTCTTTAACACTTGTTTACACCTTCATTCATGTTCAACTTAATATGTGAGTAATCTTAGAATGTGAGCAGCAAGCATTAATATAATTTAACAGTAGACTTAATATGAGAGTAGCAAGTATTAAGCAGATGATATAAACCATATCAACACATAAACATCATGCACAAAGACAACCAGATATAAGTGGAAACCCATAAAGGGAGAAAACCACATCTTATTATTGTTGTGATGCAAAGGCAAGCTCTAACTCCCTCTCACCACTGTTTTTCTGTAGGCATCAACCTATAGGAGGCTCCAACCTCAATTATGCAAGCTACAACTTGCAAGGAAGATCCAACTCCCATCAATTTTCTGCAGGCACCAACCTACAGGAGGCTCCAACCTCAGTCAGCTACAACTGACATTTTATCAAGCTACAACTTGATGTGGAAGCACCAACTCCCATCTATTTTCTACAAGCACCAACCTACAGGAGGCTCCAACCTCAATTCTGCAAGCTACAACTTGCAAGGAAGCTCCAACTCCCATCAATTTTCTGTAGGCACCAACCTACAGGAGGCTCCAACCTCAGTCAGCTACAACTGACAGCTATCAAGCTTCAAATTGATAGGGAAGCTCCAACTTCCTCAATTTATCAAAAGAAATGTTTGCTGATTTACCTCAGATATCAGTTATGTTCTGTACCATTTTCACTGCTGTGTATAAGTCTTCATATCTGCCTTATATCATTTCTGCATCTTCTCAGATTCACAATCAGCTCCTCCTTCTTCTCTGCCTCACTTCTTCATTTCTGCATCCTCTAACTTTTCACTGCATCTCATTCTGCTCCTCCTTCTTTATCTTCTCTGCCTCAATTTTCCAAACTCTGCATTCTCTCTTCTTACTCTCTCTAACCTCTTGCAACTTTCTTATTTTCTTCAACTCTCTTCAATTCTGCTGCACACTTTCTTCTTCTCTCACTTTGTTTTCGTCAACCTTCTCCCCTTGGATATTATCCTATTTTATACAAACTAGCTTCATGCCTATTTTTATTCTATTGGGAATTCGAAATGGACAACCATGTCTCTTTGCCTTCTACCTTCTCATCTCTTTTATTCGCTCATTCAGAAAATATAACTGTAGGTACCAATTTATCATTATAGTGGGATATTTTTTTTTCCTTTGGATACTTGCCTTTGCATCACAAACAATATAAAACAAAATCATTTACATTCAATTACTATGAAAAATCCAGCTCACTCATTCAACCTCTTGGTTCGCTGCGCATTTGTCTTTTCTTTGACTGTGTCTTTGTCCCTTTCGGATTTGTTTTTTTCCTTATTCACTGTCATAGGGTAATGGCCATGTGTCATACATATGTAACTATGATTTTTATATCAAGCTAATTGATTCTCGGCACAATAATAAAAAGACGTTTTGATATGTGCACTGCCGTGGTGTAACTACTATGTATTTGTAACAGCGCCTTTTATATATAACACAACTTCAGCTCTCAGCATAATAGTAAAACCCTGTTTAACATATAAAATTCCCTTTCAGGCCCACCATACGAAGTTTGTTTTGTGCTTCGATGCGATGAGTCTCCTCTGATGATTTCCGATTGCGATTACACCCTTTGCAATTGTTCCGATGCGATTAATCGCAGTCGCAAACTTCATTGGTATGTTCCACTGCTCTGCCTTCGTGCCGATGCGATGGACCCACACTGCATAGATATATATGGTCTCCAAAGGAATGTAAAGACCCATGAATTCACTTTAGCGAATGCCCAACACACACCTCATTTTCTATAAGTTTCGACTTTAGCACAATATATAAATATATCACCATGTATGCATATTCCCGGATTCACGTGTTATAAACATTAACATAAGGGATCGATTCCATTTAATCAATAGAATATCATATATCTGGGCCCACTTGCCACGCTTTCCGATGCTACATTACTCCTCGACTTCTTCCGAATGCGATTGATCGCAATCGCAATTTCCATTTGAATGTATCAAAATTCCAATGTTTCGATGCTCTGATTCCGATGATTCACTGTTTACCGGAACTCAACTTTACATGAATCATAGTTTATAAGCCCATCGGGTCCGGGACTTCATCGCAATCGAAATCTTGGCTTGTTTCTATGCGATGGATTACTGTTCACTCAATTGTGCCGATGCGATGAGTCACAATTGAATTCTTTCGATTGCGATTGGATCCTTTGCGATTGTAGCGATGCGATTAATCGAAATCGTAGCTTTCAATATTATGCTCCGATGTTCTTCCCTTACTCCAATGCAATTGATCCCTTTGTGATCGATCCAATGCTATTTAATCAAAATCGCATCCTTCAGCGGTGCGGTGCGATGAACAAAGGGTCCCACTCAAATAAAATCTATGGAACTCAAACATATATGAATCGTAGTTTATAAGCCCATCGGGTCTGGTTCTTCAATCGTAATCGCAATCTTTTGATAACAATTTCCGCTGCCAACTTTTCTCCAAAGCGATTGGGTGAGGGTCCAACTTTATGGTACTTTGGTTCTTTGTTTAAAAGGCGCTATAATTATATAAAGCACTGCATATATATATGCTTCCGCTTCTGCCTTTAGTGTAACCTCCGGCTGGGTAATGATTCTCGGAATAAGGTTTATATATATACTTTTCCGCTTGGGTTAAGATTCCTGGAATATTATGTATCCTCCCGCTTGGGTTACGATTCCCGGAATTGTGTTTATGTATCCTCCGGCTTGTGTAACGATTCTCAAAATTTTATGTATGGGGGGGTCCCACCCTACACATGCATGTCTTCGGTCAACATAGTATTAAGTCTTTCACTTAGACTAAAACCAGGCATTAATTTATATATACATTTATATAACCTCTCATGCTCCAGAGTTATTTTAACTCGCCTTCACTGTTGCTTTGTAAGGTTCTGCTCCCTTTTGGCTCAAGGTTCCGTTCAACATTTCAAAATTTTATTGTAATTAACTCCGCCTAAGATTGTGCACTAAGCCACTCCAATTCATGACTTTTCTCTTGAATTACTTCTGGTACACACCATTCATGAGGCTGACTTTCTATTTTGTTTTATTCTTGGCTCACCTTATCACTCCACCATTCGATCACCCATCGAGCCCATTCGTCAGTCCTCCATACGATATTTGCAATGATATCTCAAGGAGCTATCCCCAAACCTCACAGCTCTTTCAAATTCTTCAATCTCATATTCTCGCCCTTACATACTGAAGGCAATTCAAACCCACATTCTATTCAACCAATTTGATTCAAACTTTTCTGGTGCTTCTGTGGAACACTATCCCTTTGGATCGACCTTCCTTTCACACATATTAAGTCTTACCACAGGGTTGTAGTCTTTAATCAAATTCTATGCCATAAAAACTCAATTAATGAATAATTGCTCAATAATTCATCTGAAAACTGTATTAAACACATTTATTAAGCTCCTTTAGGCCCTTCCAATCTTCACTGCTCTATCTCTCCAGTTCTGCTATTAAATGGCCTCCTTATACTATCCTCACTACTCTGCAGCACCACCTCATCTGTCTCCTGCTGCCTTTGTTCCTTCTATGCTGCCTCTGCCTCCTCTCTGCTGCCTCTGCTACTTGTCTTATGCTCTCTTTTCTGCCTCTACTACTTCTTTGCTACCTCTGCTGCCTCTCCAGATCTCCAATCACATGACCCTTCTACAACTTCCTCTGCTTCATGTGTCATGTTCTCTGCTGCTCGACTGTTTCTCTGCTACTACTTCTTTGGCTGATGCTTCTCCTTACTTCTCTTTTTGTTGTCTCTGCTACCTCTCTTTTTTCTTCCTCTGCTTCTTGGCTGATGTTTCAGGTGCTCCTCCTTTGTGCTCCTTTGTCATCAATGACAACATTTCCAACATCAAAGAGTGATGTGCTTTATCATTTCAAGGATTAGCCTGTGGACAACCCAGTTAGAACCCTGTAAAAACATTCAATGAAAAACATATATATATATATATATATATATATATATATATATATATATATATATATATATAATTACTAAGGTAGGCATTCCCATACTCAGATCAAAAACTAACTAACTTGTTCTGATACAGAAATGATTTTAATATAACATCACTATTGTAGACATAGCATGGACGCAACCATATGTCTTGAATAGTCTACTGCATAATGAATAATAAAACTCCTCATAGCGTGGATGGTGGAAACTAGATCCAGGGTCTTGATTTTAGCTACTCAAACTAGTACGATTCTATCCATGTGATTAAATGTGTTGAAGTCGAACATGGTAGAATCCACTTGATTACCAGTCAATGATGTGAATTGTTAACAAGTGTGAGAGAAACCACCAATAATGAAAATGGCTCTCAAATTACTCAGTACAATCCATAAAATGTGAATAAGTGATTTGAAGTCGAACATTTCACGAAATCATTCGATCGAAGGTCGATGATGCAACCTGTCGTCGAAGGTGAGAAACCTGCCATTAAGGCGTGTAGATTCCAAGGTACTGACGGATTCTAGATCAACTTCCTAGATGATAAGCTGTCATCGATAGAAAGTGATCTGTCATAAGAAAGCTCACAACATGAAACCATAGATCAAGTTTTGAAGAATTTTTTTTCAAGGACTGACTCAAGGATGGTCAACGCAAATGGATATAAATGTTTGCAGATGAATGGTTTGTTTGATTGTCCTCTTGAACACATAACCACACTGCAGATGGTTTTGTGACAGTTGCCCTAAGCTAATACCCAGAAACTAGCTGAATACCTTCAACTGGTTTGATTTACTGATAGGCAAGGGATTTTCCCAACCCAGGTAGAAGTGTGACAAAAAGTGTCGTGTTCAAGAGTGGTTTACTAATTTTAAATAAAAGTGTAACAAATGAATTCGTTTTCTCCCTTTTCCCCCACCATTTATAGCAAGTACCTCTTTATTTTTGACAAGCTTGAGGAGGATAACATTTTCTTGTTTATAAGCTCATCCTTCGGATGAGTCCAACTTAGTTTAAAATGGAACCCTAAGAAGGAGTGTTCCGTTCCTGTTTTTAATAGATAGGTCCTTTACTGTTAAATTTTAATGAGTCCAGTATAGGAGAAACTCGGTGTTTTTCATTTTTAGGGAGTCAAAAGAAAAAACATAAGAAAACTCCATGGGTGTACTTTTTCGTAAATTTAGTCTCTCAAGCCCGAAAAAGGATAAAAAAATACATGAGAGAACTCTATTGACCATGATTAGTCAATGTATACATTTTTCGTAAATATTCCATTTCAATCGGGAAAAGGGGTAAACTTATACTGAAGGAACGACTATTCATTTTCTTCAACGAGTTCGAATAGTCAAGTACTCGGCGATATTTTCATCTTTAGAGAGTATGAAAAGGGCTTAAAATAGGACTCCATGGTTTCACTTTTTCGTAAATTTTAAAGAGCCCAAAAAAGTGATAAAAGTATACTCTTCGTAAAAAATGACCATTTCACCTGAAAAATCTGGTATTCTGCACAAAAACTCAAAAAATTTAACGTACCTGGTTCAATAATAAAAATATTTTGAAAAACCATATTTTTAAAGTGAAAAATAAACAAATTTAAATTTCATTTATTCAAAAAAACTTATAAAAAGGAGTTTTCCAAATTCACTTTTACCATTTGAGTTCAGAGTGAAGATTTGAGAGCTTGTGGCAAAAAACGCTCCAGAGAAGATTCTGGACAAACTGACTATTGAAATCAAAAATCGTCTGCTCCAGGTAATCCACATCCTCTTTTCTTTGATTTTCATCTATTCGTTTCCTTAATTTATGGTTTAAAATTCATTTTTGAAGAGGAAATAGGTTCAAAATTCTGCCCTCAAGGGTCCGCAGGAAAGACACACGGTACCTGTGGACCCCGAAATTTTCTTACAAAGAAAAATGCCGTGGCCCTGCACTTTTAGCACAGAGCCCGTTCGGAGCTATGCACTGTCTCTGAACATAAAGTGAGGGGGCACCATGAAGAATTTAAAAACATAATTTCTTCCAAAATTACCCAAAATTTTTGTTTTAAAATGATTCTAATCTTTCATTTTTCTCATTGTAGGATATTTACAATGCTCATCTGGCGGGAACGTGAACATGAGGAGGTGGATGAAGCTGCAATGATTCATATACCTACATTACAAGCTCTAAAAGCATCTGGGTTATTCAAATTCTAGGCTATCAGCGACATGAGAGCTTAAGTAGACCTTCTCACTTGGTTGGTAAACAAGTGGGATGTTCAGGACCAATGTTTCGTGATTGGAGGCAACCGGCTCGAAATTGAGCTGGAGGACATATATTTTTTGACTGGTTTGTCTAAGAGAGGAGAAACACTTTCTCTATTTGGGGCTAGAATAGGTGGCCAATATGTTGCTAGCCTGCAATTAGAGTTCTGCAATGATGAGGCTAATCCAAAAGACAAACGGATTGATATTAAAACTATCACTCATCCTGAATTAAAAGTGATTTGATTTACCGTTACCAAGTTATGTGGAAGTGCAGCTTTGCATGTGGCTACTAGATCTCAAATGCGGATTGCAGTGGACTGCTTCCGAGGCACTATATTCAACTGGTGCGAGGCAGTGTTGGCTAATGTCAAAGGCCAACTAACTAGAGAAAAGAACGGGAAGTTAAATAACTTTGAATATGGATCTATCGTGGTTACTTTTGCTTTAGAGAGGATTCCTCTATTACCCCTGCAAAATATTCCTGTTGATGACGGTAGAGTCCAAGAGCCTCGGATGGTTCGAAGGGTTGCTTTTATGGCCCATCATAGTGAGGGGACAGAGATTCTTCGATTTCCTTCGGCTTATTTTCGTTGGTTAGAACACAACTCTTTGTATTAGAGGACTTTCATTATGTTGGGATGGATTACCGAGGAGATCAACATATGCCACTTCCTCCAGGAGCTCAGTGGGATGAGTCAAGTAAAAAAAATCTCTTTGACACGCTCTAATTTCTAATTTTTTTTTTTTTTTAAATCATCCAAAACTGATAACAAAAATTTCAATTGCAGATGTGGGTCCACGTCGACCAGCCACTCTCCACCCCTTTTATAGGAGGCAAAGGGATGAAGCTACAATAGTACCACCACAGGATTATACAGCATAAATCCTGACTGATTTGGAACACCATTTAGAGCGACTGACTCTGGACATCCCAGAGACTTCTATAGATGACATTCCTCTTCGCTTACAGAGATATGTCCTTGGTGTTCTTGGACCATTCAGGAGATTCCTGAGTAGAGTGGCATGAGTTGTAGTATACTATCATGATCATTACCATGGATATTGGATGGTCGATTTTATAGAATCATATCATTTTTTTTATCACTTTTTTCCTGATCATAAGGTGTTTTGAACTTATGATTGCGGACGATGTACTATTTTTTGAAACACTACTCTATGCTATGATATACTACTATTTTCAGTTACCTATCCAACATGTTATCAAATGTTGATTTACTGCTTTTATTATCGCAAATGCCTATTAATCACACTAGAAGCTATTGCATCTGCTAATGTGTTTAAATTTCTTGGAATGTGTTGATACTCAATATAATCAAATTCTCGTTCCAAGAGACGAACTCTTAAAAATAATCTTAACAACACTGGGTTTATAATTGCATATACTTGATTTAATTGTAATACAACGAGTTCAAAATCTAACCTAACGATCAAACTACGAATTCCAAATGAAATGGATTCAGACAATAACTCAATAACTGTGCTATATTATGCAATATTGTTTGTCGTTTGACCGAGGCTTACCCCTTGCATAGATATTAACTTGTCAGTGGGTGAATAAATAACCCAGGCTGCAGAAGAGATGTTCCGTGTACTATGACAAGTGCCATTAGCAAAACCAATGTATGTTTGAAAAGACGTTGACATCTGCAATATCAAGAGTAATCCAGATAAGTAGGAATAGTAGTAAAAGCACACCTAAACTAGGCACATGTTTCTAATCTACAGCGCACCAACTAAAAAATAACTAATATACATGAAAGATCTCCACACAAGAATCAAGCATAATATCTCTTCAGATAAAACCCATTTTTGGGTTTACCTAAAGAGACCCCGTCAAAATCAATCAATTCATAGGCCCCTTTTGCAAGTTGTCGCTTGACAATATAAGGACCATGCCACATGGATTTGAATTTCCCAGCCCCTAGCTTATCGTTAGCTTGATCATAAAGCAAGACTAGGTCTCCTTCTAAAAAAATCCGAGGTGTAACCTTCCTATCATACTGAGCTTTCATTCATTTCACACGAGTCTCAATGGCTAGTGCAGCGGTGCACCGATTCTCATCTAATTGAGCTAAGTATAAAAAATGTTTCTCCTCTTCATAAGTGGCCGGTAGTAACTCTATGGCTAGTTGGAGTGATGGTATCTCGCATTCAATGGGTAATACCGCTTCTAAACCGTAAACCAGTTGAAAAGGGGTAAAACCTGTCAATGTTTTTGCTGAGGTTCGATATGCCCAAAGTGCTGAAAAGAGCACGGTATGCCAATTCGACTTATGGATTCCAATGATTCGTTTGGTCATGGTGACTAAAAATTTATTGATAGCTTCAACCAGACCATTTTCCTATGGGTAATATGGTGTAGAACTGTCATGGCGCAGGCCAAGTTGATCAGTCAATTCAGTCATCATGATGTTTCGAAAATGGCTCCCATGATCAGTAATTATCACTTGGCGTACACCAAAATGAGAAATGACATGATTGAACACGAAAGTAGCTGTATTTTTTCCATCTTCCGCAAATGTAGTCATCGCCTCGGCCCATTTGGTAAAATAATCTACTGCTAGAATAATATACCCATGCCCCCCAGCTGAGTGAGGGTTACATGTAATGAAGTAAATGCCCCATTTTGTAAAAGGATCGACATAAATTATAGGGTGAAGAGGAGTAGGTGGTGCACGCATTTTTCTATCGAATATTTGACAATTATGACATTTTCAGACCGCATAAATACAATCTTTAAATAAGAACAGCCAGAAATAACCTGCGCAGAATATCTTTTGGGCAGTGACGTACCCAGACATATGACCGCCACATGCTCCAGAGTGATAGTCATTTAAAACCTTTTCGGCTTCTTCATTCATGAGACAACGTTGAAAAATAGAGTCCGCACCACGACGGTATAGTGTGTCGCCAAAAATATGATATTGTTGAGACTGGAAATGGATTTTACGTCGTTGTGACCGTGAAATTTCGGGCCGAAAAGATTGGGTCTAAAGATAAACAATGATATCTCCATACCAAGGATCAATGGTGCTAATAAGAAACAAGGATTTGTCTGCGATTGGTTGTTCCGCCACAGTTTATGTATTAGTACATGGGAAGTCACACATAAGTTCAACAAATATCAATGATTTCTTTGATTTGGACTTTTCAAATTCCAAATCAAACTCCTGTAGGATAAAAATGCATTTGGAGTATTTTCCCACTAGCAATTGTTTAGTCAAGATATACATCATAGGGTTACAATCATAAATCACTGTTGTTTTGCATAAAAGTATGTAATGACGAAAATGTTGGACAGCTTGAATGGCTACCAAGGCCAATTTCTCCACATGTGAATACTTGATTTCAGTCGGATGCAAGTTGCGACTAAGATATTAAATCACATGTTCACCATGGAATTCATCTTCCTGAACTAGAACCATCCCTATCGTGGAATTAGAAGCGGTGAGGTACAAAAAGTAATCCTGGTTGTAATTGGGAGGATGCAGTAACAGTGCATGGGTCAACATGTGTTTAAGAGCATCAAAAGATCGATCAGCGATGTCGTCCCAAAAGAAAGCAATATTCTGTTTCAACAACCTAGTGAAACCTTTCGTTAATTCGGCATAGTTAGGAATGAATCGACATAAAAAGTTTGCTTTCCCTTGAAAACTTTGGAGTTGGTGAAGAGTAGGAGGAGGTAAATTGATGATGGCCTCAACCTTCGATGGATCAACACAAATTCTTTCCGTTGAGACAATAAATCCCAACAATCGTCCAGATTGTATGCAAAAAACACATTTGTGAGGATTCAGACGAATCTTGTAATGCCTACATCGTAGAAAAATGGCTCGTAAATGAGTGATATGATCTGCTTTGTGCAAAGAATGAGCAGGAAAATCATCGAGGTAGGGTTGCACGATGTGTTTAATATCATGAAATGCATAAGACATTTCCCTCTGAAAAGTGGCACCATCATTCTTAAGTCCCAAAGGTAGTTTGCGATAAGAAAAATTTCCCCATGGACAAATGAAAGCTGTTTTGGGTTGATCTACAGGGAGTATGTTGATTTGATTGTAGCTGGAAAATCTATCCATGAATGAAAACATTTCGCTTCCAGCACAATCGTCAATAATTTGATCTATGTAATGGGTTGGATAATTGTCCTTTGGACAAGCAAGATTTATCTCCCTATAATCGATACAAACTCGTATTGTTCCTTGCTTTTTATTGACTGGAACAATATTAGATACCCAATCCGTTAACGGGATCGGATAAATAAAACCTGTAAGAAGTAATTTTTCAACTTCGGCTTTAATAGCAGCAGCTTTTCTTGGATGTATCTAACGTAATATCTGTCTAACAGGTTTAGCATCCGGGTATGTCTTGATTTTGTGAACAACAATCGATGAATTGATTCCTGGCATCTCTTCATATGACCAGGTGAAAATGTCATGGAATTCTTGAAATAGGGCTTTATATGATTGGATTTCATCCATCGTACAAGAAGCACCTATATGAATGTTTTCAACAATTCCGAGTTTTACTGAAATGTCAAGGGGAACTGTTGTAGAAATATTTTCTAAATTCAATTCAGAATTGAAATGTGAGAGAGGATTTTGAGGTTCTTTGACGTAATTAGTAGTAAAAATGGAGGAAAAATTATTCTCAAAATGATCGAGATCAGGTAAAAATGAAGACCTATGATGAAGATCTTCCCATGGTAACTCATCGACCGACAAGAATTCACAAATATGTTCATCAGTATTGAATACTTGTTGAAAAATATCTGGAATTGATGTCGAAGCAGAGCTCGATATTGAAAATGACTCCTCATTGATCACATTCACTGGATCAGATTCAGTTGAAGAAGTATCAGAAAATGATTGTACAGTCTGATATGCTAACTCAAAATAACTCAAAGGCATCACGCCATCGAAAGAATCCAATTCTGATTCTGAAGGTACTATCCAAGGATCATCAAAGAAAATAGTAATTGATGTAATCATATTGATATTAGCAATAGGCGATGGTATGTTGGGAGCAGGTAGAGAAAAGTTTCCCAGTAAAGTTGAATCTTTCAGCAAACCTACTCCGACATCCTTATAAGGGATAGTCGATTTTTCGATATGCTGGATACTATCAGTAGAGGCTAGGTCAGATGAATAATATGAGAGCTGATCTATTTTAATGATCTTTCCTTTATGATGAAACATGATAAGATGAAAGATCGATGATACAACAACAGTCATGGCATAATACCAACTGCAACCTAGGATAAGGTTGTAATCCAGAGGGGCATCAACCACTTCCACATCTAGATTAACCATTTTACCTTCGACCTCTATCGGTAGATCTTGTAAAATACCATACAGCTGAAAACCTCTTCCATCAAAAGCTTTGAGAATAGTTGGCGATTGGTTAATTGTCGGAGAACCAAGTGATTTCCAACATTTTAACGACATAATACACGTAGAAGCCCCTTCATCAACAATAGTACGAAATATATGTTTGCTTTTTACTATTACCAGAATTTGAAAAGCCATTTGATGGGGTAGGCGAGGTGTAAAATTCTCTAAATCGAAGATCATGAGGTTCGAATCCTGGAGATCTACGACTCCTAAGGCTGACAAAAGTAACTTTCTTTGGGCTGGGCATGATTGCAACACTTCCAAAGCTGACATTGCTGAAGGGGAAATCACCAAATATTCAACAATATTGTAATTCTGAGCAGCTCTCGCATGTGGATTGAAAACTAATTTACGAAGTACACCTTTAGCAGGCAGTTTGATTACTAAGTCAGGATTTTATTTCTCGATCTGTAACGGATCAGAAACTGAGGGAGATGTAGTTGATGTTGAATTAGATGTTTTTGCTTCTTTACCAGGGTTTTTACTACCGTAATCTTGTGATCGCATCGCAACTATCAAGATATTATCTAACGCATTTGAGGAAGATCCAACCATGTTACTATCTTGAGAAGAAAAGGGATCCTTCAAGACAGTAGGTATGGGTGAACCCTTAACGAATTTTGATACCTCGGCTCTATGCGGGCACGCTTTTGTAAAATTATCCTCATCACATATCAGACAAGGATATCAAGGTTTGTGTTTTTCATCAGTTGGTTCAGTTGTATCGTTTTTATCTTTTGAAGATTTTTTCTTTTTATTCTTACCTTCTTACCACCAGTTTTAGGTTTGGTTGTAGATGATTCTACAACATGAATATTGGCGGAAGTTTCAATAGAATAATCTCCTTTTGGTGAATCGGGTAAAGTGATAATAGGAGAAGCCGTCTTGGAAGATTTATTCTTACTTTTACCAGTGCTAACAGAACCAATTACACCATCAGCGACATGAGAGCCATAATGAGTTGTAGTTAATTGACCAGGTCTTGGTAAATCAGGGATTTTATCATACAGAGTACCTGACTGAGTATATACAAGGTCAAGGTACCGAGCCTGAGCAATGAATTTCTCTTATGTAACAATGCCTCCTTTGGCCACATCTTCAGTAATTTTGGGCAATAATGATTTAATAAACCATTCAGCCAAAATTTGATCTGGAATAAAGACTTTCACTAAACGCCTTCTACATCTCCATTCATTAATGTGATCGGATATGTACGTAGACGTAGACTGATTTAATGAAGTCAGCAATTCTGTGCTGTTGTCGTATTTGACAGGCAACTGAAAATGGGTTAAGAAAGAAGTAGCTAGTGCATTAAAATTATTAAAAGAGCCGTGTGGTAACTCAATGTACCATTTGGTAGCTAGACCAATGAGAGTTCTCTGAAAAAGATGCAATTGAATCAAATCATCGATTAATGAATTGGATGCACACCAGAGGTGATAAGTCATAATGTGATTAGATGGGTCCTCTCCTGACTTACCCTCAAACTTTGGAATATCAATGGGAAACTTGTTAGGCATCGGCGGCCAATATGGAAGATAAAAGATAGGATCATTCATAAGGAGCGATAGATATGGTAAATCTAAAGTTGCTATAAATGGTAACCGATGGCTAGGGTCTTGATAACCTTGTGTGATCAAACCAGTGCCAGGAGGAGGATATCCAGGATACCCTGGAATTGGATTCGCATTTGGAATCGTGAAACCTCCTGGATAACCAGGATTAACTGGACCATACTGGGGTTGTTGAGGTACTTGATAAGTATATCCAGGGTACGGCTGATACTGATATACTGGATTTTGTGTAGGCTATCCAAATTGATACTGTCCCTAGTACGGTTGATAAGTAAATTGTGGTTGACTAGCAACAACTTTACTGGTACCAGCTTTTCCTGTAGGCATCTGGATCGTAGTCTAAATTGTAGGTCTTGATTGTGGTACAAATACTTGAGGAATTTTCACTAATGCAGGGATAGAAGAAACCGAAGCTGCAGATACTCCAGAAACAGGTGTGGTAGGTTGAACAGAAGTTGCAATAGTAGTATAAGTCTGAGGTGGAGTCTGAGGTGTACTAGGCCTAGGCTGTTGAACAGAACCAGGTGCAGAGACTTGAACGATAGGCTAGACAGGTTGCTAGGTCAGACCAGAACCTATGGACTGTCCAGGTTGATTAGGTACCTACACATTAGGTTGCATATTCTGTTGAATTTGAGATGGATCCCACACCATATTCATTCCTGGGTATTGACCCATAGAAGTTTGTGCATATGAAGGACCATAACTTGGTTGAACATAGGGTTGATAATTAACTGGAAAATTTCCAGCTCGTAATAATGGTTGACCGGAAGGAGGTTGGAAACATTGAGTTGGGTACTGACCTTGAGGTTGATAACCTTCAGGCATGTACTGAATCTGGGGTTGATATTGACCCTGAGGAATATACTGAGTCTGGGGTTGATCTTGGGGTATGTATTGTCCCTGAGGTTGATAACCTTGAGGTATGTATTGTCCTTGAGGTTTTTCTCCAGGTAAATAATATTTTCCTACAGTTTTTCCAGGGAAAAAATTACCTTGAGGTTGCCCCCCAGGCGGTAACTGACTTCCTTGAGTTTGCCCCCCAGGTGGTAACTTACTACCTTGAGGTTTCCTCCTAGGTGGTAACTGACTACCCTGAGGTTGAGGATTTGGAATATTACCAGACATCATAAAAATTTTCTCTGCATTCAATGTTTCAGTTTTAGTTCCATTTGTACCAGATGATAACACTTGTTCAATTGGTTGAGGAGTTTCTCCTGAGAAAGTACCAGAGAGTGACTGGTACCCCAAAGGAACAAACGAACCACCATATAAAAATGTTTTCGGAGATTGGGAAAACATAGATGACTCACCCGACATAGCTGATGAAGGATGATAACCTCTCGGTGTAGGATGAAAAGGAATTCAGGGTGGTGAATAAGTAAGACATGAATTTTTAAAAAAATCTGTTAATGATAAATACCAAGCGTCAGTTCTAAAAGGACTGTAGAATATTGATTCACGCTCCCTAAGATTCAAAGTTTCTTTGGTTTCGGGAAGAGTTACGTCTTCGTCTGGACCAAAAAGTTCTTCAATAAATATGAGGTCAGAAGGAATATTTTCAGTAATGCGATGTTTTACCCTAGGTGAACCAGGATCACTAGAAGTAGGAGTAACAAATCTTGAAGATGGTTCCAATACAGCAGGTTCAGTGTCAGGCTCAGAAATTTTAGGTTCTTTAGCTAATTCACTAGTTGGAGAAATACTACCAGTAACTTCAGAAATTGAAATTGGCTCTTGGATATGTTCTGTTGTTTGTGATTGATAATCAGGATGAATAACTATCGATGATTCTCTTGTTTCTGTTGATCTAATTCTACTGACACAAGGCGGTACCAGAGCTCGTAGCCCTTCAAGTTGGCTTGGTGTATACTAAGGGGGTTTCCCCTGGAGTCTATGCGATTGTCTTGGTAATTCATCTAAGATTAAAAATTATTAATCACACGTAATCAAAGAAAATTTCAATGAAAACTCATAGAGTCGCTAAGGAAACAAACAAATCGATCACACACCTAAAAATCTAGGAGATCAAACCACACACAAATAGTAACTTCCCACACTACAAAACACTAGTTGGTGATGAAATCCAACATCGTAGTATTTTAATGTAGAAAGGGTGGTTGGAACAGTTACCCCGACAACCTGCTTAATGAAACAGACCGATGCAAGTTTCTCCACTTAAACCATCTCGAGTGAAGATAACCCTCCGGAGAGTCCAAGTGAGTCTAGTCGACGTCTGCTCCAAGTACAGTGGGATCTTTCCTCCACCATCACCTTAGGAAAAAATCGTAAATATTATGGCCACTATGGTTACCAAAAGGAACTAATATACCTGGGGGAACATTCTACGATCTAACATACGCGCAAGGGCAGAGTAACAAAGCTCAATCCCCTTCAAGGCTCCTTGACATAATCCAAGGTATACCGACAAGTGACCCCAGGCTCCTCGACAATGGTCTATCTGAGGTTTACCGTTGTTAATACGATCACATCTACTATCGTTCCCAATGAGATAGAATTGATTATCCCACTGGTTCAGATATGAACTCATGCTTGACTCCTTTAAGAGGAGCTTCCTAGAGCATACAAGTGACTATTGGATTTTTCCTACCGCAAGATCGACTATTTGTTTGTTTTAATTGTCTTGGAGAGTTAATTACTTCCTACTCCAAGACACTAGCCTAAGCTATATTGGTGAAAAGAGCCCTATAAAAACAAAAAATTACTAGATTGATTTTAATTTAAGCGTTGATTTTAATAGGTTGTTTCTTAGGACAATAGGTGCGAAAGTGAAACCGATGATATGTAGTGACTTGACTCAGAAAACACTAAAAATGCATGTATTATGAGAAACAATTCTTTTCCTTTCAATGAATTCTATCTAAAGGAAGAGTTGAGAAACACAATCTTTTAAAACAATTCTTTCCTTCAAACAAGAATAAATGAAAAGAAATCTAATTGCATGAGAACTCAAAATGATCTATTGCTCAATAAGAAATCCCTTTATAATTCAAGATCGAAACTACCAAAAAAAAAATTCTTAAAAAGAACACTATAATTTCTAGAAATAATACTCAAAACTAAAAACACTAATTTTGAGATCTAAAAAATTCTAAAGACTAAATCTGAATTAAAACTTTAAATATTTTGAGGATGTCTTTCTTAGCTTGTTATCTAACTAAGAAATTCTTTGCTTGGATCAACAAGAACTCAAAAAACACCCAATTTTGGTTTTTTAAGTAATTCCAAACTTATCAACAAAAGTTTTTTAAAGATTTGCAAATGAGAAAATGGGATCTAAATCTCATAAAACAATTTCTGCTATGATGTCAAACTCAGCAAGAAAGCAAGGAAATACCAGTGATCTAAAGGTATACCAAGGTTTCTAATCTTTGAGCGGGATAAAGATAAAGTAAAAATCACTATAACATGCAGATCTTTCAGAAAATCATTCAAAACTAAAAAATGCTGAAATAAACTCTTAATCAAAGCTTTCTGACAGAAGATACAAGTATGGGTATACACTGAGAATCTAACAAAATAATCCAGAAAAGAGGATTTTAATATTTTCCAAAAATTTTCACAAGGTCCACAGGATTCAGTGTAAACCAGTGCGGTCCCGCACTATGTATACAAGAAAAGAGCAAATATGCCCGCACTATTTCTAAAAGAAAAGTGCGGATACTAGAAAAGTAAAATAAAAAATAAAAAACTCTAAAACATTTCTGAGGGATTCTACAGGGATAAATTACCCAAGCCAGTATAAATCAATCAAAATAAGAAAAAATAAATTCACAAGTCAAAAATAAAAGAAATCAAAGTATCCTGATCCTTTCCCCAGCGGAGTCACCATTTTGTTGATGGATAAGTCGTTCTTGCGGACAAGACAAACCTCCCAAGTGTCCTACGGACAAATAGCAATAAATGGACAAATGAAAACTATTTTCTCTAGATACTGTTTGATTTGGAATTAACTGTAACAGGGTTTTGGAAACCTACTTGTAGTCCAATGCTAATCTTCTTTCCAGTAGCTTGAAGAAAGTCATTGTCAAGAATCTGCAATCACAAACACAAGAAAATATCAAAAGCACCTGCATAGTAAAAATTAATTCATGAATCAAACATCTATCAAGATGATTAAGGAATTCAAGAAATGAGATAATTAATTAAATAACCCATTGATAAAACATGATAAACAAGCTATTTAACTAAATAACTCATTGAGAAAATGGTATTCATTCATATTATCTTTGATGAAGAAGAGCCTTACAACCGTGTCCGCCTTGATGTCGTACAGGCCTTCCTGGGGTCTGGAACAGCCGTTTCCTTTACTCTGACAAGCTTTGCACTCTCTCAACTAAAATTCACATGGGTTTGTAATCATTCCCACATAATGATTAGTTAAGAGAGTATGAGTCTCTACAACAATTATCCTCAAAAATTCTCAAAGTCTAACTCACTAACTCTAACCTTTGAAGCTGCACTATGGCTTCAATTTATAGGAAAAGAGAGGAGGTTATGGTTCCACATAAGAAGGGATAGAATGCTCTTTTGAAGGGATTGGGCTCCATAAATCAAGGGGTAGGCTCCCATAATGGAGGAATGAAAATACATGATAGGAGCTTACCTTCGACCGGATAATTGCTTCTAGAAGCTTCCAGATTTGACTGTTGGGCCTCTAAATGTTACTTTCCACCTTTGTTTTACCTTTTACAGGGGTCCGCACCCTTAATGAATAAAAAGTGCGTTTAGATCCACATGATTTAGAGCAAAAAGGTGCGGCACCGCAGGCAATGTTAAGAGAAAGTGCAGTAAAAGTGTTTTTAAGGCTTTTATGAGCTTTTCTCTCAATTTCAAGGCTTGATTTTAGGAACTTTGATGTTGTAGACTTCCAAGGGAGTACTAAAACGTCATGGTGAAAATTTTCAGTGTAACAAGGACTTCATCTACGAGATATTTAGAAAGAACTATGTTGGATGAGAGTGGGGTACCATTGGTTGAAACCAAAGCAGTGGAGGGTTCATATGCTGATTGAATGGATTGATAAGCCAACTTAGCCGGTGAAAGTGGCATGAAGGTGCCGGTAGGATCCAGGGGTCGATAGATCCATTCGAGATGGTGGATATCATTGAAACTATTTTTGGAACCTTAGGTGGTGGGAGAGGAAAACAACCCATAAGGGAATATGTCTTCAGAAGACTGGTACCGATGATGAAGTAAGAGTTAGGGAATCCTCCTACTAGGGGTATGGTGTTGCTAGGTAATGTGAAATAATTATAGGTGAAGAAGGATAGCTGGTCCATTGTAACAATCTTCCCATCCAAAGGAAATAGGATGAGTCGGAAAACCGAAGAGACAATGGCGGTCATCGTATGAGACCAACTGCGGCCCAAAATGATATTATAGTTGAGATGATGATCTATGACTTCAATGTCCACAATTATCATTTTCCCACTAAGAGTAATGGGGTATCTAGCAAGGTATTCTTTTAGGAGGAATTTATGGTCGTCAAACGCTTTGAGTGAATTCAATGGTGGAGGCAGAGTAGGAGAACCCAAAGCGAGCCA
The DNA here is from genome assembly GCA_034641835.2 of Pinus albicaulis. Taxonomy (NCBI): domain Eukaryota; kingdom Viridiplantae; phylum Streptophyta; class Pinopsida; order Pinales; family Pinaceae; genus Pinus; species Pinus albicaulis. The sequence goes on along the minus strand of CM076582.1, from coordinate 51,435,587 downwards.
ACACACAACTGACATTATGTAGGTCGAAGCACCTTTGTCTATGATAGTGTGATGGATTGGCCTACCTTTAGAACAATTTGAACTTGGAAAGCAAGCTGATGGGAAAGGCAAGGCTTACATTTTTCCATGTCAAATATGGATAGCATAGAATCCTGGGGGTCAATTCCACCAATGGCTGAAATCAGAGTTTTCTTTTGCGCTGTGCAGGTTTGCAACACTTTGAGTGCAGACATAAATGACAGTGCTTGCGCCAAGTCTTCTACAATGTTGTAGTTTTGGGAAACACATCCATATGTGTTATGAGTCGTGCGTCGAAGGGTCGCTTTGGGGGGACGAATGACAGGGTCAACAGTAGGCATTTTGATATGAATATCATTGGGTAGTGGTGGATTCGATCTCGAAGCAGGTTCGTGAGCATCAGTGACTAGATTTAGATAGGTTTTGGCTTGAGTTTGGAGTTCAACAGTCTCCATGCCATAAATGGTGGATGGTCCTTCATAGGAAGGATGAGAACCACCACTGCCCCTTTTCGGGGGTAGTGGTGGGTTTGCAACAAGATGTTGTTGCTGCTGCAAATTAGGAAAAGGGTTATGTAGGAAAACATGGGTCTTCCTAGTATCCTTATGCATGATAAAATATGTGCATTCCTGAATTCTAGGACATTTATATGTCAAGTGATCCTCCTCACAAAAATTGTTGACTGCAGCTCATGGTAACTCAATGTACCATTTGGTAGTGTTTCCTGTGAGCGTGCGAGGAAAGAGCCTGAGCCGGATATAGTCGTCAACCATAGAATTGGAAATAGGACATAGATGATAAGTGGTTAAATGTGTGGCCGAATCATCCCCTTGTTTCCCTTCAAACTTAGGGATATCTAAAGGAATCTTATGCGGTATAGGAGGCCAACGCAGGTTATGATTGATGGGATCATTGGTCAATTTATATAGATTGTGGATGTCTAAAGTTTCCAAAAATTGAAATTGTGTTGTTGCCCCTAATTCTAACCAAGGAGGTGTTGGTTGACCAATTGGACCGTATAGTCCTCCCATAAAAGTATTTCCAATGGGACATGCAAGACTCTTTTGATAATAATTTCCAGGTAGTTGATCCAGGGTATATTCCGCTTACCCTTAACCAAGACCTTTTACTTTGACTGATGTGCTAGAATTGCATTAATTAAAGCATCAATGAACATAAATGAACAATTGCATGTTGTAAAGAAGAGGAACATAACGTGTCAAGATCAAAAATCATAATAACATGTCATTTGATAATGGAGTTCGTCCAGGATGGACTACATCTCTGGGCCTCGATGTCAAGATGGTGTACGCTGCTACATTAAGTGCTGTAAGAAGAAGATGTACATGGATGTGTTTTTATTTGTCTTACAAGGAAAATGCTCTCACGCAGGAGTGGCTAGACCTCTCTACAAGATGTTCCACTGTGGAACTCTCATGCATAAAAAATGACTCCTATTAGTATCACAATAGCTCACACATAAAGACTATGAGTATCCCGCCAATCATGGGAAAAAAGGTAGCCCAATGACATACATGTGACATGGATTATCCTGCCAACATGGCATCAAAGGGATCTCAAACATAATACAAATCCAAGAAAGAAAGTACATCAATAACAAAACAAGACAAGACCCCACAACTCATACATCAAGAGGGATCTGTACAACACTATGCATCTCAAGGAAAAAGAAGTATATGAAATCAAATAATCATATACCTAACGCTGAAGATGACTAAAGAATGATTGCTACTGTTGCTGGATTTGAAATCACCATCACCATCACAATCGTGGTGTTGAAAGGTGTGAAATCCACTGCCCACTCGTTGAAATTTGACACCTGCAACTTCACTTCAAAAAGTGACCAAAAAATATAAAGCTTAGATGAAAAATTTGAATACACATTCAGATTCGTGGCATCGAATAGTGCAAAATCAACTGTCCATTTGTTGAATTTTGATGAAGTGAAATCTGGGGCAAAAAGGAATCTTTTAGATTCCCCTTAGATTCCTCCATGTAGCTGTTCCATGGGTGGACTGGAAATATGCAATTCAAAAGGAGAATCTGACCTCTCCATTTCGTTCCCTATGAAAAATCGTGAAAAATGAATATAAACTTGACTATATTCCGACATGGAGAAAAATTACCTCCCTGGGAAAATTTCAAGGCTCATGGTTCCGCCTGCATAATTACTACTCCACGCTCATGGTTCCACCTTCAAATTTGTCTCTATCCGCATGCATGCTCTCCTCTAGTCTAGCATGGATGCAATGGTGGAAATTCAGGTTTATATACATTTTGGTGGGTGGACTTCCCAAAGGAAGCCACTTGGCGGGTCGGTTAGAGATCTGGTTATGAGGGAGGGGGTCGGGTGGTCAAACCCCGCCCCCTCCACAAAAAGACGCATATAACCGTGCATTTTGTTTTTTAAAAATGTCGCATTTTATTTTTAAATCCGTGACATGAATTTAAGGCGGGGTTGGACCCGCATCGGGTGGCCCGCCCTGATTCCCGCTGGTTGTTGTGTATAGGTGGCATGAGGATTGTGTGTTGGGCGGTGTGTTAACACCCCCGCCTACCCATTTATATATGGTGGAGATGTGAGATGTGGGGGCAGTGGGGTCATGGCTGCCGACCCCCTCTTATTTTTAATAATATATGTGCTATAGCGTTGGGGTATCGTGGGGTCCGACTGGGGTCATGGCCCACCAGACCTATTTTCATATATATTTTTTATTTTAAAAGCTAATTGGCAGTTTTGAAATTTTTAAAAATTGATAATAGGAGACAAATTAACAGTCCCACAAATTCACCTAGAATCCAGCCTAAGCTTGCCAGAATCCGGTGGTCAGGTTTTGTCCAAATTGTGGCCTCCTTAACTTGCCCAATCATCCAAGTCAACCCAAAACTTTGACCGCTCCTAACTTTCGCATATGAGCTCGATTTGACGAAAGGTTCGCACCGTTGCAATCAGGACGATGCGATATGCGACCTGAATCTAGTTTGAGAGAAATCCAAGCACTTTTAATTTTAAGCCCTCTTTGCCCTGTGTGTGTCCCTAGAGCCACCTGGATCAGTAGTGGAGGTGTAGGGATGTAAGGTTGTTGTCTATAAGGGTTATTGTACTATGGGAAAAAAGGTTGGTTTCCCCCAGGGCAATAGTTTCCCCCTTGCCCCAATTGATTTTGGGGAAGGGTTTCCTAGATAGACGCGATAGATTTTTCTTGTGGCACACTACTAGTCGCATAAATTACCATTGGTATAGACTCCACACCATAAGGTTGACCACTAAGAGGGATCAAATTAAAAATGGATGGACCTGCTTGTCCCATAGAATGGAGGGGTAGATAAGTTCCCCCAACATGTAAGTGTTGGTAACACTACCCCCTCATAATAGAGGCCAAGGGTTTCGAACTCAAAAAGGGATTCCAACCAAAAGGGTTGCTGAAGGGAACCATGGTAGCCCCACTGGTAAAAGCAGAAGCTTGAAGTCTAGGAGCAGACACGAAAGGAGTGGAGACCGGAGAGTTTAGAATTCCACTCATAAATGTTGTGCCCAAGTTGTTGGGATGAGGCATATTATGGCTATTAGGGTTTCCATTCAGCTGTGAAGAATTGACAACTAGTGGGGGAGGTGGTGGTGGTGGTGGAACTGAGTTGGCCACCAGTGGCAATGACCCATTGGTTGTCGACTGTGTATTGGATGTGTGTGCAGCCGAAATACATGGAAGGCATTGGTGCTACCTAAATCAACACCGGCCCTGACGGGTCAGTGATAGGAGGATTATAAGGAGGCACAAATCTTTCCATGAAAGGATCCTAAGAAAACTTCATATCCTAAGGAGAAATGTGTGAAATAGGGGTCGACACTAGAGTCTGTTCTTCCAAAGAAGACTCTGGGTCATTGAGACTTGACAAATCCTCCAGTTTAAATGGAGAAAGGCCTCTTTTCCATCTAGAAAGACGACGAGGGTCAAACGACACCATGGTGACCAGTAAATTTTATCAATATTTTAATGTTATATATTATTAATTATCAGTGATAATAGAACCAAACACCTAAAAAAAAGGAACTCTAAAGTCAATCAATCAAGTAGCCATAGGGAAAGACCATATCTGATAACTACCATTCGCTAGAGATGAAACCAAGTATCAAAATAGAAAATAGAGAGAGCTGGTCATATGTACAGTTATGACTACTCTTGAGGTTCATCCAAACCTCAGATAATGGGGCCAAGAACTCTCGGGAATATGAGTACCCCTCCAAAAACCGAAGAAAGAGTAGGTCCATCTGTGTCAGGTACTAGGGAAACTCGCCCCAGTTACTTTGTGTATGTCCCTAGAAGTATGGAAACTATGGATACCTAAAATAACATATACTACTAGGGGGGTCATGGTTGTAGACAACACGTTGTATGGGAAGAACACCTAGATCCCCAATCCAGTTTCAACATCCTCGAGGGGAACCCCAATACACAGAATTCCCACTGGATATGCAATCGAAGGCGAGCTACCTTCTCACACCATTAGGGGAATTTTGAGGTCTAAAATGAGCCTCCTAAGAAAATTATAAAATAATAGTGGAAATAATAAAAGAATATTTGATTACATCATCAAATTTTAGAGGGAAAAATAAAAAACTACTTTTTCAACTCTTATTTTCAACTTATCTCTCAACGTTTTTACTCAAATTTCAAGCGAGACTACTCATTAGATGCAAATTTAATTCCTCATCAAAGGAGTGCCAATGTTGCATAATTTTGATGGATATTGCTACATGAAAAATAAGAAATACATGAAAAATGTGATTGCAATCACGTTTTTTCATGTTTTTTTCATTTTTCGTGTAGAAGGGTCCATCAAAAGTATGCAACATGGGTACTTCTCGGATGAGGAATTAAATTTTTCATACAACGAGTACTCCCGCTTGAAATTTGAGTAAAAGCTTTGGGAGATAAGTTGAATATATGAGTTGAAAAAGTAGTTTTATTATTTTATTATTTTTTAATATTTTTACCCTTTTACTTAAATAATAGTGAATCATCCCCCATGGTTGACATCATCATCTTGAATCCTATTGGTTCTTCTAAAGTTTATTTTAGTTGTACATTTTTCTTAGGAGGCCCATTTTAGACCTCAAAATTCCCCTAATGACACGAGTGTTGTCTCATGCTTAACTCCGTTATGAGTGGAGGGGTCCCAATAGTATGAGTGTAGTAGGATTTCCACTCCTTAATGACACTAGTCTCAAGTTTTGTGATCTTGGGTAGTTTTATCTCTTCATATCCCAAGATCCTAGCCTATACTAATCTTTGTGTAAGCTCATAAAAGAGTTATTTATTTATTTATTAAGCACTTAATTTTAGTGTACTTTCATTTAAGTCTCCGGAGGGGTATTGGACGTATGAAGTTTATGCGACTCTAACACAAACCATGTAGAAAATTCTTTTTAAATTCAGTTCGATGAAATATTTACTTCTACAAGGAGAAAATTTTCATACATCCATGCAACAACAAACATCCAATAATGCAGTTCAACCTATGAAAGATACATATACCAATGCTCACTAACAACTATTTAACCCAATAATTTACAGAATGAAATCATCTATATCAGAAAAAAGAAAAAAACAACTTTTCTCTTTCAAAAAGTAAATGCAGATAGGCTAAATTTTCAAAAAATAAAAACTAATATGCCAATAAGAAACCAAGCACAAAGATCTAGTTTACATGAACCACACTGACATCCAGCAACTCAATAGCCAGGGGAATTATCACAGCAAGGGGGAAATAGCTAAGCTTAGGCTGAGTAACACTGCTTAGCAAAGGGTACGATGCATTAATAGCAGCACTAATGCACTGTTATCAAGTAGGAGCTATGTTATAACCCTCTGGAACACACACAGGGGGTGTGTTACTGAGGATAAATTGCAAACTATGGCCAGGTAAGGCCTATTTTGAACAATGTGAGCAGATGAAATGGTTACATAGCACATCAAATGGTCAGAAAGGGATGTGAGCATAACTATAAGTGATAGAGGGAAAGAACCAAGTGTTCATAAATGAAAAGTTGGGAACTAAGGATTAGTCCATAGTGGAGTCATCAATTCCACTTATGGTTAAAACAAGCAGGTGGTAGATGGAGTAAGATCCCTCTTGGACCTTCTTGGGAACCAAGGAAGACAATCAGATTAGCTACAACATTCAAAAATACAATACATGCATGTTTATACTAGTACTTGATTGAAAAATTGAAGTAGATAAGTATTTCCTCAATGTGTAGTGTCGATCTGTTGGATATCTCGATATAGTGTGGTGGAAGTCCTCCTCAATAGCTCCAAATTTGAATCCTACATGCAAACAAAGAACTGGTGTAATATTCACAGTGTTATCACAATAAATAATCAAAACAAGTATATAATCAAACAAGAAATCATACAAGTATAAGCCACTTATAACATGTATCTCTAACAAATAAATCAATAGATGAAATAGCAAGACACCAAGTGGAAAAAATAGAGGCAGCTCTATTATATCAAAGAAGGAATATTACAACCATCAGTTTTGTCAAGCTTCCTGTAGTCCTCCAACTCCAATCTCGTTCTCCTCAATATCCTAGTGTGACAATCCTTAGGAAAATAGTTCTCAATGAACCAAGCCAACCATGAAACCTCACACTAACAAAATTTTGCTCCTCACACAATCAACCTTTCAACCCTTGACAATAAGCCCTTGCCTCCAATTTATAAGATTTTGGGAGGATCAACCTTGCCATTCTTCTCCATTAGTTTGATTAGGGAAAAATCCATTATGTTTCCATGCTTTTATAGCTTTTTACCTCTTTGTATGCTTAGTTAGGTTTAGAAATGTCCAATCAGAGGCCTGCATCGTAGGTTGCTAGCTTTTTGGACTAACCCCTTGAGAGAAAGCCAGAAATGTCAGTCGGTTACTGCAGAATTTGTCCCTTATTATTCATGAAACACGGGTAATTGTTTATTCAATTTAATGTTCTTAAATTTAAAGAATAGATTATTGAACAGAGCAGGTTGCTAGCTTTTTGGACTGACCCCTTGAGAAAAAGCCATAAATTTTAGTCGGTTACTGCAGAATTTGTCCCTTATTCTTCATGAAACACGGGTAATTGTTTATTCAATTTAATGTTCTTACATTTCAAGAATATATTATTGAACAAAGTCAGTAAACTGATGAAGTTCAATTGCATTATATGTGTTAGAAGTCTTTGTCATTAGAGTGATGATTGAATTTTGAGTTTTGTTAATTTTTGAATTTTTGGATTAATGTTGAATTCCTATGGATCAATGAGTTTTGAATTGAAGTTACTATTAGAGAAATATATGATCTATATTGAATGTTATTCTTATAGTTATTTTCAATTGAAATGAGTCGTTAAAAAATGGTTTGTGAGATAACACTTTTCAAAATATATGCTAGATTAACTTCTACTTTGTTTTTTTATCAAATTGTTTTGAAATTTTATGCTGCAGCAAAACAGAGGACTAAATCTAGATCAATTATAAAAGCATGAAATATTGTACAAGTCCTAGTTTTATGAAAACATGAGATTTGAAATCTAACTGAGACTAAATCAAAATGCTATGAAAAACAGAGCTTTTATCTACTGCAATTTTAACCTGGAATGTAAATGAAATAAAAGAAATAAACTGAGCTATCCTGAAATATGGAAAGAATAAAAGAGTGATCCTGCAAGAAAAGTAAAGATAGAGTGTTTAACTAATTAAACTAAGCTTGAAAATGAAATACGAAATAGAGCATTGACCAAATTCTAACTATGAAATGATAATGCGATTGAAATAAATTCTACATACTGAAAGAAAATGACCTAATCTACATGGAGGGGCCCTCCATGATGCAGTAGGTTTATTTAAAACTAACAATGCACAAAAAGGATCTTCGAATTAAGAGAAAAGTCTAAAAAAAATACTCATAAAATATAAATATGGTGTGCCCCGAATACACATATATTTCAAATTTTTATAGAGTGCATTTTAAACAATACACGAGCTCTATGCCTACAGGTCTCTTTAGAATCTTTATAAAAATTAGAAACTTAAAAAACTATCACTATCATGTCAATTTTCTATTAAGAAAGAAAATCGACAATAGTCATGATATTCTCGAACTTTGTTTTTGAGTGCTACTACCTATTGACTGCCACCTTTGACTACGTAACTATGTGATTTCCTTGATGAATTGGCTTAGATAATCAGGAGGAGATCCATGAAGGAATCATCCTCTAACTACCCATATACTTTGTTGAGCTGGTGCACTGGAACCCTGTTATCAATGGAGGTAGCTCCGGATCTGTGAAATAGATGCAGAATTGTGTTAATTATGTAGATGAATGTAATCTTTAACAAAACAATAGGGCATATTAGAAAATATGAAAAATAGGAGACATAGTGTTTTACCTTGTCAAAATCATATGATTGCTGCCTTTATTAGGTTGATAGTGAGGAGAAAAGAAGGAAAACATGGATGCAAAAGGGTGTTAAAACAAAACAATTCTGGGACTCTACATTCCCCCACACCGAAGGTTTTGTATGTCCTCATACAAACAAAAAAATTGTCATCTTTGTTAAGTTATTGCATATCCTTGGACACTTCTACCAGTACATCCAATTTTATCTTTTTCACCCTCTTCTCTGTTACTTCCATCCTTGGTTTCTTCATAAGGATTTTGTACTTTAGATTAATGATTTTTCTCTTCATGGCCTTGTTTTCTTTCTTAAATTTCTTGTTCTTTTTGTAAAATATACTTAAATTTAGTAGGAGGTTATCACTCTTGGTAATTTGAAATTTTTTTTGAGCTTTCAAAGATTGATTTTCACCTTTAATATACCTTTTTAATGTCTCTAGTTCGAAGATTTCATTTCTTAGGATGTCGAGTACTGGAGGTTCTTGTGGTTCATTAAAATGGTCCCTCTCTTCATCTTGATTTTTAATTGGTCCCTTAGCTACTTCTGTTTTCTCCAATGATTCTATGTAATCATAAATCTCTTGTTTTACGGGATCAATACCTAAACTTTGTCCTCAACTTCGAGGAGGTGAAATGTAGGCAGGTGGTGATACTCTTGGAGAGCTTGCTGATTTTTCTTCTATCTCCAAATCAATGTGTTTTACATATTTTGAGGGTACTTCTTTCACTGTGTTTATCCTAGTACTTCTTCTTAGTCCTGTGATAGGGGTATTTTTAGTTTTAGGCTTTTCATTCTGGAGCGAAATCTCTCTTTTGTTGCTGGCTTTATTTCTTCTAACATCTTTTGTATTTATTTTCTTTAAAATTTCTGCAATTCGTATTTCATCTTTTGACAAATCTTGTTGTTGTTGTGGTTCTTATTTAAATGATGCTTCAACCTTCCTTTTCTTTTGAATTCTGATACTACTTGGTTTTTCATTTGTTTCTTCTTCAAAATATTTCTTACTAGAAAGGTTTCCCATGTGTCCCCTATACTTTGAAGAGGAAATTCAACAATTCTTTTAACCATCCCATGGTGATACATTGTTTCTTCTATGAACTGAATTCTCTTTTGAACATTCCATGACATATTTTTAAGAGTATTCAACAAGAAATATGGAAGGTTAATTTCATGTTCTTCAAGAAAATTCATCAATAGCCTTATATGATAGAAAAACAAACATCTGAATCAACCTTTACAAGTAACACATTTTTGGATGATTAAGAGAAAATTCCTCCACTTACTTTTTAGTGCAGAGATGGGGATGCCTTTTTGTTACAAGTTAAAATACCTCCTCATCAGCTCAGAGGGGAAGACAAATATGGAAGAAGTACAAAGACCTAAATTAAACCTATTTCTGCCAGGGTAACGCATATATAGAACAGAACAAGAGCGTTATAACGCAGTCAAGCAATACATTGGCCGCGTTAGTGGCTAGGGCAACGCTCTGTTTACACTGAAGGGACGCGTTACCCATGTTTTAAGTTTGAATTGGGAAAAGAGCGCGGAGAAAGATTTGAATCTCTGACTTTCCCTCACAAAGGAGTCAGTGCACAAAGGAAACTGCAGAAGCACCAGTTCATTATTGGTCATTGCCATAGAAGACTGAACTCCAAGAGAGGCAAAAGCATGGAGATCAAGGAAACATCTAAGCCTTTTCCATTCCAAACTAGTGGAAAGAGAAGGGCAATAATGGCCTTCTCCCTCTCCTATAAGAAGGAGCTGAAGGCTCTTAATTGAAGGTCGAAGGATTGCTCAAGGTTCTTGTATACTTGTGGAATAGAGAATAGTGTGACATTGTGAAGGCCAAGATTCAAAGAGGCTCCTAGAGATTTTGTTGGCTTGGACTTCTTCACTTGATAGAGAAGAGAGATTGGGAGACTGAGGAGGGCTTGGTACAACCGATGGTTGTAATCCTCCTTCTTTCAAAATCAATAGAACTATGTTCGTTTTGTCCATTCGATGCTTAATGTTATATTGTTGTTTCAATATTTGTTTAGTATGATATGAATGGCTCAGATGTGTATAATCTAGATGTTTATCGTTGATTTAATTGATAGAATACTTGTTATATTAGAAGTTACGCGGGTGCTTTGACTGATTGCAGGTCTCAGATTTGGAGCCGGCGAAGAAGGACTCTTACTTAGCTGCTCAGCGTTCTCCAAGAGATTCCAAGACCGTCAAAGAGGTAATTCTCTATTGTATTCCTTCAAGTTATTTCAAGCTAATATGAACATGCTCATGCCATCTTTGTGAACAACATAGCTAATCTGACTGTCTGCCTCGGGCACCGGAAAGCCCTGAGAGGGATATACGAAAACCAACCACCCAAGAAGTTTACCCTAAAGCAGAATTGGCGACTCCGCTGGGGAGTGTCCCCATAGTTTCCGGACTATTTCTTCCTTCATTTCTTCTCTTCTCTGTTCAGTATTCTTCCGACCATTTTTTGATGCCCAGTAGACATACCAAACGCTTGCAGAGTTCAATCCTGTTCCTGTCTGGCCAACTAAAGAGCTTTTCCCTGGTTAACGCAACCTATGCAGTTCATCCAGTGCATTATAACACTGTCTAGGCTTAAATACAGTGCATTATAACGCTGTATTTTCTCACAGACAGAGCGTTACCCAGCCAAAAACCCTGCTGTTCACTATTGTGACTGTGTTTTAGCTGTTGAGTTTTTTGGCCACCAGTACCTTTTACAGACTGAATCCCTGTGCTTGTCTGCTAAAGCTGGCATTGATTATTTGTTTCTCTTATTTAGTTAGTGTGCAAAGCATTTAATTTTTAAAAAAAGAGAATTTTTATTTTTATTTTTATGCATTTAAGTTGAGTTTATTCTGAAAGTTTGTTTCACAGACTGTTAAAAGAGGTAGATAGAAGTCTGAATCTTGAAAGTTGAGCTGTGTTATTTACATGTTGGTGCATGGATGATTGAAAAATAAACCTTTCCTTGTAGAAACATTTTTCATTGAAGTTAATATTTATAGCATGTTTTTCATGGTTTATTGAGTCAAGATTCTCACTATACTTCATACGTCCATTTCCCCTCCGCAAGACTAATAACAAAGTACACTAAAAACAAAGCGATAATAAAATCAATCTAATAACTCTTTTTGAGCTCACAAAAACAGTAGTTCAGGCTAGGATCTTGGGTTAGGAAAGTGAGAAAACTACCCAAGATCTCAAAACTTGAAAACTAGAGTCATTAACGAGTGAAATCCTACTGCACTCACATTATTGGGACCGTTCCTTTACCGGAGCTCAGCGCGAGACAACACTTGGGTGCACTAGAAGGTAGCCCGCCTTCGACTGCATCCTGTGGGTGTGTTATATATTGGGGTTCCCCTCGGGGATGTCGAAACTAGATCGGGGATCTAGGTATTCTGCCCATATAGCACACTGTCCTTGACCGTGGACCCCCCTGATAGTGTCTATGATTTGAGGTATCCTTAGTGGCCATACTTTTAGGGACTTACACAAGGTGACTGGGATGGGTTGTCCTAGTACCTGAAACAGACGGACCTACTATGTCTTCAGTCTTTAGGAGGGTACTCGTCTTCACGAGAGTGCTTACACCTATCGTCTGGGGTTCGGGCGAAGCTCTAGAGTAACCGTAACTGTACTTTCGACCAACCCTCTCTGTATGCTATTGTGAGACTGGATTTCATCACCAGTGAACAGTAGTACTCAGACAGGGCACCCTATTCTGGCTGCTTGCTGATTGATTTTAGAGAGTCTTTTCTTTTTTAGTAAGTGTGTGGTTACTGTCACTTGAGACTTCATAATATATCACATTTTAAATAAAATTTGTTAAAATTAAACCGGTCACCGTGGCGTCCCCTGACCCACGCCGTCTGTATCGACGACAGCAAGGTCTACCTCCTCTCACCCTAGAGGAGAGATTGAACCTTGGTGAACCCGGGCCTTCTACGGAAGAGCAGTCTCCTCTGACTAATCTGGATTACCACATAGACCCTTATCAGCCGGAACTCCCAGAGGACCCTTTCACTGAAGGCGTTGTACCTAATTACAATCCTCCGCTCACTAATCCATTAGGACCGGTGATAATCCAGATTCCACCGTGCCAAGATATGTCTGCGGCAACACCAACATCTATTTCTCCACCGGTATCCATAGGGTCGATACCAATGACAACCATTCCTGGTTCGCCATCATCCTCCCCGCCGGTGGTCAGTTCTATGTCATTACTGGGTAACCCCAGTAGTCAACATATACCTACCCCCAACCCTATGGTCAACACAACTGTCAGTATTTTACCGAACCCTCCGGCATCTACTCCTACCGTGACCATGTTGGGGACCATGGTAGCTCCTCCCACGAGCACGACTACTTTGGTGCCCTTTAACAACCCTTTCGGTTGGAACCCTCTGTTGAGTTCAAACCCCCTGGCCACTATACCAGGGGGCATTGTTATCAGTACACAGGTAGCAGGGAATATTTCTCTTCCTATGCAATCCTGAGGACAAATGGGACAACCCATTGTAAATATATCCCCTTAAGTGGTTCAAACATAGGTGTAGGATCTATACCGTTGCCAAATTATGCAAGTACTAGTATGCCTCCGGGAAACTCTATTGCATCCATTTGGACTAACCAACCCCAACCTCCGTCTGGAGTGGGAGGGCACTTTTACGCTGGGGGCAACCAACCATTTGCCCCTCAATACACTATGCCCTATGGAAAACAACCGTATGTTCCTACTCCTCCACCTATGGGAGGTTTTTATCAAAGTCCCACTTACCCTTCTGGCAACACATGGATGGGAGGACCCTATGGTCCCAATAGTCAGCCCATACTGCCTTGGTTAGACTCGGGGGCAAATCCACAATTTCCATTCTTGGCAGCTTTGGACATACCTGACATCCATAAGCTGACGAACGACCCCATCAACCACAACTCGCTTTGGCCTCCAATTCCTCATAAGATTCCGTCCGATATCCCGAAGTTCGACGGGAAGCATGGGGACGACCCGGCCGCACACATCACTACCTTCCATTTGTGGTCCATATCCAATTCCATGGTAGATGATAGTGTCTGCCTTCGACTGTTTTCCCGCACCCTTACAGGCAATGCCGCCAAGTGGTACATTGAATTACCACGCGCCGCCATCAATACGTTTGGTGCTTTAGCGACGGAGTTCTTAAAGAACTTTCAACTACCAATTAGAGTGGAAACCGGCACAGAATTGTTAACATCACTGCGCCAAGACACCGCCACCCACATCTCCAACCATATTCATGAATGGAGACGTAGGAGGAGGCTTGTCAAAGCGCCAATACCGGACCATCTCTTAGCCAATTGGTTTTGCAAGTCTCTTTTACCCCATATCTCTAAAGACATTGGCCTTTCTGGGGTGGTGACAGAAGATCAATGTATCCGTCATGCCCAGCACCTGGATTTAATCTATTCACAATCTGGCACGCTTTACGATCTACTCCCCCATGCCCCTGGTAACCCGAACCCTCCGGCTACTAAGAAAACCGGAGCTCATGCCGATGGTCTCGTTGGCGCGATCTCTGGTGTAGCCACCAATCAGTCTCGGGGGCAAACCTCCCAGCCATCCTCGGCTGCCACCGCCCCCATCAAACGACTCCTCTCCCTTCCGCTGAGGTAAATTCGGTGCAAACCTCACAAAAACCCAACGGGAAAAATAGGAAGAATAAGAAGAAAACATCTTCTTCGGAAGAGCAGTCGAATAATCAGAATAACTCTAATCAGAAAAATGCTGCTAGTGAAAACGGAAAGGATAAACCCATGAGATTTCCTTGTAAAATCTGTGCGGAGGACCACTTGACATACAAATGTCCTCGGTTGCAGGAATGCACTGATTTTATTGCTAACAAGGATTCTGGGAGAACACCTGTCGTTCTTCACAATCCTTTCCCCAATCAACAGCAACAACATCAACATATGGTTGACAACCCGCCACAACCCCATCAACGGGGCAATGGTGGTTCGTATCCTTCCGGCGAAGGACCATCTGCCATTTATGGCATCGAGAGTATTGACCTTCAAACTCGCGCCAAGCTTTATGGAACTCCTACCATAGATGCTCAGGAACCTGGAACTAGTTCCAATCCGCCGCCGCCCAACGATTTGCATATCGAAAGGCCTATTGTTGAACCTGTAATTCGTCCCCCTAAAGGGACACTTCGACGCATGACTCATAATACCTCTGCACGTGCAGCCCAAAACTACAATATTATAGAAGATTTGGCACAGGCACCGTCAGCTATGTCTGCACTTGAAGTATTACAAACCTGTCCAGCACAAAGGAAAGCCTTGCTTTCGGCCATTGGTGGAATAGATCCCCAGGATTCCATGCTAGCAGTCTTTGATATGGAAAAGGCTAAACCTTGCCTCTCACATCAACTTGCATTCCAGGTGCAGGTTGTGTCGAAAGGGAGACCCATCCATCGCACTGTCATAGACGAAGGTGCTTCGACCTACGTTATGTCACAAGCTTGCTGGCTGAATTTAGGTTCTCCTACTCTAACCCCGCCATCGAATTCCCTTAAAGCTTTCGATGGCCACACGTTCCTACCCAAAGGATACCTTGCTAGCTTTCCCATCACTCTGAGTGGGAAAACGGTAAACGTGGACGTTGAAGTCGTAGAGCGTCATCTCGACTATAATCTATTGCTCGGTCGTAGTTGGTCTTATGCTATGACCGCCATCGTGTCTTCGGTCTTCCGACTCATCCTATTTCCATTGGATGGGAAAATAGTCACGGTCGATCAGCTATCCTTCTGCACCCCTGATTATTCCACTTTACCAAGTAGCTCCGTACCCTTAATAGGAGGTGTCCCTGACTCTTACGTCAGTATCGGTACCGGTCTTCTGAAGGCATCTTCCCTACTGGGTTGTTTTCCTCTACCGCCGCCTCAGATCCCAAACACGGTTGCAATGATATCCACCTTTTCGGATGGCTCTATCGACCCATGGATCATCCCGGTGCCTTCAGATATTGATTCCTACGGAGATCAGATGCCGCTTTCGCCGGTTGAGTTGGCTTACCAAGCCATCCAAGTCGCATCTGAACCCTCCACTGATATGGTTTCGACCACAGGTACGACCCTCTCTCCCATCACGGTTCTCTCTAAGGATCTCCTCAATGAAGTCTGGCCTACAGACGAAGCTATTCGAGAGATCATTTCATTAGAAGAACGACCTTGGGGAGAGTTCCACCATCGCGCTTCGACGATTGATTCGGAGGCGATAAAAACCGAAATCCCGTCTTTTGACCAACCTGAGATAGTTCCCTCCTCTTATACGACTGTCCACACTATCGATTCAGAAGGGAACATGGGTAATCTTTCCAAGACTTTACTCATTGATATCTCGGTCAAAACGGGTATCGTGGAAAATATTCAGATTGGAGCCGACTGCAATCCTGAGGAAATTGCATCCTTCACATCTCTTTTTAAAGAATTCTGCGATGTCTTCGCTTGGTCTTATGATGAAATGCCCGGCATAGATCCTTCCATTTTCGAGCACGAAATCAAGACTTATGACAATGTTAAACCTATCCGGCAACGACTCAGACCTGTCCACCCGCGCAAAGCAGCCGCCATCAAGGTCGAAGTAGAAAAACTTTTAAACGCTGGCTTCATTTACCCCGTTCCCTTAACTGAATGGGTTTCCAATCCGGTTCCCGTTGATAAAAAACAAGGCACTATTCGTGTTTGCGTCGATTATTACGATATGAACACCGCTTGTCCAAAAGACAACTATCCTACACCGTTCATTGATCAAATTCTCGACGATTGTGCCGGATGCGAATATTTTTCCTTCATGGATGGATTCTCGAGATACAACCAAATTTCCATAAAAAAAGACAACCAGCATAAAACTGCTTTCATCTATCCTTGGGGCATCTTTGCGTATAAAAAGCTCCCATTCGGCCTAAAGAATGCTGGAGCAACTTTTCAACGGGCTATGGACTATGCTTTTCATGACATTCGACATATTGTACAAGCATACTTGGATGACCTCCCGGCTCATTCCAAGAAGCGACGAGACCACCTGGCTCATTTAAGAGAAATTTTTGCTAGGTGCAGGTTCTACAATATACGCTTGAATCCTCATAAATGCGTATTTATGGTCGAGTCCGGACGATTGTTAGGGTTCATTGTTTCCAAGCACGGGATTAGGTTTGATCCCGATAAGGTAAAAGCAATTATTGAATTGCCGGCACCACAATCCATCCTTCAACTCCAAAGCTTGCAGGGGAAGGCAAAATTTTTGCGTCGTTTCATCGTTAACTATGTCGAGATGACGAAAGGATTCATGCGATTGTTGAAGAAAGGAACACTATACTTGTGGGATGACCAAGCTCAACGGTCATTTGATGCTTTAAAACATGCACTTGTTTCAGCCCCACTCCTTAGTGCCCCCGATTATTCACGCAACTTTCTCCTTTATCTGGCAGCATCACCATCCTCACTTGGAATGGTTTTGGTTCAAGTACACGATGACGACAGTGAACATGTGATTTACTATTTATCTAAAGGTCTCATTGGACCTGAATTACGTTATTCACATGTGGAGAAACTCTCTCTGGCGGTAGTTTTCGCCGTCACCCGGCTCCGACATTATATATTGCTGCGACAGACTACGGTGATTACTTTGGAGAATCCCATGCGACATATCTTGTCTAGAAAAA
This sequence comes from Pinus albicaulis, assembly GCA_034641835.2. Classification (NCBI taxonomy): domain Eukaryota; kingdom Viridiplantae; phylum Streptophyta; class Pinopsida; order Pinales; family Pinaceae; genus Pinus; species Pinus albicaulis. The sequence goes on along the minus strand of CM076582.1, from coordinate 51,418,385 downwards.
TTATTGGAGGGAAATATTCCAAATGGATCGTCATCCTCCAACAATTTGATTTGGTGTTCACGGCTGCCAAAGCAAAGAAATCCCTGGTCTTCGCCGAATTACTATCAGACCTTCCCAGAATTGACCCGGCAGAGGTAGCTCATGATCCATTCCCTGATGAATCTGTCTACTTGGTCGACTCTTCGGACCCCTGGTATGGAGACATCTTAGTCTACCTACAAACTCAACGCTTCCGCCCAGCTCTCACATCTAATGACCGTCGTCGTATCCGCCACCAAGCAAGGCACTACCTCGTGCTAAACGATACACTATATCGTCGTGGTGTTGATACTATTCTCCGACGTTGTCTCACTATCGATGAGGCAGAACGCGTTTTGAATGACTGCCATGCAGGGGCATGTGGTGGCCATATTTCGGGCATAGCTACTGCCCAAAAAATCTTGCGCGCTGGTTACTGGTGGCCCACTTTGTTTAAATATTACATTGCAGCAATCCAAAAATGCCATCCATGTCAAATTTTCACAAAGAAAATACGTGCACATCCTGCCCCCCTTCACCCGGTTATCTCCGTCGGTCCTTTCACTAAATGGGGAATTGACTTCGTCACCTGCAATCCACAGTAAAAACTGCCACAGGCTTCACACCTTTCCAACTTGCTTTCGGCCTGGAGACAGTACTTCCAATTGAGTGTGAAATCCCATCGCTTAAACTAGCGGTTGAACTCCTGCCTGGCACCACCGCCACAGAAGAGCGCTTGCTATCGCTCGATCATTTGGACGAAACTCGTCGAGATGCTACACTAGCACTCGAAGCTCACCAGCGCCGAGTTAAAGCTCAATACGAAAAATCTGTCAAGCCTCGTTCTTTCCAAGAGGGCGATCTTGTTCTACTTTATGATAAAAAACACGACCTCTTGGGGGCAGGAACACTCCAACCATTGTGGCTCGGTCCTTACATCGTTACTAAAGCCCTCTCAAAAGTAGCTTACGAACTACAGGACTGTAATGGAATTCCACTCGAGGAGCCCCGCAACGGGCTCTATCTGAAGAAGTATTTTGCCTAGTTTCACACTAGGCATATGCTTTGTAATTTTATGTATATAAGTTTTGCTTATTTTTATTTTTGATGCTTCTGGATTATTTGTTTGGTTTAAAGTGTTTTTCTCATGTAATCTTTTTCTTTCGCACAGATGTCATCACATTCGTTATCATACGTCGGGTATGCAGACGGTGCTAGTCGTCACACTAGACACATTGCTTCAGCTGCTTGGGTTCTCTATACGCCTGAGTCGGACCTTCTTGGTTCCGAGGGGATCTTCCTGGGTAACGCCACCAACAATGTGGCCAAGTACATGTCAGTGATCCAACTCCTCACGGAAGCGGCATCTCGCGACATCTCCGATTTAGTGGTCAGGTTAGATTCCCAACTCATCATTATGCAGCTAAACAATCATTACCGCGTCCGCCACCCTGTATTGTTGCGTTATTTTTTACGAGTGCGACTTTTAGAACGTCAATTTCAAACAATCACATTTGAGCACGTTCCTAGGGAATTTAATGCATTAGCTGATTCTTTGGCAAATTATGTGTTAGATTGGAATTTGTCACATTTATTGTAAATGATTTACTCATGAGTACATATATTTTTATCACATCAAAAAATGCATAAAAATTTAAAATCACACAATCACCAAAATATATATATATATATAGATATATGTCGTGTCCAGTACACAGTAAACATCAAAAAGAAAGAAAAATCTCCCAAAACTTCGGGTGTTTTACAAAATTTGGCTACACTAAGCCATGCTCTAACACTAATACATCTACTCCAACAGCTAAGCCTGATGCTCATAATAGCTTACAACTGCTCTAGCTATCCTCCTCAGAGGAACCAGGTATCTCTCCGGCACACCCACAGTATGCCGCTGCAGACGAACTGGAACCTCCCGCATAGGAAGCGGTGGTATACCCATACTCAGACCCTCCAGGTTCCTGGAGAGTTCATGTAAAATCTGGGTATCATCATCGTCGCCGGCTTCTGCCTCCTCTACAGGTGCGCCAGCCCCGGGTAGCTGCAGTCCTCGCCGTGCATGGCGAGGGGCCCCAGCTGGACGGACAGGTGCCACATCTGTGTCAAGCAAGCAAAAGTTTCATGTCAAAACTTAATTTTCACCCCTTTTCAACAAAAAAAAAAAAAAAATTTACATAAACATTCAAAAGCTAAAAACAACAACTTCTTTGAAAAGCACTGATCATTTTTCTTACCATCGGGCCCCCACTGGGTGCCAGGGGGCAAGACTAGCTCGGGATCACCTGTGAAGTTCATCCCTACATAAGGATAATCCTCAATCATGATGATCTGAGAGTCCAGCCAATCAAAAAATCGCTCATCGAAACAGTGACGAACGGGACCCTCTCCAGTCCGTGGAAGCAAAGTGGCCCACCGAGCCTGCCTCGGCTCGCGTGGACCCAATGGCGCTGTTGGGATCCTGGGCCTCATCAGTGGTATCCGCTCCAGTATGAAAGAAAAAATCAGTGTTCCGTACCCAAATTCTCTTTGAGTACGGGTCTTGCATGCAGTAAGCTCTGCTCGGACCCGACGGACTACACCGTCACACCAGTCGAAAACCTGAGGCTGCATACAATCCAAGGCTAGGAGCATCTGGGCCTTGGTAGCCACATGTTGACTCTTGGCGCCTGCCAAGCGAACAATCATCCATAGAATAGACCGCAAGGGTCTCAAAGTCACCTGTGCAATAGGTATCCGGTTACTCACAGCCTGGGTGCCACGTATGCAGTGCGCATGGATCAAATCAGTAGTGGAATGAGGGTCAGCTCTGGACCCCGTCAAATTGGGCCTCGCCCCACGACATGACAAGCCGGTCAAAAAAGTAAACATCATCTTTTTCGATGGCGAGCTCGTTGCCACCAATCCGAAAGACATGATGCCTCTCGTCCCACTGCTGGATCAGCCACCTCAGGAGGTCCTCTTGACCCCTCATCAGTTCTAAACGGGCATACTTAAGCAATCCGCACCTCCGGAGAGCCATTAAACTTTCCGCATCCATCACCATCTCTCGTTCTTCCCGCTCATGCTCTCTCTCTCGCCAGATACTCATGATTAACAGCTGAACACCTGCAAATGAAACATTTCCAACCGATTAAAATTTGCCTGGACCACTTCAAAAATGAAAAAATTGAATTGCTAGAAAGCATGTTGTGCCTAACGCAGACACTAATACAAAACAGAGCGTTCTAACGCTTACATCTCTCACAGGTTGTGCGTTTAACGCGGCTGTTGTACTCCTGACCCGCGTTAGGCGCAAATATTTTTCTAGGGCCTCAAAATTTCCTAATTTTGAACCAGCAAAAACTAAAAAATTGGCAATTAAATGATAACAGGAGGTTCTAGCTCTTACCTGGATCTCGCGGAATAGAAAACTGTTGCCCGGATCGACCGTAATCACCAGCTGAAGTTTTCACCCCTTTTGCACTCCAGAGCTTCTTCACAGCACTCAAAACAGTGAAAATGAATGTCTTCTGACCTTCTTATAGCAAATTCTGGGGTATGACTCTCTTTCGTCAGTCAGCAAAGTCGTGATTCCTCGCTGTACACATGTCACAACTCTCGAGATTTTGTACTGATGATTCTAATAAGGGATCAGGATTTATGAGTAGACATACTCATGTTTTATCGAGCGTTCTTTTTATGGTATTTTTCTTGCTCGTTAATCCGAAAAACCTTGATTTCTCTTCTTCGGACTCGTTAAACTTACACGAAGTTGGCATCGAGCGTTCTTTTTGTGGTCTTTTCTTGCTCGTTAATCCAAAAAACCTAGAGTTTTCTTCTTTAGACTCATTAAAACCATGGAGAAGTACTGAGCATTCTTTTTAGGAATCTTTTTCTCGCTCATAAAACCGAAAAAATCCCGAGTCACCTTTGTCAGGCTCATTAAACTATTGAGACAAAGAACAAGGAGCCATTCTTTTCCTCTTTTTCAAAGCTATTTAAACAGAAAAAGTATATCGAGTTTTCTCCGCGTGACTCGTTAAAATTTCACGGAGGTACCGAGTTTTCTTTGTTGGACTCGTTAAAAATTTCACAAAGAAAATTGAGTTTACTTCGTCTCCTCGTACTCATAACAAAATGAGGTAGACGTCCATTGAACATAGATTTCTCACTTTTCCGGATTCGATGGACTAACTCACGGAAAATGAACTGTTTCGGGCTTACTATTACCCCTTTGCCGTGCCCGGTTATTAAGACATGACAAAGGTACCCCAATGGAGCCATCTTTTACGACATTTTTCAGACTCCCTAAACATGAAAAATTCACCAAGTTTTCTCATCTGGACTCGTTAAACCTAATCAGACAGGACACAGAGTTATCTTTTATGACATTTTTCAGACTCTCTAAACATGAAAAATTCACCGAGGTTACTCATCTGAACTCGTTAAACCTAATCAGATGGGGCACAAAGTTGTCTTTCTTGACATTTTTCAGACTCTCTAAACATGAAAAATTCATCGAGTTTACTCGTCTGGACTCGTTAAACTTAATCAGACGGAGAAAAATTTGGACAAAATGGATATTACCTCTGTTACATTTTCAAAAAGGTCGATTTGGCAGAAAAATTCTTGAACATGGCACTTCCCAGAAAACTCTTTCGCAGTTAGCCGAACCCTACCATATATGAGTATTAGCCTTCATTTCCCAGTGTCCCTGCACCGGTAAAATCCTAACACACTCTTTGGTGTTCAACACGCTTCAGCTGCCTAGTACCCTGCTAGAGTGCCTTCTATTGTTCAAGCGGATCTCGCTATCTACTGCTCCTGTTATCAACCAAACCGTTCATTATGCCAGAAATTATTTGTCGTCTGACGTTCCCATTTACTCTTCCTTATCTCAAATCATAAACAAAATCAGTTGGTTTCCGTTTCGTGTTGACTGATGTAGGACGCCTCAGTGCCTACCTCTCAACAGATCACTTCCTATCGACTTCAACACCTTATCTAGGAAGTTGATCTAGAAACACATCAGTACCCAGATACTTGCAGACATCAGTGGCAGGTAGTCTTGTGTTTGATCAAGGGTCATCATCATTGGCTCTTGGTCGAATGATTCTATGAGTGTTCGACTTCAACTCCTTTTATTCACACTCGCTAGATTGTACTGGGCATCTTAGGGACCATCATCATTATCGGTGGCCACCTTCGCGTCTGTTAACAGTTTTCATTATTGACTGGTAATCAGACGATTTCTCACATGTTCGACAACAACTCCCTCATTCACATGTTGAGAAATATGCAGTTTAAGTGAATCGGCGGTCAAGACCTTGGGGAAAAAGGCTACACCATTAAAGTTGTGTTCCCTTCCCCAAGCTGCGATATTGTTTATGGAGACAACTTCTTCAGCCTGAACCTGTTATGACAGACACTTCCACATTGTGCCTATTGGTGGACAGATTCTTCATATCTCTATTCTAGAGAAACCATGTTGTTTAAAGCTACTGAGCATGGGACATGCCCGACTCTAGGCAAATACTATATTTTCTGACATATGTTGTTGTTTCAGGTTTTCCTCAGTCTTTCAATCTCTCTCTCTCTACAAATTATAAAGTATTTCGGCCATCGTCTTCGTCTATGACCTCACACTTTAGGGGGCATCTGTTACAGGTCAAAATACCTCCTCATCAGCTCAGAGGGGAAGACAAATATGGAAGAAGTACAAAGACCTAAATTAAACCTATTTCTGCCAGGGTAACACATATATAGAACAGAACAAGAGCGTTATAACGCAGGCAAGCAATACATTGGCCACGTTAGTGGCTAGGGCAACGCTCTGTTTACACTGGAGGGACGCGTTACCCGTGTTTTAAGTTTGAATTGGGAAAAGAGCGCGGAGAAAGATTTGAATCTCCGACTTTCCCTCACAAAGGAGTCAGTGCACAAAGGAAACTGCATAAGCACCAGTTCATTATTGGTCATTGCCATAGAAGACTGAACTCCAAGAGAGGCAAAAGCATGGAGATCAAAGAAACATCTAAGCCTTTTCCATTCCAAACTAGTGGAAAGAGAAGGGCAACAATGGCCTTCTCCCTCTCCTATAAGAAGGAGTTGAAGGCTCTTAATTGAAGGTCGAAGGATTGCTCAAAAGTTCTTGTATACTTGTGGAATAGAGAATAGTGTGACATTGTGAAGGCCAAGAGTCAAAGAGGCTCCTAGAGAGTTTGTTGGCTTGGACTTCTTCATTTGATAGAGAAGAGAGATTGGGAGACTGAGGAGGGCTTGGTACAACCGATGGTTGTAATCCTCCTTCTTTCAAAATCAATAGAACTATGTTCGTTTTGTCCATTCGATGCTTAATGTTATATTGTTGTTTCAATATTTGTTTAGTATGATATGAATGGCTCAGATGTGTATAATCTAGATGTTTATCGTTGATTTAATTGATAGAATACTTGTTATATTAGAAGTTATGCGGGTGCTTTGACTGATTGCAGGTCTTAGATTTGGAGCCGGCGAAGAAGGACTCTTACTTTGCTGCTCTGCGTTCTCCAAGAGATTCCAAGACCGTCAAAGAGGTAATTCTCTATTGTATTCCTTCAAGTTATTTCAAGCTAATATGAACATGCTCATGCCATCTTTGTGAACAGCATAGCTAATCTTACTGTCTGCCTCGGGCACCGGAAAGCCCTGAGAGGGATATACGAAAACCAACCACCCAAGCAGTTTACCCTAAAGCACTTTCCTGAAGGCAATAATATCCATGCTTGGTTTCTTCAAGAAAACCCTCTAGTCATCTCCTTTGATTCCTCTGTTCTTGAACCATTTCTCTCCTATACGAGGCAATTTGGTGGATTCTGCAATTAGATATTCTGCCACTGTAAATTTAATATCTTCTATTTCCACTTCTATGCCATCAAAAACCCTTGCAAAATTTTTATTGATCCTTGTGAAAACCATCGAATTTTTCCATGAACTCTGACCACTGTGCTTTCTGTAAGAATTCCATTTCTTGTTTATATCCTTCCAACAATTTCTTCCCTATTGGTTCTTTTCATACAATCACACCCATGGTTGGAAGATGTTTCGCCTCCATATTTTTTTTTCTTGACGGGGCAGTTAGCTTGGTAGGGTTTTTCTTTGGAGAAGAAAGGCGTATGGTGATGGAAAAATGAGAGGGCAGGCACATAAGAAATGAGGGTATAAGTGAGTGAATTAGCCGTTAGGAATTCATATTTATGATTGAGTTGATGATCAAATCAATGAATCGGGGCTTGAACCGTGATATGATAGCAAAAAAGAAGTAGCGAATTATGGGGGATTTGTCATGACACTATCACCTTTCATAATAATGATTTTGATTTGTTTGGTAATGTTATGTCCGTATAATTCATACATGTAATATGTTGACCCCTATTGTTAAATTAAAGTATTACATACCCTTGATTTATTTTCTTGCTAACCTTTAGTTGTCATCTTGCAAGTGCTCTGTATCATAAGGAGTCAGTCACTTATTCTTTTTGAATCATCAAATGTTCCTATCAATTTGGTTGCAGAAACTGGTCAAAGCTGCAGAGACTAGTCAAAGCTATAGGAACTGGTCAAAGATGCAGAAACCTGTCAAAGCTGCAGTTAATCGTCAATTCTGTAGCTCACTTATTCTTTTAAGAAAGGGATGCTAGAAGAATGGAAATTTTTAGAAAAATGGGTAAGAGAAAATTTAAGGTGCCAAAAAAGTTTTTATTTTCACCTTGCATTTTCTGTATAAAACATGTCAAAAAATCTATTGGTTTTCATGTTTATAAAAAAATTAAATTATTTTTTTATTATTATTAAAAAATTTTTTTAATGATAAGGAAAAAAAATTTTAAGGTTGAGAAGAAGAATTATTCTCAACCAACTTCAAATCAGAGTTTTTTTGGAAAATATTGACAAATTCCTCTCTTGTCATTAGCTTTTGATAGATCTTGAGTCGGTTTCCATTTACTAATAGAGGGATTTTCTCTTCATCAATAGTCTTGATTCTAACTGCTCTGTTGTCAAAAACTTCTTCAATCTCATATGGTCCAATCCAATGAGTTTGAAAATTCCCTTGAAAATTCTTGAATTTTGAGTCGAAGAGTAGCGCCTAGTCTCCTGGGTGAAATTTTATTTCCTTGATGTATATTTCATGCCATATAGATATTTTTTGTTGAACCAAGCTATTCTTCTGGATAACATCTTGCCTTATCTCATCAAGCGCATTGAGTTGTCCCATCCTTTGATTTTGTGCTTCTGATAAGTCAATTCCCAACTTTATTGTTGTTTTATAGGTCTGGATCTAGAACTCTATTAGAAATAAGACTTTCTTTCCATAAAAAATTTCATAGGAAGTATGTCATGTAGTGCTCCTACATGTAGTTCTGTAGGTCCATAAAGCTTCTGGAAGCTTTTCTGCCCAGACCCTTCTATCCAAGTGTAAAATCTTGGTGGGAATAGCGTCAATCACGTTGTTTGTAGATTCAACTTTTCCATTTGCTTGTGGATGGTATGGAGTGGAATTCCGTTGCTTAATTTTATATTCTTCCACCAACTTCTCTACTACTCTGGATGTGAATTGTGTTCCATGATCTATTACAATTTCCCTTGGTATACCAAAACGAGTGAAGATATCCTCAAAAAGAAATGAAAGTACAACCATTTCAGTAGCAAAAGAAAGTGCTTTAGCTTCTACCCATTTAGTAACATAATCAGTACATACCAGAATATACCTCTTTTGTTTGGAAAGTGAATTGGACCAACAAAATCCAAAGCCCATTTCTCAAAAGGTTCAATGAGTACCCGAGGTTGCAGTGGAATTTCACTTGAAATAACATGTTTTCCCATCCTTTGAAAACTATCACATATCTTAACATATTCTTTGGCATCCTTGAAAAGGAAAGGCCAATAATATCCTAAGAGAAGGATTTTATAAGTAGTTCTTTTGTCAAAGAAATGACCTCCACACAGTTCATCATGGCAAGCTTTAAGTATCTCTGATATCTCATCTTCTCGTACACACATTTTGATGATGAGATGTGGTCCTTTTTTGTACAATTCTTCATTGGTCCATGAGTAAGAAGCACTTGTTTGGATTATTTTCCTTTTTTCTCTAGGAAACAAATGAGATGTTAATTTTATTGTATCCAAATAATTAGCAATATCTTCATACCAAGATGATTTAGTAGATAATTCAAAAGGATATTCATCAGGAAATTTATCCTCTAAAGGCATATCATTATTATCATTTTGAATCCTGGATAAAAAGTTAGCAATTGTATTTTGTTTTACCGATCGATCTAGAATGGTGATGTTAAACTCTTGCAATAGTAATAGCCATTTGGTTATTCTCCCATTAGTTATTGGTTTGTTCATTAGATATCTACTGGCAGAATGGTCTGTGTGAATGAAAGTTTCATAGCCAGTGATGTAACATCTAAATTTATTAATGGCATGCACTATAGCTAAAAACTCTTTTTCAGTTACAGTATAATTTAGCTCTGTTGGAGTTAAATTTTTACTAGTATAATAAATGGCATAAGGAGTAAAATATTTCTATCCTAACACGACCCCTAAGGTTGTATCTAAAGCATCAATGGATATATGGAAAGGAAATTTCCAATTAGGTACTTTCAAAATAGGTGCTTTAGAGACTTTATTTTTCAAAGTTTCAAAGGAATTTTGACAATTAGAGTCCCAACTGAATTCACAATATTTGGTAAGTAATTTGAAGAGTGGAGATTTTATTTTCGTGAAGTTTTCTATGAATCTTATATTATATCCAGTAAAACCAAGAAAACTCCTAACACATCATTGACAAATTGGCACTGATAATTTGGAAATAACCTCTACTTTAGATGAGTCTACCTTTATCCCATTTCTTGAAATATGGTGACCTAAAACAATTCCCTCATTAAACATCATAAAACATTTTTCGTGACTTAATGAAATATTTTCTTCTTTGCATCTTGTTAGAAATTTTTCTAAATTTTCTAATGCCTCTTCAAAGGAATTACCATATACTGTGTAATCATCCATATAAACTTCCACATAGGCATGAAAAATATCAGAAAAAATTATGAGAACTGCTCTTTGGAATGTTGTTGGAGCATTGCATAATCCAAAAGGAAGTACTCAGTAAGCATAAGTTCCCCACGGACAGTTAAATGTGTTTTTGTCTTGATCTTCAAGTGCTACCTGAATTTGATTATACCCACTAAAACCATCCAGAAATAAAAGATACGTTTTCCCTGCTAGTGTGTCTAAAACTTGATCTATGAAAGGAAGTGGAAATTGGTCTTTCAATGTTGATTTATTCAATTCCCTGTAATCGATACATACTCTCCATTTTCCATTTTTCTTAGGAACGATCACTAGGGGTGAAATCCATTGACTGTCTAATATTGGATAGATAAAATTTACATTCAATAGTTTATGTAGCTTTTCCTTAACAATTTCTTTCAAGTTTGGGTTCATTCTTGTTTGGGGTTGTCTAACTGGTCTAGCATTCTCTTCAATATAGATATGATGCATACAATTTTTGGGATTAATTCCTTTCATGTCTGTATATTCCCATGCATAATTGGAAGAGTGTTTTTGAAAGGTCTCCACCAGTTGATTTTTTTGTAATTCCTCCAGATTTTCATTAATATTCAATGTTTTTCCTGTAAAAATTTCTATTGAAGAATTTCCAAAATTTTCCATAGAATGTAAATTTTTTTTTCTAGATGATAGATATTCAATATTACATTGTTCTTGAAAAGTTTGACTGTTTTCATGATATAAGGAGGGTTCATTGTTTTCTATTGAATTTAAAATTTGGTCCTCCTCATTTTTTTGTACAATAGTAAAAATAGGTTGTATATCAATATCATAATCTATCCATTCTTCACTTTCTATATCTATTGTTGTTTTTGCAGGTAGATATAATGTAAATTTATTTGTATAACTTCCATCTAAGATAAATATGTCTCCTAATATACAACTGATGAAAGCGTCATTTGTAGCTAACCAAGGTCTTCCTAAAATTAATGGATGTCCTCCTAAATTATTCTTGGGTGTTAAAACTATGAAATCGACAAGATATTCCCAAGAATATAAGGATACAAAAATATCTTCTAACACACCATCAGGTTTAATAATAGAACTATCTGCTAATTATAACAATGTTGGTGTGTACTAAAGATTAGGAAGTTTCAGTTGATCCATAATTTGTTTACTCATTATGTTTATGGTTGCTCCCAGATCAATCAGTGTGTTTGGTATTTCAATTCCATTGATGTGAATTTTCACAATGGGGCTTCCCGGGTCTAAATATTTCTGAATTGTTGCCTTCCCCATCATGATGTCTGCAATTCTCCCAACTAATTGAATTATTCTTAAGTCCTTTCTTTTTCTTCTTGATATTTGAGTACTCAATTCCTTAATTGTTTTTGCAAAAATTTGTATTTATTTTATAGCTTGCAATAAAGGAATTTTTATACAAACCTTTTTCAATTCATCCAACATATCATAATCAGGAAGTATGGTTTTTTTTTCTACTCCTTTATCAATTTTCAACCTTTCAAGAAAAGGTGGTCTTGTAATAGACACTAAAGGTTGTTCTATAATAGAATTTTCATCAAAAATTATAGGAATATATTCTGTTTGATCACTTTATTTCTTAGGAACAGAAATTTATTCTTCTTCAGATCTATTATTATTTTTTCGAGAATTATTCTTTGTTTCATGAAAAAAAATAGAGGGTTTCTTCTTTTCTAATACTCTACCAGATCTTAATTGAACATTATTTAGATCTAGTTGAGTTATTATATAAGTTTGATAATTATACCCTTCCTTGTTGTAAATAGATTTATTATTTGGATTTGGAAGTGGTTGAACAGGTAATTGATTTGTTTATTATGCGAATGGTAAAGAGAGTATTGGATTTTAATTTTGAAATTGAGCTTGAGGTAATTGATTATTCCGAGGAAAGAATTGTGGTGGAAAATTTTGATAGGTTGGTGGATAATGTTGATATTGAGCATACCTTCCATAAGGATTTTTCGATCCTTGATTCCAAGATTGTGGTTGTGGTTGAGCCTAAGGCTGTCATGGCATAGGCGGATTCCAATTACTTTGCGTAGATTGTGCAAATTTTTGAGGTTTAAAATTTTGATTTTGATTTTGAGGATTTTTCCATGATCTTCTGGCAATAGAGAAAAGAGGGTCTACTTGATTTGACATTCCTTCTTCACTATATACAGCCATAAGAGTTGGTATATATGGGCATTCTTTAGTATCACGATTCTCTGTACATATTACATAGGTTTCTATGGTTTTTAAGTCTAAAGGAAATTCTCTCAAAGCATGTTTCTTTCTACACCTAGGACAAAATATAGATAATGCAACATTTTCAGATTTTTTCTTGTTTAGTATTTTAAGGGTGTCAATTTCTCACTAAGACTCCCTAAAATATTTGTCTTAAAATTATCAAGAAAAATACCTAATCCTTCCCTACTAACTGTCCCAGCTGCATCTTTATTTATTCTTGATAAGATAGAATCCCTTGGACTTTTCCCAATTCGTGATTTACCCGTTGAAATATGTACACATAACTCACAAATTATGCAAATGGTAGCTGAGAAATGTCTCCTTTTCCCATTACATTGAGGATATCAATCCAATCATCTCTAATGGATTTGAGTAGGAGATCTTTCAAAGTTTCCTCATCCAAATTACTCATTTTTTTCTTTTTAATATTATAAACAAATCTTTCGACAAAATCTTCAATATTTTCATCTTCCCTCTATGCCATTTTAAAAACTTCATATTTCATGCTATGAGGCATACAATAATCCTTATATTTCTCTAATAATGCTTCTTTCATTTCTGTCCATGTTCCTATAGAATTCGTCCCTAAACTCATAAACCATTTTAATGTTGAATCCTTTAAGGTAGCAAGGAACAATTTTAATTTTTGAGCATCATGTAGATAATCATATGATCTACATAATAATTCAAATTCAAAGAGAAATGTTTCTAGATCTTCAATTCTTATTCCATGAAAATTAGGGAGGATAGAAGGTGAGATATGTTTCATTGTGTATGTTGTATCCTCATCGAGAATAGGGAATCCAAAAGGTTCTAGATCTCCTCTACCTCTACATCTATCTCTTCCACCTATAGAAATTATATAACTAATGCGTTATACATCCAAGATTATCTTGATAACACAGTATTTTAACTTCATGCACAATACAGAATCTCTTCTACCATTGATCATCATATGCGGAAATTAAATCAATTGCATGCACACATTAAAACCATAAAAAATCACACATATGAACACAGTGTTTTACGGGAAATCCTGAAGCTAAAAACCCCAACTATATGTATATAATATATGTCATAGAGATCATGTAACAATCCTCATACAAAGCTTCTCACAAGCTCTTAGTACAATACAATCGCTACACACTAATCAGGTCCTGATCTAGCAAATCCATGCACCGATCCTCTGCCACCTGCTAGCCTGCCTCTACTGCGCAATCTCTACTGAAGAATGGCTCTGAATGAACTCAAATCCACTTCGCTTGCACTGTCCAATCCTCATTGGCATCTCCATAAATGTGTGGTGCAAAATCATGCAACACTATAGTCACAACTGATAGTCACACTTTCTCTTTCACCTACCTCTCCACTGGTCTCCACTGACACTGTCCATGCACTATAGTTAACTGATGTATTCTGTTGGGGTTCCAGTGTTTTGGCTAGATTGGCAAGAATAAAATACCGGAAAACATCATAACCACTTTGGGGCCCTAGGATCTATCCCTCCTGGACCCAGAGAGGTATCTCTCCAATAAAGCAAAGAATGATATGTCTTTGAAGCTCAAAATGAGGTATTAGGCTAGGTATGAAGCACAAAGGGGGTTTAAAATGGTTCAGTTGGTTGTTGGGATGGTCATGAGATCATCGAATGAGAAATTAATGGAAGGAAAGGAGAAAAGTAGTAGGATGTTTCGGTAAAAGAGGATAGGTCAAGAATGTGCCATCCATTGGGCTATGGAGTCATGAAAGGAGATTAATTGCAAACAACTAGCCAAGGCTCTCATAGGGCAAGTCATCTATACTAAGGTATCTTCAAGATAGATGGTGAAATGGAACATTAAAGAGAGAAGGAGAGGCACAAAGGGCAGTTTAAGATTAGACCAGAGGTCATCTAACTCCAGATATGCTTCGACATACTCTCAAATGGAAAACACTAAATATTTAAACACAGAACTAGGCCTAAGGTCAGAGAAGGGATTTGAACCTTCAATGCTTTGACACTAATTCAAGATATCTTTGTACGGAAAATCTGTTTGAAAAGGACCCCAGTGGATAGGGCTCACACTAGAGCCCCAATATCCCAATTCTCCCAACTCAAACCCAACAAGAACAAATAAGCAGCAAACCCTGAATTCACACATCAGCTAGTAGTGACTAACAACTACTACACTGGTTAAATCACAAGAATTTTCTCTTAGATTCACTATCAGTAGAAAACATCAAAGGTAGGGAGAGAAGAAACATAGGGTACCATGCAAGGGTATATCCTATGCCAGATTTCTGATGTGTACTAGAAGGCCAACGAACAACATGAAAAATGTAATAAGAGAAACATCACTCGTAATAATAGACCAGGATCCTGTGAAATTTTCTTGATTAATTGATGCAAAAACAGTCACATACACTGAGCTCAATGGCTGATTACAGTCCAAACTTTCTCCTCCTCAGCCTACTACATTAAAAACTACTCTGTTACTCTCTCCCAAAACTGTTCTAATAGTCTAAAATGAATCCCTACAACAACAAATACAACAACACAACCCTTTACAATATGTTCTCGGGAATTCTTATAGGAGGATGGATAGCAGGAGTAGATGATGTACATTAAATTACTTCATTAAGACAGAGTGGAGGAAGTTTCCATGCCCACTCTGCTTAATAGCTCTGCGCTGTACTCTGTATTCTGGTTCTTTGTTAGGTCGATATTGACCATCGGATGTGTTCTTTAATGTCCTTCATGGCTGTAAGGCACTCTGTTCTGTCTTCTGAAGCAAGTAAGGTGACTAAAGGTCTTCTAGGCTTCCATACCTCCATTATTTCTGTCCTGACAGTCTTTGGAAGCTTTCTATCAGAGAAATGGCCTTTGGGAGCTCGGGGAGGCATGGAGACTTCTGTCGGAGGTGTACTGTCTGAGAAAATGTACTGCCGATGCTAAAAGAAAATATGGCTTGTTTCATGTGCTCTTTTAATCTTAAAATTGTGTCTTAATTCTTTGATCATGGTATTAAATCATTTAATCTTCAATTTCAGGCTTTAACACCCTTAATCCCTACTGCTGATACACTTCGCTGCTACTAGAATGGCATCTCTGTGTTCCGAATCACAGTGGCTGTGATTATGGAAAACGGAGTGAATTTTCCACTCTATGAGACCCTACACAATAAAATAAACTAATTATAAAATCCAGGGGGTGGCGGAAGCAATGCTGAGGAGGCCTGGAGGAATGGTGGAGGCGGTGAAAAATAACACTGCACTTAGGTGGAGAAATAATTCATTAGTGTAAAGCCCAGAGTTTTTAAGGTTTCAGGCGAATACACAGAATAACATGGGAAATGAATGAAATGGAGACCATGATGTGGGACCCGGTCAAGGAAGAGGGTGATCTAACTTGGACCGTCAGATCTCAAGAAGAGATTGACGGCTATGATGATCCGATGGAATTCCATGATCGCGCGATGAAAATATGAGGGGAACGTGAAATGAGATATGGATCGTTGATCTGGGATCAATGCACGGTTGAGATTGAATATAGAGGCTGTGGGGACAAAGGAGGAAAATGGTTTTGGATGGGAAAAACACCAATATAGTGTGGCCCCAAGGTGGTTTAGAAAATAGCCCAAAATCACGCGATATACATTGCTGAGCGACGAGTGGCCCTGTAAAACCGCTTATATCGCGTAACTTTCAGGCGTTAAAGTTCGGACATGAAAATTGCACGATATTGACGATGGCCTTTGGATCAGGAGTGGGAAGATCGGATTGCTGAGGATGGAGCGCGATGAGGGGAGATGCGCTGTCAATTAAATGATGAAAATTCAAAGTCAGGTTCAATCCTGGCTATCAGATCAGATAGGATGGATGGTCAAGATCTAATCGGAAGCGGAGGATGCAGGAGGCCAAATCTCCGATGGGCGATGAAGTGATTCACTCTGGACCATCGAATCGGCTTTAGATCGACGGCGATGATTAGATCAGAGGGTGACCAATCGGGAAAGTGGGGTAGAGTAGGAAGAAATCTGGGTTGTAGGATCAGATCAGGCGGACGGCTCAGATTCAATTGGGGATCGGCCAATCGGGGGATCGTGGGGGTGGCATAATGGATAGTTCTGATTGGCGATGAAGGCAGTGTTGCAATCGCCGTTCGATCTAATAACAGATCGCTGGTTTAAATACGATCGGAGAGGTGATAGGATAGAGGAGATGGGTGCGCGCAGAGTTTAGCGCTGACCGTCAGATCCTTTGAAAGATCGATAGCTCAGATTGTGGCGGGGTTTGTATTGTAACAAATCTTGCATCAGGGAAAATCAAACGTAACATAGAAAACACACTCCCATGTTTCTTCCAATTGCGATTAGCGCCCAAACCTTAAGTGCTTGGTCTCAGGCGTAGGGCATATGGGGAAGTGGTTTAAGGGGGCTGGCCAAAAAGGGGCTTAACCTATTACAAAATAAAAAGTGGGTTTTTAAGCCAAAAAAGAGGATTTTAAGGCTAAAGAGGGAATCGGTAGAGGGAGAAAGGGGATTATTAAACCAAACAAAGGGTATTTTTAGGGTTTAAAGGGGATTTTGGGATGATTTAGAGGGTCAATGAGGAATTAAGGGAAGGGAAAAAAGGTGAGGAAAATATAGTTTTATGGGGAATGAAATAAGAGGGAAAAGGCCTTTTTGGGCATTCTTCTTCACAACAGAGAGGCTTTTAAACTGGGAATAGAAGTGAGGATTTAAAAAAGGAAAAAGGCATAAGGAGGCTTCAAGGATGATGTGTTTTCAGGGGAAATACATTCCTTGAAGGCTCAAAAAACAATTTAGCCCCCTGTTTGCTTGTTAAAAAATTCATAGGGGGCTAACAGTGGCTCCACATGGGGATGGCTTCTTCTTGAAGGAGTCAAGAATTTAGAAAATGATCTTTGGTGTAGGCCATATGCCCAGTACTTGACACATCCATTTTCTTTCTTGGATCAGCTGCCACAAATCAAGAAGAGATTATATTAGCAGAAATTCTCTCTCAAACAACTACCTACCCATACTATAGTCCTAACATTTTTTTCTTCTGGGTGCATTTGGACTAGCAGACCCCTTTACATCAATTTTTTACAAACAGGAAAAATAAACCTATTCTACTTCTACCCTTATCACTCCTTGAGACCAGATTAAACAGTTGGCCTCGTATTTTCTCTACCTAAACTAATGTTTGCTAGGATTAAACTGTCTAGCAGAATTTTTCTCGACATTCTAAGACAGAAATTGAAACACAGTCAAGTAAGGATTAGACTGTCTGGCTCGCTGTGGACCATGGCATCAAGACAAAACTTCTCATGGATTGAAAAATTTTGCGGAAACTTAAAACTACTAACTGAATGCTCATAGACTGAGCTTTATTTGAGATTTTCCTACCTACCCTACTCTAACTAGAGTATTTACAAGTCTAGCTTACAAAAATTCTCTTCCAATGCAACCAGTCCATCAAGTGATCCCATGAATAGTATTTCTCGCTCATCTCCTTGAGCAGGCTGGATAGGCAGGGCCACTCCCATTTTTTAGTTCCTCAACAGCAGCCTTTAAAAATTTTCTTGTTGTCTGCAACCTACTGCACAAAATGACCTTTGATCCTTCTTCAAATGTTTGCAGGAAATGAACATAAGGATCATGAAATGATACCTGGTTATGGATATTTAGCAGGCGGGCTTCAACCAAGATTTCTTCTTCTTCCACTGCAGCAAGAACACGACTCTCTTGAGAAAGAGTGTCTCCTTCATCTTCTATACTGGAGGACTCATCGTATATTGCAGCTGTGTCCCCTTGGAGCTCGGATATATTCTGCTCTGAAGGGCTGAGCTCTATGAAAAGATCCATGTATTCTTGAGCAGGGGTATGTTCCATTGCTTCCTCTTTTTCAAGAGAAGGTCCCTTACTTTCATCATGCTCAAGAATCTCTTCTTTGATTTCCTCCTCATCTTTTAATATGAAAGGCTGTTGATTGTGAAAATCATCATTGATGATTTGCGGTGTAACAGAGTGAAAATTCCATGAATATTCAATTATCACAAGGCTTTCGTAGCTTTCTTCATCAATGTCATAGATAGACTGACTTGGTTCATTGCTTCTCTGGAGTTGCTGGCCCTAATTTTCCTCCCATGAGTCTACTGATGATGGCCCTGCGAGCTCGGCTTCCCTCTGTAAACAATCATCATCAAATAGATCATAACTAGGAAAGTCATAATCGTAAGCAATGTCACCAATCAAACCTGTCGGGTTCTCAGCAAGTCTTTCTTAATTCTGATCCACCGAGGAATCTCCTGGATTGGCATCAGTTTTGTGGAAGACTTCAAAGGTGGATTGCGTGTTTAATATTCAGTCCATCTCTTCTTCTATCAATAGAGGAATTTTTTACTGAACACAGACAGAAGAACAACAGTCGTCTGTTTCTTTTACGAACTGATCCTGAGGCTGCATATCTTCATGAGATTCATCTTGAAATTTTTCCAGAGCAAGAGCAAACTCCAGACCAAGATCATCATACATGTCTTGCTCATCGTCTAGGTCTGGAGTTGACCCTTGCTCTTGAAAATGCATGGGCTATTCTAAATCATCAATATTTGCATTTAAATTATCCATATGCATTTCCAGCACTTCACCAAACATGTTTGCTATTCTATTTAATTGGTCTGCCAAAGCATATAGCTTTGCATCTCTATCCATGTTTGGATCCATGTTCCTACAAAGAAGGTCACTGCATCTTCTCAACCAGTTCAGAGTCTTCTACCAGTGGATTCATGTGGTCTTTCAGGAAATATAGAGTGTGGAGTCGCCAGGTGGATGAATTTGGACGTTTGAAACATACTGTTGTCCACCATCAACATTAGATACCAACCTAAAGGCATTGGTCTGAGTTGTTCCCCAGTGGAGTCGCCATTATGTTGGGGTTCCAGTGTTTTGGCCAGATTGGCAAGACTAAAAGACCGGACAACATCATAACCTCTTTGGGGCCCTAGGATCTAGCCCTCCTGGACTCGGAGAGGGATCTCTCCAATAAAGCAAAGAATGATATGTCTTTGAAGCTCAAAATGAGGTATTAGGCTAGGTATGAAGCACAAAGGGGGTTTAAAATGGTTTGGTTGGTTGTTGGGTTGGTCATGAGATCATCGACTGAGAAAGTAATGGAATGAAAGGAGCAAAGAAGTAGAATGTTTCGGTAAAAGAGGACAGGTCAAGAATGTGCCATCCATTGGGCTATGGAGTCATGAAAGGAGATTACTTGCAAACAACTAGCCAAGGCTCTCATAGGGCAAGTCATCTATACTAAGGGATCTTCAAGATAGATGGTGAAATGGAACATTAAAGAGAGAAGGAGAGGCACAAAGGACAGCTTAAGATCAGACCAGAGGTCATCTAACTCTAGATCTGCTTCGGCATACTCTCAAAGGGAAAACACTAAAGATTTAAACACAGAACTAGGCCTAAGGTCAGAGAAGGGCTTTGAACCTTCAATGCTTTGACACTAATTCAAGAGATATTTGTAAGGCCAATCTGTTTGAAAAGGACCCCAGCGGACAGGGCTCACACTAGATCCCCGATATCCCAATTCTCCCAGCTCAAACCCAACAAGAAAAAATAAGCAGCAAACCCCAAATTCACACATCAGCTAGCAGTGAATAACAACTACTACACTGGTTAAATCACAAGAATTTTCTCTTAGATTCACTATCAGTAGAAAACATCAAAGGTAGGGAGATCAGAAACATAGGGTACCATGCAAGGGTATATCCTATGCCATATTTTTTATGCGTACCAGAAGACCAACGAACAACATGAAAAATGTAATAAAACAATGTAATAAGGGAAACATCACCCGTAATAATAGACCAGGATCCTATGAAATTTTCTTGATTAATTGATGCAAAACTAGTCACATACACGGAGCTCAATGGCTGATTACAGTCCAAACTTTCTCCTCCTCAGCCTACTACATTACAAACTACTCTACTAATCTCTCCCAAAACTGTTCTAACAGTCTAAAATGAATCCCTACAATAGCAACTACAACAACGCAACCCATTACAATATTTTCTTGGGAATTCTTATAGGAGGATGGATAGCAGGAGTAGATGATGTACATTAAATTTCTTCATTAAGACAGAGTGGAGGAAGTGTCCATGCCCACTCTGCTTAATAGCTCTGCGATGTACTCTGTATTCTGGTTCTTTTTCAGGTCGATATTGACCATCAGAGGTGTTCTTTAATGTCCTTCATGGCTGTAAGGCACTCTCTTCTATCTTCTGAAGCAAGTAAGGTGACTGAATTTCTTCTGGGCTTCCATACCTCCATTATTTTTGTCCTGACAGCCTTTGGAAGCTTTCTGTCAGAGAAATGGCCTTTGGGAGCTCAGGGAGGCATGGAGACTTCTGTTGGAGGTGTACTGTATGAGAAAATTTAATGCCGATACTGAAAAAAAATATGGCTTGTTTCATGTGCTCTTTTAATCTTCAAACTGTGTCTTAATTCTTTGATCATGATATTAAAGCATTTAATCTTTAATTTCGAGCTTTAACACCCTTAATCCCTACTGCTGATACACTTCGCTACTACTGGAATGGCCTCTCTATGTTCCAAATCACAGTGGCTGTGATTATGGAAAACAGAGTGAATTTTCCACTCTGTGAGACCCTACACAATAAAATAAACTAATTATAAAATCCAGGGGGTGGCGGAATCAATGATAAGGAGGCTTGGAGGAATGGTGGAGGCGGTGAAAAATAACACTATAGTTAGACAGAGAAATAATGCATTAGTGTAAAGCCCAGAGTTTTTAAGGTTTCGGGCGAATACACAGAATAACATGGGAAATGAATGAAACGGAGACCATGATGTGGGACCTGGTCAAGGTGGAGGGCGATTTAACTTGGACCATCAGATCTCAGGAGGAGATCGACGACTACGATGATCCAACGGAATTCCATGATCGCGCGATGAAAATATGAGGGGAACGTGAAATGAGATATGGATCGTCGATCAAGGATCAATGCACGGCTAAGATTGAATATAGAGGCTATGGGGACAAAGGAGGAAAAATGGTTTTGGATGGGAAAACCACCGGTATTGCGCGGCCCCAAGGCGGTTTAGAAAATAGCCCAAAATCATGCGATATACGTCACTGAGCGACATGTGGCCCTGGAAAACTGCTTATATCGCATAAATTTCAGGGATTAAATGTCAGACATGAAAACTGCGCGATATTGACGATGACCGTCGGATCACGAGTGGGAAGATCGAACTACTGAGGATGGAGTGCGATGAGGGGAGATGCACGATTGGTTAAATGTTGAAAAGTCAAAGGCAGATTCAATCCTGGCCATCAGATCAGACAGGATGGACGGTCAGGATCTAATCGGAAGTGGAGGAGGAAGGAGGCCAAATCTCCGATGGGTGATGAAGCGATTGGCTCTGGATCGTCATATCGGCTTCAGATCAACAGCGGCGATTGGATCGGAGGGTGAACAATCAGGAAAGCGGGGCGGAGCATCAAGAAATCTAGGCCGTAGGATTAGATCAGGCAGATGGCTCAGATTCAATTGGGGATCGGCTAATCGGGGGATCGTGGGGGTGGCATAGTGGAAAGTTCCAATTGGCGATGAAGGCGGTGTTGCGATGGCCGTCCGATCTAATAATAGATCAATGGTTTAAATAAAATCATAGGGGTGACAGGAGAGAGGAGACGGGTGTGCGCGGAGTTTAGCGCTGACCGTCGGATCCTTTGAAAGATCGACGGCTCAGATCATGGCGGGGTCTATAGTGTAACAAATCTCGCATCGGGGAAAATCAAACATAACATAGAAAAAGCGCTCCCATGTTTCTTCTGATTGTGATTAGTGCCCAGACCTTAAGTGCTTGGTCTCAGGCGCAGGGCATATGGGGAAGTGGTTTAAGGGGGCTGGCCGAAAAGGTGCTTAACCTGTTACAAAGTAAAAAGTGGGTTTTTAAGCCAAAAAAGAGGATTTTAAGGCTAAAGAGGGAATCAGTAGAGGGAAAAAGGGGATTATTAAACCAAAAAAAGGGTATTTTTAGGGTTTAAAGGGGATTTTGGGATGATTTATAGGGCCAATGAGGAATTAAGGGAAGGGAAAAAAGGTGAGGAAAATAGAGTTTTATGGGGAATGAAATAAGAGGGAAAAGGCCTTTTTGGGCATTCTTCTTCACAACAGAGAGGCTTTTAAACTGGGAACAACAGTGAGGATTTAACAAAGGACAAAGGCACAAGGAGGCTTCAAGGATGATGTGTTTTCAGGGGAAATGCATTCCTTGAAGGCTCAAAAAACAATTTAGCCCCTTATTTTCTTGTCAAAAAATTCATAGGGGGCTAACATATTCTTCAGTTTATTAATGAGTTATTAATTAGTGAATTAATTATTAATTAATTCACACCACTCTCACTAGTGTATCAATCAGTTAGACTAGATACAACTAGCTCAACTGTGTCTAATTGAGTTAAACTGAACACAACTTCACTAACTACTTCTACAACTCCACCAAACTCTGTCACATGAGTTCTAACTGAAGTCTCCATGCAATAGCTCCACTTAACCCTCAGGAATAGTGTAATTCCTTCTGTCAGCTCCTATGCCACATCTGTGCACTTAACTGAAGTGCTCCAAGAGAATAAGATAATTTTTAGAGTCCAAATATTATTAAGAGCTAACAATATTCGACATATCTATTTTTAGACTGGAAATATAAAAATAGATTCCGCCCAATATTTCTAAAAATAGAAGTTCATCTATTTTTCCAACTTGACCAACCATCCACAAATAGCATCCTGCAACTCATAGAATATGATCGACATGTCTAAAAATAGACATATTCTAAAAATATACTGTGCACAAAAAATAGCCTACGGGCCCACTTAGTGAAGGCGACTTCTTTCCACTAAGCTCATCATCTTGTTGCAATCTCAACACCACCTTCTCTATTCCCTCAACTTCCTCATCCAATCCTAGGTTTTTCACCATTGACATTGTGTACTTCTCCTTCTCCCTCTTCAACCATGCTGGATTCTTCAGAACTAATATAAGTATACGATTCTAGAACAGGATTTTCTAATTCTTGTAGTTCCTCTATCAATGGAGAATTTTAATGAGTTTCTTGTTCTTCCTCTTCACTAGGAACTTATAGTTCCTATCCTAGAAGTTGTTCTCTTGTTAAAGATAAGAATATTACTCCTGTGGTTGGGGATGGAGGATTTTATTCTTCACTTAAAGCTTCGGTAGATGAAGTAGGTGAATCCCTGCGTTCGATTCATATCTTAGGATTTTAGGAAGTATGTGTCAGCCACCTACGTAAGTAATTTGAGTTTGAGTGGGTGGTGTGGAACTTCAAGGTTGGGGTCAAGTGAGTGATGATGTGGGAATCTGTAATATCCCAAAATAGGGAAAATCTACAATGTTAGAAATATCTTATAATATTCAAAAATTGGAGATCCAGCAATATGTAAACACAATAATGAAAGAGCAGTGTTGCATAAACTTCAGAAAATGTAAGAAGAGCTCATAGCCATCTTATTAATGTTATAGCAGCAGAATATGTACAAGAAATATGAAATACACTGCTACATATGGAAAGCCAAGGTTATGACTGTGCAGTTTATAAGAGGCACTGCTACATAAATAATGTCAATACATGGATTTAGAAATGTATGGATCAAATAAGATGGGGAGCAAAGCTCTAAACCCCTGAAAAACAATGCCAAGTCAATCCTAGAAGGATTGGCTGAAATATACACACTAGAAAATTTGGCCCAATTTCTGACAGCCGATTCATCGCTATTCCGACACATAGTCATCGCAAGAGCGACAGTTCGAGGCTGGAAAAAATGTGGTTAGCCATAACATCGCAATTCCGACGCTTTTCCAAAGTGTTGCAATACCAACACATTTTTCGACGTTTCCAAACAGTCGTCACTCTTCTAACACTTTCCAAACCGTCGCTCTTTCGACGTGCGAAGACAGTCGCAATTCTGATGATATGTGGTCCGACATTTTTACCGTCACTCTTCCGACGTTCTTAAACTATCACTCTTCTGGAATGTATAAACTGTCATAATTATGATGATATGTGGTCTGACGTTTTTACCGTCGATCTTCCAATGTTC
Organism: Pinus albicaulis; assembly: GCA_034641835.2. Taxonomy (NCBI): domain Eukaryota; kingdom Viridiplantae; phylum Streptophyta; class Pinopsida; order Pinales; family Pinaceae; genus Pinus; species Pinus albicaulis. The sequence continues at coordinate 51,393,905 of CM076582.1, read as the reverse complement.
GTAAATTGTCGCTCTTCCGACGTGTGTAAGCTGTCATAATTTTGACGATATGTGGTCTGACATGAACGTCACTCTTCCGACGATTAATAAGGTGTCATAATACCGACGCTATGCAAAAGCGTCGCAAGATCGACGCCATGAAGATGTGTCATAATACCGATGTACAGTTGAACGTCGCAAGACCGACGCAGATAAGGCGTCGCAAGACCGACGTTGATAGGGCGTCGCAAGACCGACGTTGATAGGGCGTCACAAGACGACGGGTTAAATTTAAAAAAAAATAAAAAATTACCAAGCTGGTGATGTCTATGAATTTTGTCATCAAAATCAATTTTGATTGCTTCAGTTTCTTTCCAAGAAAATTTAAGTGACAATTCAGTTTCTTTGCAAATAGTATATATTCAAATATCAGACGAAAATATTCACCATTTTTTGAAGTCTCAAACATTGACACTTATTCTTCCAATTTTCAATTTCGGGGAGATGATTATTTCCTTATTACTAGTAAACAAGAGAAGGAATAAGGTTAAAATCATTCACTAGGTGATATTGATAGCGGGTAAATTTAATAAATATCAAACCAACTCTGGAAATTTCACCTTATAACTTTAGAAGCTTTAATATTGCACTATTTCTTCTTAGGTTATAACCCCATGTCCACTTACATTCAAACCCCTCACTTCAGACCCAAGGTTGTTTCACAACCGAGATCCTAGGCCTTATAGAAATGATTTGTTTAAACACCAATCATGTTTATATTTCCAACCCCGACTATATATTTTAACCTCAAGACCTATCATAACATTAATTTGTGTGGCATTCACCTTTGGATTGATTTATTTAGTATCAATTTATATTACCCAACAAACATCATAGGGCCTTGTCTTAGTTAGTCGCCAACACATATGGAAATTTTCTCATATAATACTCTGACCTAGACTAGAAATCAAATACCGACAATGAACCATATTGGACCCACATCATACAACTCTGAGATTTGGTTATATTCAAATATTGACATAATTTTGACTTGGGCCCACAGTTCATTTGATATACCTTTGCATTAACTATCGCCCCATCCAATGGCTGCAAGTCTATCGCGCTACCCTTCAGTGATCCAACGGTAGTTGCACAATCACATTGTCCAAAGGTTATCTCTCCAACCTCACATGATGAACTGGGCCCAATAATTAAATCACCCTTATCATCTGACGGCAGGGACATCGTCGTGCCAACATCGATGATCCAACAGATTAAAACACATATCACGTGATTTAAATGAACGAGCGTTAATTCACAAAAGTTGCGAGATATAAATGGTTTTCCAAAACAATTCTTCTCCACGTGTCAGCCAACTACGTATATTGTGTTCAAAATTCAAATACAGCTTACCACTTGTGAACTTGCGCGATATAGCCAGTATTCTAACCCTGGTTTCACTATTCCTGCAAGGTTCTGATTCTCCTCTAGTCAAGGTTCCGTCTCCGCCTTTTTATTACAGTTCATTCGATTCAGGCCTTTGCAATTTTAAAACGCTCCATCACATAGCTTCAAGGTTTAATTATAAAACCACACTATCGCTTCCACCATTATTCTACTTCGGCCTTTTTCAGTGCATTCTTCACAACTGTGGTTGATAATTCGACTGCAATTACATTCAAAGCCCAAATTCCTATTCATCTATGCCCTTAACTTTCATAAGGGATCTTCACCCTTCAGAACATAGCATCACTAAAACCCAATCATATACAGGATTTCAAATTCAGCCTTCTGCACAGAGGTTAAATCAATAATAGAGGTAATTTGGGGAATCGATCACTCTGTGATCGATTCATATAAAATTACAATCACTGCTTCAAATTTTAACAGAAAGCTTCAATATGAACTTCTCATATTGTTGAGGAAACCCAAGAATAATCTTCAAAGGCATTTATATTTCTTGAAACAATGTACTACTCTAAAAACAACAACTTTACTTGAAAATTTTGAAGTTATGAAAGATTATTTATTTTTGTTTTTTATTCAAAGACTCAAATTGAATTTAAAAAATATTCTTCTTTTGTTTATTCCAAATCATCCGAAGAATGAGATATTAAAGATATAAAAAATCCATTGGACGTAACAGGCCCAATAGTAAATAAAAAACCAATTATTCCACATAATATAATGGCCGCTCAAAATTCAAATGATCTAATTGTTGCATGATATGCACCCCTAAGATTTATTGCAAATCCACATGAAATTCCCCAAGGATACCTTAAAAAATTTCGAAGATACAATGGATAAGATTAAAAAAAAACAATAGAAGGGCTTTCATATGGTTACACGAAAACCTTATATTTATGGAGCAATCCAAGTGTAGTTCAATAGCCAGCTCATAACAATTTTATCTATCCATCACATACACAAGATAGCTAAAATGAAACTTCCAACAACTCTTTGCTTTGCATAGATAATTGAAGCTTTTGGGGAAACCTTGTTATTGGTGCCCCGTCTTGTGCATATACTGCTCGAATTGATGCACAAGATTTGTTAAGCTCCAATTTTAATGGTTGAAGATGTACATTTGGGTCTCATACCACTTTTAAATTCTACCATAGTGCATACATGAGGCAATGTTAAGCTATTAGTACATCTCATTTGTTGGGGTTAATTAGTATATAAGACTTTTATAAATGAATATCAGTTGGTCCCTTACTTGAATAAACTTGAACAAAACGAGAACTCTATCCAGTGTATTCTCCAACTCCTCCTCTGAAGTACCTTTGTTACCAGATCGAACTTTCTCATCAAGAAATTTGGCAATAAGTTTTGTTGGTCGGTTCTGCAGACAAAGGCCATAATTCAGATAAATGCAAAAAAAATATATCTAATATTATGAATGCAATTGTCTGCCTAAAAACATTCTTTCATTACTTACCTTTAGCTATTTTGTCATTAATCTTTTCAAACTTTTTGTCTCACTTAATTTGATAATCAAGAGCACAAATTCAATGAACAATCTGTATAAACAGAAAGAAAATGAGCATAAACATATAGTAACTAACCCGTATAATTAAATCTGTATAAACAGAAAGAAAATGAGCATAAAAATATAGTAACTAACCTGCCTTAGATTTATCAGATGCTCAAAGGCATCCTTGATAGTATTAGAAAAGGCCTCATTCTTCAAAAAACTTTCTTCCCATATTGTATCAAGTCGTGATTTCAAGGCTAGAAGTGATGACACCATGTCCTTGTCTTTCATTTCATCTAATACAATGCCTTGCCCAGTAGCTTTAATGTATGCACTGAGAGCCAGCCAAAGCAGCTCAAGTGCACTCACCCTTTTAAAAAGAGAGTACATGCGCTAAAGGTCTGGAATGCGATTGGCATCCATGAGCAAAGTAAATCCCTGGGGAAATCATGATTTGGCTACCCTGTTAAATACATATGAACCAACATATTTCTGAATTTAGAGAGGGGATTTGACTCCATCAGTAATAAAGAATGGGCTTCTATATCGATTTATTTCCACATAGAAGAGACCATAATGATTAATTACATAGAACATCCAATCAACAAACAAATATGGGAATTTGAACAATTAACATGAATGAATATTAGATAACTCAATGGAAAGATCTGCATTCCCAATATCCATCAAATTTTCCAAAAAATACATGTGATTTGAATGGTAAGGGTATTGCCGTCATCATTGTTTCTTTAGGTGAGACATTTCCCAACATGCAAATTGTATTTGGCACCTTCACACCTGTACTTATGGACATACTCCCTTTATAAATGAAAAATCTTTAATTTTCCCAGAATGAAAAATAAGAACAAAATCTCAATTGAGGGGTTTACACCAATCATGCAACCATTTTCAAGAACTTGTTTGATTTTGTCTGGAAACGCGTGAAATGAAATGGAGCAGCAAAATTCAGTTTTCTATAAACACGGTACACATGAAAATAGAAACACTGAGGTGCACCCACTTTGATCAAAATAATATTATACATATTTTCTAGTGCATCAATAGAATAACACAACTCTCGCATAGTACATAAAGCTTCCATAGAAAATGTTACCACATAACCATGACACACTGTGGCATGACAAACTACATTTTCTATTTCCATTTCAAGTGCATTCATCTTTGTAAATACTTCGACCCGAAAAGGGTCACCATCAGAACAATGCCGGTAGGAAAATTACATAGATATGGTAAGCAGTGCATAGTTTTGTTTCACTGCTCCAGTGAATAAATCTGTGAATTTGATCAATAATGGAAGCAGTAATCTATGAATATCTATAAATATACAAGGATGTCAAAGAAATGAAGGCCAAAACAGGGGACATGGAGCCGGATTCCAAAGAATGTTTTGAATTTTCAGAAGTTGCAGGTCAAGAATAGGGTAAAAGACTCATTGATAAGCTTCAAGAAGGATCCAGGAACTATAAGACAAAGAAAGGGAAAAGGATAGGGTTATAGTTTATCCACAATATCATGATTGATTTGGGGAGCTAGAGAAGATTTTCGAGATTCTGTGTTAGTTTTGTGCCAAATAAGGTTCCTTTATTGACCTTATTCTTAAGTCCCGGGACGAACATCTTTATGGTTGGTTTTCATATGAGAAGCTAAGGAACCTCTTGCTTCTTCCCTGCAGTTATATCTCTTCCTAGATGTCATTCTTACCTGTGTAAGTAATTCTAGCTAAGTAAGTAATTCTTACCTGTGTAAGTAATTCTTAATGTATGAATGCTAGCTATTGTAACAAATAGACTTGAAGATCATCTTCTCTATAGTAGCCATCATTTAAAGACGTTATTGGAAGCCAAATCAATACTCTTTATAGATTCTCTTACCTTTTACAAGTTATCCTCTATGCTCTATGTCTGCAATCCAAAAGTCTATATCCTAATTTGAGACTATGGTCTGAAGCATCTTTCCAAAAATTTTGTAGGTTGAATCCTAAAGGAATCTAGGACCAAGACTGAAAGAATAAATCCTACATCTCTTTGAAGCTAATATCTCGACCAAGTTACAGAAACAAGCACTTATGATGACACCAAACAGTTACATGTGACTATACATGACATTCGATACAATATTCTTTTTGATTTATGGAATAAGATGAAAGAATATCCAATGAAGTTTGAAACCTCTTAACCATCTATCATAAATCGCTCTTGCTTAAGGTTGAAGGTCAAGTTTATCATAATCATCTTTACAAAAGGATAAATATTTTATGGAAAAATGAAGGTAGAAAATGAAGCAGAACAGAATTTGGAAGAGTACCGTATATATGTGACATGTGATCTGAAGTATCAAAGATCATATGACAATAAATTTGTTGTGTTAGCAACCTATAATATAGGGGTAATAATTTTGACTTGACTGTTGATAATCTTGTAAATATGTACATACTTTTCCTTCTGCAAGTTGTATTCACATATTTTGTAAAAAAATCAAAAAAATCAAAAAATAAAAAAGAGGGTAAAAAGTCCTAAATGAAAAACCAAAGGACTTAGAAAAAATAAAAGACCCCAAAAGAAAAATGAATAAAACATGAAAGTGTGCAAGCATAAGTGCCACTACGTTTTACTTTTTAACTATGGCAGAGTGTCAATAAATGCCATAGTCCATGATGAATTAAACAGTTTAATCTTAACTTATCATTTTTCAATTTCACTTGTTGTAGATAGAGAATAATGAGTTGTCATACAGTTTAATCATGAAAATTCAGTAGTTAGGTAGAGAAATAAAGTGAATCCAACAGTTTAACCTGGATTCATGGATGAAATAAGTGTAGAATTAGATAGTTTTACTTGCTTTCAGAAAGAATAAATGTTGTGAAGGTTGCTAGCTCAAATGTACCTGATAAAAAAGGAAGAAAAAATGTTAGCATGGTAAGTTGGGTAGGTAGAAGAAGGTGAAAATTCTCAATGTAAATATCATTCATCATGGGCTACCAAATAACTAACTTCCCCTTCCCATAGTCATGAAACATTCTAAACTATCAGTCAGAAAAGATCAAGGAATTTCCTTTACTTTTGTTGGGACCGGACCCAAGGCTCTATGGCTGATCAGTTGAAAGTGTAAAATGTCTATATTAATCCTTAAAATCACACCATTTTCCATTCATGTAGTAATTCCCCTAAATATTTTGGGTGTGGAGCCTGATTATCTTGTTTACTTTGTATCACAGAATTAGACCCCTATACCTTCAAAGGGGCGACAATGCCGCCCATAATTAATCACTGTCGTGGGGGGTCCAGGGGGGGGTGGCAGCGCTTTTCGGAGCCCCTAGCGGGGGGGTTTTGAGGGAGCGCCCGAAAACTAAACAGATGTAAAATTTCCTTGTAAAAGTATAGTAATTTCTAGTCAATCTGGGCCGTTCATTAGGCAAATGATCTGACGGTAGAAGTTATGTTTAGATTACGGTTTTTTGCCCTAGGAGGAAACTCCCTTGTATATATGAGGGTATTGTATTGCGGCTGGGCATTATATGTGTATTCTCAGAGTGAGAAACATAGAGGCATACTGTGAGAGAGAATAGAGGATATTACAACGGATCTGCTGTAGGTTTTGATTCTTCATTTTTGCTGGATAATAGAAAGGAGGGACTGGCTGTTCAGGGTGGACGTAGCCCAAACTGGGTGAACCACGTATATCTGTGTCTCTCTGATTTTATGTGTTTTGTGTGCTTGTATTTTTCGGCATATTTTATGTGTTGAATTGCTCCATAATATATATAATTTTCTAACAACTAGTATCAGAGCCGAAGGTATATTTGGCTGATAAACTCGCAGGAAAGAAGGGTTCATGGTTCGAGTGGGAGCAATGGCGGATGATGGTAAGTTTAGGGTCAAGAAATTTAACGGCCAAAACTTCCCGCTGTGGAAGATGTAGATGGAAGATTATCTGTATAAGAAAGATCTGTACCTACCATTAAGAAGAAAAACAAAGAAGCCAGCAGCCATGACAGACGCGGAATGGAAAATTCTTGATAGAAAGGCACTCGGAATAGTATGGTTGTGCCTTGCAGCATCAGTCACCTTCAATATTTTGAAGGAAACAAAAACAGAGGGTTTGATGCAGATGTTGGCGAAACTATATGAAAAACCCTTGGCCTCAAACAACGTATTTCTTATGAAATGACTATTTAATATGAAGATGTCGGAAGGTGGATCTGTTGAAGACCATTTAAACGAATTTAATATAGTTACCAGTTAGTTAATTTCTGTAGGGGTAAAGTTTGATGATGAATTTAGAGCTCTATTATTCTTGTGCTCATTTCCAGAGAGTTGGAATGGTTTAGTAATGGCCATTAGTAACTCTGTCTCTGGATCTAGTACTTTAAAGTTTGATGATGTTGTTGGTGCTATCCTTAGCGAGGAAATGCAACGGAAAAGCTCCAGTGAGACATCAGGTAATGCTTTGAGTGCAGAGTCTAGGGGAAGAAGAATGGAAAGAGGAAAGAGCTCGAGATATCACAGTAAATCAAGGAAAGGCAGATCCAAGTCCAGATCGGGGATAGTGTGCTGGAATTGCGGAAAGAAAGGACACCTAAAGAAAGACTGTAGATCTCGGGAGGGAAAAGAAGGAGACACACAGCAAGAAAACAATCATGAAGCAAATGTGACAGGTGATGTGTTACAAGATGCTTTGATTCTTTCTTTCGAAAATGTTACTGATTCTTGGGTTGTAGATTCGGGGGCTTCATTCCATGCCACACCTGATAAGAAATATTTTCATGACTATGTTCAAGGAGATTTTGGACAAGTTCGTTTGGGTGATGATAAACCCTGTAAAATTGTTGGAATGGGTAAAGTTCTTGTAAAACAACAGAATGGAAACCAATGGCTAATAAAGGAGGTAAGGCATGTTTCAGATCTGAAGAAAAATCTAATTTCAACAGGGCAGTTAGGCAGTGAAGGTTGTGTGACAACTTTCACAGATAAAACTTGGAAGGTCACCAAAGGAGTGTTGGTAATAGCAAAAGGTGAAAAGGTTGGTACATTGTATTTATGCAATGGTATTTCTAACTCTGTTAATGCTTTAACTTCCAAAGGAGCAGATGCAACATTATGGCATCATAGGCTCGGACACATGAGTGAGAAGGGAATGAAGATTCTTCACTCAAGAAATTTGTTGCTAGGTTTGAAGAATGTTGATTTGGATTTCTTTGAGAATTGCATTTATGGAAAACAAAAGAGAGTTATATTTCTCAGAGTTGGGAAAGAAAAGAAGAGCGAAAAATTGGAGCTTGTGCATACATATGTATGGGGACCTGCTCAAGTATCATCTCTCGGTGGCTCTCATTATTATGTTACTTTTATTGATGATGCAACTAGAAAAACATGGATTTATTGTATTCAGAATAAATTTGATGTATTTGATACTTTCATGAAATGGAAATCTTTGGTTGAGATTGAGACAGAAAATAAGTTGAAGCACCTCAGATCAGAAAATGGAGGTGAATATTGCGGCAAGGAGTTTGATAGGTACTGTTCAGAGCATGGAATTCATAGAGAGAAGATAGTTCCAAGAACACCACAAGAAAATGGTGTGTTAGAAAGGATGAACAGAACAATCATGGAGTGTGCAAGGTGCATGAGATTGCATGTAGGATTGCCTTTACAATTTTGGGCAGATGCTATAGATACTGTTGTTTATCTAATAAACAGAGGGCCTTCAAGTTCCTTGGATGGTGGTATTCCAGAGGAAGCATGGATAGGTGAAAAGGTAAACTACTCTTTTTTAAAGCCTTTTGGTTGTGAGGCCTTTGTCCATATTAATAAAGAAAATAGAACAAATCTTGAGGAAAAATCAAAGAAATGTACCTTTATTGGATATGGTGCTAATGATTTTGGTTATCGCTTATATGATTATGAAAAACACAAAATCATTAGGAGCAGAGATGTAATATTCAATGAAAAGGTCTTGTATAAGAATCAGTTGCGAGAAAAGAAACAGGAAAAAGAAAGCAAGAAATACGTGGTTCTTGATGAGATATCTGAAAAATTAAAGGTGCCTGAAAATAATAATAATCAACAACCACAGCAGCAGCAACCACCACAACAGTAATAGGCACCTCAAACACCTGAAAGTGGTGTTAGAAGATCTGCCAGGATAAGTAGACCCCCTGAACGATACTCTCCTTCATTATATTATTTATTGCTGACTGATTCTGTTGAACCTGAATGTTATGAAGAAGAAATGCAGGTTGAAAGTAGGAAGAAGTGGGAGCTAGCCATGGAAGAAGAGATGGACTCCTTAATGCATAACCAGACTTGGGACTTAGTCAGGTTGCCTGCAGGTAAAACTACATTGCAGAATAAATGGGTTTACGGGCTGAAGGAAGAAGATGGAGGAAAACAGAGGTACAAAGCTAGACTTGTGGTGAAGGGGTTTGCACAAAAGAAAGGTATTGATCTTGATGAAATATTTTCTCCTGTTGTTAAGATGAATTCAATCAGAACTATCTTAAGTCTTGTAGCAGCGAAATATTTACATCTTGAATAGTTAGATGTAAAGACAACATTTCTCCATGGAGATTTGGAGGAAGAGATATACATGCAGCAACCAAAAGGATATGAGCTAAAAGGGGAAGAAAATTTGGTGTGCAGGTTAAAGAAGAGCTTGTATGGCTTAAAACATGCTCCAAGGCAGTGGTATCTAAAATTTGACAAGTTTGTGTCTGAACAAGGTTATACTAGATGTCACTCTGATCATTGTGTTTATCTAAAGAGGAAAAATGATGGCAGCTATATTATATTGTTATTGTATGTAGATGACATGCTTGTTGTAGGATCTAACATGCAGGAAATAAATGTGCTCAAAATAAAATTGGCAAATTCATTTGCAATGCAGGATTTGAGAGTTGCAAAACAAATCCTTGGTATGAGGATAACTAGAGACAGAAAAAATCGCAAATTAACACTGTCTCAGAATGAGTACATAGAAAAGGTGTTGAAAAGATTTAATATGCATAATGCAAAACTAGTTAGTACACCTTTTGCTAGCCATTTCAAACTTAGTAAGGAGATGTGCCCAAATACCCAAGAAGACATGGATTATATGTCTAAAGTTCCATATGCATCAGCAGTTGGAAGCTTAATGTATGCAATGGTCTGCACAAGGCCTGATATTGCACATGCAGTGGGAGTTGTAAGCAGGTACATGAATAATCCAGGAAAAAAACATTGGATGGCAGTAAAATGGATTCTCAGATATTTGAGAGGTACCACAAATCAAGCATTATGCTTTGGTGGTTCAAACATTGCTCTACGGGGATATGTTGATGCAGATATGGCAGGTGACAGAGATAACAGGAGGAGCACTACAGGATATGTATTTACTGTAGGTGGAACAACTGTCAGTTGGGTTTCAAAAATCCAAAGTGTTGTTGCACTTTCAACAACAGAAGCCGAGTATGTTGCTGCTACAAAGGCTAGTAAAGAAATGATTTGGTTACAAAGGTTTATGGGTGAATTGGGTAAGAAGCATGATATGGGCACACTATATAGTGATAGCCAAAGTGCCATTCATATTGAAAATAACTCAGCATTTCATTCCAGGACTAAACACACACATCTCAAGTACCATTTCATACGGTCAGTATTAGAAGATGGAGAGTTGAACATGGAGATACACACTAGCCAAAATCCTCTAGATATGCTAACAAAAGTTGTAACCAGGGAGAAACTGAGAAAATGCTCAGTTTCAATTGATCTTCAAGGATGAAGATGAAGATGAGAAACAACCAAGTCCAAAGAGGAGTCATTGTCTAGCAAATGAAGCAGTGATGGAGTTGCTACAATCAGTATCCAAGTGGGAGATTGTTGGGTGTGGAGCCTGATTATCTTGTTTACTTTGTATCACAGCATTGGACCCCTATACCTTCAAAGTGGTGGCAATGCCACTCGTAATTAATCACTACCGTGGGGGGTCCAGGGGGGGCGGCAACACTTTTCGGAGCCCCCCCCCCTGGCGGGGGTTTTCAGGGGTAGCGCCCCCAAAGCTAAAAACAAATGTAAAATTGCCTTGTAAAAGTACAGTAATTTCTAGTCAATCTGGGTCGTTCATTAGGCAGATGATCTGATAGTAGAAGTTATGTTTAGTTTAGGGTTTTTTTTCCCGGAAAAAACTACATATATGAGGGTATTGTATTGCGGTTGGGCTCTTCTCGGGCGAGAAACGAGAGGGAGAGCGCGGGGGGGAACAAAGGATATTAGATCGGATGTAGGTTTTGTCTCTTCTTTGTTGGATAATAGAAAGGAAGGAATCTGGCTATTCAGAGTGGATGTAGCCCAAACGTGAACAGACCATGTATATCTGTGTCTCTGGTTTTATGTGTTTTACTTGTGCTTGTATTTTCCCTACTACTGTAACCATGCTCCATAATATATACAATTTTCTAACAAAATAATCTAAGTAAAACTCCAATTTTTACTTAAAGGCATTATAATTCCCATCTGATTAACTTCCTACAATCATTTGAAAGCATCAAACCCTCAAAATTACATTATATCTTAAGTTAAAGTGACAAGATCAATGCAAATTATCTCTTGAAATTCACTTTACTTGTTATGTTTATGTGTTTTGAGTATACCATCTCCTATTTTCATATTAACTCCCTAGAGAAATAACCTTCTCCTATTATATATAACTCCTTTTTATATAATAAACCCAAAAACCCACTTATTATAATTTTAGCCGAAGTTTATAATTCCCACATGTTTAATAAAAACCCACATTATAACCCCCTTTGGCTAAAATATACCTTTATGTATAATCCTGCCCCTATGTTAGTTAAATCAACCTGGTTTAATTAACCATATAATAAAAAATAATCGAAAATCTTTTGAACATATTTTATGTGTTTAAAACAAAAAGAATCCCAAAGTTTCATTTAAACTAAACTTCAAAAGGAAAACCAGTTTCCTTGTATATTTTTCCCTTGCCCGACTCCCTAACCTAAGGTTAAAACCTTAATTTGAGTTAAAATCCATAATGCATACCCCTAATTCCATTACCATAGTCCATAACCTTGGTTAAAGTCCTGAATATCCCTCCCGATCACCTTTTCCATTGAAAAAATCGGTTTTTTTGTATATAAACTAACCTTACCCCTTTCTCCATTGGGATTAATGATAACCCTCCGATCCCATATATCTAGTTGATCCGGCGATTAATAATCAACGCGACAGATTAATACAATTCCTTCCCCCCCCACCCATTGCGTTGAATTATAACCGTAGATCTTTTATTTGTTTCCAAGATCCTGTGGCTCAAAATGAACCTGATGACTTACCGTTCCCCGCACCTTTCCTTTTGATCATGACCGTTCGCTTTCCAAAGCAATATCTGACGGCCGATACCTCATATCGTGCCCAAAAAGTAATCGACCAAAGTTTTGGAAAAGCCACGCGATATAGGTTGTTTTCCAAAACCACCCTGTGTTGACGTGTCCTCAAATAATTGGATCGTGTTCGAAAAGCGATTTACCACTTACCGCTCAGGAGCTACGCGAATACCACCCAGTGGTATTCCGAAACCACCTCCGCCCAACCTATGTTTAATTATAATTTGGCTATGGTTTAAACTATGGTTAATTCATAAAAACTCATAATTTTCAATGAATTTTCACCTATTCGTGCGTTAAACCTACAAAACCTCCACAGAGCATATTCTCATCTAATTTTCACCATTGTGCGCCATTATACCTTTGAGAGTCTGTGCAGAGCCCTTTTCACCATTTTGAAACCTACCAGCACCATTTTTAAGCCAGTTTCCTTGCAATTCAACCACAAAGAGCCAAAGTACCCTCTGATAGACCAATTCAGCAGAATTGAAGACTGCGCGCAACCGTGAAACGTCTTCGACCTCAATTATACCTTTTAAAGGTATTTTTTTCATCAAACTTATTACAAAGCTAGTTTAAAAAAAAGCACAATTTTTAAAACATTACCATGTTGTCTTAATTACCATCTAAAATTGCAAAAAACATCCAAGTACGGGGAAACTGCATCCAAAATTCCCCATAATCCCTCATATATCTGTTTTACGAGTTTTATCCATATTGGAAGTCATTTTCATTCTTGGAATTGATCATATCTACTCTCTATATAGCTTCCCTCTTCCCATCTAAATTCTGCTCCAGAACCCTACTGCAGAGAAAATTCTCCAAAGTTTCACCATTGCTCTAAACTCAAGAACGATCTAAGCACTCTGTTAAATTCAAAAAATAGTAAAAATAATGCTAAAACAGGAGACCCAAAACCTCAAAAGAAAATCCCTCAGCCCGAGTCTTCTAAACTTGATAAAACCACCCCTGCACTCACTGCTGATTCCACAGAAGTTGTCTGGCCTGTCCAACCTCCAGTTACTTCATAAGAAAATAGTCCTCTGATTGACCTTGATTACAGAATATTGGACCCTTCAGTACAGTTCAATTTACTTGATGTCTATAACTGGTGTTTTGGCAAATCAGTAGAGAAAGGTGATAAAGATATACCAGTCTAGGATTCCAATCTACAAAAGTACATTGTCCCTCTTACTCATTCAGCCCTGGATTTTGTCAGATTGTGTCAGTCCTATTATCTTCCAGACCAAAGGTTCATTATCAATAAAGACAGAGAGGTCTTATTTTACATCAATGCAGAATCCATAAACTCTAGGCTGCAACTGAGAACTGACCCCAATGTTGCTTCATTGTCAATAGAGGATTTAACTCAACTTTACTTAGACCTTGATTTTTCTTCTAAGTTCAAAGTCTTCCAGACTTTTTGTCCCAAACAAATTGATATCCCTAAGCTCAATCATCCATTTGATACATTTGATTTTCCAAATGAAACCAGACTGATTGTCTCCATGCTATCATTCATACTAGGATATAACAGTGATGAATTCACTGATGTTTCTATCTTAGGTTTTCTGTCTACTTTGAGTCCTGGCCAGCCTCCATCCATTGTGTACAATTTTTCCAAGTTCATTACAGAAAACATGCACTACCAATTGTCCAGATTGCCAGAAGAAGGAGTCTTTAGATATACTTCATATCTACTTCATCTCTTTTTATATTATCAAGCAGGCAAGTTTCCTATTGAGTTTCAGAAGATAGATCCAGAAGGGAATGTACTTTCAGTTGTGTTTTGGTCATCAATTCTGAGAAAATGGAATAGGGAATACAACTATGAAGACTTTAATGACTTGTTTTTAGCACCTGCTATGAATTTACTGAATAAAGAACAAACCCCTAGAATTAATGAAGAAACAAAGAGGATCTTACAGTTATCTGAGAGTTGTAAAACACGGGATTGGTACTTATACAAGAATTACACAGAGATTAGAGTATATGGTGCACTCTTGGCCCCATATAAATTGCCTAGATTTGTGACAACAAGGATATTTGCTTTAGAATATTTGAGGCAATTGTTGAATGCAAATGAAGTTAATTTCATAACTTCTAGAAAAAAGACTCAATTCAAAATGAAAAATCAATTTGGGCCATTTATTGTGAATAACAAAGAAGCGGAAAATGAAATTAATGTCAAGTTGAAAGAATATAAATTCCCATACAGTTTTATGTGGAATTATGATCCTCAGGGTATTTTAAATCAAATCAGATTGAGATGCAAATTGTCTGTTTTCTTGCATGATCCCAAGCCCAAATTGAAAAATATGCCAATAAACTTGAATGGGAGCCAAATACTTTATTTGATGATGACTCACAAGTTATGCAGAAAAACAGTGGAAAAGATAAACAGGTTGATCAAACACAGGTGGTTACAGTGAACAAAGAAACTGAAATTCTTCATAAAAGGAGTAGAAAGGAAGATAGTTTCACAACCGAAACTATTCTAGATAAAAGATTCAGAATTCCCTACAACAAGAAAAGTGAATTGACTGATGAAGAAAGGGATAAAACTATCAATGTTGAAGATAAAAATGGTCATGAAACTGATGATGAAGCAACAAGAATAGTATCTGAAACTCTTAAAGAGCTTCAAAATGTCCAACTTGGAGCACATCAGAAAGACACAGTGATGATGGATAAACAAACAAAGGTTGATATGCCATCTTCTTCTAAAGAACCTGACAACACAGAGTCAGATATTCAAATCAGGTTCATAGAAATCAAAGAAAATAATGAAGAAATCAGAAGTGAAGCATATTCCAAGTTCCTTAAAGAAAATCCTGGAAATAAAGATGGACTCCTCTCAACTTTTGATTATTCTTCAAGCAAATTAGTTATGTCATTTCTCAAGCCCATAGTGGCTGATCCAAAATCAATTACAGATTATTCAAAGATAGACCTTGAAGTTGATGCAAATGCTGTTCATGAATTGGACCA
The DNA here is from genome assembly GCA_034641835.2 of Pinus albicaulis. NCBI lineage: Eukaryota > Viridiplantae > Streptophyta > Pinopsida > Pinales > Pinaceae > Pinus > Pinus albicaulis. The sequence goes on along the minus strand of CM076582.1, from coordinate 51,378,561 downwards.
GATAGAATTCCATAGAAGCAATACAGAGATGTTGTATTCTAAAATAGTCAATAAGACTATGAATTCTATTAGGCTTGAGAAAACTTTGATAAACCTTCAAACTCAAATGAAATTGGACAAAGCCTCATTATATGCCAATAAATTGAAGATCAAATCATTAGAAGACTTGGTGATTGAAGCAGGAGTTGATCTAGCTAACATTGAAGTTGCAAAGGCTTTAATCAAATAGAAAAATGAAGATATAACTTCCCTCAGAAAATAGCTAAAATTGCCTCAAAATGAAAATCCTCAGGCAAAAGAAATCCTTCAGTAGAAGACAAAAAATGATTAACTAAAACAACTTTTTCTAAATATGACAGCCCAGATAAAGGAAATGGAAATCCAAATAGAAGCTTTCATGCAAGAGAATGAAAAACTAAAGAAAGTTGAACAGGTTATCATTCCTACAGTGATCCCAACTATAAGCACAACTGCTCCATCTACATTGGCAGAACACTTGGCACCACAAGGAATATTGGAAACTGCAGTACCAATCACTTCTCATGACATCTCTGCCTCTTCATCATCAACCTCACAGATAAACACAGTAGAGGAAAAAGTTGCAATAATCAGAGCTATGGAAGATATGTCTTTAAAAGATAAAGAAATACTCAGTTTGAAAGACATCATTAAAAATCTGGAAAATTCTAAAAGAGATACCTTAATTACTTCCAAAGGGCATGAATAGAGAGCTGAAAGACTACAAGAACAAGTAAAAATTATTCAACAACAGGTGAATCTTACAGATCAGGTTGCATACATAAAAAATCATTTATGGACAAAAATCATTGAAGGCATTCACTCACAATGGCCTTCTATTCAGATAATTTATGAGCAGAAAGAGTTGCTACAGGTTGCAAATGTAGAAATTGATAAAACAAAGAAAGAAATTGAAAATAAGCCACCACAAGCTATTCAACTCATAGCATTTTTGAACAGAAAAAACAAGGAAGAATTAGAAGAGTTGAAAATTGCTGACAAAATAGAGGCCATCCTTCAAATTAAAAAAGTCCTAAATAAGAGAAACATGATGAATAATTTGGAAGATAGGTGTAAAGATATGAACTTGGCCATCACAAGATTTTGGGACAAATACAAAGTATTATCAAAAGCAAGTTTACCAGACATTCATGCATTGAATGACAAATTAATGCCACAGAAGGATTATGATCAGAAAATCGGGGCTCATGCTAAGGAGCAAGCTAAACTGCCTTTGCCTCAAGGATCTCCAAGTGGCAAAGTACTACTTCAGTATTTTGAAAATCTATTCTTTTTGGAGAATGAAATCAAGCATATGTTCACAATAAAGCCAAACTTTTCCAAATATACAAAGGCTGATGAAAGTTACATGAAACTAAAGAATATGAATATCCCCACTGCTGAACAGTGGAAAGAATTCACAGACCTTATGTGAATTTGACAAGTAAAGGTAAAAAAAATCACATAAAAAAATCATATTCTACTGTTACTTTATGGTGAAAAAATCAGTGTCAAAGTGTATCAGGGTCAAAGTGTATCAATGAAATCAAATTTTTACTGCTGGTCATTTTTCAATTATAGCAGTGAAACAGTGAAAAGCATAAGATGAAAAGGAAGAGTATTCTACAAGTCACCATCCATGAGAATATGTACCTAATGCCAGCTATGCTCACAGCACATCAAAAATTAGTTTAGATAAGATAAGCAGTTCTATTTTTCCTTGTAAAAGAGGACAACTTGCAAACTGTTTTGCTGCTGTCCCTCTTCTTATGTTCTCTTTCCTACTTTTCCTTCAAACATTATCTCAATCTCTGAGATATTTTGTAAACAATTTTTGTGTATAAATACTTCATAATTCGAAGTATTCAGTGTGGAATAAAATTTCTCAAGACTACTATAGTCATTTTGCTAGATATATTGAAGTTGGTGTGAGTCAATTAGTGAAGCAACAGACTGGAAACGAGATTAGAGACATCATAACTAAGGATTCTCATGGTGACAAGATAAGTCTCGTCTTTTTCCTGTTTTCAGTTTTTTTCTCTAAAAGTTTACATACATCCATTTAATGTTTTTCTATTCTTTAATGATCAACTAAGGATAAATTAAACAGGATTAGTGATAATAAGCTCCCTGTTTTAAACTAGTTGGCATTTTTATGTTTTCTGCTTGATAACCGGATCATAGAATTCTTAATTTCTCTAGGTCCTAGTTTGATCCCCTCCTTCAATCCTCTTTTCTGTAACTTAAGGATTCTTAAGTGCCCTTTTGTTCAAATTTCACCCATTCCATCAACAAAGCCTATTCAAAGCCTTAGAAGGTCATCTATCCTGCCCTTAGTACATTTGCATCTTTAAGTCTTATTTCCTAGCTCTGCTTGCCTAGAAAGTTGACTCCATAGCCCAATGTTTTGGTACATCCCTCTGGTTTACCTTGAAACACTTTTTATTCCCACCAAAATTTCAAAACAAGTCCTACTGTTCACTCATAGCTAGCCTAAAACTCTTTACCAAAACAAAGCTAAATATTTAGGAGAGAGCCCTCTCCGGAGCTCAGGAAGGCTAGATGCTGAATTCCCAAAGTGGTTCTTGGTTACCCCTAGTTTTCTTAACTACAGAAATCCCCATCCCACAACCTGAGAATTACTAGGGTGATAACATGTTGAAGACTTCTAATCTCAAAACATTGGGAGAATTGTTTACAATAGAAAAACACAAGAAGCATTCACGATAGATCTGAACCTATGACTTCTTTTGTGGCATCTGAATCTTTTATGGCATTATAGTATAATGAATTTTTGTGACGCTCTGACATACAAGTTTTGAAATCTTTGTGGCATTATGCCTATGTGGTAGTTGAGTTCTATGACATATCTCTCTCTTTATATGATTCTTTGTGGTCTGATTCATTGTGCTAAAATGAATGTCAAAAGGTACATAATGATGCAAATTTTAGAGACACCTTTTCAATAGCACAAAAGTAGCCCTCGCTCAAGTAAAACCCTATTATTTGAAGATACATGGAGAATTCAAAAAAATGCCTTCAACATAAAAATGCCTTCAACAGAGGCCTCTAGAATTAATAGTAGAATTCTCCTGTATGCTCCGAAAATAGAGATACCCTCAAAGGTACGATGCAGCAGCACTCTAGCAGTTGTCAACTTAATTTACAATAGAATAACGGAACAGAACTCTACCAAAAATAAACTTAGTTTCCAACAGAACATTGATAAATCATAATGTTGAAGTAATACATTGTACAACCTGAATGCTCCATTCCCCTCCAAATTTTTATATGTAGTACATAACATTCAATCTTGGTTAAAAATATTTTAAAAAAATATTCCGCCAAATGTGCTAGTTTTAAGTAAATAGGTGACTTAGCTAATTCGAAAGTTCTATCCAAGCATCAGTAAATAGGAGATAATCTGAGACTTTAATAGATGTTCACCACATAAAATATGTCAAAATCCTGTAGCTATATCCCTAGCCTGAGACTGCAATGAAGAGGTCAAAAGTATGGCAGCTTCAATAGAACCAAGCCTCAATATAGGGTTGCAGTAGGTCCGAGGGTTTAACTGATTCAAGTCTTAATAAAAGTCTACAACACAGAACCGAGATCTTATGGTATATCTCTGTCCTCCAATCATGACAAACATTAAATTATCTTGAGCATGGTAATAGAACTAAATTTGTTTACAACAGTCCACAAGATATCCATTCATTTCTAGAAATTCTGCAAGAAGAAAATGAAAGTCATGTGTAACAAATTATTATGAAAAGACTTCAAGAAACCATAACTTAGCCTAAATATCCTAAAACTAAAGTTGGAAACATCATCTCTCCAAGGTTGTTAATTTTGCAATCTTCTGTTCAACATTGATATAAATGTCAAAAACAAGTTAAGAGATGAACCAAATAATATCATTCAAAGGAAAGACTAGGATGTCACCATTTCTACCTGCTATCCTTGAAAATAAGGAGAGATTACTTACATGCTTTTGTGTTTGCAAGGTGGACTTGAAGACCATGTTCATCCTAGAATGAGCTCAAAATGTACTTTTGTTTTTGGATTTGTGAAATAGAAGGACAGTGTTGTCAAAAAATAGTGAAATGGAGATCCCATAGAGGGCCTCCACCTTTACCACCCATGGGATTTGAAATGAGGAACACTCATCCATAAATATGAAGTCCAAATAATGTGAGGCATTCGACACCTTTCTTGACTACTATGTTAATGTATATAATAGACCCCAGAGATGATCATTTGAATCTCATATAGGGTCATAATTATAGATATTTCTAAGCATATGAGAGGTGTACCTTCAGCCTCTCAAATAGTAGGTTTCTTCCAACTATTTGAAAGGCTAACAGGTGTCCATGGATCAAAAATATACTTACTTTTTCTTCCTCAATAGCATTTGGGAGGATTGAAAAATAGTCAAAAGTGCGATGATTCCATTTGCAATGACTAAACCTTAAACCTGCAATTTCTTCCTCTCTGCCCATATGGAGATGAATTTGTCTGCTCTTCTGGCAAAGAGTTTGAACATGGTGTATCCCAGCATGATAGTCTCACAATTAATTGATTTAGAGGTCAGGATGTATACATGAGGCGGAGGACTTGAGTGAACTACCATACTAAGGAGGAGAGCATGAGTATGGAAACTGGGTATTGCTTCTCCAGTGATGATGCTAGCATGATGTTAGCATCTAAAATATCTAGGACATGTGGCACTCCATGATAAAGACACATGGTGTGTGGATTTGAGTTTTTCAAGTGGTCAAGTGGGCCGAAAATAGGTGAAATGTGGCACCACTCAGAGATTGACATGTGCCAATTGGCATGCTCAAACAACGAGGTGATGCAAGAATGACATGAGGGAGAAAATATCAGAAAAGCCCCAAATCTAGAGAACTAAAGCTCGTCACCAACCTGAGATTGAAAACTTTACATGATGTAACCTATGAAATCGTAAATGGAGAAATCATAGTAACAATAAAGTAACCTATGTAACAATAAAGTCGGATTCATCCTGGGAGTGGTAAATGGAGAAATCATAGTGAACAACAGGAAACATGCAGAGTTGCTTACAATCAAATAGATGAAAAAACACATACAAAAAACCTAGATAATAATCATGAACAAGCTTAATATTGAATTATGAACTATAAAGGAACTTACAAAATGTGACATTACGAACCTGGTCAAGCGCACAAGAAAAAATATCCTGGACATGGCCCTGGTTGACAATTTGTATTGCTCATGATGCAAGAGGATTTGTACCTGCACTTCCAAGTCAATCAAAATCCATGATTATCTATACAATAAATACAAGTAATTGATGTAGTATTTTTTAATATAAGATGCATTCTTATGATAATGTTAGAACATATGTTGAAAATGTCAAAACATACCTGAATAAGCTCCTCTTCGTTTCAAGAACAATTTATTGGAGTCGCATGAACTAGGAACAAGCCTCCCACGATCTGAAAGAGTAGCAACTAAGTCAACAGTGACTTTTTTGTTGCTACGTTTGGATCGAGGGAGGTTTGCTCCAAGATTAAATCGCTCCAATAAATTATTCTCTACTAAACAGGGCCAACCACGTGAAGGTGGAAGCTCTTATGGCCCCTCCCCTCCCCTCACATCACTCTCAATTCCCCAATACCCAATCTATATTTCATTTTTTACTTTCATGAGAATAAAAAAAATATTCAATAACTAATAAAAAAACAATTCAACAAAAATTACATAAGGAAACATTGAAATTAGTGCTTGACACAAAAATAGTATGATAAATGAGTTTTTTATATAACGCAAAAAACGTTCCAAGTATGGTAACTTTTGTCTTATAATAATACAATATTTTACATTATCAAATTTTCTTTTTCTTCTTCCTATTTCTAAAGCTCCTAATTACATCATCAATATCATCGTGCTCTGCTCCTGTTTCGTGCCTTTCGACCCGTACTACTGGCCTAGTTGCGTAGTCACAATGTCTGGTCTCATCCAGTGATAGGGCATCGTCTACCAAAACAGATAATATTAAATTTTAATTGTCAATTTTTAAATATCATTGAACTAGTTCGGTAATATTACTTAAAAAAATTGCAATTATATTATTTACCTGGTGCACTAGTTGTCTCTGTTGGGACTATTTCCCTGTCTTCCTCTCTAGTGGTAAGATCCTCAAGGGAAAAATTCTCTATCATTTAAACAAAAAAAGTTATAAGGACAACCATCAAGGTATAATTAGAAAAAATTATAATTGGATATTAATTATCGTCACGACCCTCACTGATAGTAGCATTATCGGCCTGGTCCCCACTACAATGATCAAGTTGCACGTGAGGAACATCTACATCTGGCTCTACAACTCGGTTATTTGCCTTGTCGGTAGTGTTGCTCCCCTGATTTAAAAAAAGTTGTTAGACATTAAATTTATGGACGAAAACAAGCATATTGAAAGGTTAACATTTTACCTTATCAGGCATTCTGGATCTTGGGACATGCCCCAAGCTTCTACAACGTTCAACTACGGCTTGATAGCTGAAATGGAAAGCGATATTTTTATTCCTTTGTAGTTTCTGTTCCAAAGTCATCACCCTACATTACATATGATTGTGTATTTTTAATGTTATTTGATAGGATTACAAAAACGTTGGAAGGCGATACAATTAATTATAAGATGTTTAGCTACTTACAATTCTTGTGGCTAATTTCAAGTAGCCGCCCTGGCCTAGCTTGTGATGGCCCTTTTTTTCAATCCTAGCTTTGGTTGCCTTCGAGGTGTCAGGCAACCTATCATCAAAAGATTGAAGTTAGATATGACGTAGCACACTTTTATTTTAGACATAGAGAAAATTAAAGCTATTGAATTAAAGTTGTAATTTACCTTGCGGGTCCAGTTGGCATTTTTCCTTCTTTCTTTGCCCTTTTCTCTTTTCTGTCATGGATGAGTGCTCTCCACTCACTCTCTGGAACTGTGAGAGGATGCTCGTATCTAGGGTTAAATTGCAATTGTGTCCTATAGGTGTCCCTAGTATATTTCAAATATTTGTCGGCTACCTGAGCCACTGCTATTCTGTCAAATGTGCCGACCCCAAAAAGGGCTTCTAGATAATCTAGAAGTTCTTTTTTCAGGTTGGAATTCTAGGAATTCCACCCTGTGCATATGGTTGGGCCAAAAATTACCAACGCATGGCTCTCCAAAAACCTGTAGAACTCATTGTTTCCTACATAGAAAAAAAGATATTATCATTAATTTAAAAATAAAAATCATGATAAAATATGTTTTAGATAGAGTACATGAAATAGTTAAAATATTAAAACTTACCTGGGAGTTGTACGTGATTTATAGGGACACCTTCATCGTTCACCAACAATGTGCCATTAATGGTCCCCGTGGAGCTGACATGTGTAGCTCCAGGAAACACAATAATGAAGTTGGCCATATCAGCCTCATTACTGCCAACACGTTTAGCGGTTGGTTGGGTGTCTGCTTGGGCAGGGTGTGTTTCTTGGCTGGTACCTAAAGGAGTAGAAGGTGTATGAGAGGCTTGCTGGGCAATCTCTTGCCCTTGTGTCCCACTACCACCAACACCGGGTTCAGCAAGTGTCAGATAATGCTACATACAAAAGAAATTTTTGTTAGTTTAGTCAATGTAAAAATTAAAAATCAAACTATCACAATTCATCTCATGCAGAACAAAAAAAATATCCTTTTGATTTTTTATTATTACCTGATATGTTTCTACCTGGGTCATAACTTGTTTTATCTTCTCTTCTGTTTCAGGTGTTTGAGGCGCATCTATCAAAGTATCAAATTCCGACCTTGATTTTCGCGCCTTTTTTCACAGCAAGAGCAATGGAGATAGGGATGAAGAAAGCTCTTCCTCATAGGGGGAATCATCAGGTGTACCATGGCTAGGTGTCTGCATATTTGAACAAAATTAATATTATTTCAATTATGTAAATAACTAAAATACCTAAAGATAGAGCAATGCTGGCACTTTATATGTTCTTCTGCTAGCCCCTTTCCGCGATCATCCCGTCTCGGGGTTGTTCCTGTACTGCCCTGATCAGTCTGCCACATTGCAATAAAATTATAAATGTAAAAACTTGAAAACAATATCTAATTTGAAAACACAAAATGAAAACTGAAATAATTTCTAATAAGACACCGGAAGACAGAGTTAGAGTTTCAAATATGCCTTGCATTGAATTCAATCCTGGAAACATGTCATTGCACATTAAGGCACCCAAACAAGAGACGAGTTGACAATGAGACTAAACTGGGTTATTTGTAGTGAAATTTTAAAATCTCAAAATGTATATTAATTATCGAAACAAATCAGCTTCATAATTAACCTCTTGAAAGATAAAATCAAGAGTCATATTACCATATTAAATATGGATTCATGTTAATGAAATATGATCCAAGTTTGGAGTTACACCTTTATATGACATGATATCAAATCTTTGGTGGTTCTAATAACTCCATTATTCTCGCTAAGACCTGCCTCTTTTCTTGTTTAACATTATTTTCCCATTAGACCTATCTTAATACGTTTTTTGTTCTCCTGTGTTGTAACTCCATGTAGAGATAATTATTTGGTATCTATTTAGTATTAATTACCTTTGCTCGGGGCTTCTTTAGTGTGCAATGATGCCTAAGGTTCACACAACATTTGAGCTTCAAGAAATAAATGAGATAGAGGTTTGAGCTTGATGTAGTAAAGAATCCTCTTGGAACACCTAGTGGATGTCAACCTCTATATAAATTTTGATACATTAGAGACACAACATAAAACACATTCAGATTGGGAAGGAGGAAAAACCAAGACCTTATATGACCCTATATTAAATACTGACTACTGGGCTGACTACTGTTTGGTAGGGAAATTATACTTGAGAAAGAAAAAATCTCCATTTTAGGAGTTGTATCAGCTGATCTGGATGATTGTGGTGACAATTATATGTATGAAGTCTCTAAAAAAAGGAAGAGTAGGTTCCACTTAAGTATTTGATGAGAAAAATTAAATATGAGAATAGAATTCAAACTTTGAAGAGAAAAGTGGAATGAATTGTGATTCTGGACCGCCACCTGAAGTCTTAGAATTCTTTGTTGAGGGCTAGAAATGAAGACTTGGTAAAAGAGACATAATATTTAAAACAAAAAGTCAAATGCTAGAGGATGCATGTAGCATATATGAAAAATAAAAATAGGAGGGACAAGAGGCAATTGAAGAAGATTCAAGGCACAAGATCAGAAATCAACATCCTAATGAAAAAGTGATGGAGTTAGGGCTTCAAAATTTTGGTGTTTTATGGAGTCATTTGGCACACCCCTATTTGTGTGAGGACACACAATGAATTCGAGTTTGGGGGATGTAAATATTATAAAATGTCTCATTTTTTTTATTTAATACCCTCACCACTCCCCTATTTTACCAAATTTGAAGGATATGCCTAGTATTTCCATGCTCTTTTGATGTAATCTGGAGGATTTGAGTACAAGTTTCTTATTGTTCGAAATGTGGTAGGTACATATTTAATTTGGATCAAAATTCCTCATTTATTATATTTTTATAGTTTAAAACTTTTACAAGTCACTTACCTAAGTAGGTGTAGCTCTTGTACTCATTTTGGTGTTCCTTAACTAGTCATGGGATTGATGCACATGTTACGGGATTCTTGCACCAGTTACAGAGTTTGTGCACCACAGTCAAGGCGCAAGACTATTGGTTATTGGAGATATATAAAGGGGATCGTGGCCAACTAGATGATTGAATATTTGTGAATATATCTATGAAATGAGATTTAAGGAATGCGTGCACCTACCCCACCCCTACAGTCAACATAGTAGCCTGAGGAGGAAGTAAATTTTTTCCAAAGAAACCCTCACACAATGGACCAAATATTTTTAGTTAGATAATGGTTGTACCAGATTGATCACTGGAGGGACGTTGTTTCCTGTTTTTATTTATATGTGATTGGCTTCATTTTGGCGAGATTTGTAATGTAATCAAATTTTATAACATGAGTTAAAGCTTAGAGATAGGTCAGTGATGTTATGGTATGGTTGAATTGTTAGCTTGAATTTTGGTATCAATTTTTCTTATTTGGGTATGAATCACTAAGCTCATCATGTATTGACATACGAAACTTCATTAATACATAAGCTAAATGCTCGGTTCTTCTCTATAATTGTCATTTTTTATGTGATGATCTATTGTGTTCTGTAATCTAATACCGATTTAAGAGGGTGCAAGATGGCTGGTCAAGGCCCAACAAACCAAGCTTGACATGCCTCCATTATAATAGTATCATGTGGTTTTTTAATACCATATCTAGTGTGATTTTCTTATGGTGTGTTTTATCTACATGCAATCTAGTTTAGTTGTCTTTACAGTCTTTATTTTCTATATATTTCCTTTATACCTTGTTTTTATGTTATTCGATGTTAAGATCTAAAAGGAGAATCACCATAAGTGAATGAAATAGTTTAGTTTCTTTCATATAAACTAGGTTGCAAAAATAAAATCTCTAGCACAGTTATATTTCGTATATGGATAGTTGGAGAGATATTAATGTGATGGGACCTAGGTGCGGCAATGGCTGGAGACACTTGCGCACCCAAGTTATTGCCAGAGAGGGGCACTCAAATAACACTATCATCTCATCAAATGCATTTACTCCATGCGCAGGTCGAGATCCGACCTTAATTCTCTTACGCACCTCCGTATGCTCCTCATTGCTTCGGCCTTCGGCTCTCATAAATGAGATTTTATTGCAGGGCGATATTCGATGTAATTCCAATCGGGTTTTTAAAATGGAGAGTGGCGCTGGCTATTCGGGCGTTCCTCCTCCAATGCAATGTATGTGCTCTCCGACTGCTAGGCTCCCTAGTCAGCGCATAGCTACAGGAAGAAGAAGCCTGCTGAACTACTGCTTAGACCTTGGAGATGGTCTGCACTTCTCTCGTTCTGGCCTTTGTATGTCTGCTTATGTTTCTCTGAATATTATCTTTAACCAAACCTCTTTCACTCCTGATCCTCCGTCACCTATCTTTCCCTTCACAGAGACTGATTCCATGCCTCGCTTACATCAACGTATGTGTTGCCGTAGGGGTAGCACCAAAATCCAACCCCTGCATATGCCCTCAAGCTCCACCTCTAAGTCACCTTTTAAATCCTATGAATCTTTCTCTGGTCGTTATCCTAATACCAGAAGTGGGAGGGGTCGTTTGCATGAAACTGGCCATCGCTTGGGCTCCTCTGGTCCTCCCGTCCCCATCACTCAGGCCTCTCCCTCACTCCAAACTGCGCATTTCTCTTTCAATTTTTCCTTGAATTTCCCGCGCATAACTGCCTCAATTACAGTTGCTTTCAAAGAAGAGGCCTAGGCGGGAGAGCTGAGCACTTGTCAGGCAGGGCAGAGTACAGAGAAAGCTCAGGTTTCGGACCATCAGACAGGGTCGTTGAACAAGCAGGGCAAGGATGCACATGTCAGCAGGGTTCATGAGAGGGAGACGGCTCAAGGCGATCTAGGACCATCCATGCAAGAAGCGGCTCCCACCAAGGACCTGTCAAAGAAGGATGAAGATATGGCTGCATACTGGTGTCGCATTGTTGAAGAACCGCCTGATGAGTAATTGTTCTTTTCTTGTCTGGTTTTCATGCTTCAAGGCCCATTCTACTGGGCTTGTTTTTTATTATCTAGATATGTCAGTCTATATTTTTTTTTTTACAAGTTATAATCGATGTAATATTCAAAGGAATCCATAGCTGTTACCCCTGCGAGGGCAGCGCAATAGTCTGAGAATTGTTCGAGGTTGGTTTCCCCTTGTGGGAAGTCTTTTTTCTGTCAATTTTGTCAAGTATGCCACAGGTCTGGGAAAAGACTCGGCTTTGGCCATGATGTAAATTATTTCTCTTGTTAATATATTAAAATAACTTAGAAAAAAAATATTTCGTATATGGTTAGTGGTAAATATAGGTTTAATGTCAGTTTTTTTTCTAGGTATTTCTAATTATCAAAGTTAAAATATTTGGCTAATCACATATAAACCCATTTTTTTAGGCATATAATGAGATCATATGATAGGATATGTGATCCAATCATGCATGAGAGTGAGTCAAGGCCTATTGCAGGAGTGGAGCCAGAACCAACTGCTCACCTTAGATTACCATAAAACCAGTTTTTTGTCGATAGAAGGATATTCCAACAATACGAGACATGTGAGGAATCCAAAGCATCATTACACAACCACATAATAAATTCCCTATTTTGCATATTTTTAACACAAATTACTTGTTTCCAAAGTCCTTTGATGGATAATGCTCGCCAGAAAGTTTTTAAGAGGAGAGCCATATTAAAAGTCACGGTGTCTTTATTCCCCCAACCACCAAGGGAAATAGGAGGATTAATCAAATACATGCTAACCAAATGGATTTTCCTTTATATAATTGTGCCAACCCAAAAAAATTGAGAAATAATGGTTTGTAATCTGTTGATAACACCCTTGAGTAACTTGAAGATGCACATCGAGTAGATGGGGATGATATGAAGGATGGATTTTATCAAAACAAGTCTACCCCCAAGAGATATCCACTTTTTTATATAGTGTTTGAGCCCCTTCTCAATTTTATAAATGAGCCAACCCCAATCACAGATTTTGTAACCATTCGGTTTCAATATAAAGCCCAGGTATTGAAACCCTCCATCCATATTAACAAGAAATTGTAAATTTTTATAACATTTGGGACATTACAACTAAAGGATTGGTGTATGCTTACCATTTTGGTGGTCAAACCAACGGGTCCCCTGCTAAACCCCCGAACCTGCTAAACCCTCGAACCAACGAACAACTAACCGGTCGAACAAACAGTCGAACTATCAGCACCGTTGAAGAGATAATGAAATCAATTAGGTGAGAATCGAACTCTCAGCGCTGTTGCATAGATAATGAAATCGATTCTTTAAGAATTTTTGTAAAAAGGGCGCGTGGGTAATGAAATGGATTGGTTTGGTGTGATTTTGTAATTAAAAAGGGCGCGTGGGTAATGAAATGGATTGGTTTGGTGTGACATCCACTAGATATATGGTACATTCCTTCGATATTAGTATATAAGGATAAGTATTTTCATACAATTCCTCTTGTGTTTTTGACCATATGTGTTTTATTGATATGATTTACAATTGATCCCTCTAGGATGAGACGTTAACCCCTTCTTTACTATAAATTGTAACTTTCACATGAACTTCTACCTTTCATGCACACCCTGAAATTGTGACATCCCCTCACTTGAGGTTTTTATGTAACTAATTGTATATATGTGTTTTACTTTTTATAATGTTTAAAGTTTGAAAGACATATGGATAATTTAATTATTAGTACTTTATTACTGATAATGAATGATTGAAAAATTGAATTTTAGATGTTTATAACAAATAAGGAGGTTTGGAAAATTAATTTTGGAATACATTTGGTTGAAAACAGATGAGGCTGCAAATTGATGGTGAATATTAGTTACCTAGTAATAAGCCTTAGGCATCTACTCTGAATAATTATATTTATTGTGAAACTATGGAGTTGGCCAATTAATTATTTCCATAAAATATAGGATGTTTCCTTTAGGAGTGGGAAAATAAGGCCCATTAATGATGTTACCAACAAGGCCCATTAATGATGTTATTAGTATATAAGGATAAGTATTTTCATACAATTCCTCTTGTGTTTTTTACCATATGTGTTTTATCGATATGATTTACAATTGATCCCTCTAGGTTGAGATGTTAACCTCTTCTTTATTACACATTGTAACTTGCACATGAACTTCTACCTTTCATGCACACCCTGAAATTGTGACATCCCCTCGCTTGAGGTTTTTATGTAACTAATTGTATATATGTGTTTTAATTTTTATAATGTTTAAAGTTTGGAAGACATATGGAGAATTTAATTATTAGTACTTTATTATTGATAATGAATGATTTCAAAATTGTATTTTAGATGTTTATAACAAATAAGGAGGTTTGGAAAATTAATCTTGGAATACATTTGGTTGAAAACAGATGAGGCTGCAAATTGATGGTGAATATTAGTTACCTAGTAATAAGCCTTAGGCATCTAATCTGAATAATTATATTTATTGTGAAACTATGGAGTTGGCCAATTAATTATTTCCATAAAAGATAGGATGTTTCCTTTAGGAGTGGGAAAAGAAGGCCCATTAATGATGTTACCAACAACGCCCATTAATGATGTTATTAGTATATAAGGATAAGTATTTTCATACAATTCCTCTTGTGTTTTTGACCATATGTGTTCTATCGATATGATTTACAATTTATCCCTCTAGGTTGAGACGTTAACCCCTTCTTCACTACACATTGTAACTTTCACATGAACTTCTACCTTTCATGCACACCCTGAAATTGTGACATCCCCTCGCTTGAGGTTTTTATGTAACTAATTGTATATATGTGTTTTAATTTTTATAATGTTTAAAGTTTGAAAGACATATGGAGAATTTAATTATTAGTAATTTATTACTAATAATGAATGAATTCAAAATTGTATTTTAGATGTTTATAACAAATAAGGAGGTTTGGAAAATTAATGTTGGAATACATTTGGTTGAAAACAGATGAGGCTGCAAATTGATGGTGAATATTAATTACCTAGTAATAAGCCTTAGGCATCTAATCTAAATAATTATATTTATTGTGAAACTATGGAGTTGGCCAATTAATTATTTCCATAAAAGATAGGATGTTTCCTTTAGGAGTGGGAAAAGAAGGCCCATTAATGATGTTATCAACAAGGCCCATTAATGATGTTATTAGTATATAAGGATAAGTATTTTCATACAATTCCTCTTGTGTTTTTGACCATATGTGTTTTATCGATATGATTTACAATTGATCCCTCTAGGTTGAGATGTTAACCTCTTCTTTATTACACATTGTAACTTGTACATGAACTTCTACCTTTCATGCACACCCTGAAATTGTGATATCCCCTCGCTTGAGGTTTTTATGTAACTAATTGTATATATGTGTTTTAATTTTTATAATGTTTAAATTTTGGAAGACATATGGAGAATTTAATTATTAGTACTTTATTACTGATAATGAATGATTTCAAAATTGTATTTTAGATGTCTATAACAAATAAGGAGGTTTGGAAAAATAATTTTGGAATACATTTGGTTGAAAACAGATGAGGCTGCAAATTGATGGTGAATATTAGTTACCTAGTAATAAGCCTTAGGCATCTAATCTGAATAATTATATTTATTGTGAAACTATGGAGTTGGCCAATTAATTATTTCCATAAAAGATAGGATGTTTCCTTTAGGAGTGGGAAAAGAAGGCCCATTAATGATTTTATTAGTATATAAGGATAAGTATACAATTCCTCTTGTGTTTTTGACCATATGTGTTTTATCAATATGATTTACAATTGATCCCTCTAGGTTGAGACGTTAACCCCTTCTTTACTACACATTGTAACTTGCACATGAACTTCTACCTTTTGCACACCCTGAAATTGTGGCATCCCCTCACTTGAGGTTTTTATGTAACTAATTGTATATATGTGTTTTACTTTTTATAATGTTTAAAGTTTGAAAGACATATGGAGAATTTAATTATTAGTAATTTATTACTGATAATGAATGATTTCAAAATTGTATTTTAGATGTTTATAACAAATAAGGAGGTTTGGAAAATTAATGTTGGAATACATTTGGTTGAAAACAGATGAGACTGCAAATTGATGGTGAATATTAATTACCTAGTATGAAGCCTTAGGCATCTAATTTGAATAATTATATTTATTGTGAAACTATGGAGTTGGCCAATTAATTATTTCCATAAAAGATAGGATGTTTCCTTTAGGAGTGGGAAAAGAAGGCCCATTAATGATGTTACCAACAAGGCCCATTAATGATGTTATTAGTATATAAGGATAAGTATTTTCATACAATTCCTCTTGTGTTTTTGACCATATGTGTTTTATCGATATGATTTACAATTGATCCCTCCAGGTTGAGACGTTAACCCCTTCTTTACTACACATTGTAACTTGCACATGAACTTCTACCTTTCATGCACACCTGAAATTGTGACATCCCCTCGCTTGAGGTTTTTATGTAACTAATTGTATATATGTGTTTTACTTTTTATAATGTTTAAAGTTTGAAAGACATATGGAGAATTTAATTATAATTAGTACTTTATTACTGATAATGAATGATTGCAAAATTGTATTTTAGATGTTTATAACAAATAAGGAGGTTTGGAAAATTAATGTTGGAATACATTTGGTTGAAAACAGATGAGAGTGCAAATTTATGGTGAATATTAATTACCTAGTAATAAGCTTTAGGCATCTAATCTAAATAATTATATTTATTGTGAAACTGTGGAGTTGGCCAATTAATTATTTCCATAAAAGATAGGATGCTTCCTTTAGGAGTGGGAAAAGAAGGCCCATTAATGAGCTAGAAATTACCTGCCACCTGTTGGTGAGGTGGAGGTAGTTACCAACTACAAAAATGAGTGGTAGATGGGCAATAAACAAAGATACTTTTTCTATTTTTTTTGTCTTCTTGTTGGAGGGGACTCACGATGTCTGAGGAGAGGTTGTGAGAGAAGCAAGTGAAAAGGAAAACACAAAAGTATATTTGCAAGCCTGTGCTTGAGGGGATAACTTCGGGAAGAAGTATCAAGGTTGGGTGGAGCCAAGTATTCAAACATATATTTTCTAGACAACAAATTCAAGTCGTTATTCTTGCCTTATATTATGTTTTGAAGAGTAAGAGACATAATTATGTTATGCTTCTAATTCTATGTAGGTTATACACTGCTAGAAATAATGAAAAAATGAAAGAATTAGAACAATTGTTCCTTATTTTATTATTTCTAAGAGTGTTTTGAAGAAATAGGTAAAAAGAAAAAAAATAACATATGTATCAATATTCTTCTTCTATATCTTCTTGATCTTCATCCAACTAATTGACATCTATACCAACATATGATTCAGAAATGGTGTTGAAATGATCGACCATGTCATCATCATCATCAATTATGTCATTTTCAATAATATCCTCATCGACATCATCATCAATAATTGTTGCCTCATCTCCTATTCCTGGTTCATCTTCTAATATATCTTCTTCATATGTCAATGCATCTTCCTGCTCATCTACCACTGCATCATCTTCTTCTTGATCAATATCATCTTCTTCCTCTACAGTATACTCTACTGGCCTTCCTCTTGGATCATATCTAATAGCAAATGACCATTCGTTCTCACCTGGAACCTCTGAGTAAAAGACAACTTGTTCGCATTGTCTTGGAAAAACATAGCGATCTTTTCCTGCTTCAAAATGTGATGTTTTAACCATTGGAAATCCATTTTCATGTTGAATAAGTGTTCTATCATCATCACGTACATTCATTCGTAGCCTATACCATTTGATGTCAAACAAAACTATTTTGAAGGAATTAAAGTCACACTCAACTATATCATCTAAAAACCCATAATATCTATTTTCAGATTCTCGAGGATGTCTGTCACTCCTGGAGGAAACATTAGTGACTTGGAATACTATATTTATCCCACTATCGGAAGTTTTCATGTTATCATCCAACTGTTTAACGAGAAATTTACGACCATTGCACCACATACCCTTGTGGTGTTTCAACTGCAATATGCCAAACATGAAAAAGATGCATTCTCAATTAATAATTAATCATGTAATTTACACAGCATGAAAATTATCTGAAAAATAAAACTTGTTGTCACATTATAAATATAGTATAAAATAAGTAATGAATAAAATAGGTGAATTAATTGCTTACCTTTCTATCTTTCAAACCATATGCTAAATCGATTTCCCTGTCCGTAATGTTTCCATCTCCACTACGATACGCTTCTCTAATCAATTCAGACAGTAGTTGCCATGATAACCTACCATCGTTATGTGCTTTACATGTTTCAATCCATTCACTCATCCACTCAAGATTGTTTGCAATGTATAAAAGTAGTGCCTCATAATCTTGAGCACCTGAATAAAAAAACAATAATTCACCAATATTAATAAATATTACTGATAACCATGGTAAATTATATTAATTAATAAACTATGAAAGAATAATACCTAAATGAATATAATGATCATATACATGATGTAAAAAAATGAAACATTATATGTATTATACATAATAAATCTTTTACCTCTCACTTTCTTCATTCTACCTTTTCCCAACAGGTGCTCCTCTTCAAAAATTTTGATGGAGTTCACATCCCAAATGCAATCCACCGCCTTCATGGCTAGCGCAGCTAATTTAGGAAGATAATGACTAATATACACCATGGATTGATATACCACATATCCCTCCACCATAGAACCCTCAGGTCGTGCTCTTTGTTTAACCAAAGCCTTCAAGGATTTCAGGTGCCTCTCAACCATCCACATTGACCTGTGTGTACTGGTCCACACATTTCAATCTCCTCAACTTGGTGTATCAAGTATTGTTCTTGTGCATTGAAAAATGTTGGAGGTAGATACTTTTTCATTTCACACATTAGCCGAGGAATTTCTCTCTTCCAATACTTTATTTCATCTTGATGGATTTCTTTCAATGACAACCATCTGCAAATCATTACGCAAGGTTATTTCAATGAAACATAATATATATTTCATTACAATTAAATTAATACATCATTTCATCAAGTACAAAAATAAATTGTAGCAATTAGATTTTGCGTATAAATCAAAACTACTTACCTCATGTATTTAGTAAGAAAATATATAACTTGGATGACATTGTTGTCGAAGTCGTTTGGGAGAGATACAGGTAGAACATAGTATAACAATAAAAAATGAATCGTTATTGGTTTCCAAATTAAATAGAAAAAGGAAAATTTAAAATATGTATTCAAGCAATAACATAAAAAAACGTATACCAAAAAAATTACCTTAACAAAGGTATGCCAATCATGTGTTTTCACCCCACTGAAGTCACCTTTCTTCGTTAAGATATTATTTATGTTTGAAGCAAAACCTGTTGGAAATTTAATTCTTCTAACGACCTCTTTTACATCATTGCTTTGTTGTTCTATTAATAACCATGGAATATTATTATAATTTCAACCTCCATTGTTATTTGATCTGTCGATCACACTTTTCATTGCATGATTCGATTTCTCAATGTCAGCACAAATTTTGTCAATTTTATCTCTATCATGTGCACCATCTATGGTTCGCCATAACATTTCTGTCACATTCTTCCCGAAATGCATTGTATCAAACAAATGAGCTATTTTTAGGTCCTCATAGTAGGGCAACCTCGCGAATTGAGAAGGATAACATTTCATTCCAGGTGGAAGTACAATATTAGTACCTTCACGGCGACAATGACCTTGATATCAAAGAATAAAATAAATCAGAACAATATTAATTATAAAATACAATAAAATAAATTCATTAGTTAAAACAAAAATTCCAAACATTACATAAACAAATAATATATATATATATATATATATATATACACAAATTACGTACCAGCTGCTTGACGATTATTAATTTTGTTATATTCCAACATCCACAACTGAGGTGTCATTCTTCGTGGTTTTAATCCAGTTTCTTCTTTATCATTGAAAAGATGTTTTTCAGTAGTACGATACTTATGGTTCCTAGAGAGGAAGTGATTAAACTCATCAAACACCATCTTTCTTAAGTCTAGCGAATGACGGTGCTTCATCTTAGGGCCACAAACTGGACATGCAAATCTACACTTTGTTTGAAGACCTGAAATAGATGGATCAATAACAATTATATATACTATGAGATCATTTTTAAAACATGCAATATGGTATATCTAATTTAGATAATTATGTATTATATTAAATTGCAATGAAATATTACATACCACAAACATGTGTTAGTCCTGGGGCATCATGAATTGTCCATACAAGAATTCCACGACATTGAAATCTCTTTTGCTTGATTGGTTTAGTGATGTCATACATAGTGATGCCATGCCATAATTGTATTATCTCATTGATAAGAGGCTCAATATATACATTCATATCTTTGACCTGGTACTTACCTAATTGTTCAAAATTATGGTACATAATAATTACTACCATGATATATGTATATATAAGTAATTAAATAAATAAAATATATATTTATGCAAACAACGAGAGAAATGAAAATGTTACATTCAAAGAAATAATGTATCAAATACCTGGAATAATCATAGTCAACATTATGTGCTCCCTCTTTATTGAAATCCAAGGAGGAATGTTATTGTTGATAACGAAAATAGGCCACACTGAGTAAGTAGATCTAAGCTCTTCGAATGGATTAACACCATCAACTGCCAATGAAATCTTGACATTACGAGGTTCATTTTTAAAATCTACATATTTTTCCTCGATTTCTCTAAATGCAGAACCATCTGCAGGCATTCGAAGAACACCATCTCCACTTCTATTCTTTGAATGGTAATCCATAAACTGTGCTATGCTCTTACACCTGAACATTCGTTGCAAACGTGGAATTATGGGAATATGAAGAAGAACCTTTTGAGGCACCTTTTTGGTTAGTTGATCTATTCGATATCTACTTGTACCACATTTCGGACATTATGTTTTCGACGCATGTTCTCAGTAATATATAATATTCTCTTTAGGACATGCATCTATAGTGTTATATTCCATTCCAAAGTGTTTCATAATAGCACGTAGATCTCGATATGTTCGAGGTAAAGTATTTGGCGATGGTAAAAAATATTCACCCAACAATCTACAGCATAAACAAAAACTAGTTAATGTAAAGATTATTAATCATATATATATATATATATATATATATATATATATATATAAGTATTGAATTATTATTTTACACATTTATTACAACTAAAAAAAGGGAAAATAATCAAAATTTACATATATGTGATCATATATACATATTTCATACCTTAGGAGTTGTGTCATACATCTGTTCGACAAATTATTCATAACCTTTAAGTTCACCAGCAACAATGTAGCAGAGAGAAGAGTTGCATTTGAGTGTTCAAAAAGTCGTTCACTTGACCTTTTAATCAGAGGTACATCATAAATATCGTCACTGCTATCTCCACCATCATCATCTAACTCACCATACAAGTCTTGGAGCATTTGATTTGTCCCATCATTAATGTGAACTTTCTCATTACTGTCATCATGATCTACCTCCATGGGATCATTAAAATTACCTTCATCATTCACTTCATGTTCTTCACCTTGTACAACATCATTTCCAATACTAATATTTGCTGCAATATTCTCTTGTACTGGTGCAACATCATCTAATCTACTACTATTTAGCTATGGAAGCTGGTTGATCATCTGCAAAAAGTTGGGGGGAAATTGTGCCTTCATGAAAATTACAAACATTAATCATTAAACATTAGTGCGCATATAAAAAATATTAAAATAATATAAAATTTTATGATATAATCAAAATGAATATAGATAATTAATTACCACAGGACGATATTCATTCGATCCACCATCAATGTGCCCATATTTCCTACAATGCATTTCTGTTGTTGCTATTAAAACTCTAACATTATTTCTCAAACAACATTTTCTGCAAGGGCAATAAACTCTACCATCACCCCTTTCACCATTTTGAATTTTTTTTCCACCTCTAATGTTTTCTTCCATTGATGCAAATTATCCTATAAAGAAAATAATAATTATATTTAGCAATTATCTCTCTCAATGGTGTAGAAAACCCAAGACGTGTTGAAAATAAAAGTGGGCTTTTTAAAACTTGTGAGCTTTTTACAAAATGTGAGATTTCTACAAAATTGTGGGATTTTTACAAATTGTGGGCTTTTTACAAAATTGTGGGCTTTTTACAAATTGTGGGCTTTTTACAAATTGTTGGCTTTTTAAAAATTGTTTATATTTTTAATAAAATTGTGGGCTTTTTACTCCTAATAAAAAAGTGTATATCAATTTTATATTTAATATTGAATGAATAAATTGAATTATATTTAATATTGAATGAATAAAAGTGTATGAATCAATTTTATATTTTATTTTACTCGCTTGCGATAGCCCATTTTATAATAAATTGAATGAATATTCTAATTCCAGTTTAACATAAAGCTGACAATTTCAATACTCCCTTCGGAAGCCCTTTCTCTTTTTACTGGTTATAACACCAACCAACCTAGAATTTCAATTCTCGATGCGGAGCTTACATATATGGTTCAAACCATAACATAACTCATTTACACCTATAACTACCCTTCTATTAAATCCCAAATAGATCCCGTATCCAAGGTTTCTCTTTTAATTTACACTCGCATGAACTTACCACTGTATATCAACAAACATTACATGGAACCTCCGCGACATTAATTTAAATGCCAGCGCCAACATAAATTAATATCCGGTCCACATTTCAATTATGGGACAATTCACGATCAAAAGTTCAAATCATAACTCAATGGTTGCCTTAGGTTCTTGCACCATAACCAACCAAGTTCGAATCAAAAGTTTGAATCATAACCAACTGTCGCAAGAGTGGCACTTTTCCACCAACCGTCGGAAGAGTGACATATCTCCTAACCGTCGCAAGAGCGACACATCGCCACCAACCGTCGCAAGAGCTACAATTTGCCACCAAACGTAGCAATAGCGACATTTTCCTCCAAACGTCACAATAGCGACACATTGTCTATGTAACGTCGCAATAACGACATACTTCAGAAATCCGTCACAAGAGCAACGCTATTTTGCAAACTTCGCAAGACCGACACTTGCCGATAAGTGTTGGTATTTGCAAAACTTTCCCCTAAACATTGGTATAGCGATGGTTTCGGGCGAGATTTGAAAAAGTTGAAAAAAATTGGGGAAATTCCGACATTTGGTCAAAAGTGTCGGAACCAAGTGTCAGAATTTCCGCCAAATGTACTAGTGACACAATGGCCAAAATGCCAGAGTTTCAGTCTCAAAACTGAGTAGAAACTGCAACTCAAGAAATTGATGAAGATAATTGAATATATTTCATATGATGAATGGATCTCTCAGGTGAAAGGCTGATCCAATCCCTGAAGATCTCACCCTCCAAAATAGTGGTGCAAATCCCCACTGCAAATACTCTCAGAAATAATGCAGGCAAGGAGAGGGACTGCGCTGTAGGTGATGGGAAATGCTTGGCCTGATGCCAAAGATATGCAATCAGCTCCTAAAACCTCCTCACTGACATCCCAGAGGAATAGAATCTCCCTCCTCTGAAAGATAAGCTCTATAAGTGGTGTTGTGGAACCCTCCACTGCAACACCCTGCAACACAACGTTTCCTGCTACAAGAATAACGTTGTAGCTAAAGGAGGTGGCTTGGCCTTGAGCCTAAATGTGGAGAAATGAAGTCTAATCCCTCAATAGGCCCCTCAATAAGGGAGAAGGATTCCTAAATAGGAAATCCCTTGTGCTAAGCAGCACAAAAATCTCAGTTAAACAACTGGAGAAAGCAACTAGTCATGCAGACCAAATTATATACTCAATAACATGTCCTTCTATGGCTTCCTTGTCCTCCCTTAATACAAATGAAAGCCTCATTTCCTTGGCCCCCACACATTAGGGTTTCCTCCACCAAATGATCTCTCCCCGATTCACACTGCGCTGTCTTTCAAAGTGAACCACTATCTCTATGGCAGCGCTGTTGACTTGGTCAAACTTTACCTTGTCCTCATGCATTTTCCCCTTTTCACACTTGAGGGTGAAAACTATAGCTACTCCGATGATCCCTTTCACACTATGAGGGATTTTATTTCTACTCATGGGCCTCCTTACCCATTTATTCACCTCCTAGATAATATAAGCAAAATTAATGTTCCAATTAGCTTCATGCTAATTTTGGGAACATTACAGTCCTCCCCTCCCAAATGTTGCTTGTCCTCAAGAAACTGCAAGGATAGAACTGAAGGGCCTTCTTGAGGCATGTTGGCTGAAATGAATTGGGATATACCATCCCCATATGAATCTCCCATCCCTAAGCAATCACCCATACAAAATGAGTTACCTCCCAACATGGCAACTCCTGAAAGTCTTCCTCCACCTTTGGCTCATGCAAAGTAGGTGGGCTGAAAATTTGATCATGGTAGACAAGGTAGTCTACCCCATGCTGTACCTTTCTCCACTCATGATAATTTTAGAGAATGTGCTGATTATGGGCTGCAATAGTATTTCCCTTAAGTGGAAAAATGAAGAACAATCCTCTAAGGATATCCTCTCCAACATTGAAGAACAAGCTAGCCCAAAACATCTCATCCATGATGAATAGGACATGATCATCATATGGTATCCAAATGAGAAGTTTTCTGAATGTTTTACATGATGCTGCATGATACAAACAATGTCTCAAGTGGACACAGCACAGTCTCTCCCACTACAACTTCAGAAAATAGCATGGCAAGTGATGTTTTCACAAATCACTGGTTGTGTGAATCATCACATCTACTAGTGAATAGTAAATGGGTGAATGTATCAACTGAGCATACAAGAAACAATCAAACACTTGCCCATGGTTATACAAAGGATGGTTGTCTCCATCATAATAGTTGGAAAATTTTTATTTATGGGGCACAACAATAAACTTTCCCTCTTGTGGAACAATGCATTGTATGATAATGGTAAGAAGATGCAAATACTATGTTACATAATCAATAGATGCAAAAACAACATTCTCACCATGTGCTAAAATTAAAGTGATGCATGAATACATAAATAAGTCCATGCTCCAAAAGAAAAGTGTTGTTGGCCTATGCAAATAGGCTCCTGCCAACCCATAGCTCAATTCTTTGACATGATTATTGTCAAAGACTCCTCCAATAATGTTGTTGCAATTAGCAAATCCCTCCCAAAATGGAAGTACCTCCTATTCATCTAAGGCTAAGGAGTAGCCCGTTTGCACCATGATAGTGCCATCTCCACTCCTGCAACATCATACAACATGTGAGAGAAAATCTACCCTTGCTCTCTCAAGTACAACCCAAGCAACAAAAGTGTTTGTTGCCTCCTCATGCTCTCATCATACGAGTCATGGGATGAAGACATAATGAATGATATGAATGTCACATCAACACCATGCATCCATACTCTTTGCTGCTCAATGAAGCATCCTGCCCCATCTTCTCCATCCTCATACCCTTAGGAATAGTTTATGCCAAGTGATGGCCAAACTCCTTCAAGATTAACCAGCGTAGCCAAGCCTCCTGCTACCCGGTGTCATAGATCTGCAAGTGGCTTACTGGCCTCTTGCTCTTGATCCACATCCACTCAATCATTTTTGGATGTCTCCTTCCATCCTCCATCTTGGTACTCCTCCCATGAGGGCTGCCATCCTCTATGTGTTGATGAACCTTGCACTTCATGGCATGTTGAAGTTCATCTCTAATGGGATCTCTCCATGAGACGTCCTCTTCATCAATGGCCTCCCAAAACCAATAAGGCCCTGGACCTGCTGCAGGTAGAAGTTTCCCTTTGAGCCGGGGAGTGCTCATTGAGAAAGTGTCATCTAGAAAGGAGAAAGTGTTTCTCACTTCAAGATGTCTACCATCTATCTCTTCTTCCTCCAAGCCCTCAAACCCAAACCTCAAGTGTGGTATGCAATCCAAGAATGGCTCATGAGGATGATGGTTCCTCTCTTCCTTGAATGATTCAAGGTTGCATAGCACAATGAAATTTTGTTTCTCTACATCAACAACATGCAATGATGTAGACCCATCCATAATTTTTGCTGAAATGACAAGAGATGGAAATTCCAGCATACCTTTGGGAAACTTGGAAGCATCTTGTATGTCTTTAAGGGATTCCTCCTCCAATGTGTTGTCTTCCCCAACTGATGAAGATGAAGGTTTCTCCTCCATCACTGTGACAGTGCTGGTATATGCCTCTTCAACTGGTGGTGAGGGCTCCTCCCTCCTTTTTCCAAATCTCCTGATCATCCTTTGAGAAAACTCAGCAAGAGTAGATACCCTTGCATGGCTCCAATGCATGAACCACCAAGTCTTTGCTTCACCTTCAAGGTGCGGTGCTGCAATTTCTATAGCCTTTATATCTACTACAGGATGTAGCAGGAAGAAATACTCTAGCTTCATCACCCAAGCCTCTGCTGCACATGTGAGTGATCCATCAAAGGTAGACAATATAAATCTATTGCCTCTCATCATCCCATAGCTGTGGGGTCTTCTTTCTTCTTCCAACTAAATAAATTGTGGTAAAGCTAGAGTCTCTTTGAAGGCTCTAGGTTTAGCTCGGTATTCAGCAATGTATTCACTTAGAACTTCATATTCCAAGTGTCCTTCATGCTTCATGTTTTCTTCTCTGTGAGAGTAGGAATTGCATGGTCCTTCCTCTTCTCCTTCTTCCATCTTCTTAACCTCCTTGGAGAGGTCCTTTTTGGATCTAAAAATTGATGAGAGAAAGCTCATCCTCTTCATCATATTGATCTCTTCTATCTTCTTATGGCTAAAACTCATAGGTTGAGCCAAAGATCATGCTTTGATACCACTGTAATATCCCAAAATAGGGAAAATCTACAATGTTAGGAATATATATAATATTCCCAAATTGGAGATCCAACAATATGTAAACACAATAATGAAAGAGAAGTGTTTCATCAACTTCAGAAAATGTAAGAAGAGCTCATAGCCATCTTATTAATGTTATAGCAGCATAATGTGTATAAGAAATATGAAATACACTGCTACATATGGAAAGACAAGGTTATGACAACGTAGTTTAGAAGAGGCACTGATACATAAATAATGTCAATACATGGATTTAGAAATGTATGGCTCAAATAAGATGGGGAGAAAATCTAGAAACCCCTGAAAAACAATGCCAATTCAACCCTAGAATGATTGTTTGAAATATACACAATGACCAAAATGCCTGAGTTGCAGTCTCAAAACTGAGAAGCAGCTGAAACTCAAGAAATGGATGAAGATAACTGAAGATGTTGTATATGATGAATGGATCTCACCCAATGGATCTCTCAGGTGAAAGGCTGATCCAATCCCTAAAGATCTCACCCTCCAAAATAGTGGTGCAAATCGCCACTGCAAATACTCAGAAATAATGCAGTCAAGGAGAGGGACTGCACTGTAGGTGATGGGAAATGCTTGTCCTGATGCCAAATATATGCAATCAGCTCCTGAAACTTCCTCACTTACATCCCAGAGGAATAGAAGATCCCTCCTCTTAAAGATAAGCTCTAGAAGTGGTGTTGTGGAACCCTCCACTGCAACACCCTGCAACACAACGTTTCCTGCTACAGGAATAATGCTGTAGCTGAAGGAGGTGGCTTGGCCTTGAGCCTGAATGTGGAGAAATGAATTAAAATCACTCAAGATGCCTCTCAAGAAGGGAGAAGGATTCCTAAACAAGAAATCCCGTGTGCTAAGCAACACAACAATCTCAGTTAAACAACTAGAGAAAGCAAATAGTCATGTAGAGCAAATTCTATACTCAATAAAATGTCCTTCTTTGGCTACCTTTTCCTCCATTTATACAAATGAAAGCCTCCTTGCCTTTGCCCCCACAAATTATGGTTTCCTCCACCAAATTATCTCTCTCCCATTCACACTGTGCTATCTTTCAAAGTGAACCACTATCTCTATGGCAGCGTTGTTGACTTGGTCAAACTTGACCTTGTCCTCATGCATTTGCCCCTTTTCACACTTGAGGGTGAAAAATGTAGCTACTCTGATGATCCCTTTCACACTATGAAGGATTTTATTCCTACTCATGGGCTTCCTTGCCCATTTATTAACCTCCTAGATGATATAAGAAAAATTAATGTTCCAATTAGCTTCATGCTAATTTTGGGAACATTACAATCCTCCCCTCCCAAATGTTGCTTGTCCTCAAGAAACTGCAAGGATAGAACTGAAGGGCCTTCTTAAGGCATGTGGGCTAAAATGAATTGGGATCTACCATCCCCAAATGAATCTCCCATCCCCAAGAAATCACCCATACAAAATGAGTTACCTCCCAACATGGCAAATCCTGAAAGTCTTCCTCCACCTTTGGCTCATGCAAAGTAGGTGGGATGAAAATATGATCATGGTAGACAAGGTAGTATACCCCATGCTGTCCTTCTCTCCACTCATGATAAGTGTAGAGTATGTGCTGATTATGGGTTGCAATAGTATTTCCATTAAGTGGCAAAATGAATAAAAATCCTCCAAGGAACTCCTCTCCAACATTGAAGAACAAGTTGGCCAAAAACATCTCATCCATGATGAATAGGACATAATCATCATAGGGTATCAAAATGAGAATTTTTCTAAATTTTTTACATGATGCTGTATGATACAAATAATGTCTTAAGTGGAAACAGTGCAGTCTCTCCCACTGCAACTTCAGAAAATAGCATGGCAAGTGATGTTTTGACAAATGGCTAGTTGTGTGAATCATCACATCTACTAGTGAATAGTAAATGGGTGAATGTATCAACTGAGCATACAAGAATTAATCAAACACTTGACCATGGTTATATAAAGGATGGCTATCTCCATCATAATATTTGGCAAAATTTTATTTATGGGGCTCAACAATAAACTTGCCCTCTTGTGGAACAATGCACTGTATGATAATGGTAAGAAGATGCAAATACTATGTTACATAATCAATAGATGCAAAAACAAAATTCTCACCATGTGTTGAAATTAAAGTGATGCATGAATACATAAATAAGTCCATGATCCAAAAGAACAGTGTTGTTGGCCTATGCAAATAGGCTCCTACCAACTCATAGCTCAATTTTTTGACATCATTATTGTCAAAGACTCCTCCAATAACGTTGCTACAATTAGCGAATCCCTCCCAAAATGGAAGTACTTCCTATTCATCTAAGGCTAAGGAGTAGCCCCTTTGCACCATGATAGTGCCATATCGTACTCCTGCAACATCATACAACATGTGAGAGAAAATATGCCCTTGCTCTCTCAAGTACAACCCAAGCAAAAAAAGTGTGTGTTGCCTCCTCATGCTCTCATCATACAATTCATGTGATGAAGACATAATGAATGATATGAATGCCACATCAACACCATGCATCCATACTCTTTTCTGCTCAATGATGCAATCATCCTGCCACATCTTCTCCATCCTCATACCCTTAGGAAGAGTGTATGCCAAGTGATGGCCAAAATCCTTCAAGAGTAACCAGCGCAGCCAAGCCTCCTGCTGCCCAGTGTCATAGATATGAAAGTGGCTTACTAGCCTCTTGATCTTCATCCACTTCCACTCAATCAGTTGTGGATGTCTACTTCCACCCTCCATCTTGGTACTCCTCCCATGAGGGCTTCCATCCTCGATGTGTTGATGAACCTTGCACTTCATGGCATATTGAAGTGCATCTCTAATGGGATCTCTCCATGAGACCTCCTCTTCATCAATGGCCTCCCAAAACCAATAAGGTCCTGGACCTGCTGCAGGTATAATTTTCTCTTTGAGCAGGGGAGTGCTCATTAAGAAAGTGTCATCTAGAAAGGAGAAAGTGTTTCTCACTTCAAGATGTCTACCATCTATCTCTTCTTCCTCCAAGCCCTCAAAACCCAACCTCAAGTGTGGTATGCAATCCAAGAATGGCTCATGAGGATGATGGTTCTTCTATCCCTTGAATGATTCAAGGTTGCACAACGCAGTGCAATTTTTTTTCTCTACATCAACGGCATGCAATGATGTAGACCCATCCATAATGATTGCTAAAATGACAAGAGATGGAAATTCTGACATACCTTTGGGAAACTTGGAAGCATCTTGTATGGCTGTAAGGGCTTCCTCCTCCAATGTGTTGGCTTCCCCAACTGATGAAGATGAAGGTTTCTCCTCCATGACTGTGACAGCACTGGTATATGCCTCTTCAACTAGTGATGAGGGCTCCTCCCTCCTTTTTCCAAATCTCCTGATCATCCTTTGAGAAACCTAAGCAAGAGTAGATACCCTTGCATGGCTCCAATGGCTGAACCACCAAGTATTTGCTTCACCTTCAAGGTGCAGTGGTGCAATTTCTACAGCCTTTCTATCTACTATAGGATGTAGCAGGAAGAAAACCTCTAGCTTCATCACCCAAGCCTCTGCTACACATGTGAGTGATCCATCAAAGGTGGACAATAGAAATATATTGCCTCTCATCATCCCATAGCTATGGGGTCTTATTTCTTCTTCCATCTAAATAAATTGTGGTAAAGCTAGAGTCTCTTTGAAGGCTCTAGGTTTAGCTCATTATTCAGCAAGGTATTCACTTAGAAATTCAGATTCCAAGTGTTCTTCATGCTTCATGTTTTCTTCTCTGTGAGAGTAGGAAGTGCATGGTCCTTCCTCTTCTCCTTCTTCCATCTTCTTAACCTCCTTGGAGAGGTCATTTCTGGATCTGAAAACTGATGAGAGAAAGCTCATCCTCTTCATCATATTTATCTCTTCTATCTTCTTATGGCTGAAACTCACAGGCTGAGCCAAAGATCATGCTTTGATACCACTGTAATATCCCAAAATAGGGAAAATATACAATGTTAGGAATATCTTATAATATTCGCAAATTTGAGATCCAGCAATATATAAACACAATAATGAAAGATAAATGTTGAATCAACTTCAAAAAATGTAAGAAGATATCATAACCATCTTATTAATGTTATAGCAGCAGAATGTGTACAAGAAATATGAAATACCCTGCTACATATGGAAATCAAAGGTTATGACTGCGCAGTTTATAAGAGGCACTGCTACATAAAGAATGTCAATACATGGATTTATAAATGTATGGCTCAAATAATATGGGGATCAAATCTCTAAACCCCTGAAAAAAAATGCCAAGTCAATCCTAGAAGGATTGGTTGAAATATACACAATGGCCAAAATGTCAGAGTTGCGGTCTCAAAACTGAGTAGAAGTTGCAAATCAAGAAATGGATGAAGATAAATGAATATGCTAAATATTATGAATGGATCTCATCCAATGTATCTCTCAGGTGAAAGGTTGATCCAATCCCTGATGATCTCACCCTCCAAAATAGTGGTGCAAATCCCCACTGCAAATACTCTCAGAAATAACGCAGTCAAGGAGAGGGACTGCATTGTAGGTGATGGGAAATGCTTGGCCTGATGCCAAATATATGCAATAAGCTCATGAAACTTCCTCACTGACCTCTGAGAGGGATATAATCTCCCTCCTCTGAAAGATAAGCTCTAGAAGTGGTGTTGTTGAACCCTCCACTGCAACACCCTGCAACACAACGTTTCTTGCTATAGGAATAATGATGTAGCTAAAGGAGGTGGCTTGGCCTTGAGCCTGAATGTGGAGAAATGAAATCCAATCCCTCAAGAGGCCTCTCAAGAAGGGATAAGGATTCCTAAACAGGAAATCTCTTGTGCTAAGCAGCACATCAATCTCAGTTAAACAACTGGAGAAAGAAAATAGTCATGCATACCAAATTTTATACTCAATAACATGTCCTTCTATGGTTGCCTTGTCCTCCCTTTATACAAATGAAAGCCTCCTTGCCTTGGCCCCCACAAATTATGGTTTCCTCCACCAAATTATCTCTCCCCCATTCACATTGTGTTGTCCTTAAAAGTGAACCACTATCTCTATGGCAGTGTTGTTGACTTGGTCAAACTTGACCTTGTCCTCATGCATTTGCTCCTTTTCACACTTGAGGGTGAAAAATGTAGCTACTCTGATGATCCATTTCACACTATGAGGGATTTTATTCCTACTCATGGGCTTCCTTACCCATTTATTCACCTCCTAGATGATATAAGAAAAATTAATGTTCCAATTTTCTTCATGCTAATTTTGGGAACATTACAGTCCTCCCCTCCCAAATGTTGCTTGTCCTCAAGAAACTACAATGATAGAACTGAAGGGTATTCTTGAGGCATGTGGGCTTAAATGAATTTGGATCTACCATCCCCATATTAATCTCCCATCCCCAAGCAATCACCCATACAAAATGAGTTACCTCCCAACATGGCAACTCCTAAAACTCTTCCTCCACCTTTGGCTCATGCAAAGTAGGTGGGCTGAAAATCTGATCATGGTAGAAAAGTTAGTCTACCCCACATTTTTCTTCTCTCCATTCATGATAAGTGTAGACTATGTGATGATTATGGGGTGCAATAGTATTTCCCTTAAGTGGAAAAATGAAGAACAATCCTCCAAGGATCTCCTCTCCAACATTGAAGAACAAGTTGGCCCAAATCATCTCATCCATGATGAATAGGACATGATCATCATAGGGTATCCAAATGAGAAGTTTTCTGAATGTTTTACATGATGCTATATGATACAAACAATGTCTCAAGTGGCAGTCTCTCCCACTGCAATTTCAGAAAATAGCATGGCAAGTGATGTTTTGACAAATGGCTAGTTACTTGAATCATCACATCTACTAGTGAATAGTAAATGGGTGAATGTATCAACTGAGCATACAAGAAATAATAAAACACTTGCCCATGGTTATACAAAGGATGGTTGTCTCCATCATATTAGTTGGAAAAATTTTATTTATGGGGCTCAACAATAAACTTACCCTCTTGTGGAATAATGCACTGTATGATAATGGTAAGAATATGCAAATACTGTGTTCCATAATCAATAGATGCAAAAACAACATTCTCACCATGTGCTAAAATTAAAGTGATGCATGAATACATTAATAAGTCCATGCTCCAAAAGAACAGTGCTGTTGGCCTATGCAAATAGGCTCCTGCCAACCCATAGCTCAATTCTTTGAAATGATTATTGTTAAAGACTCCTCCAATAATGTTGCTGCAATTAGGAAATCCCTCCCAAAATGGAAGTACTTCCTATTCATCTAAGGCTAAGGAGTAGCCCCTTTGCACCATGATAGTGCCATCTCCTACTCCTGCAACATCACACAACATGTGAGATCAAATCTTCCCTTTCTCTCTCAAGTACAACCCAAGCAACAAAATAGTTTACTGCCTCCTCGTGCTCTAATCATACAAGTCATGTGATGAATACATAATGAATGATATGAATGTCACATCAACACCATGCATCCATACTCTTTGTTGATCAATGATTTAAGCATCCTGCCACATCTTCTCCATCCTCATACCCTTAGGAAGAGTGTATGCCAAGTGATGGCCAAACTCCTTCAAGAGTAACTAGCGCAGCCAGCCTCTTATTGCCCAGTGTCATAGATATGCAAGTGGCTTACTAGCCTCTTGCTCTTCATGCACATCCACTCAATCATTTGTGGATGTCTGCTTCCACCCTCCATCTTGGTACTCCTCCCATGAGGGCTGCCATCCTCCATGTGTTGATGAACCTTGCACTTCATGGCATGTTTAAGTGCATCTATAATGGGATCTCTCCATGAGACCTCCTCTTCATCAATGGCCCCCCAAAACCAATAAGGTCTTAGACCTGCTGCAGGTATAAGTTTCTCTTTGAGCTGGGGAGTGCTCATTGAGAAAGTTTCATCTAGAAAGGATAAAGTGTTTCTCACTTCAAGATGTCTATCATCTATCTCTTCTTCCTCCAAGTGCTCAAACCCCATCCTCGAGTGTGGTATACAATCCAAGAATGGCTCATGAGGATGATGGTTCCTTTCTCCCATGAATGATTCAAGGTTGCACAGCATTGTGCAATTCTTTTTCTCTACATCAACAACATGCAATGATGTAGACCCATCCATAATGTTTGTTGAAATGACAAGAGATGGAAATTTTAGAATACCTTTGGGAAACTTGGAAGCATCTTGTATGGTTGTAAGGGATTCCTCATCCAATGTGTTGGCTTCCTCAACTGTTGAAGATAAAGGCTGCTCCTCCATGACTATGACAACGCTGGTATATGCCCCTTCAACTGGTGGTGAGGGCTCCTCCCTCATTTTTCCAAATCTCCTGATCATCCTTTGAGAAAAATCAGCAAGATTAGATACCCTTGCATGGCTCCAATGGATGAACCACCAAGTATTTGCTTCACCTTCAAGGTGCAGTTCTGCAATTTCTACAGCCTTTCTATCTACTATAGGATGTAGCAGGAAGAAATCCTCTATCTTCATCACCCAAGCCTCTGCTGCACATGTGAGTGATCCATCAAAGGTGGACAATAGAAATCTATTGCCTCTCATCATCCCATAGCTGTGGGGTCTTCTTTATTCTTCCAACTGAATAAATTGTGGTAAAGCTAGAGTCTCTTTGAAGGCTCTAGGTTTATCTCAGTATTCAGCAAGGTATTCACTTAGAACTTCAGATTCCAAGTGTTCTTCATGCTTCATGTTTTCTTCTCTGTGAGAGTAGGAAGTGCATGGTCCTTCCTCTTCTCCTTCTTTCATCTTCTAAACCTCCTTGGGGAGGTCCTTTCTGGATCTGAAAAATTATGAGAGAAAGCTCATCCTCTTCATCATATTGATCTCTTCTATCTTCTTATGGATGAAACTCAGAGGCTGAGCCAAAGATCATGCTTTGATACCACTGTAATATCCCAAAATAGGGAAAATATACAATGTTAGGAATATCTTATAATATTCCCAAATTGGAGATCCAACAATATGTAAACAAAATAATGAAAGAGCAGTGTTGCATCAACTTTAGAAAATTTAAGAAGAGCTCATAGCCATCTTATTTATGTTATAGCAGCAGAATGTGTACAGGAAATATGAAATACGCTGCTACATATGGAAATCAAAGTTATGACTGTGCAGTTTATAAGAGGCAATGATACATAAAGAATTCCAATACATGGATTTATAAATGTATGGCTCAAATAAGATGGGGAGCAAAGCTCTAAACCCATGAAAAAAAATGCCAAGTCAATCCTTGAAGGATTGGTTGAAATATACACAATGGCTAAAATGTCGGAGTTGCAGTCTCAAAACTGAGTAGCAGTTGCAACTCAAGAAATGGATGAAGATAACTGAAGATTCCACATATAATGAATGGATCTCTCAGGTGAAAGGCTGATCCAATCCCTGAAGATCTCACCCTACAAAATAGTGGTGCAAATACCCACTGCAAATACTCTCAGAAATAACGCAGTCAAGGAGAGGGACTGCGTTGTAGGTGATGGGAAATGCTTGCCTTGATGCAAAAGATATGCAATCAGCTCCTGAAAATTCCTCACTGACCTTCCAGAGGAATAGAAGCTCCCTCATATTAAATATAAGCTCTAGAAGTGGTGTTGTGGAACCCTCCACTGCAACACCCTGCAATATAACATTTCCTGCTATAGGAATAACGTTGTAACTGAAGGAGGTGGCTTGGCCTTGAGCCTGAATGTGGAGAAATGAAGTCCAATCCCTCAAGAGGCCTCTCAAGAAGGTAGAATGATTCCTAAACAAGAAATCCCTTGTGCTAAGTAGCACATCAATCCAGTTAAACAACTGGAGAAAGCAAATAGTCATGCAAACCAAATTCTATACTCAATAAAATGTCCTTCTCTGGCTGCCTTGTCCTCCCTTTATACAAATGAAAGCCTCCTTGACTTGGCCCCCACACATTAGGGTTTCCTCCACCAAATGATCTCTCCCCCATCCACACTACGTTGTCTTTCAAAGTGAATCACTATCTCTATGGCAGTGTTGTTGACTTGGTCAAACTTGACCTTGTCCTCATGCATTTGCCCCTTTTCACACTTGAGGGTGAAAAATGTAGCTACTCTGATGATCCCTTTCACACTATGAGGGATTTTATTCCTACTCATGGGCCTCCTTACCCGTTTATTCACCTCCTAGATGATATAAGGAAAATTAATGTTCCAATTAGCTTCATGCTAATTTTGCGAACATTACGGAATTCTACTTCTTCCTCGTCCTATATACCTACATTTAGAATCTCTTTCCCTATGCATATCATGTTTTATTTCTAAGACTTATATTTATACATCCCCGACAATGGCGCTAAATTTTTTAGTAAAATTAATGTTCTTAAATTGCAAGAATAAATTATCGACCGAAGTCAGTAAATTGATGAAGTGCAAGTGCTTTATATGTGCTAGAAGTCTTTGTCATTAGAGTGTTGATTGAATTTTAAGTTTTGTTAATTTTTGAATTTTTGGATTAATTTTGAATTCCTATGGATTAGTGAGTTTTGAAGTGAAGTTACTGTTAGAGCAATCTATCATGTATATTAAATGTTATTCCTATATTTAGTTTCAATTGAATTGAATCGTTAAAAAATGGTTTTCGATATAACTCTTTTCAAAAGATATGTTAGATTAACTTCTACTTTGTTTTTTTATCGAATTGTTTTTATATTTTATGTTGCAGTGAAACAAAGGACTAAATCTAGATTAATTATAAAAGAATGAAATATTGTACAAGTCCTAGTTTTATGAAAACATGAGATTTGAAAAATGACTAAGAATAAATCAAAATGCTATGAAAAAAAATCTTTTATATACTGCAATTTTAACCTGGAATGTAAATGAAATAAAAGAAATAAACTGAGCTATC
Organism: Pinus albicaulis; assembly: GCA_034641835.2. Lineage (NCBI taxonomy): Eukaryota > Viridiplantae > Streptophyta > Pinopsida > Pinales > Pinaceae > Pinus > Pinus albicaulis. The sequence goes on along the minus strand of CM076582.1, from coordinate 51,342,017 downwards.
TTGAAATATGAAAAGAATAAAAAAGTGATTCTGTGAAACAAGTTAAGGCAGAGTATTGAACTAAGTAAACTGAGCTTGAAAATGAAATAAGAAACAGAGCATTGACCAAATTATAACTATGAAATGACAATGTGATTGAAACAAATTATAAATAGTGAAAGAAAATCACCTGATCTATATGCAGGGACCCTTCGCAACACAGTAGGTTTCTTTAAAAATATTAATGCATCAATGCATGAAAAGGATCTTTGAATTAAGAGAAAAGTCTAAAAAAAATACTTATAAAATATAAAGATGGCACGTGTTGGTGTCAGTATTGGTATACTTCCACCAGGGATCAAAACAAATTTGCATGTGCATATTAGGTGTCTCATACTGAATAAATTTTTTATCATTTCATTAGGTCAGGACATAAATTTTCTCCGCTGGTGGTTGTCTTTGTCAAATAAACTTTTTCTCCCTCCAAAATTCATATTGCTGACTCATTCCCATGTCCCTTTGAGCATAATAACCTATGAAATGTTGTGATTTACTTGAAAAATTTTTAAGCCAAAATCTCATTCAAATTCATGTCAAAAAAGCAGTTTCATTAGGTCATTAGGGTTTTTCATTTTTCAACGCCTTTCCTTCATTCCGATGAGGTCAGCACACATATGAGAGGGATTGAACAAGATCATCATGATGGTTTCATTATGTTTTAAGGATTTTATTTTCAGTTTCAGGATTTTTTATCAAAATATCATTTTGATAAAAAAGTCATTTATGTAATTTATTTTATTTTTTCTAATGTTATGTTATGCTACTACATGTAATAAGTGAAATCCCAAAGCTGTCAAAGTAAACATGTCAAGCATCAGTGAGCAAAAGAAAAGCTAGCTCCATATTGATCCAACCTACAAGCAAAAAGTGCCAAAGGGTATCAGTGATAAAAGGAAGAAGACTTCAAACAGTAGAAAAGTGGGTTTTTTTCAAAGTTAAATCGAATTCCAATTGACTATAAAGCCTATTTAACATTTCAAAAGAGTCATTTTTACCTTTCAAAGTGTGAGAAGCATTCAGCAAAGAAGAAATTTGTGATTTTTTGAGCGAAATTGGGCTAAGTTTCTAGGCGCTACGCATTCAACACTTGGCGTTGTGCATTTGCACTGACGCTACGCGCCTGTACCTTGGCACTGCTCCCTTTCCCGAAATTTCCAACGTGTTTTGTGAAGGCACTGCACACATGTAGATTGGCGCTGTGCATTTGTAAAAGCACTGCATACTCACCACTGGCGCTGCGCGCTTAGCCAGGGAAGGTTGCTAAGTGATCTAGCAACTCAAATGAGTTCAAAAGTTCTCCAAACTTTGCCAAAGTCCTCCAAACAACCCTCAAAGTAGTAAGTACATATTTTAACCTTGCTTTTAATCTATTTGGTCATTCTTAAATAAATTGAAGTGGAACCCTAAAGGAAAGCCTAATTACAAGCTTGTGATCACTATTTATACACTTGTTTCATCCTCCTAAAATAAATGTCATTCATAAACAGGGTATTCTCATTGACCTAGGTTTTTATTGATTTAGTTTATCCCTTCACTCATTCCCTACACCCATTCCCTTTCACTCATTTCCTACACTCATTCCCTTCACCTTTCAAGCTAGTCGTCTCATCCCCTTCCCTTCATTCATTTCACTTGCACCCTAGGGTTTCACAAATCTAAATTTGAAAATGTCTAAAGAAGAGGATAGTGGCATTGTTGGTGAGGCACAAATGTCAAGGATAATTGACCATAAGGGATGTAAAATAAAAATATTTGAACCCATCACCACAAGATAACTTATGGCCTCTCCTCTCACTACATCTTGCTTTAAGCATGTGGGCTGCTTCAAGTTTTGTGAGACAGTGCAGCAAGTCCAAAATCACCTGGAGTTAACAAGATTATTCATCATAAATCTACATGAAAAGCAGGTCAATCTTGCCAGGGTTACTTTTGAGATGTCCACCAATGCCATTGTAGCTTCTACAGGGATACCTAGTGTGGGAGAGAGGTGTTTTAAACAAGAAAACCTGGATATGAGTTATTTTGAACCATACCTCAAACCTAGGTATAAAGATCACAACAAGTCCATTTTCCCTTTTTCTCATCTTCTCGACTGATATGTGCCCATGATGAGGATAATAATGAAATAATTCACTTGTGAGGGAAGGTTTTCCTGCCTCTACTCATACCATATATGTCTTCTTATGCATTTCACTAGAGTTATAATGCTACATTTTCCTTATTATGTAATATTCCCAAATGGGAAAATCAACAATAGAGGCATAAAAAATGCATTTTTCATAATTATATGCTATAATAGTTAAGTATAGCCCTTGGATCCCTTATTTTAAACATTATACCAACCAAATATAGAATAATATCAGAAACAAATAATTATAGCCTAGCTAAACATGCCTCCCAAGCCTAGAACAGCCTAAAACACTGCAACCCCATAACTACTGCAACACAAAAATACTGAAGTAAGTGACATTTTATTTTACTGAGGGTTTATACTCAAAAATAGAGAGAAAAAATGGATCTGTTGATATATTAATCAATGGAGCTTAAAAACTGAAATCTAGTCTCTTTTACGCAAATCCAAGATGACCTGGCAAGGGTTTCTTGATAGACACGAATTACAAGAAGTATATGTTGCAGATCTATGGCTGAATCACATAGTATGGCTGAAGAATTGAAAAAATATGGCTGATAATACAAATAAATGGTTGTAACTCCTCCTACTAGCTTTCCTGGAAAGAGGTTGATCCTCCCCCCGGGAAACTAGCTCAAAAAATAGGGGTTTTAACCCTCCCACTGCAACACCATGAAAAATAATGCAATTTCTCCAAGGGAATGCGCTGTGGATATAGGTGAATTCTTGGCCAAATTATGGATAGTGGAAATGATGCCCAAAATGGTCCTCTCAGATTTCTTCAACAAGTCCTCCAAGGAAGAGTGGGGAATTCCTGCATGAGAAAACCCTTGTACTAAACAGTACAAAAAACTTAGCTAAACAACTGAAGCATGCAATAATTCTAAATAGAATCAATCATAAAATAATATTCTCCATAATACCCCATATGGTTGCCATTCCCTTCATTATATACTTGATGATCTTCCTCACCATGGGTCCCGCCCATTTATGAGGTTACTTCCATGCAAGGGCTCCTCCTCCAAAATTGCGTTGTCTCCACTAGTTCCACTCTTCTATTTACAACAATGTTTGATTTGGTCAACCTTGATTTAGTATTCATGCATTGTCTCCTTTCACACCCAAGGTGTCTTTATTCTAACTATCTAAACTGATTCATATTCATACTAGGTTATCTTTATTGATGATCCACTCCTCCCCTATTAGTGTTGTTGACTTGGTCAAAATTGACCTTGTCCACATGCATTGGCCCCTATTCACACATGAGGGTTCTTTTTCCAGCTACGAATATGATCCCTTTTCACACTAAGATGGATTTTATGCCTACTAAAGAGATTTATGGGCCTCCTTACCCATTTATTCATCTAACTAGATGTCAAGAGAAAAATTAATATTCCAATTAGCTGCATGCTAATTTAGGAATATTACAGTCTTCCCCTCCCAAATGTTTCTTGTCCTAAAGCAACTACAAGGGTGCTGTAAAATCTCCCCTCCTCCTCTTGTGGCCTCCACATGCAATAGTCTCCACCATTGTTTCAGATATTCTACAACAATTCTGTCTCCCCATGGTTCCTCCCAAATGTGCAAGTTGGCCTTTGGTGGATAAACCAAATGGCTCTTATTATGAGAAAGTGGAAGGTCTATATGGAAACCTTCTTGCTGTTCAATGGCCTCATCAAGGTAGAAGTGATGACAATCATAGGGGACTTCATTCCCAATGAAATATTCCCATCTCCATGCTATCATCCAAATGAAAAGAATCACCTCCAAGCTTGGTAATTCATAGAAAATATCCTCCCAAATTCTCATGAGAGGCATGTTCCAAGTGCTCCAAACAATCATATGGCCCACCTCATAAAGAAACAAGTGATCTACTGTAGTGGCCATATCATCTCCCATGCTCCCCTTGAAGCATGAAGCATAAAAGGTGTGGGAAATTTCATTCCCCAAGGACACATCCAACCAATGTGTCTCCCCTCCAATCATGTTCCCAAAAAAGATAAGAAAATCATCAGCATATGGAATCATAATTAAATTCATGCTAGTTGCCACATGTAGTAAAGGAGAAGGACAATGGTCCCGCATGTGCAACTAGTGCAATTTTGCTTCTAACTGCCATAGAATATGATATAACAAGTTTTCTTCCCAACGCTTGTTTTCTGCCCCATTCTTCTTGCATGCTTGGAGAAGGTGTATAATGGTTGGTGTTAATGAATCACACCATGAAGAATACATCATCTCCCCAAAATATTCTAGGGAATGGTCAACATCATCATTGCTCAAGGCCCCAAGTAGCCCATGAAGCCAATAAGAAAAAGTGCCCCCTCTTGGAGCAATTCTCTATACATGAGTGTTAAGAAAATGCAAGTATATAGTAAATATATCATGATGTTCATAAATACAACCCTTATCATATACTTGGTTGAAATAAGTGAGGTAGCTCATGGATGAGCTCCCTCTCAAACCCAATGAGTAAGGAGGTGGTGATGATAACTCCCCCAAGAGTTATGTTTCTCCTTACCCTCCAAAAAATTTATGCACTTCCTCATATGATAGTGCATCTCCTCTTTGAATTATTCCCACATGAATCCTTCCAAGATAGTACGGTATGCTCTAATGAAACTAGTGGGATTAGAGAGCAAGATCTCATAAGATGTATATAGTAGTTTATCCTTGAGAATTGAGTCTCTATTCAAATAGATCTGATCATGAAAACAAATGACTAAATCAATCACTTTATACCTCCCATCTATCACTTGCCCATCAAGAACCTTACATGTGAAGAGGTTCTTGGAATATTCCACCAATAGGCTTCCCAACAATGACAACGCTGTAGAAATCTGAAATGAAGTACCTGTCATATGATGACTTTCCTATTTGACATGCTCAATGCCAAAGCCACATGTTGGAGTAATTTCACTCCAAATTTGCTTCCCCTCTTGTAGCTAATATTGCTGAAGATAAGATTGAAGTATATGGAAGTCAACCTCCTCTTGAAATGTATCTTTCTTCCAAAAATTCCATAGTTTGGCCCATGCATGCAAGAGTGTTAATACCCTCTTGTCATATTCAGACATCATCATTATGTGTAGGAGTATAATTTTCTACTCCAAATCTATGGAGTGGCCATTTGACACCATGCTCGTGTCATTATAGATTTATGAATCACTTTTCAGCGCAAATAGTTGAGTTGGAGATAGTAATGTCCATATCATAAAATTGTTTACTCCTCCTTTGAACCCATCAAAGGTTCTCTGCGTTGTGCTAGCTACTCTCAAGGCTCCCTCCTTAGCCAAATATATAAATGTTGCATCATGTTGAGAGAACTATTTATTCATCTTCTAATCAGGGGGTCTCCCTGGTGGAATGCCTCCATGCAAAGAGACATCAAAATGTGAAGTAGACTGTATAAATGAGTGGATTGATTTGTCCCTCCCTTCACTGCATAAATCAGTCTCCTTCTTCTTAATATAAACCCCTTGAAATAAACAAGGGTGCATTCTCCCCATCCTTTGATGTTGACCCACTTTTTCTTCTCTTCTTTTGATCAAGGAGTTGCGGGCCATTACCATTGTCACATGATGCTCCTTGGGAACCTTTTGCAAAGATGAAACAATTCCTCCTCTTGAATCAATAGCTTCATGCCCATCCCCATGTGGTGATGGTTCTTCTTTTGAAGTGACAACGCTATTACTTCCTCCCTGCTCTTTCTCCTCATCAATATTTGAGAATACCTCATCAACAATGAGAGACCCTAGATCTTGGTCTTCCCTTGAAGGAGGAATCTCCATGTATTTCTTTTGAGAAGAAAGCTCTTCATTCAATGGGGACTTTTCACTTGGCAAGGTATCATACAAGTTTTCATCCGCCTCAATATGGTATGAAAGATCTTTCCAACTCATGCAAAGGTTTTGTTTGTTTTGGTTTGACTAGCTCCACCAAAGGCGTTTCAGAATATTTTTCATCAAACATTTCCACTACTCTCATAGTGAACCTTGCATAAGTAGATGTATTTGAATTCTTTAATGAAAATGATTCAAAAAACCACCAAGCATAAGCCTTACCTTCAAGATGCAACGTTTCTACTTTAATGACTTCATCTTTTGAAACTTGGTGTTGCTGCACATAGGTGTCTAGCTCCTCCACCCAAACCCTAGCTGGACATTTAGGTGAACCATAAAAAGTAGATAGAAATAATCTACCCACATAATGTTGCTTTCCCCTTGTGCTTCTTTCCTCCTTGATCTTGCAAAACCCTTTGAAGTTTAGGTGATCTTTGAATCTCTTAGATTGAGATTCATACTCTTGCAAATAATCACCAAGAGTCTCCTTCTTTGGCACATCTCCTTTCTCCATCTCACTTGCTATGATCATAGGCCTAGTGAAGCATTTTAGATTTGATGGTGTGGTTGAATGCACACACCCATAATATGAGGAATTGGAGCTTTCCTCATGTACAAAGTTTGTTGAGGGATCTCCATGTTTTTCCTTCCTCATTTCTTTGTTGTCTTTGCTGATACACTACAAAGTTTGAAGAAGAATTTTTTAGAACTCCTTCCCCCCATACAATAAGGGTTTTCCTTGATCTCTTTTTCAGATCCTCTCCTTCACATGAGAAGACTCCTTAGATGACATAATGGTTGAAGTACACAAGTTGAACCAAGATTAGAGCTCTGATACCACTGTAATATTCCCAAATGGGAAAATCAACAATAGAGGCACCAAAAACACATTTTTCAGAAATATATGCTATAACAATTAAGTATAGCCCTTGAATCCCTTATTTTAAACATTATACCAACCAAATTTATAAGAAGATCAGAAACAAATCATTATAGCCTAGCTAAACAGGCCTCCCAAGCCTAGAACAACCTAAAACACTGCAACCCCATAACTACTGCAACACAGAAATACTGAAGCAAGTGACAACACATTTTACTGAGGGTTTATACTAAAAAATATAGAAACAAAATAGATATATTTATATATTAGTCAATGGATCTTAAAAACTGAGATCTAGTCTCTTTTACACAAATCCAAGATGACTCGGCAAGGGTTTCTTGATAGACATGAGTTACAAGAAGTATATGCTACATATCTACGGTTGAATTATGCAGTATGGATGAATAACTGCATAAATATGGATGATAATACAAATAAATGTTTGTAACTCCTCCTACTAGCTTTCCGGGAAAAGGCTGATCCTCCCCCTAGGAAACTAGCTCAAAAAATAGGGGTTTTAACCCTCTGTTGTGACCAGCAACAACGCCCCTTTTATTTAGTATTAGTAATAATACTAAATAAATGGGGACCCTTAGTTAAAAAATCCAAAAAATCAATTAGGATTTTTTTTCCTTTCCAAATAAAACTTTCTATCATAAACTTAGAGAAATCCCTTAGAAAGAACATTAAGAAACACTTAAGTTTATGATAGATTACAATAAAATTGTTCTTTAAACAAAATAGCGCATCCATCGCAAAATGGTATATATCTTTTATAAAACTAAAAATGTGATTTTGCGCTTTTGCGATAATGCGATCCCAAAAAGCCTATACAATAAACATATTGGTTGCAGATCGCATAGCGCAGAAAACAGACATGTTAAACGAATACCTTTTGCGCTATTTACAATTTTGCGCTTTTGCGCTATTTATAAAATTACGATGGTTTCATTTTGTGATATTGCGATATTGTGACATTGCGATATTGTGATATTGCGCAGCAAATCGCAGATCGAAATGTTGCAGATTCATAAAGGCGCGTTGTTCAAAGACAATCTTCCCATATATCAATATCTGTTATGCGCTTTAATGATTGGATTAAATGATTGGATTGACAATTAATGGTAAATGAGATTTTGTTTTGATTGAAAGTCATTTCAAGTTAAAATAATATATTTCATCCGCCTTTGCATTTAAAACAATCTCATCACCTTTCTCATGCCATTACTCTCCTTTAACTCATAAAACGCAGGCACGAAGGAGCAAACATCTATACAAAGCCTTCACAGAACACTATGGGTAAGAAGGAGAAGAGCTCGAATTCTGAAAACAGAGAAATGGCTTCACTGTATGCAGACACCGCTTGCAATAAGGATGCCGGTATAACCACATGGGAAGGAATGTATAATTTGCTGGAAGAAGAAAATCCTGTGGTGATAAAAGTTGTGGCTACAGCAGGTTCCAGTAATACGTCTGAGGAACCCCTTAGAGAACTGACTTGTTCATTTCTGCATAGAATAGCGGCAAGGCCAAGGATTCTTCCATATACGGACATGGTGAAATGGGTTTTGGACAGCACCGATATTTCAGACAGACAATTTATAACTCCATCTCAAGAGCTAATTCGGTCGTTCACCACGGAAGATGTGAGGCTGATATATAAGTTGTCGGAGCCTCAGGCGACTTATAATAAGCAATTCATGGAAAATTCTGCCAGAGAACTTGCGAATTTTTCAGAATGCACACAGGAGTGGACCAAAAGAGATGAACCATTGAAAAAAAACAAACACGGGCAGACAGTACCAAAAAGGATGTTTCAGACGCTGTTCACAAGTTCAATATACAAGTGTGCAATTTGACACAGTTTCTACCACAAGATAGGGTATGTGAGTTTGCCAAATTATCCCCTATAGAGATTTTAGGAGTAACTGAAAAAGCTGTTGGAGATCAGGAGCTCTCAGGGAAACATAAATCTCTTATTGAGAAAAGTCGGCAGTTGAAGAGACTTGAAATAACTGTAAAGCAGTAGTGAAGAAACAGAGGAAAAAGAGAAAGTTAGAAAGTTCAATTGCTACTGAAGCAGAACAACTAGATGTTTTGTGGAAGGATCCTGCCACAGAACCTACTGATAATCTCGCTAAGTTATCTCAAATGACAGGAGCTTATGCTTCTGCAACAATTGACAAAGCATTTGAGATACAACTTTTGTTGAATGAAAAAGAAGAACAGATAAAAGTTCTACAACAGCAATTGCAACAGGTATAAGCCAATAAGGAAGCACAATTGAAACTTGAAGAATTACAACAACAACTTCAAGAAATGCAAATAGGGCATCAAAAAAGCTTGGCTGATAGAGACAAACAAATACAGATTATCCAAGATCAGCATAAAGATGATCCTAAGCTTCCAGAATTCATTTCAGAAACTACCTCTTTAAACAATCAACTACTACAACAAGAGGAAGTTTTATGCCAAAAAATATTGCAATGGAATTCATTTTGCCAAGAGAGTGATAAAATCACAAATCATGTCGTAGATTTACGAAATGATTATGATTTGATTAATGAAAAGATCAATGATTATTTGGTATGGCAAAAAACAGAAGAAGGCAGAAAAGATGGTGCACCCATTATTAATGAAAATCATAAAGAAATACTTTTTAATAACTGGGATGCACAAATCAGAAGGGAAGAGAAGGCAGCAGCAGAGGCGGCTACAGCGGAAAACACTCTTACGGATTGTGTAAATGATAATTTACACAAAGCTAATTTGATTTCAGAAACTATTCCAAGATATCTCCCACAGGCACATCAACTGCAAACAGAATGGAGGCAAAAGGTAGAAGAAAGAGCAAAATCAATCCAAGGGCTGACAAGATTAAATTGGAACTCATATTGGACGTACTTGGTGAAGCCACACAGTCAGCACAGTGCTTTTAATTGTATCATCAATTCTACAGAGAAGATTGCGCCTACACTTGCTGACTCTGTCTTTTCAGGACAGTTGAATTCTGAAGTCAGTCAACCACATCTTCTCAAAACTATGATAGATGCCTGCAAGTTTAAAGATCAAGTTCATAGATAGTTAGATTTAGTTTTAATTTTACTGTATTTTAGCCTAGGAAAAGGACGGTCATTGAACTGAATCCTTAATTTTTATAATAGACTATTTTTAGATTTAGCTAAGTAGTATTTAAACCCTTCTCATGCATTTAGAGAGGGGTCCTGGATCTTAATATTTTTGACTTGGAGATTACATTTCTGTACTCCACTGTCTTATATATTTTTAAAAGGATCACATCTGGTGATTTTTATGCAGAATTATCTTTGAAGTGTTGCATTTTTGTACCTTGGAATTTGATTTTGCATCAGAGTTACTGGATTAGAGTATCAGATTTCATTTGAAAGTCTTCAAGATGAATAAGGTATTTCTATCTGTTCACTGTTGATTTCTTTTGTCTTATGATATTCGCTTTAAAAATTTTCTATCATTTATATATATTTGGTTTTCACAACGTTTCTTTTTATATATCATTTCTGAGTATAATTGAAACGTTATCTTTCGTTAAGTATATATAGATGGTATACAATGATTAATGCAATATGCTAATACAACTCTGTTTAATTTCTTAAACAAAGCTATCTTTATTTGTTTCTGCACATTTAAATTTAAATAATAATACATTTTTATGGTTATTGTTAAATTAGAACAATCTTAAGTTGTATTCACATATAATTACCCGGGTTAGTGTTAGAATTTCTTTATCAATATTTAGTTTAAATTAAATAGTTTTATTTCAGTCAATTTAGTCCCATTTTCACCCATCCAAATCAACCCATCACCAACCCATTTAGTTATAAGGAAACTGGTCCTTTAAATATAGTCAAAGCCACCATACCAAACGGAAAAGGAGTTGTCCTAAGGTCCCGACCGGGTGGTTCTCCCCAATGTTTGAAGTAGAGATTTTCTAGGCTTCAACATTTTTGGTGCTAGAAGGAGGGCCTGAGCTATGAATGGCAAGTAAATCCTTACCCACAAGCCATTCTGAGAGAAAAACACCCTCATCAACTTCTTCAATTTCTTCTGAAATACAAAATCCTATAGAAGAAATTGCGAATAATATTCATACACCCACTACCAAAATCTCAAAACATTCAGACAATCAAAATCCTGAGTCTCCTGAAGTTCAAAATTTAATTCATAAATTGAAAGGATTCTCATTATCTCTAGAAGAGTCTGAAATATCTGAAGGTAGTGTAACCTCAAAATTTCTCTCTTTGAAACCTCTCACTAGGCTTCAAAGTGAAAAACTTGGTATTTCTCCGAAAGAATTCCCTTTACCTAGTAGAGTCTAATATTCAACATCTAATATTCAAATACCTGTTTCTAAAATCCCAACTCAAAAAAGTACAGTTGTTTCCACATCATCTCCTCAATCATCATCAATCTCAACATCATCTATTCCAACAACTTCTATTCAAACACCACCAGTTTCTACTACTCCTCCAATAGTTGTCCTAATAATGGCTAGACCATGGGCCACTCCAGGGGCAGTCAACATGGCTGCACCTTTACATGATTTACCAGACAATCCTGGAAAATGGCTTCCAAAATTTAGTCCAGATCTTAACATTCAAGAAATTTGAAGGAACATACTTCAGTAACTTTATGCGGCTATTAGTTACAGATAGGTCACATGAAGATGTTGTATCTAGAATATTCCTTACACTCTTCAAGGAGCGGCAGGATCATGGTACTTCTCATTGCCTTCGGGATCCATAACAAGTTGGGACATTTTTGCAGATCATTTCTTAACCAAATTTGGAGATGATCGATCAGTAGCTACTTTACTCAATGACCTTTCAAATTTGAAAATAGAGCCCAGAGAACCCATTAAAGATTTCAACGCTAGATTCAGCAAACTTTTGAACAAAATTCACACAGATTCACGGCCCAGTGAACAGGTTAGAATAGAATGGTACATAAATTCCTTACCCTCAAACATAGCAATTTTCGTAGACAGAGCTGCAAAGCCTACGTTAGCTGAGAATATGAAAGAGGCTATTGCAGTGGAAAAACGAATTATTTCTCTAGAAAAGAAAAATGCTATCGAGGAAAGGAAATCAAATAAATTCAGCTTCAAAGATGATTCAAAGAAAAAGGCTAAAGACCCATACGACATGGAAGGTTTACAGAAAGTTCTTAAAACCATGTCAAATGAAATGGATTGAAATTAAAAAAACAAGTGGTAGAAACTTCTACCAAAAACCATTAAAAATTTGGAAGAAACCAAGTTGAATCTAAACCTCCTAATGCAATCTCTAATGCAGAATCAGAAGAAGATGAAGAAGAAGAAGATACATCTCTAGTATCAGATGAGGAAGATGAGAATGAAGAAATAGCTGAATTGCAAGGAATGTGGGATTTTATTCTCCCTAATCTTGAGAGTGAGATAGAACAAGAAGTTATGCCTGTAAGTACTAGGAGTAAATATATATCAGAACCAGTGCAAATAGTTCCTAAAAATAAAATTACAACTCCAAGTACAAAAGACAAATCCCCTGTAAAGAAAACTTCTCCATTACCTACTCAAAATCAGCCATCCTCTTCTAATCCTCCTACATCAACAACAAAGACTTTAGTGGTGTCAGATCCTATGGAGTACAACATTGTCGAAGACATGAAAAAGATCAAAGACAACATTTCCTTACATGAACTCGACAAGCATAAAGACATGACTGATTGCTGAAAGAATTAAATGCTACCAATTGCTCCTTTACAAGTGGTGTAGTTACCATGACATGTATTTCGATGACCACGGATAAGGTAGATGCTACTAATACAGTGCTCATTGGAGAAAAGTCAAATTCTCAAACTCCCCCTTTTCTTTTGACTTATGAGATGTACAATAAAAATCTGCACAATTGTTTGATTGATTCTGGAGCTTCCTCCAATATAATGCCTACTTAATACGGCACAGTGAATATAGAACCACGAAATCAGCGTTCATATTGTTCAATTGGATCGCTCTAAAGTTCAAGTTGTAGGAAAAATCAATTCAGCTACTATCAGATTAGCTTATGATCCTAGGATTGTCCAAAGAATTGATATTTTGATTGCTGATATTCCTGAATTCTATGGATTAATCTTAAGCAGGGACTGGTCTGCAAAAATCAATGGTTATATCTCAACTGATTATTCGCATATGTGGCTTCCCTACAAAGGGAAACCAAATCAAATCAAAGTTGAACGAGAAAAACATATGACGCACACTGTCACTGAATTTGAACAACCTAATGATCCTGTGGTATTCAATAACAATATCCTTGGAGGTTATTCTACTTAATCATTTCTTGTAAAATTTGAAGCACCTCAATCACCTTTTTGCATCAAAAATACTTTTGTTTCTCAAATAGAAAAATTTTCACAATCTGATTCTTCCAGAATTGTAAATATTTCTGATGTAATTATAGATAATTCATTAGATAAGTCTTTATTTTGGTCGTTATATTTTGATGGATCAAAGTCTAGCGATGGAGCTGGAGTAGGATGCATCTTAATTGATCCATATGGAGAGAAAACCATCTTTCAGGCTGTCATGTAGGTTAGAATTTGAGTGTACTAACAATACCGCAGAATATGAAGCCTTGGTTCAAGGACTTTATAAAGCTATAGGGTTAGATGTTAAATACTTGAAAGTCTTTGGTGATTCCGAAATTGTCATAAAACAAGTTAGGAATACTATTCATTTCCTTTTAGGACATCTTAAACACTATCAAACCCTAGTACAAGATCTCACCACTCATTTTTTAGCATTCAATATTTCTCCTATTCTTAGGAATCAGAATACATCAGCTGACTTGTTAGCTAATGTTGCATCTAAACTCCTACCTGCTGAAGATTGCAGTCCTGATAGATTTTCTGTAGAATTAATTTTTCATCCATCTGTCCCAAACAATGTTACAAACTGGAGAGTATTCTATCATGATCAAGATATTTTAAATTTCATGACTTCAGAGAAATATTATGATGAGCAAATTATTGATGAGAATGATCATGATTTACAAATTGCTTCAAAAGATAATGAAAATCCCATTCTGAAATCTGTTGTTAAATTAGAGGATGTTGGCAATATGATGCAGAGTGTTGTCCTTGATGGCAACCCATTGAATGAGGATGAAGACATGAGACTGTTGACATGTGTTGTCCTTGATGGCAATCCACCTGATCAAGTTATTCTTGACTTGATGGACTTGGTAAATGATGTAAATCTGATATGAAATGATTTTTTTTAATGCTGAGTGTTGTCCTTGCATGGCAACCCACTTGATGAAGATGATGGCAACTTACTTGATGAAGTTGTGCTCGATAGAATATGTCTTGATGATATAAATATGATGTATCTACAATGAGTACAGAAGGCAATGAAGAAAGGAATTCAGCATGTGCTAAATCTATGATGAAAAGAGTATGTTTCAAGGAATACGCGGATTTGTCTAGGGGAAGTTGCGTATGCACGCGGAAAAGAACGTGCCAAGTCGCGTATGGGCAAAAGCGCTCAAAAAGTGCAAAACCAGGGGTAACCACCATGGTATTGACCCATTGTATTGGATGACCCCGTCCAGGAATACCATCGGATGTAATGTGGTTTTGGCTCATGGTATTGAAAAAGGGGCTCATGGTATTGAAAAAGGGTAAACCTATATAAAGAGAAGAAATTCATTGTGCAAATCATGAGTGTGGGTGCAAGATGTCTGAGCTTGAATGAATACTTCTCTGTGAAGTATATCTGTATGGAAAGGGTAAAGGTTTGATGATAGATCTGAATCTATGATGCACCTATGAAGAAATGATGAAGCGGGATATCTAGATCTGAAATGTATTTGTATCTACTAGATCTGTTTATGGAGTGATTAGATATGTGATGAGGCGAACATCTGTCTGAAGTAAAGGGTTGAATCTGAACTGAATATCTGATCTGAAGAAGTATGCAGCTCTGTAATGGTTGAAGATCCATACGCTAGTTAGCCGCAGAGGAAGCGCGTATATACGCGGCTTATCTGAAGAAAAAGCGCGTATGTGCAGTGAATTTTATGTGCAGATGTATACGCTGGTTGATGTGGACGGAAGCACGTATATACGCGACATCAGTGAAAGAAAAGCGCGTATGCAAACTAGGGTTTGCTGAAGTATGGGGTATGAAATGTCTGATCTGATTTGCTGTGTTTTAGCTATTTGTTGTTGATGTTTGACTATGCTTAAATGTATGGAGAGGGTCCAGTATGAAAATATGATGAAACATGGCCTGCAAGTGTTGTCCTAAAGGATGCTTTGGATCCAGTGTGAAAATTGATGAAACGTGGTCCATAGAGGTGCTGAGGGTTGTAGCCTTCAGTCAGGGGGTCGTAGCTCCCTTCCAGGTGAGGCTGGTAAACGAGATCAGGAGGTCGTAGCTCCCTTCCAGGAGAGGCTGGTAAACGAGTCAGGGGGTTGGAGCTCCCTTCCAGGAGAGGCTGGTAAACGAGCGCAGGTGGGTGCCTGCGTGCTGGTCAAGTCTGCGCCACCACATATGTTGTAAGATGTTTTCTCTATAATAAAATATTGAAGGCTGAGCAACTGCAGCGGTGGTTTTCTCCCGACTTGGGTTTCCACCTAAAAATCCTGGTGTTCATGTGTGATTCTTTGTGTGATGGTTTATTCTGTTGTTACTACACATGTTTACTGTTAACATAACATCAGATGAATGAATAGTGCAAAGAACTAAGTTAATAAATATCTGCATATTTAGATCTCTGCTAATACGTGAGTTGTATGAAGGATATCCGCGTGTATATGCGAGTTTACTAAAGGAAAGTAGAGTATGGGTTTTAGAGAGTGAAAAAGTTAAAAAGTTTTGAATATGCAGTAAATACTGATTCACCCCCCCCCCTCTCATTATTTTTCTCAACAATTGGTATCAGAGCAGGTTCTTCTGCAGAAGCTTGATCGCTTGAAGGAGATCCGTCGCAATGGGAAGTCAAGAAGGAGTGATGTCTATAAAGCCACCTCTATTCAATGGAAGCAATCTGATATTCTGGAAGGTACAAACAAAAGCATATCTGCAAAGTCTTGGTGCAGATGTATGGGCAATCGTGGAAGAAGGTTATCAATACCCGACAAGTATTCCTACTGATGCAGCTGAAAGAAAGAAGTATGAAATCAATGCCAAAGCAGTGAATGTCTTATTGGGAAGCATGTCTGAATCAGAATTTGCTAAAGTGATGCGGCTACATTCGGCAAAGGACATATGGGACAAAATCATTCTAAGCTATGAAGGAGACACAAAGGTAAAAAGTGCAAAACTCCAAACTCTTAGAATTGAATATGAAAATTTGAAGATGCATAGTGATGAGAGTGTTGCCAATTTCTTTCTTCATCTGGATGATATTGTAAATCGAATGAGAAGTTTGGGTGAAACCATAACTGATACTACTCTGGTGGAAAAAAGTCTTAAGATCCTTGACTTCAAAATTTGACTCTAAAGTTTCAGCTATTGAAGAAAGGCAAGATCTGCAAACGCTTACTATTGTTCAATTACATGGTATTCTGGCTGCTTTTGAAATGAGACAAGGAGGTCCCTCTCAAATAAGAGAAGCTGCTTTTAAGGTGTCTTCAAAAGGAAAGGAAAAGGAATTTGTCAAAGAAACCAGCTATATATCCGAAGAAGAAGAAGCAAATTTTGTGAGAAAACTCCAACTAGGCACTGGAAGATTCAAAGGTAAGCTTCCCTTCAAATGTTTTGAGTGTGGAAAAGTTGGTCACTATGCTGCTAAATGTCCTTATAGATAAAAACATGGTAAAGGGAAACAATTTGAAAAGAGGAAGAGTTTCTATGCAAATGAAGATGATGATGAAGTGTCCAGTGAAGATGAAGAAGATTCTGACCATGATCTGAAAGTGCTTATGGCAAAGAAGCAAAAGAAGAAGTCTACTCAAAACAAGGAGATCTCTCAGAAAACATGGTTAGCATAAATTGAATCAGATAGTGATTGGGGTCATGATTGTCTCATTGGTACAATGAATGGTGAAGATAGTGAAAGTAAAGTTGTGGATCTAGAAGAAGCTATCAAGATAAAAGTTGAAGAACAACAAAAGGAAACTGATAAGAAAGATTCTATCTACAATGAGATGATCGCTCAAATGAAAGATCAAATAGAAATGCTGAATGGACAGGTGGACAAGTATCAAAGGTTTCATACTTATGCATCCAATCGAATTAAAGAACTAGAAGCAGAAATCAACGATCAAAATGCAGATCTCGAAAAATCAAGCAAGAAGAATGAAGGACTTGAAGCTGCAATCATCTCTCTTCAAGAAGATCTTGAAGCATCAAGTAAGAAGAATGAGGAACCTCTACAAACATTTGAAAATGAAGGCCTTGAAGCAAAAATCATCTATCTCAAAGAAGATCTGGAAAAATCAAATAAGAGGAATGAAGAGCTACAACAAACATGTGAAGAAAACGAAAATTGGTTGAAAGAAGAGATTCTAAATCTGAAGGATCAAGTAGAAGATGGAAGAAGGAAAGAAGAAAGCATGACAAAGAAATGTCAAGCCTTGGAGGTTGAGGTAAAAATTCTCAAAGGTAAATTAGAAGAAAAGGTTAAACTTTTGAGGTTTCAAGATAGTACTAACATTTTGGACAACATTCTGAGTAATCAAAGGTCTCCTGCTATCAAACTTGGTCTTGGTTTCCAAGAAATTGTTGAAGGAGAGTCTAGCTCACAAGGAAGTGCTAAAACTTCAGAGGATGACAATGCAAAACCTGAAGTGTTGAAAGAGACAAAAGGTCAACCAACAATGATGAAATCTCAAAGGAAATCAGTCAATAAAGTTGAATGCTTTAAATGTCATAATCATGGGCATGTTGCAGAAAATTGCAGGAGCAGATCATTTTAGCCTCAAACAAATAGATTCTACTCAGAAAGGTACTCTGGTAGCTTCAAGGGATATTGTTTTTCATGTAACAAGTATGGACATAAAGCAGCTGATTGTAAAAGGAGGAAGATTAGAAATACTCATTATGATTCTTATGCTTATTTCTCTGGTCACATGAGATGTTATTCTTGTAACAAGTATGGACATGTAGAAAAGGAATGCAGGTTGAACAGATCTGAGAAATTGGATAACTTCCAGCACACAAATAGAAAGTTCAAACAAATATGGAAAAAGATGGAATACCGATCAAAAACGTAGGGAATTCTGACCCTACTGCAGTCATCCGCTTCTGAAGCTGACTTTTCTTATTGACTGCAGGAATGATGTGGGATACATTATGAGATTTAGTAATGTATCGTCACATGGGAAGCAATGCATGATGACTCTCATGGTTGATTTGATTATTCTGGTTATGTTTACTTCTGACAGCACATCTGATGTGGAAAGGACAGGTACAGGAGGTACAAGCTCAAGAGGAGATGAAGGAAAATGAAAATTTTCTATGCTTCACTTTCCATACGCGGGTTATATTAACAAAAGTCACGTATACACGCGAGTTTCATCAGACACAGTCGCGTATGCATTGATGATAAGAGAATTTATATTCTAGCTGAAGATATGGAGCAGAGGTTCAGGGGGAGCATCAGTCTGACTATTTATAACTGTATTATTGACTCAATTTCAGCTTAGTTTCTCAGTTCTAAATAATGAAGATACGATACATGGTTTCTTGTGTTGAAGATTGTGGATGAGTCCTGTTTGCTTGTTGATGAAGAGTATTCATTGTTGAGATGAAAGTCCTATAATTCGGAGATAAGGGCAGTCCATGCAGAGATTGTTGCTGATGACTTGCTGATGAACATTTTCAGGTTGCACAAGTTAAGAAGGAGCACTGGTCCAAGGGGAGTAGCAGGTTGAATTCTAATGATTGCATTGTTGGCAATATGACTACTTATTCTTTGGTTTTTGTGATACTCATGCTCAAATGATGATGACTTGGTACATGGTTTATTATGATAAGATTTTGAGCCCCGATTTACTGAAAAGTATCTTTTGTGTTCACACATGGATGAGTTGGAAGTCGTTTGATTCAGAAATAAATCATGCAGAGCTTTGTTACTATGGTTGAGATCTTTTGCCTACATATGTTACTTCATGTTAAATCTTGAAGATCTTGATGATATTGGACCACATGGATGATTGCTTGACACATATTTGAAGATGTTGTTTTGGTATGATAATCTCTCTTGGAAAGATTGTATTGATGCTGCAAAGAATATGAAGGCTTGGTTAACTAATGTGCTTATGCTACAACCGTTGGATGACGCTTGAAGACACAACTGCGCTGCATTCAAAAGAAGCTGAACACTGTCTTTTTCTCACAAAGGACCAGATCTGGTTAAAATTTAGAAGATGGAATTGGATACGCGGGTTTCCTGAAACACAGTCGCGTATATACGCGAGTTCATGCACAGAAAACCGCGTATGTCTGATTGCTGACAAATTTCTGTTTGGTTCAGCCTTCTTCAGCACAGCTGCAGTGCTGTTTGGTATCTCTGTATCTCAGGTGGTGTTCCAGTTCTCATAATTCTATTTCTAGTGATTTGATAAAGATGTTTTGATGATTTGTTGGTGAAAGTGTTCAGGATGCACAAACTAAGGGGGAGCCTTAGTCATATTGAAAGGATGCTTGGATGCACAGATTCAAGGGGAGCATTAGCTTTGCTGAGTATAATGCATTGTTGGCATTATGGTGGTTCTGATATATGATCTCTCTTGAGGTCTTTTTGGTATTGGTTATGAAAAGTCATATTTGTATTTTTGATGAAAAGGTCATGTTGAGACCCATGATGTAAAAATTGTAATATTCAGTCATGTAAGGACTTGTCAAATTTTGTAAACCGAGTTGGTTGGGTAGCTGAGTCAAATTTTGTAAACCCACTTGGTTGGGTAGCTGAGTCAAATTTGTAAACCCACTTGATTGGGTAGTTGAATCTCATATGTAAATCCACTTGGGTGGATATTTGATGTAAGTATGAGTCTTTGGTGATAGGACGTTTATAGAGTCATGTACTTCATTGAAAAATATGTTTGAAGTTTCAGCATGAACTCAGGGGGAGCTTGGTCACTTCAGTATATATCAGATCTGCAGAACGCTTCTTCCACATGAGGAGAAAAGGGGGAGAGTATGTTGGTTTTGATCCACCCTTTGCCCTTGATGTCAAAGGGGGAGAGTGACATGGTGTTTGAATGAAGAGAAAGAACGGTGTCAAAAATGGGGAATGTGACATGGTGTCATTGTATTCTTAATGTACCTATTTGTTGTGGTATCCAAACACCATTGTGGTTGCCATCAAGTCCAAAGGGGGAGATTGTTGGCAATATGATGCAGAGTGTTGTCCTTGATGGCAACCCATTGAATGAAGATGAAGACATGCGACTGTTGACATGTGTTGTCCTTGATGGCAATCCACCTGATGAAGTTATTCTTGACTTGATGGACTTGGTAAATGATGTAAATCTGATATGAAATGATGTTTGTTAATGCTGAGTGTTGTCCTTGCATGGCAACCCACTTGATGAAGATGATGGCAACTTACTTGATGAAGTTGTGCTCGATAGAATATGTCTTGATGATCTAAATCTGATGTATCTACAGTGAGTACAGAAGGCAATGAAGAAAGGAATTCAGCATGTGCTAAATCTATGGTGAAAAGAGTATGTCTCAAGGCATACGCGGATATGTCTAGGAGAAGTCGCGTATGCACGCGGGAAACAACGTGCCAAGTCGCGTATAGGCAAAAGCGCTCATAAAGTGCAAAACCAGGGGTAACCACCATGGTATTGACCCATTGTATTGGGTAATGATTCGTCTAAATGACCCCGTCCAGGAATACCATCGGAAGTAATGTGGTTTTGGCTCATGGTATTGAAAAAAGGGTAAACCTATATAAGGAGAAGAAATTCATTGTGAAAATCATGAGTGTGGGTGCAAGATGTCTGAGCTTGAATGAATACTTCTCTCTGAAGTATATCTGAATGGAAAGGGTTACACTTGAATGATAAATCTGATTGTATGATGCACCAATGATGAAGAAGGGGATCTAGATCTGAATTGCTCTTGTATTTGTTAGATCTGATTATGGAAGGCTTAGATCAGTGATGAGGCGAGCATCTAGGCGAACATCTGTCTAAAGCAAAAGGGTAGATCTGAACTGAATATCTGATCTGATGAAGTATGCTGCTCTGTAATGATTGAAGATCTATACGCTACTTCGCCGCGGAGGAAGCGCGTATATACGCAGCTTCAGCGAAGAGAAAGTGCGTATGCGCAATAAAATATACACTGAGGTATACGCTGGTTTGTGTGGACGGAAGCGCGTATATACGCGACATCAGTGAAGTAAAAGTGCGTATGCAAACTAGGTTTTGCTGAAGCAAGGGGTATGAAATATCTGATCTGTTCTGCTGTGTTTCTGCTATCTGATCTGTGTTGATATGTATCTGTTGATGATGTATGTTTGAGCTTAAAAGTATGGAAAGGGTTCGGTATGGAAATATGATGAATTGTGGCCTGCAAGTGGTGTTCTATTGAAGTTGTTGGATCCAGTGTGAAAATTGATGAAACGTGGTCCATATTGGTGCTGAGGGTTGTGGCCTTCAGTCAGGGGGTTGTAGCTTCCTTCCAGGTGAGGCTGGTAAACGAGATCAGGGGGTCGTAGCTCCCTTCCAGGAGAGGCTGGTAAACGAGTCAGGGGGTTGGAGCTCCCTTCCAGGAGAGGCTGGTAAACGAGCGCAGGTGGGTGCCTGCATGCTGGTAGGAGTCCGCACCAGCACATATGTTGTAAGATGTTTTCTCTATAATAAAATATTGAAGGCTGAGCAACTGCAGCGGTGGTTTTCTCCTGACTTGGGTTTCCACCTAAAAATCCCGGTGTTCATGTGTGATGCTTTGTGTGATGGTTTATTCTGTTGTTACTACACATGTTTACTGTTATCTTAACATCAGATGAATGAATATTGCAAAGAACTAAGTTAATAAATATCTGCATATTTAGATCTCTGCTAATACACGAGTTGTATGAAGGATATCTGCGTGTATACGCGAGTTTACTAAAGGAAAGTAGCGTATGGGTTTTAGAGAGTGAAAAAGTAAAAAGTTTTGAATATGCAGTAAATACTGATTCACCCCCCCCCCCTCTCAGTATTTTTCCCAACAGAGGATTTATATGACATTAAAGACAGATTCAAGAAAGTCACTAATGCTAAACTTCAAAGTTCCACTTTGAAGTTTGAATTAGTAAATCTTGGTTCTGATTCTAAACCTCAAAACGTTAACTTAGGACTCAATTTAACACCAAAGGAAAGGAATGCGTTCATTAAACTTCTGAACAAGTATAAAAACATTTTTGTTTGGAATTATGATGATTTAAAAACGTATGATACTTCGGTTATTCAACACACAATTCCAATGCTTCCTGATATTAAACCTGTTCAACAGAAGTTGAGAAAGATTCATCCAAATCTTGAAAGTCAAATCAAATCAGAACTTAATAAACTTTTAAAATCCAAAATCATTTTTCCTGTCAGGCACTCCAATTGGGTTTCCAATATGGTACCGGTAAGGAAGAAGAATGGTGATATAATAATCTGTATTGATTTCAGAAATTTAAACAAGGCATGTTTAAAAGACAATTTCCCATTGCCAGCCATGGAACAGATACTTCAAAAGGTAACTAGTTCTGAACTTATGTCCTTTCTCGATGGATTTTCGGGCTATAATCAAGTTTTAGGTTATCCAGATGACAGATTGAAAACAACTTTCAGAACAAAATGGGGAACTTATGCTTATCAGAAAATGCCTTTTGGTCTAATAAATGTGGGAGCGACTTTCCAAAGAGCCATGGTCATAGCATTTAAAGGTCTGATCAATAAATCAGTTGTTGTTTATCTTGATGACATAGCAGTATTTTCAAAAGTATAATATCATCCATCATGATTTGAAAAATATTGAAAGCATGGAGAATTTATATTCCTTCTCTAAACTCAGTTATTTGCAATTCGGATAAGAAACTCTGAGATTTATAACAAAGATATGCATATATATTATCCAAAGATAGTTATGAAATTTCTATATTTCTTGCCTCATACAACAAAGCCCATAATCATTTTTGTCAAGATCAATTTTATAAAAGATCTGGCTTTCTACTTTTCTTTAATTGTTTTACCTATGCAAAATATGATCAAGAAGAATTCAGTATTCAAATGGGGGCATAAAGAGAAAGAAGCCTTTGAGGCAATCAAACAAGCGATCATTAATGCACCAGCATTGAATACCCCAGATTTTTTCTAAAGATTTTACTTTGTATACTTTGGCCACCGAAACATCCTATGCAGCTGTTTTAACACAGCTCAATGATCAGAAAATCGAGGCACCAATTTCTTTCTTTAGCTCAAATCTGCAAGGAGCTGAGCTTAATTATTCCGATGTTGAAAAACAAGCCTTTGCTGTGTTTAAATCAATCAAACATTTCAGACCTTTTCTCTTGAAAAAACATACAAAAATCATTGTCCCATTCTCTGGAGTGAGGCAATTATTAATTCAAAAAGAAGTAGGAGAAAAGAGAGCTAACTGGGTAACAGCCTTGCAAGAATATGATATTGATATTAAACCAGCTAAGATTGTTAGAGGACAAGTTTTTTGCAGATTATTGGCAGGAGCTCAGAACATACCAGAAAATCAAGATCCAAATCAAGATATTCAAGTAAGTCAGATAAGTGTTACAGATTCTGAATCTCAGTATGCTGATCTTATCTATTACTTGAAAAATGGGTATGCTCCTTCTAATCTTAGTTATAAGAGTAAACGCACTTTAAGGTTAAAGGCTATTAAATATGAAATCATTGATAATGTGTTATTTAGAAAAAATTATGATTCAATTTTATTAAGATGTCTTGAAAAGACTGAAGCTGAAAAAGTTTTGCAGGAGTTGCATGATGGACCAGCAGGAGGTCATTTCGGAGGTGATACCACATCTCACAAAATAATTCGTGCTGGTTATTACTGGCCTACCCTTTTTAAAGATACGCATGATTACGTAAGGAAGTGTCGAATTTGTCAAACTGCAAGTGGAAGACAAAGGAAACCAACTTTTCCTTTGCAACCAGTGACTATTGAGCAACCATTCGAACAATGGGGGCTTGACATTATTGGTGAGATAGTACCTCATTCTTCCAAACAACACAAGTACATCCTTACTGCAACTGATTACTTTACAAAATGGGTAGAGGCAATCCCGTTAAAGGTAGCCAATTCTGATGCAATTATTGATTTCATAGATCAATTCATCATAACCAGGTTTGGTGTACCTAACGCTCTAGTCTTTGATAATGCATCTTACTTTTCTGGAAATAGTTTAATAGAATTTGCAGTCAAAAGAGGTTTTAAATTAAAATATTCAGCAAATTATTATCCACAAGGTAATGGTTTGGCTGAATCCACTAACAAAAACCTTATCAAAATCATTAAAAGGACTATTGATCAAAATCAAAAGAATTGGCAGAAGTCTTTAATCTTTGCATTATGGGCTGATCGTATCACTGAAAAAGCTTCAATAGGGACTTCACCTTTAAATTTAGTTTATGGAAAAGAAGCTGTGATACCATCAAATTTAACTCTTCCATCATTAGCCCTAGTGCAATTTATTGAAGAAAATCATTCTTCATCCATTCAATTAAGATATGATCAAATCCTTAAACTAGAAGAAGATAGAGATAAAGCAAAAATTATTCATGAAAAACATCAACAGCTTGTAAAATCTTCTTTTGATGCAAGTTCTACCGGCTCAAAAATTTTGTCAATTGGTGATCTTGTTCTGAAATGGGATAAAGCACACGAAGAAAAAAGTAAACATACCAAGTTTCAGAAAATGTGGCTTGGACCATTTCATATCGTTGAAAAGATAGGCTCAAATACATTCATACTCCAAGATCTAACAGGTAAGAGAGAATCTCTTCCTGTAAATGGGCTTATCTTGAAGAAATTCTTTTCATAAGGAGGTAACCCCTTCTTAAACTGTACATATTCCTTTCTGCAAAGTTTTTTATTGTTTTTGCAAATAAAAATTGTTAATAGGTCTATAATTGACTGTTTACTATTTAGGAAAATTTCTTAGGAAAAATATTATAAATATTTATTTTGTGTAAATAAGAATTTTTAAAGGAATGATCACAGTTTTTGGATAGTTTAAAATAAGATGTTAAACTTTGAAAGATTATTTCAATCATTTGCATGACCTTTTGAAAATTTGAAGAGAATGTAAATCATTATAAGTTTATTGAGCAGAGAAAGGTTATCTATAAAAGTAAAGATTTTTTCAAAATTTTGGAACTCAAAAAACTCTGAAAATTGTCATCCATTGATTCTTAAGGATTAAACTATTTCACCCCATCCATTTAAGTAGTGATTTTTTAGAATGTAGTTCTAAGAAATTATATGAAAATTTCAGAGATAAGAGGTCTCATTATGAGCCGACTTACCATGTTCATAAAGAGTAATAAAACTGACATTACCAATACTGCATACCAAAACAGGGTAATGTCTTATAAATATAAGACAAGGGGTCTCATCACGAGCCAACTTGTTCAGTTTAATTATAACTAGTGAATGGCATTGTTATTAACTGGCTACCAAACCAGAACAATGGCTCTTAAAAATAAAATAAGTAAAAGACAAAAACATGAGATAATATGTCTTATGAATTTATCTTTTAAAAAGGCATAATTTTAGTTGGATGGGATAATGAAAAGTTAATGGTTTAAAGGTAACCCTGTCGAGACTATGAACGTTTGTTGGCAGCAGAGGAAATACCTATGACAATAGAGTATATTATAAAACCAAAACTTGGAGAAATCCACTTACTTCATTATTAACACCAATCAAAGCTTAAGATAACCCAAAAATGATTTTGTTCTTAAAAAATTAGAAAGAAATTGTGAATGATTTTTATTTTTTTTTCATAGTTACATTTTATTTGAATTATCCTAAGATAGTTTTCATTATCTTTAAAAATATTTACTTACTAAAGATATAGTGTTCATTTTATCTTTTCAGAGATAACTGTTTCTTTCAGTGAATCGCTAATTGTTGTGACCAGCAACAACCCCCCTTTTATTTAGTATTAGTAATAATACTAAATAAATGGGGACCCTTAGTTAAAAAATCCAAAAAATCAATTAGGATTTGTTTTCCTTTTCAAATAAAACTTTCTGTCATAAACTTAGAGAAATCCCTTAGAAAGAACATTAAGAAACACTTAAGTTTATGATAGATTACAATAAAATTGTTCTTTAAACAAAATAGCGCGTCCATCGCAAAATGGTATATATCTTTTATAAAACTGAAAATGCGATTTTGCGCTTTTGCAATAATGCGATCCCAAAAAGCCTATACAATAAACATATTGGTCGCAGATCACATAGCGCAGAAAACAGAAATGTTAAACGAATACCTTTTGCGCTATTTACAATTTTGCGCTTTTGCGCTATTTATAAAATTGCGATGGTTTCATATTGCGATATTGCGACATTGCGATATTGTGATATTGCGCAGCAAATCGCAGATCGCAATGTCGTAGATTCATAAAGGCGCGTTGTTCAAAGACAATCTTCCCATATATCAATATCTGTTATGCGCTTTAATGATTGGATTAAATTATTGGATTGACAATTAATGGTAAATGAGATTTTGTTTTGATTGAAATTCATTTCACGTTAAAATAATATATTTCATCCGCCTTTTCATTTAAAAAAGTATCATCACCTTTCTCATGCCATTACTCTCCTTTAACTCCTAAAACGCAGGCACGAAGGAGCAAACGTCTATACATAGCCTTCACAGAACACTATGGGTAAGAAGGAGAAGAGCTTGAATTCTGAAAACAGAGAAATGGCTTCACTGTATGCAGACACCGCTTGCAATAAGGATGCCGATATAACCACGTGGGAAGGAATGTATAATTTGCTGGAAGAAGAAAATCCTATGGTGATAAAAGTTGCGGCTACAGCAGGTTCCAGTAATACGTCTGAGGCAACCCTTAGAGAACTGGCTTGTTCATTTCTGCATAGAATAGCGGCAAGGCCAAGGATTCTTCCGTATACGGACATGGTGAAATGGGTGCTGGACAACACCGATATTTTAGACAGACAATTTATAACTCCATCTCAAGAGCTAATTGGGTCGTTCACCATGGAAGATGTGAGGCTGATATATAAGTTGTCGGAGCCTCAGGCGACTTATAATAAGCAATTCATGGAAAATTCTGCCAAAGAAATTGCGAATTTGTCAGAATTCACACAGGAGTGGACCAAAAGATATGAACCATTGAAAAAAAACAAACACAGGCGGACAGTACCAAAAAGGATGTTTCAGACGCTTTTCACAAGTTCAATATCCAAGTGCGCAATTTGACACAGTTTCTACCACAAGATAGGGTATGTGAGTTTGCCAAATTATCCCCTATAGAGCTTTTAGGAGTAACTGAAAAAGCTGTTGGAGATCAGGAGCTCTCAGGGAAACATAAAGCTCTTATTGAGAAAAGTCGGGAATTGAAGAGACTTGAAATAACTGTAAAGCAATAATGAAGAAACAAAGGAAAAAGAGAAACTTAGAAAGTTCAATTACTACTGAAGCAGAACAACTAGATGTTTTGTGGAAGGATCCTACCACAGAACCTACTGATAATCTCGCTAAGTTATCTCAAATGAAAGGAGCTTATGCTTCTGCAACAATTGACAAATCATTTGAGATACAACTTTTGTTGAATGAAAAAGAAGAACAGATAAAAGTTCTACAACAACAATTGCAACAGGTACAAGCCAATAAGGAAGCACAATTGAAACTTGAAGAATTACAACAAAAACTTCAAGAAATGCAAATAGGACATCAAAAAATCTTTGCTGATAGAGACAAACAAATATAGATTATGCAAGATCAGCATAAAGATGATCCTAAGCTTCAAGAATTCATTTCAGAAACTATCTCTTTAAATAATCAACTACTGCAACAAGAGGAAGTTTTATGCCAAAAAATCTTGCAATGGAATTATTTTTTCCAAGAGAGTGATAAAATCACAAATCATGTCGTAGATTTACAAAATGATTATGATTTGATTAATGAAAAGATCAATGATTATTTGGTATGGCAAAAAACAGAAGAAGGCAGAAAATCTGGTGCACCCATTATTAATGAAAATCATAAAGAAATACTTTTTTAATAACTGGGATGCACAAATCAGAAAGGCAGAGAAGGCAGCAGCAGAAGCGGCTACAGCGGAAAACACTCTTACGGATTGTGTAAATGATAATTTACACAAAGCTAATTTGATTTTAGAAACTATTCCAGGATATCTCCCACAGGCACATCAACTACAAACAGAATGGAGGCAAAAGGCAGAAGAAAGAGCAAAATCAATCCAAGGGCTGACAAGATTAAATTGGGACTCATACTGGACGTACTTGGTGAAGCCACACAGTCAGCACAGTGCGCTTAATTGTATCATCAATTCTACAGAGAAGATTGCACCTACACTTGCCGACTCTGTCTTTTCAGGATAGTTGAATTCTGAAGTCGGTCAACCACATCTTCTCAAAACTATGCTAGATGCCTGCAAGTTTAAAGATCAAGTTCATAGATAGTTATATTTAGTTTTAATTTTACTGTATTTTAGCCTAAGAAAAGGACGGTCATTGAACCGAATCCTTAATTTTTGTAATAGACTATTTTTAGATTTAGCTAAGTAGTATTTAAACCCTTGTCATGCATTTAGAGAGGGGTCCTGGATCTTAATATTTTTGACTTGGAGATTACATTTCTGTACTCCACTGTCTTATATATTTTTTAAAGGATCACATCTGGTGATTTTTATGCAGAATTATCTTTGAAGTGTTGCATTTTTGTACCTTGGAATTTGATTCTGCATCAGAGTTACTGGATTAGAGTATCAGATTTCATTTGAAAATTTTCAAGATGAATAAGGTATTTCTACCTATTCACTGTTGATTTCTTTTGTCTTATGATATTCGCTTTAAAATTTTCTATCATTTATATATATTTGGTTTTCACAATGTTTCTTTTTATATATCATTTCTGAGTATAATTGAAACGTTATCTTTCATAAGTATATATAGATGGTATACAATGATGAATGCAATATGTTAATACAACTCTGTTTAATTTCTTAAACACAGTTATCTTTATTTGTTTCTGCACATTTCAATTTAAATACTAATACATTTGTATGGTTATTGTTAAATTGGAACACTCTTAAGTTGTATTCAGATATAATTACCCGGGTTAGTGTTAGAATTTCTTTATCAGTATTTATTTTAAATTAAATAGTTTTATTTCAGTTAATTTAGTCCCATTTTCACCCATCCAAATCAACTCATCACCAACCCATTTAGTTATAAGGAAAATGGTCCTTTAAATCCAGTCGGAGCCACCATACCAAACGGAAAAGGAGTTGTCCTAAGGTCCCGACCGGGTGGTTTTCCCCACTGTTTGAAGCAGAGATTTTCTAGGCTTCAACATTTTTGGCACTAGAAGGAGGGCCTGAGCTATTAATGGCAAGTAAATATTTATCCACAAGCCATTCTGAGAGAAAAACACCCTCATCAACTTCTTCAATTTCTTCTGAAATACAAAATCCTATAGAAGAAATTGCGAAGAATATTCATACACCCACTACCAAAATCTCAAAACATTCAGACAATCAAAATCCTAAGTCTCCTGAAGTTCAATATTTAATTTATAAATTGAAAGGATTCTCATTATCTCTAGAAGAGTCTGAAATATCTGAAGGTAGTGTAACCTCAAAATTTGTCTCTTCGAAACCTCTCACTAGGCTTCAATGTGAAAAACTTGGTATTTCTCCGAAAGAATTCCCTTTACCTAGTAGAGTC
Organism: Pinus albicaulis; assembly: GCA_034641835.2. Classification (NCBI taxonomy): domain Eukaryota; kingdom Viridiplantae; phylum Streptophyta; class Pinopsida; order Pinales; family Pinaceae; genus Pinus; species Pinus albicaulis. Next base: position 51,312,187 of record CM076582.1, on the reverse strand, counting down.
TAATATTCAACATCTAATATTCAAATACCTGTTTCTAAAATCCCAACTCAACAAAGTACAGTTGTTTCCACATCATCTCCTCAATCATCATCTGCTCAATCATCATCAATCTCAACATCATCTATTCCAACAACTTCTATTCAAACACCACCAGTTTCTACTACTCCTCCAATAGTTTTCCTAATAATGGCTAGACCATGGGCCACTCTAGGGGCAGTCAACATGGCTGCACCTTTACATGATTTACCAGACAATCCTGGAAAATGGCTTCCAAAATTTAGTCCAGATCTTAACATTGAAGCTAAAGAACATATCAATAACTTTATGCTGGCTATTAATTTGAATGGAGTCACACATGAAGATGTTGTAGTCAGACTATTCCCTTATACTCTTCAAGGAGCAGCAGGATCATGGTACTTTTCATTACCTTCGGGATCCATAACAAGTTGGGCCATTTTTGCAGATTATTTTTTAACCAAATTTGGAGATGACAGATCAATAGCTACTTTAATCAACGATCTCTCAAATTTGAAAGCAGAACCCAAGGAACCCATTAAATAATTCAACGCTAGATTCAACAAACTTTTGAACAAAATTCACACAGATTCAAGGCCTAGTGAACAAGTCAGAAGTGAATGGTACATAACTGCCTTACCCTCAAACATAGCAATTTTTGTAGACAGAGCTGCAAAGCCTACATTAGCCGAGAATATGAAAGAGGCTATTGCAGTAGAAAAACGAATTGTTTCTCTAGAAAAGAAAAATGCTATTGAGGAAAGGAAATCAAAGAAAGTCAGCTTCAAAGATGATTCAAAGAAAAAGGCTAAAGACCCATACGACATGGAAGGTTTACAGAAAGTACTTAAAACCATGTCAAATGAAATGGTTGAAATTAAAAAACAAGTAGCTAAAACTTCTACCAAGAAACCATTCCGAAATTTCAGAAGAAACCAAGTTGAATCTAAACCTCCTAATGCAATCTCTAATGCAGAATCAGAAGAAGAGGAAGAAGAAGAAGATGCATTTTTAGTATCATATGAGGAAGATGAGAATGAAGAAATAGCTGAATTGCATGGAATGTGGGATTTTATTCTCCCTAATTCCGATAATGAAGAAGCTATGCCTGTAAGTACTAGGAGTAAATCTATATCGGAACCAGTGCAAACAGTTCCTAAAAGGAAAATTACAACTCCAAGTACCAAAGACAAATCCCCTGTAAAGAAAATTTCTCCATTACCTACTCAAAATCTGCCATCCTCTTCTAATCCTCCTACATCAACAACAAAGACTTTAGTGGTGTCAGATCCTATGGAATACAACATTGTCGAAGACATGAAAAAGATCAAAGCCAACATTTCCTTACATGAACTCAACAAACTAAAACACCAGCGGAAGTTGCTATTGAAATAATTAAACGCTACACCAATTGCTCCTTTACCAAGTGGTGTAGTTGCAAAAGCAGCTAGGGGCGCTGGTAAGCCACCAGATAAGGTAGATGCTATTGATACTGTGCTCATTGGAGAAAAGTCAAATTCTCAAACTCCTCCTTTTCTTTTGACTTAACTCCTCCTTTTCTTTTGACTTATGAGATGTACAATAAAAATTTGCAAAATTGTTTGATTGATTCTGGAGCCTCCTCCAATATAATGCCTACTTCTGTCTGTGCCAAATTGAATATCGAACCACAGAAATCAGCAATTCATATCGTTCAATTGGATCGCTCTATAGTTCAAGTTGTAGGAGAAATCAATTCAGTTACTATCAGATTAGCTTCTGATCCTAGGATTTTCCAAAGAATTGATATTTTGATTGCTGATATTCCTGAATTCTATGGATTAATCTTAAGCAGGGACTGGTCTGCGAAACTTAATGGTTATATCTCAACTGATTATTCACATATGTGGATTCCCTACAAAGGGAAACCAAATCAAATCAAAATTGAACGAGAAAAACATATGACGCACACTGTCACTGAATTCGAACAACCTAATAAGCCTGTGGCATTCAACAACAATATTCTTGGAGGTTATTCTGCTGAATCATATCTTGGAAACTTCAAAGCAGCTCAATCACCTTTTTTCTGTAAATACTTTTGTTTCTCAAATAGAAAATTTTTCACAATCTGATTCTTCCAGAATTGTAAATATTTCTGATGTAATTGTAGATAAGTCATTAGATAAGTCTTTATTTTGGTCGTTATATTTTGATGGATCAAAGTCTAGTGATGGAGCTAGAGCAGGATGCATCTTAATTGATCCATATGGAGAGAAAACCATGTTGTCATGTAGGTTAGAATTTGAGTGTACTAACAATACCGCAGAATATGAAGCCTTGGTTAAAGAACTTTATAAAGCTATAGGGTTAGATGTTAAATACTTGAAAGTCTTTGGTGATTCCGAAATTGTCATAAAACAAGTTAGGAATACTATTCATTGCCTTTCATGACATCTTAAACACTATCAAACCCTAGTACAAGATCTCACCACTCATTTTTTAGCATTCAATATTTCTCCTATTCCTAGGAATCAAAATACATCATCTGACTTGTTAGCTAATGTTGCATCTAAACTCCTACCTATTGAAGATTGCAGTCCTGATAGATTTTCTGTAGAATTAATTTTTCGTCCATCTGTCCCAAACAATGTTACAAACTGGAGAGTATTCTATCATGATCAAGATATTTTAAATTTCATGACTTCAAAGAAATCTTATGATGAGAAAATTATTGATAAGAATGATCATGATTTACAAATTGCTTCAAAATATAATGAAAATCCCATTCCGAAATCTGTTTTTAAATTAGAGGATTTATATGACATTAAAGACAGATTCAAGAAAGTCACTAATGCTAAACTTCAAAGTTCCACTTTTAAGTTTGAATTAGTAAATCTTGGTTCTGATTCTAAACCTCAAAACGTTAACTTAGGACTCAATTTAACACCAGAGGAAAGGAATGCGTTCATTAAACTTCTGAACAAGTATAAAAATGTTTTTGCTTGGAATTATGATGATTTAAAAACGTATGATACTTCGGTTATTCAACACACAATTCCAATGCTTCCTGATATTAAACCTGTTCAACAGAAGTTGAGAAAGATTCATCCAAATATCGAAAGTCAAATCAAATCAAAACTTAATAAACTTTTAAAAGCCAAAATCATTTTTCCTGTCAAGCACTCCAATTGGGTTTCCAATATGGTACCGGTAAGGAAGAAGAATGGTGATATAAGAATCTATATTGATTTCAGAAATTTAAACAAGGCATGTTTAAAAGACAATTTCCCATTGCCAACCATGGAACATATACTTCAAAAGGTAGCTAGTTCTGAACTTATGTCCTTTCTCGATGGATTTTCGGGCTATAATCAAGTTTTAGTTCATCCAGATGACAGATTGAAAACAACTTTCAGAACAAAATGGGGAACTTATGTTTATCAGAAAATGCCTTTTGGTCTAATAAATGCGGGAGCGACTTTCCAAAGAGCCATGGACATAGCATTTAAAGGTCTGATCAATAAATCAGTTGTTGTTTATCTTGATGACATAACAGTATTTTCAAAAAAGAGAGCCAATCATTTACATGATTTAAAGCAAATATTTGAAAGATGTAGAAAGTTTGGTATTTCCTTAAATCCAAAGAAATCTTTCTTTGCTTTGGATGAAGGAAAACTCTTAGGATTTGTTGCGTCAAAAGATGGTATATATATTGATCCAGATAGAGTGAAATAAATTTCTGATATTTCTTTACCTCATAACAAAAAATCCATGCAATCATTTTTTGGACAGATCAATTTTGTTAAAATATTCATTCCTGATTTTTCTTTAATTGTTTTACCTATGCAAAATATGATCAAGAAGAATTCAGTATTCAAATGGGGGCATAAAGAGAAAGAAGCCTTTGAGGCAATCAAACAAGTGATCATTAGTGCACCAGCATTGAATACCCCGGATTTTTCTAAAGATTTTACTTTGTATACTTTGGCCACCGAAACATCCTATGCAGTTGTTTTAACACAGCTCAATGATCAGAAAATCGAGGCACCAATTTCTTTCTTTAGCTCAAATCTGCAAGGAGCTGAGCTTAATTATTCCGATGTTGAAAAACAAGCCTTTGCTGTGTTTAAATCAATCAAACATTTCAGACCTTTTCTCTTGAAAACACATACAAAAATCATTTTCCCATTCTCTGGAGTGAGGCAATTATTAATTCAAAAAGAAGTAGGAGAAAGAGAGCTAACTAGGTAACAACCTTGCAAGAATATGATATTGATATTAAACCAGCTAAGATTGTTAGAGGACAAGGTCTTTGTAGATTATTGGCAAGAGCTCAAAACATACCAGAAAATCAAGATCCAAATCAAGATATTCAAGTAAGTCAGATAAGTGTTACAGATTCTGAATCTCAGTATGCTGATCTTATCTATTACTTGAAAAATGGGTATGCTCCTTCTAATCTCAGTTATAAGAGTAAACGCACTTTAAGGTTAAAGGCTATTAAATATGAGATCATTGATAATGTGTTATTTAGAAAAAATTATGATTCAATTTTATTAAGATGTCTTGAAAAGACTGAAGCTGAAAAGGTTTTGCAGGAATTACATGATGGACCAGCAGGAGGTCATTTTGGAGGTGATACCACGGCTCACAAAATAATTCGTGCTGGTTATTACTGGCCTACCCTTTTTAAAGATACACATGATTACGTAAGGAAGTGCCAAATTTGTCAAACTGCAAGTGGAAGACAAAGGAAACCATCTTTTCCTTTGCAACCAGTGACTATTGAGCAACCATTCGAACAATGGGGGCTTGACATTATTGGTGAGATAGTACCTCATTCTTCCAAACAGCACAAGTACATCCTTACTGCAACTGATTACTTTACAAAATGGGTAGAGGCAATCTCGTTGAAGGTAGCCAATTCTGATGCAATTATTGATTTCATAGATCAATTCATCATAACCAGGTTTGGTGTACCTAACGCTCTAGTCTTTGATAATGCATCTTACTTCTCTGGAAATAGTTTAATAGAATTTGCAATCAAAAGAGGTTTTAAATTAAAATATTCAGCAAATTATTATCCACAAGGTAATGGTTTGGCTGAATCCACTAACAAAACCCTTATCAAAATCATTAAAAGGACTATTGATCAAAATCAAAAGAATTGGCACAATTCTTTAATCTTTGCATTATGGGCTGATCGTATCACTGAAAAAGCTTCAATAGAGACTTCACCTTTCAATTTAGTTTATGGAAAAGAAGCTGTGATACCATCAAATTTAACTCTTTCATCATTATCCCTAGTGAAATTTATTGAATAAAATCCTTCTTCATCCATTCAATTGAGATATGATCAAATCCTTAAACTAGAAGAAGATAGAGATAAAGCAAAAATTATTCATGAAAAACATCAACAGCTTGTAAAATCTTCTTTTGATGCAAGTTCTACCGGCTCAAAAATTTTATCAATTGGTGATCTTGTTCTGAAATGGGATAAAGCACACGAAGAAAAAGGTAAACATACCAAGTTTCAGAAAATGTGGCTTGGACCATTTCAAATCGTTGAAAGGATAGGCTCAAATACATTCATACTCCAAGATCTAACAGGTAAGAGAGAATCTCTTCCTGTAAATGGGCTTATCTTGAAGAAATTCTTTTCATAAGGAGGTAACCCCTTCTTAAACTGTACATATTCCTTTCTGCAAAGTTTTTGATTGTTTTTGCAAATAAAAGTTGTTAATAGGTCTATAATTGACTATTTACTATTTAGGAAAATTTCTTAGGAAAAATATTATAAATATTTATTTTGTGTAAATAAGAATTTTTAAAGGAATGATCACAATTTTTGGATTGTTTAAAATAAGATGTTAAACTTTGAAAGATTATTTCAATCATTTGCATGACATTTTGAAAATTTGAAGAGAATGTAAATCATTATAAGTTTATTGAGCAGAGAAAGGTTATCTATAAAAGTAAAGATTTTTTCAAAATTTTGGAACTCAAAAAACTCTGAAAATTGTCATCCATTGATTCTTAAGGATTAAACTATTTCACCCCATCCATTTAAGTTGTGATTTTTTAGAATGTAATTCTAATAAATTATATGAAAATTTTAGAGATAAGAGGTCTCATTATGAGCTGACTTACCATGTTCATAAAGAGTAATAAAACTGACATTACCAATACTGCATACCAAAACAGGGTAATGGCTTATAAAGATAAGACAAGGGGTCTCATCACGAGCCAGCTTGTTCAGTTTAATTATAACTAGTGAATGGCATTGTTATTAAATGGCTACCAAACTAGAACAATGGCTCTTAAAAATAAAATAAGTAAAAGACAAAAACATGAGATAATATGTCTTATGAATTTATCTTTTAAAAAGGCATAATTTTAGTTGGATGGGACAATGAAAAGTTAATGGTTTAAAGGTAACCCTGTCGAGACTATGAACGTTTGCTGGCAGCAGAGGCAATACCTATGACAATAGAGAATATTATAAAACCAAAACTTGGAGAAATCCACTTACTTCATTATTAACACCAATCAAAGCTTAAGATAACCCAAAAATTATTTTGTTCTTAAGAAATTAGAAAGAAATTGTGAATGATTTTTATTTCTTTTTCATAGTAACATTTTATTTGAATTATCCTAAGATAGTTTTCATTATCTTTAAAAATCTTTACTTACTAAAGATATAGTGTTCATTTTATATTTTCAGAGATAACTGTTTCTTTCAGTGAATCGCCAATTGTTGTGACCAGCAACAACCCCCCTTTTATTTAGTATTAATAATAATACTAAATAAATGGGGACCCTTAGTTAAAAAATCCAAAAAATCAATTAGGATTTGTTTTCCTTTTCAAATAAAACTTTCTATCATAAACTTAGAGAAATCCCTTAGAAAGAACATTAAGAAACACTTAAGTTTATGATAGATTACAATAAAATTGTTCTTTAAATAAAATAGCGCATCCATCGCAAAATGGTATATATCTTTTATCAAACTGAAAATGCGATTTTGCACTTTTACGACAATGCGATCCCAAAAAGCCTATACAATAAACATATTGGTCGCAGATCGCATAGCACAGAAAACATAAATGTTAAACAAATACCTTTTGTGCTATTTACAATTTTGTGCTTTTGCGCTATTTATAAAATTGCAATGGTTTCATTTTGCGATATTGTGATATTGCGACATTGTGATATTGCGATATTGCGTAGCAAATCGTAGATCGCAATGTTGCAGATTCATAAAGGCGCGTTGTTCAAAGACAATCTTCCCATATATCAATATCTGTTATGTGCTTTAATGATTGGATTAAATGATTGGATTGACAATTAATGGTAAATGAGATTTTGTTTTGATTGAAAGTCATTTCACGTTAAAATAATATATTTCATCCGCCTTTGCATTTAAAATAGTCTCATCACCTTTCTCATGCCATTACTCTCCTTTAACTCGTAAAACACAGGCACGAAGGAGCAAACGTCTATACAAAGCCTTCACAGAACACTATGGGTAAGAAGGAGAAGAGATCGAATTCTGAAAATAGAGAAATGGCTTCACTGTATGCAGACACCGCTTGCAATAAGGATGCCGGTATAACCACATGGGAAGGAATGTATAATTTTCTGGAAGAATAAAATTCTGTGGTGATAAAAGTTGCGGCTACAGCAGGTTCTAGTAATACATCTGAGGCAACCCTTAGAGAACTGGCTTGTTCATTTCTTCATAGAATAGCGGCAAGGCAAAGGATTCTTCCGTATACGGACATGGTGAAATGGGTGCTGGACAGCACCGATATTTCAGACAGACAATGTATAACTCCATCTCAAGAGCTAATTGCGTCGTTCACCACGGAAGATGTGAGGCTGATATATAAGTTGCCGGAGCCTCAGGCGACTTATAATAAGCAATTCATGGAAAATTCTGCCAGAGAACTTGCGAATTTGTCAGAATGCACATAGGAGTGGACCAAAAGAGATGAACCATTGAAAAAAACCAAACACGGGCGGACAGTACCAAAAAGGATGTTTCAGACGCTGTTCACAAGTTCAATATCCAAGTGCACAATTTGACACAGTTTCTACCATAAGATAGGGTATGTGAGTTTTCCAAATTATCTCCTATAGAGCTTTTAGGAGTAACTGAAAAAGCTGTTGGAGATCAGGAGCTCTTAGGGAAACATAAAGCTCTTATTGAGAAAAGTCGGGAGTTGAAGAGACTTGAAATAACTATAAAGCAGTAGTGAAGAAACAGAGGAAAAAAAGAAAGTTAGAAAGTTCAATTGCTACTGAAGCAGAACAACTAGATGTTTTGTGGAAGGATCCTGCCACAGAACCTACTGATAATCTCTCTAAGTTATCTCAAATGACAGGAGCTTATGCTTCTGCAACAATTGACAAATCATTTGAGATACAACTTTTGTTGAATGAAAAAGAAGAACAGATAAAAGTTCTATAACAACAATTGCAACAGGTACAAGCCAATAAGGAAGCACAATTGAAACTTGAGAAATTATAACAACAACTTCAAGAAATGCAAATAGGACATCAAAAAAGCTTGGCTGATAGAGACAAACAAATACATATTATCCAAGATCAGCATACAGATGATCCTAAGCTTCCAGAATTCATTTCAGAAACTCTCTTTAAACAATCAACTAATGCAACAAGAGGAAGTTTTATGCCAAAAAATCTTGCAATGGAATTTTTTTTACCAAGAGAGTGATAAAATCACAAATCATGTCGTAGATTTACAAAATGATTATGATTTGATTAATGAAAAGATCAATGATTATTTGGTATGGAAAAAAACAGAAGAAGGCAGAAAAGCTGGTGCACCCATTATTAATGAAAATCATAAAGAAATAATTTTTAATAACTGGGATGCACAAATCAGAAGGGCAGAGAATGTAGCAGCAGAGGCGGCTACAGCGGCAAACACTCTTACGGATTGTGTAAATGATAATTTACACAAAGCTAATTTGATTTCAGAAACTGTTCCAGGATATCTCCCACAGGCACATCAACTGCAAACAGAATGGAGGCAAAAGGCAGAAGAAAGAGAAAAATCAATCCAAGGGCTGACAAGATTAAATTGGGACTCATACTGGACGTACTTGGTGAAGCCACACAGTCAGCACAATGCGCTTAATTGTATCATCAATTCTACAGAGAAGATTGCGCCTACACTTGCCGACTCTGTCTTTTCAGGACAGTTGAATTCTGAAGTCGGCCAACCACATCTTCTCAAAACTATGCTAGATGCCTGCAAGTTTAAAGATCAAGTTCATAGATAGTTAGATTTAGTTTTAATTTTACTGTATTTTAGCCTAGGAAAAGGATGGTCATTGAACCGAATCCTTAATTTTTGTAATAAGACTATTTTTAGATTTAGCTAAGTAGTATTTAAACTCTTCTCATGCATTTAGAGAAGGGTCCTGGATCTTAATATTTTTTGACTTGGAGATTGCATTTCTGTACTCCATTGTCTTATATATTTTTGAAAAGGATCACATCTGGTGATTTTTATGCGGAATTATCTTTGAAGTGTTGCATTTCTGTACCTTGGAATTTGATTTTGCATCAGAGTTACTGGATTAGAGTATCAGATTTCATTTGAAAGTCTTCAAGATGAATAAGGTATTTCTATCTATTCACTGTTGATTTCTTTTGTCTTATGATATTCACTTTAAAATTTGCTATCATTTATATATATATTTGGTTTTCACAACGTTTCTTTCTATATATCATTTCTGAGTATAATTGAAACGTTATATTTCATAAGTATATATATATGGTATACAATGATGAATGCAATATGCTAATACAACTCTGTTTAATTTCTTAAACAAAGTTATCTTTATTTGTTTCTGCACATTTCAATTTAAATAATAATACATTTTTATGGTTATTGTTAAATTGGAACAATCTTAAGTTGTATTCACATATAATTACCCGGGTTAGTGTTAGAATTTCTTTATCAGTATTTACTTTAAATTAAATAGTTTTATTTCAGTTAATTTAGTCCCATTTTCACCCATCCAAATCAACTCATCACCAACCCATTTATTTATAAGGAAACTGGTCCTTTAAATCCAGTCGGAGCCACCATACCAAACGGAAAAGGAGTTGTCCTAAGGTCCCGACCGGGTGGTTTTCCCCAATGTTTGAAGCAGAGATTTTCTAGGCTTCAACACCCTCCCACTGCAACACCATGAAAAATAACGTAGTTTATCCAAGGGACTGTGCTATGGTTATAGGTGAATGCTTGGCCCAATGTCGGATAGTGGAAATTATGCCCAAAATTCTCCTCTCATATTTCTTCAACAAGTCCTCCAAGGAAGAGTGGGGAATTCCTGCATGAGAAAACCCTTGTACTAAACAGTACAACAAAATTAGATAAAAAGATGAAGCATGAAATAAGTCTAAACATAATCAATAATAAAATCATATTATCCATGATACCCCATATTTTTTCCATTCCCTTCATTATATACTTGATGAGCTTCCTCACCATGGGTGCCACCCATTTTTTAGGTTACTTCCATGCAAGGGCTCCTCCTCCAAAATTACGCTGTCTCCACTAGTTCCACTCTTCTATTTACAGTGCTGTTTGATTTGGTCAACCTTTATTTAGTCTTCATGTATTTTCTCCTTTCACACCCAAGGTTTCTTTATTCTAACTATCTAAATTTATTCAAATTCATACTAGGCTATCTTTATCGATGATCCGCTCCTCCCCTATTAATGTTGTTGACTTGGTCAAGCTTGACCTTGTCCACATGCATTAGCCCCTGTTCACACTTGAGGGTGCTTTATCCAGCTATGAATATGATCCCTTTTCACACTAAGAGGGATTTTATGCCTACTAAAGAGATTTATGGGCCTCCTTATCCATTTATTCATCTAACTAGATGTCTAGTGAAAAATTAATATTCCAATGAGCTGCATGCTAATTTAGGAATATCACATATTATCTTTTCTGTAGCAATGACAAGATGGCTTAAATTGTGAAAAAGAGGGATTAAAATCAATAAATGCAAAGCCTATTTCATCATTCACTCATCAAGATGGTGGTTATGCATCAACTCTAGCACAAAAACATTCCATGGGATGCATTCATTGCAAATGAGGTTTTCACTACTGCACCTATTCATCATGAACATAATATACCTTCATCATCTGATCCTCCCGTATCCCCTTATCCATCACATCCCACTGCTCATACATCACCATCCACTCACATTCATTCACCTCATGTTTATCCTACCTCATCACCTTTCTACAACCCTTCACCATTGAATCATGATACCAGAGCATCAAGTAGTGAAAGGAATATTGAGGAAGATGACACCAAATCGACTGATATTGAGCCATTTTACTTGACATATCAGAGAGGCCACAGGCATGTCTTTTCTTCACTTTATGTGAAAGGGCCCATGCCTTATTCATCATAAAAACAGGTAGACAAGGGCAAGGAAAAGGCCACAAAGCCTATCATTGTTGAGGAGGAGGACAAACATGAAACTGAGCAGGAGTTTCAGTTGATTGACCTTGATGATGAGGATGAGGTTATAATCACCAATGCATTGATTAAAAGCAAGGATGCCAAAATTAGTGAGCTTCAAGCTAATCTTGGTAGAGCAAGGAATGTGATTAACTTTCTTGAGTTAGAGAATCAACAACTAAAGACAAAAAACACCATTAGTGAGGTCAAGGAAATCAAAGCTCAGAGAGAGGTAGGAAAGGCCAAGGCCTTGATGGATGAGACCTTTGGCAATTTTGATGACAGTGATGATGAGAAAGATCAACTTCCTAGATAGAGACTGAGGACCATTGTGTTAGTCATCAGTAATTTTTGCTGATATCAAAAGATGACTAAGTTATAATCCTAGATTTCTAGAGACAATATTTGAAAAATATTGTGAGTTCTAGAAATCTCACTCCCTTCATTATCCTAAAATTAATTGATTCGTTAAAAACTTCATCTTTTTGCCTTCTCAAAAGTTTACCCTTCTGTTGTAAAGGAAGCTTTCATAATTTTAGGCCTGTTTGCCTCATTTCATCACTCTCACCCTCATTCATAACCCTCTTCATTTAAAATGCCCATTTTTCCCTTCCTCAAAACCTTCATCAGTTCCCTCATTTATCATTTTCCTAAAAACATATTAAAAAATGTAAAAATCTCTTTTTACTTTGTTTAAAGTCAAAATTTAACCTATCAAGCCCTTTTTAATTATCATAAAAAACCTTGTTTTTATGTTATAAACCCGCCCTTTTGTATAAACCAGGCCTTAAGCCCCCTTATGCTTAAAGGCTCCAGCCCCTTCCACGCATAAGCCCGCAACCTCCGCTCATTTTCTAGCCCCTTCCCCCATTTAAAATTACCTCCGCCCCTTTTCTTTTTATACTCCCTGAAAACCTTATAAAAACCCACCCAAACCTTTGAAATATTAAAGTTGGCCCCCCTTACATCACCTCACTTCTCTATTTTCCACCAGGAAAACTCCACCGTTGATTTGGAGCTTTGGGCCCTGATCTGACGGTTGTCGCATCCTTGCCCTTCATCCTGCATCAATACAACCCCGCACAACGCGAAAAACATGCCCACGTCATAAAGCTGGGCCTCGTCTTCCACGAAAACTCTGTCACCCATTCACCATGTGCCATCTATCCTCAGACTCCACCCTCCACACCTGCGCGTTGCTCCCAGATCTTTCCACACCGTCGATCTCATCACTTGAGATCTCACGACCCAGACCCCATATCACGCGGAAAGTAGCAATGGGTTTAATAACCCCTAACCTGTGCAAAATAGGAGGTATTTACCCCACCACACGTCGATCTCCTAGTGGCATCGCGCACATTTGATCCAATACCACTTACCACCCTCAACGCATGCGATAAACCACCATGGTTTTCGAAAACCACTTTCTCCCTCCCCGCGCCAAAATTAAAATCTCTTCGCCTCTATTCGAATTCCACCAGGTTCCACATACAGAACCTTACCCTATGCTCCATTTCTCCTCTGCAAACACCTCCTGATAGCTCCAAACCCTGAAAATGCAGTTTTACCTCTCCTCGCAGGTTTTAAGTTAACATTGTTTTTTTTGTGTAAGTTTAATGGTGGGATGCCGAAGGGGCATTCCAATGGCCAAGAAATGATCAAATTAACCTCTGGATGATGATCCGAGAGGTAAATTGACATAAAAGAAAGCCAGGGGGTTTGCATAAAGGTTTACCCTCAATGAAACATGATCATCTAAGGGTTGTAAACCCTCATACCATGAAGAAACCTCCCCTGCACACAAAAGACAATTATAGTTAGAAGAAGCAGTGAAGAAGGAAAGAAATATTAAAGGGTTAATCTCATATAAAAAACAAATCAAGGAGATTAATTCATAACACAGAGATTAAAGAAGAAAGTGAAGATAGTCAGTAATTAACGAGTAAAGAAAGTGAGACATATTATAAAGGCTAAATCAAGGTTCAAAGGCCTAATATAGAGTTTTATGATTAAACAAAGATAGGTTTACCCAAAGACAGCTCGGATAACTCAACAAAGAAGAATTTACTTCTCCAAAGATCAAACAACCACCTACAACATGATTTCTTTTCATAAAGGCAGTGGGCAGTTATTACACAGTCAGAGATATTTTGAAGAAGCTCAATAGTTATTGCAAAGTTATTACAAAGCCTTTAAAGTGAAATATCTCACCTATTTTTCCTTAGGAGTTAAGATAGGAGTTATTAAAACAGAGAAGTAGCTGCAAATATTCTTGCCTTGAACCTTGCATGGTCTTCAAGGTTAGGAATGCACTTACTTTATAATAAATGATACTCAAACCCTATCTTAGGCTTCACCTCCTCATTTGCAGCATAAATACTGCATCTTAACTCATTATCTTGTTGGCAATTGATGACTCTTTGAAGTAATACATAGTCTCTTGGAAGTTGAAGGAAAATTGATGTCTTGGATCTTGTGAATGCCTTGATTTGTTTGTTGATGGAGGAGGCTAGATCACTGGATCCCTGAGCTTGGGTATTGGTGAAGTGCTTCTAATCTGTTATTGTTATTTCTTATTTTCATTATGTTTCCATCTTTCTTTGTTACAGTAGAGAAAAAAATTTAGGCTAAGAAATTTCTTTTGAAAGAACCTTAGTTTTGTTTGCTCTTCATTGTCTTAATGTTTTCTTCTGCAAGGTCTGATTGAGGGATTCTTAACTGCCCTCCAGTTCCATCTAGCTTTTTATTTTAGAAATGATTCAATAGAGTATAACCAGGAATCTTTGGTAATTCCATGTTCATTGGTACGACTTGAGATTTTTTTTTAAGGAATGATGTTAATAGAGTGCAACCAGGGAAATTAGTGATGAGTCCATGCTCCTTAAGTACAACTTGAGATATTTGTTTTTAAGATATTCTTAAAGTATGCTTACTAGAGTCTAAACCAGGGAAGTCTATTGTGTGCCCTGTCCTCTGGACTGCCTCAAAAGATTGCTTTAAAGATCCCTAGAGAGTTAGTCAAAAGCATATTAAATTATTTCTGTTTGATCTTAGGCTACTCTCAATGTTATCTTATATGTTTTATTTATCTAAAAGTAGTCCTTTGATTGCTGGATTTTTGTCTGAAAGGTTTTCTTATTAAAATTTTGTCCAAAGAAGTCTATGGTTTGCCCTGTCCTTTGGCTTGCTTTGAATAGTTACCTTGAAACATTTCTCTTGTTTAAAGTACATGATAAAGGATTCTTAATTTCCCTTTGTCCTACTTTTCATTCTTATCCTTAATGTTCATCTCATTATCCTAAAAAAATTGAAGATCCACTGGCCAAGTTAGATTTTCCCTATGATACTCCCCGATCCTTTAATGAACTTATCATGACTTTCATTTGACTCCATTTCCCAATGAATTAGATATTTCCTCATTCTATCCATGCTCTTTGATCATCATACCCAACCAAAGCAAACAACAAAACCTCATACGTAATAACTAGCCTAAAATAAATCCTTAAAAGCAAACAAGCACATATCTTATGAAAACAAATAGAGAGATCCCTCTCTGAGTCCAAGAAGGCTAGGTCCTAGGACTCTAAAGACTGGTTCCATGTTGCCTTGTCATTTTGTATGCCAATCTTCCAAATCATGGGACTCCAACATTCTAGTGATCACGGTGGGACTGAGTTCATAGTAGCTTAAAAAATCTTATATACTCATTCAAAACTCAGTTGAGCTTAAGAAAAACAAACTGATAGCCAAGAGTAGTCTTTGTTTGTTTCACCATCTTAGCTAAATGATGATTCAGGTATAGAATACTCTTACAAACCTTAGAACTACACAAAATAAACTCAGAAAACCCAAAAAACATCTCTAGATTGGTTTTTTGTCAATTATTGGTGGTGGACCATACACATTTTACCTTGATAAAGCTAAAAATTTCCACCTGGTGACTCCACTAGCCCCAGTAGGCCTATTAATCCACCATTACTTCCATTTTTCCTTATGATTTTGTTAAACCAGTCCCAGAAAAATTTAGAAGCCTAGTCCCATATTTTAGAAGATACTAAATACTAAGAGAGGTCAAAACTTATAAAAACAATCCTTAAAAATTTCAACCTCTCTGAATTTTGATTTTGAAATCTAGCTTCACATAGGATCAATACTAGATCTCATCCAAAACCTAATCCTCCTACAATAGTTGATGATCCAGAAAATATTTTGTGGCAAACTTCTAAAGCTGGAAATTTAACTATTGTTAGGACCATCCAAAGAACAAGATCTATCCCTGAAAACCTTACAATATTGAAAGATCCTCACTTTTGCTTGCACCATTCAAAGAACTTATTTAGAAACAAGTCACATAGTGATATTGACCAATCTAACCTTGAGCCCACATATTTGCAGCTAAATTTTAGCAGAGAAGCATCTCCTTCCACTCCTAATTTTTAGCTTCTCCACCACTTCAGTTCTTTCCATATTATATATGCTCATAATTAGCTAGCTGTTCCATGTACTTCCACCACTCCCATCCACACATCCATTGTTAAAAACACTCCATTTCATCCCATTGTCACTTCCACAAATCCACCTCTTGTAAATGTAATATTCCCATTTTAGCACTCAACTAAATGGAATATTAAAGTTTTGTTTTTATCACCTAATAGCTAAATAAATGGGTAAGGAAGCCCATACATATTAAAAAACTGAATAAAATCCCTCAAATGTGAAAGGGGATAGACATAAGAGCTGGATTTCACACCCTTATGTGTGAAAGAGGATAATTGCATGGAGATAAGGTTAGGTTTGACCAAGTCAACAGCACTGGGAGAGGAGGTGGAGAACACTTTGATAAACAACGCAGTATGAATGGGAAGAGGATTATTTGGTGGAGGAAACCCTAATGAGTGGGACCCATGGAGAGAGAGCTTTCACTTGTTTAAAAGGAGGGCAAGGCATCCATTGTTATTCATGATTTGGTTTATTGATTTCATTGTCTATTCAGACTTTGTGCATTCTCCAGTTGTTTAACAGAGTTGCAGTGCTGCTTAGCATAAGGATCTCCTATTTAGGAATCCTTCTCCTTTCTTGAGAGGCCTCTTGAAGGATTTGTACTGATTTTCCTCACATCCAGGCTTGAGGCCAAGCATCCCCCTTCAGTTACAATGTTATTTCTGAAGCAGAATAATGTTGTGTTGTAGGGTGTTGCAGTGAGGGTTCATAACACCACTTTCATCACTTTTTTTTCAGAGGAGGAGTCCCTCTTTCCTTTGAGAGATCATTTTGGAAGCCCTTGGAGCTTATTGCAGATCTTGGTGTTCGTCCAACTCATTCCCTTGCCCCTACAGTGTAGTTTCCTTCAGTGACTGCGTTATTTCTAGTAAGAATTTGCAGTGGAGATTTTGTAGCTTGTTTGGAGGGTGAGATCTTCAGTGATAGGATCAGCCTTTCACTTGAGAGATCCATTGGAGGAGTTATTTTCATCAGATGTAGCATATTCAACCTTCTTCACTCATTTCCAGTTCTTGAGCTGCAGCTGCTACCCTGCAACTTTGGCATTTTGCAGTTTTGCATATTTCAACCAATCCTTCCAGGATTGTCTTGAGGTAGTGATTAGGAGCATAGTTCTTCTCTCTCAATATTTTATGAGCCATTTATATGCATATCTATGATGTTTTACACTTCCTGTAGCAGTGCTCCATCCATGACTGCATAGTTCTTGTTCATAGACACTCTGCCATGTAGCAGTATTTCACTTTTAGCATGTGTATTGATGGGAGGCTTGTTTGCCTTGATCCTTTGAGTTGTATTACTATTATTTTCTACTAATTCATAATAAAATGGCTCTATGGTTTCCATACATTTTGGTATGATGTTTATTCACTGCTATTTCTAGTTGTGTTTACGTATTGCTGATCTCCAACTTTAGAATATCTTAAGATATTCTCATTATTGTATAATTTCCCTATTTTGGGATATTACAGTAAATCCCCCATTTTTTCCCACCATGGTAGCATGGTATGCCCCATTAGTGTTATATCAACCTCTGGTTCCTTTAACACATTATTATCAATCTAGAATTCCCCATTTCACTGGAACTGAATCTACTACTACCCAATAGCATGTAGATAAAATGGATGATGCCTTTGATTACATGGAAATAGAAGAAGAGACCATTAAAATGAGAATATTTTCCCAAATTTTAGGAGTAGAGGCCAAGAAATGGTTTAAAAGCTTAAATTATTTAAAATCATAAATGATCTCCCTTATTTATACCAAACATTCATAAACAAATGGGAAATTTAAAAGAACCCTCTCCAAATCCTCTCAAAATATAGCAACCTCAAACGAAACACTGGGGAAAGTGTCCAAGATTATTGCACTAGGTTCAATAGTGTTTACAATGCACTTCCCCCAAACATGAAACCTCCACTAGGCTTAGCCTTAGCTAAATTTCCTGAAGGCTTTGATCCAGACATGGCCTACCAGCTAAGAGAAAGAGACCCATTAAATTTAGAAGATACGCAGAGGGGAGCTATTAGTGTAGAAGAAAATCTGATTAAGAAAAGAGCTAGATTGAAATCAGAAAAAAGAGTTACATATTAAGATGAAACCATGGCATCAACCTCATCATCTGATGCCAAAATTAATAACTTAGTGAGGGTAATGGAAAGAATGCTGGAAAAGATAGACTTAAATGATAGAGTGCCTCCTAGAGAAAACCAAGTTAATCCCCAAAACAGAAATAAAAATCCCAATTTCAGAAGAGACCCTATTCAAAATAGACAAAGAGATAATGACCAACAAATTAGGCCTCCTTTTCAAGAAAACTATGTAGATCAAGAAGATGAAAGGGAGACTGAAAGATTGGAAGAAAACCATGTGAATTTAATAGGATCTGACAGTGAGGGTGATGCTTTCCTCACTAAAGAAGAACAAGGATTATTCTCCTCAAAACAAACTAAAAGCAATCATGAGGATTCTGAAGATTACTAATTGGGATCCGAAAATGCAATAATCGAGGTGCACAGACAATATGATCTTAGAAGAAAAAGGAACCCAGAAATTTCCAATGATAAAAAAACAGATACTACTGTTAAGAAAAATTCAAAAAATATTCCTAAAAAGACAGCAAATAGAAATACCACTTTGAATAAGAAAACTGACTCAAACAAGGACAAAATCAATCAGCAAAGTGTTGATCCAAATTGCCCTAGTACTTCTGCTAGTGGCCCTGAGAAATCTATCCTAAATAACGGTCCTAATAAAGCTCAGCAAATTAGAATTTCTGAAAAGACCATGATTGACAAAACAGATGTAAATATGTCAAAAACATTAGTCCCTTTCAGCATTGAGGGTGAAATTTCCAAGATCAAAATTAGCATACCCTTAGTTGAACTAGTAACCCAAGATATATATAAAAACCAAGTTTTGAAAGCTTTGAATATAGAAAATGATACTGATACTTTAAACTTGACAGATGATAAACCAGAATTGTTTTTTGGTCCTGAAGTAGAAGGAAAATACCAAGAAGGAACCATCCCTCCATTTTATGTCAGCTTAAATATACATGATAAGATCTTACAGAATTCCATGCTAGATTCTGGTGCCTCTCACAACCTTATGCCAAAAGTGGTGATGGAGAGATTAGGCCTAGAAATTACTAAACCTTACAAAGACCTATATTCCTTTGATTCAAGCAGGGTCAAGTGTTTAGGCCTAATCAAGGATTTATGTGTCAATCTGGCACAAATTCCTACTAAGGGTCTAGTTATGGACATATTTGTTGCTGACATTCCCCCAAATTATGGCATGCTTCTATCCAGATCATGGGGAGCCAAAATTCAGAGGAACCTTCAAATGGACATGTCTTATGCTACCATTCCAGTTTTTAACCAAACTATAAGATTATATAGAGAATATCACATGAAATATATGGTAAGAAACATAGATAGGCCAAACAACACTCCTATTTATTCGATTCATTCAGATCTTGATTCATTTATCTTGTTTAATGAAGAGGAAATCAGCACACCAGAAGATGAAAATAAAAAAGAGTTAAGCCCACTTGAACAACCAAATATTCCCTCAAATAAAAAACATAATAGCTCAAACTTTGACAGCCTTGAACAATAAAATGATAGTGAGCAGGAGATAGAAACACTTTGGACAATTAGCTTTGATGGCTCTTGTAGCAAAGCTGGTTCTGGAGCTAGT
This sequence comes from Pinus albicaulis, assembly GCA_034641835.2. Taxonomy (NCBI): domain Eukaryota; kingdom Viridiplantae; phylum Streptophyta; class Pinopsida; order Pinales; family Pinaceae; genus Pinus; species Pinus albicaulis. The sequence continues at coordinate 51,292,467 of CM076582.1, read as the reverse complement.
GTATGGATACATAATAAAAACATAGGATATTCCTACAAACTTGATTTCCAATGCACTAATAACATTGCAGAATATGAAGCTCTCCTTTCTGGCCTAAATTTGCTCAAATATTTAGAAGCCAAGAAAATATCAGTCCAAGGAGATTCAGAGCTGATCATTAGGCAAATAAAAGGGGAGTGTTCAACCAAAAACCCAAGATTAAGAGAATAGAGGAATGTTGCCATAGATCTCCTGAATTTTTTTGAAAAATATGAATTCACTTTCATCCCTAGAGCTTAGAATAACCTTGTAAATGAGCTTGCCTTTACTGCCAGCAATTGTCATATACCTCTGGTAAATGAAATGTTCACTGTTAAAATAAAAAATAGGACTACAGTCCATGACAATGAAGACTATTGGAAAGTGTTTGAGGGAGATAAACACATTGATGATTTTTTGCAATCTCAAAATGATTTTGTTATACCAACACTTAACTTGAACCATGAAGAAGAATGTTTCGCTGAAAAAAAAGTCCATAAAACAGAGCTATCCTCTACTGCTGATATAAACCAATTTGAACACCTTTATGAGGCATAATTAGTTAACAAACCAGATCAAAAGGACCTTGAGGTTTTACAATGCAAATATGATACAATACCAAGGGGCCTTACACCATTAGAAGAGATTTTTGAGATCAATGATGTAGCTAAAAAACCAAATATGGAGCCTACAGAAACAAATGTAGAGGAACATAACATAGGCAGCATGAATAAACCCAAAATGATCAAGTCATCTAGCACTCTTCATACTCATATAAAATAGGAATATATTTCACTTTTTAAAGATTTTGGAGATGTGTTTGCATGGGGATACAAAGGTATGAAATCATATGATACCAGCATTATTCAACACAAAATTCCTCTTAAGGAAAATCAGAAAACTTTCAAATAAAAACTAAGAAGGTTAAACCCCATGTTATTACATTTAGTTGAGAAAGAGATCAAAAATATGTATGATGCTGGGATCATAGTTATCCTTAGATATTCACAATGGGTTTCCAACCTTGTATCTGTTAGAAAGAATACCGAGGAAATTAGGCTTTGCATTGACTTTAGAAACCTAAACAAAGCCTCCCTGAAAGATAATTATCCCTTACCTAAAATGGATCACATACTCCAAAAGGTGGTTGGGTCTAAGAGAATATCACTCTTGGATGGTTTTTCAGGCTACAACCAAGTGCTAGTACTCCCAAGTGATCAACACAAAACTGCTTTCACCACACCTTGGGGTACATTCATGTATGTTAAAATGCCGTTTGGTTTGATGAATGTAGGGACCACATTCCAAAGGGCCATGGACATAGATTTTTCAGAAGACATGGGCTATTTCATAATCATTTACCTTGATGACATCACTATTTTCTCCAAAACTAACAAAGAACACTTAGTCCATTTAAGAAACGTTTTTGAGAAATGTATGAAATATGGCTTATCTTTGAATCCCAAGAAAACACTCTTTGGAATCCAAGAAGGAAATCTCCTAGGCCACATAATCTCTAAAGAAGGAATCAAAGTGGATCCCAAAAGGATTTAAGGCATATTGAAAATCAACCATCCTAAAAACCTCAAAGAATTGCAATCTTTCATAGGAAAGATCAAATTTTTGAGAAGGTTCATCCCTAACCTTGTTGAACTTTTGAGAATATCGCAAACATGCTAAAAAATGAAACATGAGTTAAATGGACCTTAGAATCCAAACAATCATTTGAACTGGTAAAACAAGATCTCACTCAAACACTAGTTCTTATCAGTCCTGATTTCACCAAGGATTTCTACATTTTTTCATTTGCATCTGAACACACCATTGTTGCATTATTGTTGCAAAAGAATAACATGGGACAAGAAAAACCCATATCATTATTCAGTAGAGCCTTAAGAGATGCTCCACTCAAATATAACATCATGGAGAAATAAGCCTTAGCCTTGATAAAAGCATTGAAAGATTTCTGAGTCTACATTTTACACTCACATATTATTGCTTTTGTCCCACATACAGTTGTCAAGGACATTCTAAATCAAGACCCTGATGGTAAAAGGAGAAAATGGATTGCAATTATCTTAGAATATGATTTAGATATTAGGCCTACCAAGCTGATTAAAGGACAGGGATTAGCAAAACTCATGGCAGAATCAAATTTCCAAGCATTAGATATAAATATGGTTGATGTTTTAGAAGAACAAGAAGAATTCACAGCTCCATACATTGAAGAAATATTTTTGAATTCATCTTGGTATGATGATATCATTTATGTGCTTCTCTATCTTAATACTCCTCCTGCTCTATCAAATACTAAAGCTAGATTCTTGAAACAAAAAGCTTTAAATTACTGCATTTTAGATGGAGTGTTATATTTGAAAAATGTTGTTGGCATATTTCTTAAATGTTTGCTTGAGGATGATGCAGGAAAAATCATGCATGAGCTGCATGAGGGAGAATGTGGAGGCCACCTTTACTGGAAGACCACAACAAAAAATATTCTTAGAGCTGGCTATTATTGGCCCACCCTTTTCCCTGATACTCAGAAACTAGACATGACTTGCCATAAGTGTCAAATTTTTCATGGAAAGAGAAAACTCTTACCTTTACCTTTGTATCCCATCAGTATTGAGGCTCCCTTTCAGCAGTGGGGTTTATAATTTATTGGAGAAATTCACCCAACCTCATCTTCCCAACATAAGTGGATCCTTACTGCTACAGATTACTTTACCAAGTGGATAGAGGCTATCCCTTCTAGAAATTCTACTGACTCTGTCATTATCAAATTCCTTGAGGCCAACATATTGTCCTGATTTGGTTGTCCTATAAATATCATTACAGATAATGCTGCTACCTTCAAATCCAAAAGAATGGTTTACTTCTGTTATAAATACCATATCACCTTAGGACACTCCACAACTTACTACCCTCAAGGAAATGGACTTGTTGAATCTTCCAACAAAAGCCTAATCAACATTATCAAAAGATTGTTGGATCAAAATCAGAAATCATGGCATAGTAAGTTGGTTCATGCATTATGGGCTGATAGGCTAACCACCAAGAAATCAATAAATATGTCCCCCTATCAGCTGGTATATGGAATAGATGTATTCTTCCCTACATCTTTGGGAGTTCCAGTCATGAAACTTCTCCAAGAAGTACAAACAGAAGAAAAACGACATGCAAAGAAGGCTAAATCAAACTATTCATTTACAGTAGACAAGAGAGAAATTGTACAAAAGGACACAAGCAATACAAGAAGGCATCAAGAAAATCTTTGATAGAAGAACTAAAGCTAATAATTTTCAAGTTGGAGACACAGTCCTAAAATGGGATTCTAGAAGGGAAGATAAAGGTAAACATGGAAAATTTTAGAATCTGTGGAAAGGGCCTTATATCATTCACTCAATTAGGGGTCATAATGTTGTCATTTTGCAATGGCTGAATGGAGAAGATTTTTTTGGAGGTCCTGTCAATGGAAGGATGCTCAAACACTATTTCTATCAGGAGTCATAGCTTCAAAGCTTTCATTCATTATATATAAACATTGCATGAGAAAATATTGAGAACAAAAATACAAAAACAATGAAAGAAAAGGAAAAGAGGGAAAAATTCAAAAGAGGTACAGCCCCATACCCAAAAAACAGTACTGCTGAAAGTGTGCAAGTCTAAATGCCACTACTGATTCAAAATGACATCTTGTTCAGTCATCTAGCCTAATCATGGCTGAACATGCTTTAAATTTATGTTGATAAGTTAGTAAAAACAATGATTGTCAAGATTATTTCAAACTTGGCTTATCAAGAAAGATAGATTAGGGAACATAAGATACTTGTTCCACATGCTCAAAACAGAACCAAAGAGATAGACAAGGATGCATTATAAATGACAAAATTATAGCCTTATCTTTTCTATTTGTACCTTTATGAAAATAATGTTTGTGTACAGCTTGTTCCAATGTCGCAACCATGGTGAATCAGACTGTATAAACTTGATTTGAACCATGCTTTAAATTTCATGTCACTAGCTAGAGAATCAAGACTACCAAACAGCTTAATCTTGGCAGTCAAATAGTTTTTAGGTAGAGAATAAAAGGAGTTCACTAGTTTGATTTGAACTCTTGAAAGAAATAAGGATTGTAGATAGTTTATTTTTGTTTTCAAAAAAGTCAAAGAGTTTGCCAGTTTAAGTGCACTCAAAGAAGAATAAAAAATATTAGGAAAAGTAGGATTGGGTAGGTAGAAATGTTGTTTGAAAGAAATCATATGTTGCATATTGTTAAGATTGTCACTTCAAAGAAATATCAACAAGTGAAAAAGAAGGGAAATCTTCCAAATGAAAATACATTGGTCTGCTGAAACTCAGAGATTTGATAAACTGTAGTTCTGGACACCTTAAAAGGAAATTTTCCCTCCCCAAGTGGAGCCATTGTTAGTCATCAATAATATTTTCTGATATCAAAAGATGACTAAGTTATAATCCCATATTTCTAGAAACAAGATTTGAGAAATATTGTGAGTTCTAGAAATCTCACTACCTTCATTATCCTAAACTTAACCGATTCATTAAAAACTTCATCATTTTGCCTTCTCAAAAGTTTACCCTTCTGCTGCAAAGGAAGACTTCATCATTTTAGGCCTGTTTGCCTCATTTCATCACTCTCACCCTCATAAATAACCCTATTCCTTTAAAAAGCCCATTTTTCCCTTCCTCAAAACCTTCATCAGTTCCCTGATTCATCATTTTCCTAAAAAAATACTAAACAATGTAAAAATCTCTTTTTACATTATTTAAAGTCAAAATTTAACCTATCAGGCCCTTTTTAATTATCATAATTTTTTTTTTTTTTAATGTTATAAACCTGCCCTTTTGTAAAAACCAGGCCTTAAGCCCCTTTCTTCTTAAAGGCTCCAGCCCCTTCCACGCATAAGACCGCGACCTCTGCCCATTTTCTAGCCCCTTCCCCCATTTAAAAATACCTCTGCCCCTTTGCTTTTTATACTCCCCGAAAAACTTATAAAAACCCACCCAAACATTTGAAATATTAAATCTGGCCCCCCTTACCTCACCTCGCTTCTCTATTTTCCACCAAGAAAACTCCACCATTGATCTAAAGCTTTGGGCCCTGATCCGATGGCTGTCGCATCCTTTCCCTTCATCCCGCATCAATACAACCCCGCATAACATGACAAACATGCCCATGTCATCAAGTCGGGCCCCGCCTTCCACGAAAACTTTGCTGCCCATTCACCATGTGCCATCTATCCCCGAGCTCCACCCTCCACACCTGCGTGTTGCTCCCGGATCTTTCCGCACCATCGATCTCATCACTTGAGATATAACGGCCTAGACCCCATATCGTGCGGAAAGTAGCAATGGTTTAATAACCCCTAACCTACATGAAATAGGCGGTATTTACCCCGCCACGCATTGATCGCCCAGTGGCATCGCGCACATTTGATCCAATACCACTTACCGCCCTCAAGGCATGTGATAAACCACCATGGCTTTCCAAAACCACTTTATCCCTCCCCAAGCCAAAATTCAAATCTCTTCGTCTCTCTTCGAATTACACCAGGTTCCACATATAGAACCTTACCCTCTGCTCCATTTCTCCTCTGCAAATGCCTCCTGACAGCTCCAAACCTTGAAAATGCAATCTTACCTCTCCTCACAGGTTTTAAGTTAACATTGTTTTTTTTTTGTGCAGGTTTAATGGTGGGATGCCCAAGGGGCATTCTGATGGCCAAGAAATGATCAAATTAACCTCTGGATGATGATCCGAGAGGTAAATTCACATAAAAGAAAGCCAGGGGGTTTGCATAAAGGTTTACCCTTGATGAAGCATGATCATTGAAGGGTTATAAACCCTCATACCACGAAGAAACCTCCCTTGCACACAAAAGACAATTATAGTCAGAAGAAGCAGTGAAGAAGGAAATAAAGATTAAAGGGTTAATCTCATATCAAAAAAAAATCAAGGATATTAATTCATAACATAGAGATTAAGGCAAAAAGTGAAGACAATCAGTAGTTAAAGAGTAAAGACAGTGAGAGAGATTATAAAGGCTAAATCAAGGTTCAAAGGCCTAATACATAGTTTTATGATTAAACAAAGACAGGTTTACCCAAAGACAGTTCAGATAACTCAACAAATAAGCATTTACTTCTCCAAAGACCAAACTGCTACCTACAACATGATTTCTTTTCATAAAGGCAGTGGGCAGTTATTACACAGTCAGAGATATTTTGAAGCAGCTCAATAGTTATTGCAAAGTTATTACAAAGCCTTTAAAGTCAAATATCTCACCTATTTTTCCTTAGGAGTTAAGATAGAAGTTATTAAAACAGAGAAGTAGCTACATATATTCTTGCCTTGAGCCTTGCATGGTATTCAAGGTTAGGAATGCACTTACTCTGTAATAAATGATACTCAAACCCTATCTTAGGCTTCACCTCCTCATTTGCAGCATAAATAATGCATCTGAACTCATTATCTTGTTGGCAATTGATGACTCTTTGAAGTAATACATAGTCTCTTCGAAGTTGAAGGAAAACTGATGTCTTAGATCTTGTGAATGCCCTGATTTGTTTGTTGATGGAGGAGGCTAGATCATTGGATCCCTAAGCTTGGCTGTTGGTCAAGTGCTTCTAATCTGTTATTGTTATTTCCTATTTTCATTATGTTTCCATCTTTATTTGTTACAATAGAGCAAAATTTTTAGGCTATGAAATGTCTTTTGAAAGAACCTTAGTCCTATTTTCTCTTCATTGTCTTAATGTTTTCTTCTGCAAGGTTTGATTGGAGGATTCTTAACTTCTCTCCAGTTCCATCTAACTTGTTATTTTAGAAATGATTCAATAGAGTATAATCAGGAATCTTTGGTAAGTCCATGTTCATTGGTACGGCTTGAGATGTTGTTTTAAGGAATGATGTTAATAGAGTGCAACCAGGGAAATTAGTGATGAGTCCATGCTCCTTGAGTACAACTTGAGATATTTTTTTTAAGATCTTCTTAAAGTATGCTTACTAGAGTCTAAACCAAGGAAGTCTATGGTGTGCCATGTCCTCTAGGCTGCCTCAAAAGGTTGCTTTAAATATCCCTAGAGAGTTAGTCAAAAGTAGATTAGATTATTTCTATTTGATCTTAGGCTACTCTCATTGTTATCTTATATGTTTTCTTTATCTAAAATTATTCCTTTGATAGTTGGATTGTTGTCTGAAAGGTTTTCTTATTAAAAAAAATTCCAAAGAAGTCTATGGTTTGCCCTATCCTTTGGCTTGCTTCAAACAGTTACCTTGAAATATTTCTCTTGTTTAAAGTACATGATAAAGGATTCTTAATTTCCCTTTGTCTTACTTTTCATTCTTATCCTTAATGTTCATCTCATTATCCTAAAAAGTTTGAAGATCCACTGGCCAAGTTAGATTTTCCCTTTGATACTCCCTGATCCTTTAATGAACTTATCATGAATTTCATTTGAATCCATTGCCCAATGACTTAGATATTTCCTCACTCTATCTATGCTCTTTGATCATCATACCCAACCAAAACAAACAAAAAAACCTCATACTTAATAACTAGCCTAAAATCAACCCTTAAAAGCAAACAAGCACATATCTTCTGCAAAAAAATAGAGACATCCCTCTCTGAGTCCAGGAAGGCTAGGTCCTAGGACTCTAAAGTCTGGTTCCATGTTTCCTTTTCATTTGGTATCCCAATCTTCCAAATCAATGGACTCCAACTCATTGGACTGAAGAGGGCTTTAGCCCAGGAAAGGCAGAAAGAGGCAGAATTGGCAGAGAAGCCTACTCCAAGTGAGTTTCTTTCCATAGAGATTGAAAGAGACAAAGAGTCTTGGCTTGATAGAGCCAATTGTCATTTGGAGATCGTGTTAGAGAAAGCAAAGAAAGACACTGATATTCAGAGGAAGATGGCGAAGCATTATGCCATGAGAAACATGATTGTAAGGGCCAAGCTCAAACGTGCCCATGCAAAGATTCGGGCTTTGAATGAGTCAAAAGAGAAGAAGAAGTTGAATATTCTTGCTGAGTTATCTCTTCAAGCCTCCAACCCTTGATCAGAAAGAAAATTCCAATTTTGGCACTTTAGTGCAAATTTTGATTTTTGGGATAGTTTAGCATGCAGAAAATGTGCTAAACGCACAACGCCACTGGTGTTGTGCTCTTTTCTAGGCCATCCAAATGGAAAATGGTCAGCATATTCATGTTCCAAGAGATGGTACATCGACCTCAAAACGTTTCAAGAGATTTGGAGCAGAACTGGTCCCTCAAAAAGGCCAAAAACTATCAAAAAATATTGTTTCTGCCCTCTTTTTGACCTTGGCGCTGAGCGTTTACTAGTCTTGGGAGAACAGTTTTTTTTATAGGGTTGATGGGAACCATTTTGTAAATTGAAAGCATATTTGGAAACGCGACTCAAAAACCTTTCCAATGAGCTATCATGGAGCTAATTTGGATAAGGGAAAGGCCTCCAAACGTGGCTTACAAAACAAGTCAAATTTTCTGTCATGGTGCTGCGCGTTTACCAAGGAGTTCATAGTTTTACCAATTTACTCAAATTTTGAAATTTCACCTCTAATTTAATTTTAACTTGGAAAAATGAGAATTTAACATTTTAATTATAATTTTTTACCTTTTACCTAAGGTATGTACATTAGGTAAATAATTATTTTGAAGTCAAATATATCTATTCTAAAAGATAGGAATGAGTCACTTTCCTCATCCTAGACTCTAGCAGTCAGTTCAATTTTTGGTGTAACAACTCCCTCACCTCATGGATTCGATCCCTAAGGATGAGAGGAATTTTTTTTGAAGTCTATAAGGTGCAATTTTTTAGTCTTTGTAATGGTTGGAATCAATTGAAGAGATTGTAAGGATCAAATATCATTTTGCTTGGACATTAATGGAAAATTGTAGCTATTTTCTTGGGATCCCTATGGTACGAGTTTTAAACCTTGTTTATTTTCTATGGTTGATTTGTTATAATGTATTTTTAATTCATAAACCATTTCACATCTTTAATATACTTGATTTCAAGTTTGAAAGACAGAATTCATATTTAGTTATGCTTTGTTTTAGGAAATTAAGTATAATGTGTTCATTTTCTTCAGTTTAAGGAAAATACATTTCATATGCTTTCCTCAGCTCCTCACCAGTCTATTCACCTCATTTAATACTATTTTAATGTTTAACCTTTTACCTACCTTGCCCCACCAAGAATACTGCAGTTTCATCCTTTTGGCCATGATCTATCCACTTGACCTAATTCTCATTTAGTGAGTCCAACCCTAAAATCAAAATCAAAACCCCTTGTATACCTTAGCTAGCCTAAAATATTTTCATCTATCCCTCTTGGTTGTGATTCTATCAAGAGATCCCTCTCCAATTTTGTAGGGCTAGATACCAAGTCCAAATATTGGTTTGAGGTTACCTCAGGATTTCCTTCTTGAGCCTGAGGATCAATCCGAGTGATAAAATCACGCCCCAAATACACAGAGATTTCATAGTTTTATAGAGTTTTTTTTTAAATAGTACGCAAGATCTATGACTACAGGTCTCTTTATAATCCTTATACAAATTAGAAACTTAAAAAACTATCGATATCCTATCAATTTTTTATTAGGAAATAAAATCGACAATAGTCGTCACATTCTTGGACTCTGTTTCTGAGCGCTGCTACGTGTTGACTGCCACCATTGACCTCGTAACTGTGTGATTGATCCAGATTTATGTAGGAACGCAATAGAATAAACATATACACATAAATACAGAGATGCAGCGGAAATAACACTTCATTTCATTAATATCAAAGAACTGAAATTTGCTTACAGACAGAATGGAAATAAAACTAGCTAGGGCGCTGGTAGCTATCTCTGAGAAGAGATGTGGCAGCTACAGGCCTCTGAACTGAGTTACAATGAAGCTCGATGGCCTATTTATCATTTATAAACAATGGGAAATCCTAAACAGCCAAAACCCTTACCCTAGGAGATGAAGCGCCAAAACTATGGGCCCCGTTTGGGTAAATTGGTGTTTCAACTTCCCAGGGGCGTAACTTTGGCATACGATCTCCGTTTGACGCGTACCATACCTCGTTAGAAAGATCTATCCGAGGAATAAAAATTTGGAATGAGAAACATCAGTCCATGGACCCATTTTTCTCTCCTTTTTCCCAAAAAACGTCGTTTAGGGCCTCAAAACGGCTCCGGAAGTTTAGGACCCGAAAAACTGCTAAAAATAGTAAACTGTGCCGAAACTGAAAAACTGAAATAGACAATGGTGGAGCCCCAAGTGGAATAGACGGGTGACCACCAATATCCACCTGGATCATTCCTCCCCCCTTAGGAAGCAATGGTCCCCATTGCGTTAAGTTCCTCCATGAGATGAGGAAATTTCTGCTGAACTTGGTCCATGGTGAACCACTTTCCTTGGTGCAGGAGTTGGCCAGCTTTGACAACCCGATATAGTTGGATCTTCTGCTGGCGAGTGTTCTTGATTTGCATGTCCATGATGCAATCTGTGGTGGCCTGTTCCATGCAGTCTGGATTTAACTCGGTTGGTGTGAGTTGTTCTGCAATGTCCGAGGTGTCCAGTAGAGGTGGGAAGTAAGGACGAAGGCGATCCACATTGAAGACTGGGTGCAGACCAAGGAATGGTGGAATACTGAGATCGAATGCATTGTTCCCTACAGCCTTGGTGATGGTGTACGGCCCGTATCGGAGCGGGCGAAGCTTGCGGTGGGGTCCAGTGAGGCGCTCCTTCTGCAAATGTAGCCATACTTTGTCACCCACCTGGAAGTTGTGTGGCACTCGATGTTGATCATGGCGTTGCTTGTACTTGGCATTGGCTCTATCCAATATATCATGAACCTGTTGGCGGATGTGTTGAATGCGCTTGATGAAGCTACTAGCTTTTTCAACTTCAGACTGGACATGAGCTGAATTGGCCTTAGCAGCTGCAAATGGCATGGCTACGTCAATGGGACATAGTGGCTAGAATCCCAAGCCCACCTGAAAGGGGCTATGGCTGATTGAACTGTGGAGAGCCCGATTATAACTATGTTGTACATAAGGGAGGCTATCGTCCCATGTGCGTGGATGCTTTGAATTGTACATGCGCAGAATGTGTACAATCATTCTGTTGACGACCTATGTCTGGCCATCTGTTTGGGGATGGAAAGCTGTGGACTTGGTGAGCTTGGTATCCAACATCGACCAGAGGCTGGACCAAAATGTGCTGAGGAACCTACTATCCCGATCTGATATGATAGACTTTGGGATCCCAAAGTGCACCCACACTCGTTCAAAGAAGAGTTTAGCAGTGGCTTCTGCTGTGATATTCTTCTTGCAGGCCGCCATAATGGCCATCTTCGAGAATCTGTCGACGACCACAAAAACACAGTCATTTCCCTGCTTAGTAGAAGGCAGGCCCGACATGTAATCCATGGAGATGGATTCCCAAGGTCGACTAGGGGTAGGTAGAGGAGTATATAGGCCTTGCTTCTTGATGGTCGGTTTGGAAATGGCACAAGCAGTGCAGGATCTGATGTGCTTCTCGACATCCTTTCGAAGGTTCGGCCAATAGAAATACTTCTGCAGGATTGCTACTTGTTGAGGAGGTAAATCCCCTCTGCAGACAGAGGCGATCCCTACTAGCCCAGCAGGGATCTAGCAACAATCAAACAATGTTACGACGCAAGTTCCTAGTTACGAATGAAAAGACTAAAGATGGAAGCCTACCTGGAATCCAATGCTATGATCTGAAGAAGAGAGCGTCCCCGTTCCTCAGCCTCGGCAGATCACGATCCCTCCACGATCTCCACGGATGAACACCTGCACATGCAAGAAACAAACAGATACAAGCATAAAATCCGGCATACGTAACTAAACATCAGTCAGAAAGGATATTACTCATATTAACATAATGGAAAACAGAGTGGAACCATAATCGTAATCATTCATTAAATAAAAATCGAAGAGAGATTACAACCAAGTTCTGACGTCGTGGTCTCCTTCGGATGGGTCTCCAGTCGTTCACGTCTCGCAAAGCTCGCCAGGGAAAGGGAAAACCTCTCCAGAGTCTCTCGACGATGGTCTCCTTACTTGAGTCGGCCTTAAGGGAAAAAGAGGGCTCTTTACAGCACAAAGGCTCTTGGGAATATGGAGATTCAAGTCTTAGGCACTTCAAGACTAGCTTGCCATGGAATTGAGCAGGCTTTTATAAATGGGGAAGGAGGGAGTTGGGATCCCTATTATTGTGGGATTGGCCCTATCAACAAGGAAGGTTCCATGGGAGGTGGCAAAACCACTTCCCTTCCATAGAACTTCCGCAGCCAAACCTCCCAACTCAAGATAGGCAATGGTTTCTGAGTTTGTTGGAACTCAACTTCCAACATCTTTATTTAAAAAACATTCCTCAAATTGGGTGGCGCGACTACTGCTCTGTGACAGAGCGCCAGTTGGCGCGACCTCTTTGCAGGATTTTCCCAATTGGCGCGAGTACTGAACTGTCTTCCCGCGCCAATGCCAAAATGGATGTTTTTCATGATTTTTGCAAGGAGATGTCTTTAGGGCAAATGAAGCTCATGCTTAGAGGAATGCATTGATGATGTTTTCAAGGCATGACAATGTTCACAGGTCACAAAATGGGTCCTCCATTATGCGGGACGGGGAATGGTAGGGACGGTGACAATTTAATGTGTAACACTCATTTCTCGACCCCGAAATGCCCAACGACTCGACTGTAGTGTGCTTCCCATATCATCTTGGCACGCTCACTTGAAGGAACACAAAGGTGTCCCAGGTGACATAAAAGTGCATCTTAGAGGTGAAAATTTGGAACTTGCGTGCCCCCCAAGAGTGCCTTGTAAGTGTGGCCGAATTCTGGGTCACTCTCATAGAGAAGCGGCCAATCAGAAGTCTCGTGCCCACAAGAGTTGAGCACGGTGGTGAGCGCCACGATCGGTGGTCGGCTGAGGCAGTCTGCAACATTATTGGTGCTACCCTTCTTGTACTTGATGTTCAAATGAAGCTGTTGCAGATATGTGGACCACTTCTGATGGCGATCATTCTGCAACTTCCCTTGTGTCTGTATGAACTGCAGGGGCTGGTGGTCTGTGTGGATGATTGTTTCCTTCCCCAAAATGTAATGCTTCCATTGTCAACAAGCTTGCACAATGGAGTACATTTCTTTGTCATATGTGGGGTACTTGCGAACTGTGTCAGACAATGTCTCACTGTGAAATGCCACTGGATGTCCCTGTTGAGTAAGAACTGCCCCAATAGCATAGTCGGAGGCATCTGTCTCGATCTCAAATGGCTGTTGCAAGTCTGGTAAAGTGAGCACTGGGGCAGAACAGAGGCGGTTTTTCAGTTCTGTGAACGCCTTCTGTTGAGGTTCCGACCAAAAAAATTTGCTCTCGCTCCTCCCTTGGTGACTTGACTCAAGGGCCAAGTGATATGAGAGAATCCCAACACGAACCTCCGGTAGAAATTAGCAAGACCCAGAAAGCTGCGAAGCTCTGTTATAGTGGTTGGGGCTGGCCAATCCCGAATGACTTGGATCTTGGCTGGATCCACATGCACCCCCTTTCATCAATAATTTATCCCAGATATTGAACCTGGGTCATGCCAAAAGTGCACTTCTCCAAATTGGCACACAACTTGTGTTGCCGCAGTGTTTGGAGGACTTGTCGGATGTGGTGAAGGTGCTCTTCCCAAGTCTGGCTGAAGATAAGAATATCATCCAAGTACACCACTACAAATGAGTTGGTGAATGGCCGCAAGATGTCATCCATCATCCTCATGAAGGTGGCGGGAGCATTCGTCAACCCGAAAGGCATGACCAGCCATTCGAAAAGGCCTTCCTTGGCTTTGAAGGCAGTCTTCCACACATCGGAGGGTTCAATTGGTACCTGGTGATACCCAGACTTCAGGTCGATCTTGCTGAAATATTTTGCACCTTTGAGTTGGTCCAGAAGGTCATCAATGCGTGGGATTGGGTACCTATTCCGGACAGTGATCTTGTTCAGCGCCCGATAGTCAATACAGAGTCTCCACGTCCCATCCTTCTTCTGTACCAACACGATCGGGCTCCCACAGGGCGATGAACTTGGTCTGATGTGACCTTTCTGCAACAGCTCCTGAATCTGCCTCTTGATTTCATCATTCTCTAGAACAGAGCGCCAATAGATCGGTCCATTAGGTAGCGGCACACCGGGGGTCAGATCAATCGTACAGACTCAGCAAGTGCAGAGGAACTCGTAAGTGAGGTGAATATAACCGCATTCTCCAATAAATTCTTCATCCATTTTTTGTTGTTGTGCAGAGGAGCCCTGTCTGGAGGCCATGGCCACAGTCTTCTTCTTGTCCCGGGGGCAGATCATCAGGAAAATGAATTTCCTAGTTTGGGAAATGAGCTTATTGCATTGTTTTGCAGTAACCAAAGAGATAGCGGCAGGAGGTGGTACCTCTAGTATCCTGTACAAATTATTTCCCAAAGTAACAATAACAGCACGAGGTCGAGACTCATACACAGCATGACGCTTCCACAAGTATGGTTGTCCTAATAATACATCAGAAACATCAATAGGAGCAACATCACATAATACCTCATCCGTGAAGGGCTTGATGTTATAGGGAAGGCGACACTGCTGGCTGACGCGGAGATCTCGTCCTTGGTGAAGCCACCCGATGGTGTATGGATGTGGGTGAGCTGTGGTTGGCAAGCCCAACCGCTTCACGGCGTCCGCTGAAATGAGGTTCTTTTGGCTCCCATTGTCGACAATGAACTGTACCGGGGAGCCCTTTACCCACATCTGGGAGTGGAAGAGACGTTCCTCCTCCTCTGGATCTTCCGGTTCCTCCTTTTGGATCTTTGCAGTGGCAACAGTGGCGTTGGGCTCCGCATCAATAATTTGTTTCCCTTTTTCATTCACCTTTTCAGGTTCTGATTCGGAGTCAGAGCATGCATCTGACTCAGAAGCCCTCATCTCGGCCACTAGCGACTGCTTTGCCCGACACTCACTTGTGTTGTGAGTGGAGCTCTTATGGAACTCACACCACTTTCCCGTGTCCTTCTTTGGCTTTGCGGTGCTGTTCTTTTCTTGTGGCTTTGATAAGTTGTCTTTAGCCGCCATGCCTTGGCTCGGTCCTTTGTTCTGCGGTTTGGAAGCACCTTTCCCTTGCTTTTGATTCGCAGATCCAAAGTCTCGCTTCTTCTGCTTGAATTTCTGCTCAATCTTGGCAGCATACCGGTATGTCGTACCAAGCGAGGAGATGTCAAGGAACTCCATTTCTTCCTGAATGTATTTGTGCAGACAGCTGCGATACTTTAGCACCAGATGTTTCTCTGAATCTTTGATACCCAACTTTATGCGCAGGGTATGGAACAGATTCGTCAGCTCATGCACATCTTGATCCCTTTGTTGTCGCAGCGTGGTCCATTGTATGTACTTGTCCTCATAGCTCCCCACGGGATAGTACTGTTCCTTGACGGCATCTCGGAAAGAATTCCAAGTTGGTACTGCCGAGAACAGAGAGGGTTCTGTCTGGTCCTTGTTCTCACAGTAGGTTTCCCACCAGTCCTTAACATGGGGGGTAGCTTTGAGGAGTGCAAAAATAATCTTCTCCCGGTCTGAAAAGTCATGAATCGAGAAATATCCTTCTAACAGATTCAACCATCTATCTACTAAGATCTCATGGTCGGTTTGACCTCAAATATGGGAATGTCAAAATTTACTTGTACCTTAAAAGGAGTCGGCCTAGCCTGCACGGTCAGCTGATGCATGCGCAGCTCTGGTACACATGATCCGAGTGTTATCCATCATCACGTCTTGTCTTTCGAGGGCCTCCCCCGAGAAATATTTTGATAGGATATCCTGCTCCTCATCTTTTCTTTCGCCCCCATGGGCTCTGCCGAGGTTATGGAGGTCATCTTCCCCAAAGGGCCCACTAACCGAGCCCTCAGGCTCCTTATACCCCGACCTTGGGGACATGCAAAGAAGGATCGAGAAAGGCACTGATACCACCGTGTCAGATTTATGTGAACGCAATTTGCTAAAACATATAACCATGAATACAGAGATGCAGCGGAAATAACACTTCCTTTCATTAATATCAAAGAACTGAAATTTGCTTACAGACAGAATGGAAATAAAACTAGCTAGGGCGCTGGTAGCTATCTCTGAGAAGAGATGTGGCGGCTACAGGCCTCTGAACTGTGCTACAATGAGGCTCGAGGGCCTATTTATCATTTAGAAACAATGGGAAATCCTAAATAGCCAAAACCCTAACCCTAGGAGATGAAGCGCCAAAACTATGGGCCCCGTTTGGGTAAATTGGTGTTTCAACTTCCCAGGGGCGTAACTTTGGCATACGATCTCCGTTTGACACGTACCATACCTCGTTAGAAATATCTATCTGAGGACTACAAATTTGGAACAAGTAACATTAGTCCATGGACCCATGTTGCTCTCCGTTTTCCCAAAAAATGTCGTTTAGGGCCTCAAAACGGCTCCGGAAGTTTAGGACCCGAAAAACTGCTAAAAATAGTAAACTGTGCTGAAACTGAAAAACTGAAATAGACAATGGTGGAGCCCCAAGTGGAATAGGTGGGTGACCACCAATATCCACCTGGATCAGTGATTTAATTGATGAATTGGCTCAGATAATTAGGCGGATATCCATGAAGGAATCATCCTCTAACTACCCATTTACTCCTTTGCTAAGTTGGCACACCAGAACCTTGTTATCAATGGAGGTAGTTGCGGATATGTGAAATAGATGTGGAATTGTGTTGATTCTATAGCTGAATGTAATCTTTTATTAAACAATAGGGCATATTAGAAAATATGAAAAATAGGACACATAAGTGTTTTATATTTTCAAAATCATATGATTGATTCCTTTATTAGGTTGATAGTGATGAGAAAAGAAGTAAAACATGGATGAAAAAGGGTGTCAAAACAATACAATTCTGGGACTCTACAGTAACACCGCCCTTTAGGAAAAAAAATCCGTTAAACTAAAAACTAACACTCCCTAAAAGAGGTAGGGAAGTGTTATAACTCGGTCTAGCAGTTTATGGGGTGCATTACCTTTTCAAAATAGGTCTCTATCTAGGTCAAATTATTCCTTTCATGTGTCCTTCTCTTCTGAGTTGATAAGGAGGTCATTTGCAGTCTAACAAGAAGATAGAAGCCTTATGGTCTTTAGCGGTATTTGGGGTTGGTACTAGAGGTTCCATAAAAGCCATTTGAAATTTTCCTTTCTATGAAACAAACACATAGAGTAGTATATGTTATGTTGTGGTTGTTTTCTTCGATAATTCTGAATAAGTTGAAACTTTTAGAGCTTCATTTTTCAACTTGATTTCTCTATACCTTGAAAATATGCTCTGCTGAGATCAAATTTGAGAAGTAGAAGATACTAGAGATTGATTTATTTGTTGCACATTATGAGACTAAACTGTTCCTTCTACACCAGGAGATTGAATTGTGTTTTTCACATTAGGAGACTGAAATCTTCCTTCTTCACCAAGAGATTGATTTCATTCTAAATCAGGAGGAAGAGTGGCAGGAGTTCCTGTCATAATTTCTGTAGGCTACTCTTGTGTATCTGTTTCTTCTGAATATTCTACATGGATGGTGATAAATTTAGGATCAGACTCATTGCCTGACTTCGGCGTGGCTAGTAGGTCCCTATTTATTCTTTTGAATACAATAAACTCTGCACCTTGTGTTGGAAATGTTGTCATTGATGGCAAAGAAGACAACAGATGCAGAGACAGGCAAAGGACAGCAGAAGAAGACAGCAAGTAACATTTACAGAGAGCAGTGGAGGTAGAGGTCGAGCAGCAAAGGCAGAGGCAGAGGCAGCGAATACAGAGGAAGAGATGAAATGATCAAGAAGTAGAGGTAGAGGCATAATGAAGGCAGAGGCAGAGATGAAATGGTCGAGCATCAGAGGAAAAGGCAGAGGCAGAGCCGTTATCAAACAATGAAATGATCAGCGTTGAATTAACGTAAGAACGAAGTAGGATTCATATATTGAAGCGCTGAAGAAATAAGAAATAAACCTTTTAACAGAGCTCATATGAATTTTTATATAACGAAGGCGGGACTATCTTCATTGAAAAGGAACCCGAAAGGTTATATTACTACACATGTTTGTTTTGGGCTTAAGTCTGATCCAAAGACTTAATACAATATTGACGAAGAACATTATATGTAGTGTGGGACCCCCTTACATAAAATTCTGAGAATCGTTACCCAAGCTAGAGGATACATAAACATAAATTCCCAGAATCATTACCCCAGCTGGAGGATACAATAAAGGTGGAAGCAGAAGCTTATATATGTGCAATGTGTTACATATATTGCGCTTTATACACAAAGGTCCAAAGCATATATATATAAATTTATATGGAGCGCTTTATGGACAAGGGACCAAAGGTATAATACAAGGCATATGTATCATATTATTGAGCCTGAGATCAAAAGAACCAAAGGTAACAAAGCCTTATATGGTGGGACCTTTTCCCAATCACATCGGAAAATTGACAGCGGAATAGGTTAAAAATAGGTTGCAATTGCGATTTAGTTCCGGACCCGATGGGTTTATAAACCATGATTGATATATGTTTGAGTTCTGGTAAACAGTGTTACATTGCATCGGAGAAAAGTGTGGCAGAAAATCATGACAATAGAAGTTGTGATTGCGATTGAAGTTCCGAACCCCATATGGTTTAAACAACGATTCATATATGTTTGAGTTCCGGAGATTTGATAGATAGTGGGACCCTCACCCAATTGCATCGGAGCATCGGAGAATAAGAATATCAGAACATGCAAATGCAAATTGCGATTTTGATTGAGTTCCAGACCCGATGGGCGTATAAACTGTGACTTTATAGGTTTGAGTTCGGTCTAATCGCATCGGCACATTTAAATTAACAGTGGTCAATCGCATCGGAGTAAAAGCAGGACATCGGAACATACTACTGAGAGTTGTGATTGTGATTAATCGCATGGGAACTATCACAATCGGAAGTATTCAGAAGTGATTCATCGCATCGGGAATAAGAAAATATTTGGCAAGTGGGCCCAAGGTTTATAAGTTTAATGGGTGTTGATGAAGTCTAAGGCTTACCGACTGTTTCGTAAACATTCGAATAGAGAACGTAATGTATGTTGATATATATTATGATTGGAATGTGTTGGCAGAGGTAATAACCAAAGAAAGACTTGAATGAATGCCTCTGATGATCAATGTGCCATAGAGTTATTATAAAGATGTGTTTGGGTTTAAACCTAAAGTCAAGGATACCATATAGCGTTGGGTCGGAACACGTATAATATATTGATATGTTACATTCAAAGAAACGCCATGAGCTATCATTATATTGGTCCTAAATAAAGCTTATAGAAGCCAAGGTCAGAGGTTAAGGTGTGCATTGGGTTATATTATAACCAAGATTGAGCCTGTTTAAAGAAAGGCGTGCCTATTCAAAGCTGTAGCGCAAAGGTAATAATGTGGGCCCGAGGACTTCAACTTAATTATAAGTGCTGATGAATGTGTTGGTCAAAGTTCATTGAGCGGAGTATAGCTGGAATGTGGGGTCCATCCAAAATATGAGACTAAGAACAGCATTTACACCACGGTAGAGGACAGAAGAGCAAGCAGAGCTGAAAAAGATAGACACAGTCAAAGAAGAGACAAATGCGCAGCGATCCAAAAGGCTGAATGAGTAAGCTGGAGTTTTCATTGTAATGGAATGTAAATGATTTTAATTTATATTGTTGTGATGCATTGGAAAGTCTTCGGAAGAGAACAAATATCCCACTGTAATGTTAAATTAGTACCTACAGTTATATTTTCTGAGTGAGCTGGAAAAGAAATGAGAAGGTAGAAGATTAAGAGGTATGGCTATCCATTTCGAATTCCTTGAGGAATATATACAGTCACAAGAAAATATTTATAAATAATATCATCTTGATATGCACAGAGAGGTTAGAAAGAGTAAATATAGAGAATGTAGAGTATAGAAGATTGAGGTAGAGAATATAAGGAAGAGAAGAGCAGAAAGACATGCTACAAAACAGAACTGATATATTAGGTAAATCAGCAAACATATCATTTGATAAATTGAGGATGTTGGAGCTTCCCTATCAAGTTGAAGCTTGATAGTTGTCAGTTGTAACTGACTGAGGTTGGAGCCTCCTGTAGGTTGGTGCCTACATAAAATTGAAGGGATTTGGAGCTTCATTGCAAGTTGTAGCTTGCAGAATTGAGGTTGGTGCCTCCTATAGGTCGGTGCCTGCAGAAAAATAGTGGTGAGAGGGAGTTGGAGCTTGCCTTTGCATCACAACAATAATAAGATGTGGTTTTCTCCCTTTATGGGTTTCCACTTATATCTGATGTCTCTATCTGTGTTGTCTATGTGCTGAGATGATTTACCAAATCTGCTTAATGTTTGATGCTCTCATAATAAGTTTGATGTCACATTAATTTAATACTTGTTGCAACTTATTAAGACTGTTCATATACTAAGGTTGGTTTTAAAATTAAGCTGTAAATAAGCTGATGAAAAATTTAAAAAGCTCATGTATGTGTTAAACTGATTCACCCCCCCCCCTCTCAGTTTAACTAAGAATTCAACAATTGGTATCAGAGCGGGTTCCTTTGTACCAGTCTAACAATTGAAAGGAGATCCTAGGTTCCCAAGATGGCTATTAAAGAAGGATGCTCAACCAATAAAGCCCCTTTTTTCACTAGTGAAAATTATGCTTTCTGGAAAATCAGAATGAGTACATACATAATGTCTCTAGAAATAGAAGTTTGGGATACTGTGGAATTAGGATATGCCCCAAAGGCAACTGACTCAGAGAAAGAAACCAAACAATATTTTGTAGCTAACGCAAAAGCCATGAATTCCATCTTAAATGGATTGTGTGAAGTATATTTTATCAAAGTAATGCACAAAGACACTACCAAAGAGATGTGGGATACTCTAAAGAACATCAATGAGGGAGACAAGAAGGTAAATACTGCCAAACTTCAAATCTATAGAGCCCAGTTTGAGAACTTAAAAATGAATGATGATGAAGACATTGCTAGCTTCTTTCTAAGGGTTGTAGAAATAGTAAATAACATGAAGGCTCTAGGTGAAACCATAAAAGAAGTTGTAATTGTACAAAAGATTCTAAGATCTCTTCCACCCAGTTTTAACCCCAAGGTGTCTGCAATAGAAGAAACAGTTGATTGGGAAACCTTGACCATGAACCAGCTACTTGGAAATCTAACAGCATATGAGATGAGGCTCCCACAGAAGAAGCCAAGTACGAGGGAGGCAGCCTTTAAAACAGAAAAGAAGAAAGAAGAAGAGGGAGACATATGCTCTTGCTCAGATGAAGAAGAGGCAAAATTTGTCGAGAAATTGGATAGAGGATCAGGTAAATACAAAGGTAAACTTCCTTTCAAATTCTTTAACTGTGGAAGATTTGGACACTATGCTGCTAAGTGTCCTCACATGAAAGTAAGGAATCAACCTCAAGAGATAGAGAGAAATAAATCAAAGAACTGGAAGAAAGGAAAGAATTTCAACAGAAAATCCTTCTATGCTCAACAAGAAAGCAGTACATCTAAAGATTCAGATGAATCCTCAAGTGAAGAAGGAACCTCTGAATTCTTATTGATGGCCATAGAAGAACTTGAAGGTCTCCTACTAGAAGATGAATATGAAGAAGGTGAAGTCGACCTTGAGGGGGAGCTAAGAAGTGCTCTAGAAGAGATTGATAAACTCAAGCTGAAATGCATAAAAAAAAGAAAATTCTCCTCAAGTATGTACGAGAAGAACAGAATTCAGAAGTCCTTAAGTAGCTAAAGATAGAGCTTGAAGAAGCCAAGAAGATAGAGGACATGTTACTGAAGCAAATCAAAGAAAAAACTCAAGAACAAGAAAATTTGGAAGAAGAAGTAGTATGTCTCAGGAAGAAATTAGAAAATTCTCAAAGGAAAGTGGTTATAAACTCTTCTCAAACAACAAGCTCTAGTAAGTTGAATGAAATTCTGGTTGCTCAAAGATCTCCTATGATAAAAACTGGAATAGGCTATGAAGGAGAATCAAGTAAAAACAAAGAAAAGGAAAACAGAGAGATTATTTTTGTAAAAGCAAAGAAGGATGATGAAGCAGCTCAAAAAATTCCTACAAAAGAAGAAATCTGTAATGAGAAAGACAGAGATCAGAAGAAACCTCTAGTAGCAAAGAATGTGATAAAAACTAAGACCCCTGAGTATGTCAAATTTGGAAACCATCAAAGGAGATTCTTCCCTCCTATGAAGAATGCCACCTGTTATGTCTGCCACAAGCTGGGACACATTGCTGCATATTGTCATACAAGGAGGAGTAATTCAAACCAGCAAAAGATGCAAACAGTGAAGAGACTGCCTCAAGCAAACAAATGGAAAAGACAACCTTACATCAGGTATGCAAATAGTTTCTATGGTTACTGTTTTTATTGTAAGGAATTTGGCCATAAAATCATTGAGTGTAGAAAGTATGGACTAAGATTGATGTTCAGCACCTCAAGGAGGTTTATGAATCAAAGAAATTTTGTTCATACTCACAATTCTGCAAAAATTATGACCAAATGCTGTGTATGCAATCAAGTTGGACATATGCCTTCCAAATTTCCTCTCAGAAAATGTAGTTCATCACCCCAAAAAAGATACCAAACAAAAGGGTGCTTCCAGTGGATAAAGAAGGTGAATAAATGTGACTTGGATCTAACTGCTCAAGACCTGAAAAGCCAGTGGTATTTGGACAATGGTTGCTCAAAACACATGACTAGAGACAAAAGCAAGTTTATAGCTCTTGACGAAAAGAAATCTGGAAATGTTACCTTTGGCAATGATAAATCAGGAAAAATAAAAAAAAAAGGCTCAGTCAGCCTAGACAATGGCAGAGGAAAGGCCCAAGATGTACTACTTGTGGACAGGCTGAAAGCAAATTTGCTGAGTGTCAGCCAAATGTGTGATAAAGGCTGTGAATTTATTTTTAGAGCACAAGATTGTGAAGTCAGATCAAGCACCACAGGTAAGACTCTGCTCAAAGGAGTTCGAATAGAGAGTAATGTTTACATTGTGAAAGAGGAAGATGAAGCATGTCATCTTAGCAAACTTGAGGAGTCATGGTTATGGCATAAAAGATTGGGACATCTCAACTTCGATCACATCATCAGACTAAGCAAGAAGAAAGCTGTCAGAGACATGCCAGAAATAAAAAGGCCTTCTAATACCATATGCAAATCTTGTCAATTGGGTAAACAGACCCGCACATCCTTTAAGGCCAAAGATGAGTTATCAACAAGAAGACCACTCTAGCTTGTGCACATGGATCTGTGTGGACCTGCAAGAACTAAAACACCAAGTGGAGAATCCTACTTCATGCTGATAATAGATGATTTCTCCATAATGACATGGGTTGCATTTCTCAAGAATAAATCGGAAGCTCTGGAAAAATTCAAAATATTCAAAGCTTTAGCAGAAAATCAGACAGGATGCAAGCTAAAATGCATCAGATCAGACAGAGGAGGTGAATTCACTGATTATGACTTTGCAGACCTATGCAATGAACATGGCATAAAGCAACAATCTACTATTGCAGGGACACCTCAGCAGAATGGAGTAGCAGAGAGACAAAAAGATCCGTACAACAAATTTCCAGAGCCATGATGCAAGAGAGTAATATTCCTCAAACCTTCTGGGCAGAAGTAGTACACACAACGGTGCATATCCTTAATAAAGCTCACTTAAGGCCAAGCAGTGACAAGACTCCCTATGAACTATGGCATGGAAAACTAGCTTCAATCAAGCACTTTAGAATCTTTGGAAGCAAGTGTTACGTAAAGAATAATGAGGAAAATCTTGGGAAATTTGATGCAAGAGCAGATGAAGGGATATTTCTAGGATATGCTTCCAAAAGTAAAGGATACGGGTGTTCGAAAAATAGTAGAAAGCATTGACGTGAGATTTGATGAAGAACTTCCAAACAATACAAAAGATACAGACTATAGTAGTCCATCAGACAACCATGAAGAAGAAGACCAAGATGATGATGAAACAAGAAAGACACCAGAAGATGCTAAACTGAGCTCTAAAGCCCTTTCTAGATGCACTTAGAAGAACCATCCTGAAGATCAGATCATAGGAGACAAGAGAAAAGGGGTCCAGACAAGAAGGAAACTAACTGAACAGACAGAAGAGGTATACATAGCCATGTTATCACAAATAGAGCCAAAGAATTTTGAAGAATCCAGCAAGGACAAGTATTGGGTAAATGCTATGAATGAAGAATTGGACAAAATTTAGAAAAATAATACCTAGGAACTAGTTCCTAGACCCACTGAGAAAAATGTCATAGGCTCAAAATGGGTGTTCAAAAATAAAATGAATGAGGAAGGACAGGTAATCAAGAATAAAGCCAGACTTTTCTGCAAAGGATATTCACAAATAGAAGGACTTGATTACAATGAAACATTTGCCCCTGTAGCCAGAATGGAAGCCATTAGAATGTTTCTGGCCTTTGCATGCTACCAAGACTTCAAGGTATATCAAATCGATGTAAAATCTGCTTTTCTGAATGGAGATCTAGAAGAAGAAGTCTACATGGAACAACAGGAAGGTTTCTCTTTAACAGACAAAGAAGACTGTGTGCAGACTGAAGAAGGCTCTATATGGACTGAAACAGGCTCCCCATGCTTGGTACTCAAGACTAGATAAATATTTGCAAAAACAAGGCCTTAAGAGAGGTGGAGTAGACAACAATCTATACATTAAATCCCATGAAAATGAACTCCTGATTGTTGTAGTATATGTTGATGACATTATTTTTGGAAGCAATAGAGATGAACTAGCAAAAGGGTTTGCTGAGGAGATGAAATCAGAGTTTGAGATGTCCATGATTGGAGAGCTCAGTTTCTACTTAGGACTTCAGATTCAACAAAAGAACATAGGCACATTCATCTCACAAGAAAAATACTTAAAAGAAATGTTGAAAAAGTTCAAAATGGAGGACTGC
Source organism: Pinus albicaulis (assembly GCA_034641835.2). Lineage (NCBI taxonomy): Eukaryota > Viridiplantae > Streptophyta > Pinopsida > Pinales > Pinaceae > Pinus > Pinus albicaulis. The sequence goes on along the minus strand of CM076582.1, from coordinate 51,267,350 downwards.
AAACCTGTGTCAACTCCCATGATCACGGGATGCAAGCTGTGTGCTGATGATGGGTCTGCTGGTATAGATCAAAAACTCTACAGATCCATGATAGGAAGTTTGTTGTATCTGACAGCATCAAGACCAGACATCATGCTAGCAGTAGGCCTAGTGGCTAGATATCAAGCAACACCTAAACAAAACCACCTTCTGGCAGTCAAAAGAATATTTAGATATCTACAAGGAACAACACAGTATGGACTTTGGTATCCTAAAGGCAAAAGCTTCACTTTGACAGCATACACAGATGTAGATTGGGCCAACTGTGTGGATGACAGGAAAAGCACAAGTGGAGGTGCATTCTACTTAGGAGAAAGTCTGGTGGCATGGTTAAGCAAGAAACAAACATCTATCTCTCTGTCTACAGAAGAAGTAGAATATATAGCAGTAGTAGCATGTTGTACACAAGTCATGTGGATGAAGCAAACCCTCTAAGACATGAAGGTAAGCATTGATGAACCTATCTAAATCAAATGTGATAATACAAGTGCTATAAGTATATCTAAAAATCTTGTGCTTCACTCAAAAACTAAACATATCCCAATCAAGTATCATTTTCTCTAAGAACAAGTGGCTCAGAAGATAGTAAAACTAGATTATGTACCAACAAAAGAACAGACATCAGATATATTTACCAAACTGCTTGTTAGAGAACCATTTGAATATTTGAGAAATAGACTAGGGGTAGTATCTGTAGATGCTACTCTCTGATATGAAGAGAAAGCACAGTTTCAAGGGGAGAACATAAACAAAAATATCATTCGAGGGGGAGATCAGCCAGCAAAGGAAGCATGAAACAGGTCCTCAGGATCAAAGGATTAAAGGGTAGAATCTACACTAAGAGATGTGCAACCCCTTGCCATTGATGTCAAAGGGGGAGGAAGAGCAAGCAACAGGAGAAAGGATCCTAAAACCTAAAAGGAAAACAAAGAAATTTTATTTCCATCAATGCCACAGGGGGAGATTGTTGGAAATGTTGTCATTGATGGCAAAGAAGACAGCAGATGTAGAGATAGGAAAAGGACAGTAGTAGAAGACAGCAGGTAACATTTACAGAGAGTAGTGGAGGCAGAGGTCGAGTAGCAGAGGCAGAGGCAGAGGCAGTGAATATAGAGGAAGAGATGAAACGGTCGAGCAGTAGAGGCAGAGGCAGTGAATACAGAGGAAGAGATGAAACGGTCGAGCAGTAGCGGCAGAGGCACAGCGAAGGCAAAGGCAGAGATGAAATGGTCGAGCAGAAGAGGCAAAGGCAGAGGCAGAGCTGTTATCAAAGAGTGAAATTATCGGCGTTGAATTAATGTAAGAATGAAGCAGGCTTCATATATTTAAGCACTGAAGAAATAAGAAATAAACCTTTTAATAGAGCTCATATGAATTTGTATATAACGAAGGCGGGATATTCTTCATTGAAAAGGAACCCGAAAGGTTATATTACTACATATATTTGTGCTGAGCTTAAATCGGATCCAAAGACTTAATACAATATTGACGAAGAACATTATATGTAGTGTGGGACCCCCTACATAAAATTCCGAGAATCGTTACCCAAGCTGGAGGATACATAAACATAAATTTTGAGAATCATTACCCCAGCTGGAGGATACAATAAAGGTGGAAGCGGAAGCTTATATATATGCAGTGCGTTACATATATTGCACCTTATACACAAAGGTCCAAAGCATATATATATAAATTTATATGGAGCGCTTTATGGACAAGGGACCAAAGGTATAATACAAGGCATATGTATCATATTATTAAGCCCAAGATCAAAAGAACCAAAGGTAACAAAGCCTTATATGGTGGGACCCTTTCCCAATTGCATCGGAAAATTGACAGTGGAATAGGTTAACAACAGTTTGCAATTGCGATTGAGTTCTGGACCTGATGGGTTTATAAACCACGATTGATATATGTTTGAGTTCCGGTAAACAGTATTACATCGCATCAGAGAAAAGTGTGGCAGCGAAGCATGACAATAGAAGTTGCGATTGCGATTGAAGTTCCAAACCCGATATGGTTTAAACAACGATTCATATATGTTTGAGTTCCGGAGATTTGATAGCTAGTGGGACCCTCACCCAATCGCATCGGAGCATTGGAGCATAAGAATATCGGAACATGCAAATGCAAATTGTGATTGTGATTGAGTTCTAAACCCGATGGGTGTATAAAATGTGACTTTATAGGTTTGAGTTTCGGTCTAATCGCATCGGCACATTTAAATGAACAGTGGTCAATCGCATCGGAGTAAAAGTAGGACATTGGAACATTAAAGGTTATTGATGCACAATTAATTGCAGAACTATCCTGATAAAATATTGACGATTCATCACATAAAGATAAATATGGAGCAGAAGTGGAGCTAAAGGTTTATAAGTTTAATGGGTGTTGATGAAGTCTAAGGCTTACCGACTGTTTCGTAAACATTCGAACGGAGAACGTAATGTATGTTGACATATATTATGATTGGAATGTGTTGGCGGAGTTAATAACCAAAGAAAGACTTGAATAGATACCTAAAACGTTCAATGTGCCATAAGTTGTTGTTCCTAGGATGTGTTTGAGTTTAAACTAAAGTCAAAAGATATACCATATAGCATTAGGTGGAACACGTATAATATATTGATACTACGTACCTACGTACGTAAGCCAGATATTCTATTGGTCTAAATAAAAACATAAACCCGAGTCGAGTTAAGGTGTGCATTGGGTTATATTATAACCAAGATTGAGCCTGTTTAAAGAAAGGCGTGCCTATTCAAAGCTGTGGCACAAAGGTAATACTGTGGGCCCGAGGACTTCAACTTAATTATAAGTGTTGATGAATGTGTTGGTCAAATTTCATTGAGCGGAGTATAGCTAGCATGTGGGGTCCATCCAAAAGATGAGACTAAGAATAGCAGTTACACCACGGCAGAGGACAGAAGAGCAAGCAGAGCTGAAAAAGATAGACACAGTCAAAGAAAAGAAAAATGCGCAGCAATCCAAAAGGCTGAATGAGTAAGCTGGTGTTTTCATTGTAATTGAATGTAAATGATTTTAATTTATATTGTTGTGATGCATTGGCAAGTCTTCGGAAGAGAAAAAATATCCCACTGTAATGTGAAATTAGTACCTACAGTTATATTTTCTGAGTGAGCTGGAAAAGAAATAAGAAGGTAGAAGATTAAGAGGTATGGCTATCCATTTCGAATTCCTTGAGGAATACGGATAGTCAAAATAAAATATTTATAAATAATATCATCTTGATATGCACAGAGAGGTTAGAAAGATTAAAGATAGAGAATGCAAAGTATAGAAGATTGAGGCAGAGAAGCTAAGGAAGAGAAGAGCATAAATACATGCTACAAAACAGAGCTGATATCTAAGGTAAATCAGCAAACATATCGTTTGATAAATTGAGGAAGTTGGAGCTTCCCTATCAAGTTGAAGCTTGATAGCTATGAGTTGTAGATGGCTGATGTTGGAGCCTCCTGTAGGTTGGTGCCTGCAGAAAATTGAAGAGAGTTGGAGATTCCTTGCAAGTTGTAGCTTGCATAATTGAGGTTGGTGCCTCCTGTAGATCGGTGCCTGCAGAAAAACAGTGGTGAGAGGGAGTTGGAGCTTGCCTTTGCATCACAACAATAATAAGATGTGGTTTTCTCCCTTTATGGTTTTCCACTTATATCTTTTTTCTCTATCTGTTTTGTCTATGTGCTGAGATGATTTACCAAATCTGCTTAATGTTTGCTGCTCTCATAATAAGTTTGATGTCACATTAATTTAATACTTGTTGCAACTTATTAAGACTGTTCATATACTAAGGTTGGTTATAAAAGTAAGCTGTAAATAAGCTGATGAAAAATTTAAAAAGCTCATCTATTTGTTAAACTGATTCACCTCACCCCCCTCTCAGTTTAACTAAGAATTCAACACCTTGTGTTTCAAAATCATTAAGGGAGAGAATTTCTCTCTATTTCTTTTCTTTGGAAATACGAGTCTGCATAGATGATTGACAAACCAATCATTCTTAAGCTTATTTTAAGGTGCCTTCTGTCCATTCCTCTAGGTTAGAATATTTGTCCATCTCAAGTCTTGGTGTATGTGCATAAGAAGTAATTTTCTGTTCAATTCTAAGATTTTATATAATTCCTAGAGGATCATAAGGCCATGAAAATTAATGCTTGAATTTCATTTGATTTAAGATGACTTATACTTCCTTTTATGCATCCCTGATGTTGACAATATAAGGACCTACATGGGCCTTCAGCTTGAACTGAGCTTTCTTCTTATTTGAGACAAAATGCAGCTCATCCATATTCAACATCAGTCTAACATAATCTAATGCAAAAAATCTAACTCGTACAAATACTGGTAGCCTGAAAGGAGGTAGCTCTGATCCATAAATCCTGATCTTGGTGTAATTTTGGTACAAATACCACTCTCCAACTTTTTATTTCTTAGATAGATGTAGTACTTTCTTTATCTCTATGAAATTCTTGGAATAATGTCACTGCTAAGTAAAATTAATGAGCTATGTAAAAACTTATCAACAAAGTCAGCATATGTATATTCCTCTGAGTTATTTCTAACTAAGGAGGTCCAGTGGATCGCTAACAATGTTTTTCCATCATTATCTGTCTTATGTAAAAGAAATTAAAGCCTGTGTTCCTGGTGAAATAACATAATATTAACCAAGACTGATTGATATTTAAAAACACCTTTATTTTTTAAATTCACAAGCTGATCATGCATAGCATCAGATAAAAACTAGTTGTAATTGAAAAGGATTGAAGGATTTTTGTCAACTGAAAAAATTGATAGGAATCATAAAACTACTTCATCAACCCATTGGTCTATATAATAACCAAGTAACCGAGTAACCACATAAATGACTTGTTTAGACATCTCTGGGAAAATTTCAACTGGATATGGGGGACTTTTTATCGGTAATTCAACGTTACTAGGGATAAAACACTAAAAAATATGGGCTCTCTCAGGGAAGGTGATTTTTTTATACAATTCCATCAATATATTAGATGAAAAAAGATGAAGGGAAGCTTGGGGAGTTACTTGCAAGGCTTGATAGATACTCTCAGGGGAAATATAAAAAATGATGTCATTATTGTGAGAAATGATAGATTTATTGATGGGAAGGTACCGGTAATGGCACCTAGTGGAGAAATCGGGGAAGAAATGAGTTTGGGGAAAAATTAATTGAGGGAGGATGAATTCCCAAATACTCAAGTCATCAATCTGGTCTAGGAATTTATGTTTTTCCAAATTATGCAACTAATAAAGGTCAAATTCACCTTGAATTTCTACAATTTTGTAATGGGTATCAACTAAGGGAGATTTTTCTAGGTCAGGGATGGGAGGGACCATAGGATCTTGCTTTTGATTTTTTTCCCTTTTCTTTCTTTCTAGTCATTTCGAAAATTGCAGAATAAATGAGATGGATATCAAGGAACAGAGTTACCAAGGTGAATTCAGTTTATTTTGTTGAGGAAGACCGATGGAAGATGTTGAACAGTCATGGCAATGGCTCAAGCTTTGATCTACATGAAATTGAAATATGTTGAAAGGAGTGAATTAAAGATAATGAGGAATTTTTATGGTGGGTTCAAAAGGTTTGTTAATGGAAAGATTACCACTTTCAGTAGTAGGGGTTATTTATTGCTAAAACAGATAAAAATGGGAAAATTCATATATTAATTATGTTCTTTTGGAATTTGGCGGGAATGATTTTAAAACAAATGAATAGCTGACGTAAGCATGACGACATGGAGAGGCGGGTGGCCTGACATATGGAAGAAGTGGAGTGGCAAAGGTGATGGGCGGTTAAAAATAGGAGACGACGGTATTTCGGGGGGGGAGGTGGGTGGTGGGGTGTAGGTGGTAATTGCTTTCGGGTGGAGACCCTCTGAAATGTCATTGTTGTCGACACGTCACCTAGGGCGGTTTAGCCATAAGCAAATTTTTGGCCCCCCCTTTGCGCTAACCATCGGAAGCACTGTGGGGGTGAGTTTTGAATACCCCCTGCTGCCCTCGATCTTGAGAGACGTGATCTAGATCGTTGATTTGTGCACACTTTTTAACTGCAATATGAAAAACAAATTTTGTCGTTTCATTCAACTATATACAAAAACCATATTAAATAAAGCTTTATAATAAAAATTAAAAGCGACATTTTGATTGGCTCACTATATGGGTTTATCTTTTTGATATTTTTCATTTATTTTTCTTTATTTATTTTGTTTTCAATTTTTTTTATATCCCCTATTTATTTTCTTTTTCTTTCCATATTTTTTCTTTTCCTTTTCATTTCCCCCTTTTTTATTTTTATTTTACTAAATAAAAATAATTTACATAATGTAACCATTATTTACAATATCCCAATAGACACAAAATAGATAATCATTAGTTGATCCCTATAAATTATAGGACCCTAACAATGGCTCCAATGGGGATGGTAACCTCCTTGAGAGGTATCAAGAACTTCGTATATCAATAGCATTCTTCCATTGGGTAGCTCTTGGTTTGTCTCTTTTCTGAATTTAAATAGATCAACTGTTCTTCTATAGATATGATGGAAAAATTCATAGAAAATTAAGGCCTTCTCTGCAAGCTTCAATTTCTGATAGTAGTCGTCCACGCTTTCAATAATAAAAATTATCAAATGATATATACAATGACGTATCCTATGACCAATTGAGTTTAGGTGAATTAATTTTTGGACAACCTGCCATTAACATGTACTCCCAATATTTTTTCTGTAGTCATATCTTTAAATAAAAATGGATTAGTCCCGTGGAAAGCTGAAACCTTATAAGGACCTTTCTATAAATTTTCAAACTTTCCATGTTTCCCTTTATATTCATTTTTGGCATCCAACTTCAGAACAAGGTCATTTAGTTGGAAATCATCTGCTTTTATTATTCTATCATTAGTCTTTTTTATTTTATCCTTAATGACTTGTGTTTTGTTGTAGAAATCTTGTCTTGTTTGCTGCAACTATATCATCTGGTTTATCCTTATCTGTGCACAATTTCATTCTACTTCTATTTCTTGCAACAATTTTAGCACTGGAATCCCTAAGGAAGTAGGAAAAATTACATCTTTTCCATAAACCAACTCGAAAGGTGAGATTACAATTGATTTTTTTGTGCTTGTCCTATCAACCGATAGAGCATTAATAAACTTCTTATGCCAGGATTTTTTGTTCTCTTGTAGTAATTTATTTATGATATTGACTAAATATTTATTAGAATATTCACCTAACCCATTTCCCTGAGGATAATAGGAAGTATAATGTCCTAACACTATGTCATATTTGTTGCAGAAGTCAATCATTCTTTTAGATTTGAAAGCAACAACATTATTAGTGATTATTTTGTGTGGGAAACCAAATCTAGATATGATATTACCTTCTATAAATTGGATGATTACATAATATGTAGCCTATCTAGTTGGGACTAATTCTATCCAGTTGGTGAAGTAATCCATGGATGTTATAATCCATTTATGATGAGAAGAAGAACTTCAATGAATTTCTCGTATGAAATCTAATCCCTCTTGTTGGAAATTATTCTCCACTAAAATGGGTTTCAAAGGTAAAGGCAAGAGCTCCCTCTTGCCTTCAAAAATTTGACATTTATGACAAGTTTAAACCTTCTTTTGAATATCAGCAATCAAAGTAGGCCAATAAAATCCAACTCTTAAAACTTTATTTGTTGTAGTTTTCTAGTACAAATTTCCTCCACGGTCACCTTTATGAAATTACTCCACTATCTTGTCAGCTTCATATTTCGATAAAGAATTCAATAAAATGCAGCCAACATCTTTCGAATACAAGGATTGATCTAAAATGCAGGATTTTACAGATTTTAATTTAAGGAAACTTGCTTTGGTTTTTGTCAAACCAGAAGGGGCTTGTAAATTCTACAAGACATAAACAATATCTAAATACCAAGGGGAAGTAACACAACTATCTGAGAGTTGTGGAGTCGCCAGCTCTTCTTCTCCATCGAAAGAAGCTACAAAATTTATATCAAGTGCATGAAAATTTGATTCAACCGTTAACTTGGATAACCCATGACCTTTGATAAGCTTTGTTGGTTTTATTTCAATATCATATTCTAGAATAATTGCTATCCATTTACCCATTTTTCCATCTGGATAATTTTGAGTAAGAATGTCCTTTACCACTGCATTTGGAACAAAAGCAACTATGTGAGAATGTAACACATACACTCTGAAATCATTTAAGGTTTTGACTAAAGAAAAAGCTTGCTTTTCCATGATGTTATACTTCAAAGAAGCATCTCTCAATCCTTTGTTGAAAAAAGCCATAGGTTTCTCATGTCCTTCTTCATTTTTCTGTAATAATACTACATCAACAGCATGCTCTGAAGCAAAGGAAAATATCATGAATTATTTGGTATAATTTGGATTATCAACACAGGATCACGAGTTAATGCTAATTTTACCTCATTAAATGATTTATTTTCTTCTGTATTCCATTTGATTTCAGTGTCCTTTCTCAACATGTTGGTTATAACTCTCAAAATTTCAACCAAATTGGGTATAAATCTTCTCAAAAAGTTTATCCTACCAATAAAAGAGTGCACTTCTTTCTTGTTTCTTGGGGGATCGATTTTCATAATTGCTTCAATTATTCTAGGATCAATTTCAATACCACACTTGGAGATTATATGGCATAATAATTTTCCCTCTTCCATCCTGTAAAGAGATTTCTTTAGATTTAAATAAATTCCATATTTTCTACACCTTTCAAAAACAATTTTCAAATCATGAAAATGACCTTCATCAATCTTGGAAAAAATAGTAATGGCATCAAGGTATATAACAATAAATTTGTCCCTTTCATCTACAAAAAAATATTCATTGCTCTTTGAAAAGTTTCTCCTGCATTCATTAGCCCAAAAGGCCTTTTGACATACATAAAAGTTCCCCAAGGTGTTGTGAAAGTTATTTTGTCTTGATCATCTAGATGCACTAAAAGTTGGTTATAACCAGAAAAACCATCAATTAGTGAAATTTTTTCTTGGTTTAACTACTTTCTGAAGTATGTGGTCCATTTTTGGTAGGGGGTAGTTGTCCTTAAGAGAAAAATTATTCAGGTTTCTAAAGTCCACACATAACCTTATCTTCCCATAATTTTTCCTTAGTGGTACTAGATTTGATATCCATTTAGAAAATCTGAGTGGCACTATAATCTTTGCATGAAAGATTTTTTTAAATTCCTTCTTAGTTAGAGGCAGTAAGACAGGATTGACTCTTCTCAATTTTTTGTAAAAGGATTTTGATCCCCTTTTATAGGGATAGTATGATGGATAATAGCTTTATCATAAACCTTTAAGTCTTGATATCCCCATGCAAAAACATCTGTATATTCCTTAAACAAATCAATGCACGTTTTTTTTTTCGAGACAATGACATTGAAAGTTTAACAATCTTAGTAGTTTATTTGGTGCCTATGTTGCAATCTTCTACTTTAGATCCAGTTGGTTGAATTGAAGTATTTTTAGCAACATCATTAAAGTCAAAAAATTATTTAAGTGGTGCAAGACCTTTTGGGATTTTATTATTCTTGAGATGTAATATTTCAGATCCCTGAAAATCTTCACTGGTTTGATTGAAAATGTTTTCCTCTCCACTATCATCAATGTTAAAAATTTCAAATTCATATTTTAATTGCAGAAAATTGTTGAGTTGTTTGTCATTATTAAAACATTTCCAGTATCTAATGTTATTAGGAATGGCAGGTCTATGTTTCACATCAATTTCTAACTTCTTTCTTGATATAAAAGGCATTTTTCACGTGCTTGCAGAAGTAGCTAATGCATCAGCAAACACATTATGATCTCTAGGAATTAATGACAATTGGTATTCTGGAAAAAACTGTAAAAAGTCTAAAAAAACATTCCTATATACTCTAATTATTGGATTTTTAGCTAAATATTCACCTTTGATCTATTTTATGATAAGTTCTGAATCTCCATGAATTGAAATTCTCTTAGCTCCCATTTCTTTTAACTTTTGAAGTCCCGATAACAAAGCTTCATATTTAGCTACATTGTTTGTACATTCAAAATTGAGTTTGTAAAAATATTTATTTTTTGTACCCTATTTCATGTATGATATCCATACTCAAATTTCGGCTCCCTCTTTGCTTGCTGCTCCATCAAAATCCTTGTTTCATAAGAAATATTTTTGTTCATGTTCTTTAATTACCATTTGTGACTTTCCATTGTGTATTTCTTCTGATTTGATACCTACAATATGATCTTCTTCTTCCAAACAAATATCATTATGTAGAATAAAAGAGTCTATGTCTGAATGTACAGAGTAGACCAGATAATTATTGGTTTTATCCTGACTACCCACCATATATTTTAAGGGTCTCTCTATACAATCTTATTTGTTGCCCAAAAACATGAATTGTTGCATATGGCATATTCTTTTGTAATGTACCTTGTAACTTTTCCTCTCGTGACCTTCACAAAAGCATTCCATATTTGGGAGGGATATCAGCCACAAAAATTTCCATCACTAGACTTTTTGCTGGAATTTGAGTAAGGGTAACACACAAATTTTTAATTAATCCCAAACATTTTGATCTATTTGAATCAAAGGAGTAAAGGTCTTTATAATTTTTGGTTATAACTAATCCCAATTTTTCCATGGTTACTTTTTGTGTCAGTTTGTGTGAGGCACTAAAATCCAATATGGAATTGTGCAGAATAAAATCATGGATGTTAATACTAACATAGAATAAAGGAACACTTCCATATTTTGGAATTCCATCTACTTTAGGTCCAAACAGTAGGTTAGGTTGATCATCATTTAAGTTGACATTGTCTGTTCCTTCTTTGATTTTCAATTCCTTTACAACTTGAACTATATACACATATTTCTTTACCAACTCAAGTAATGGAACAGGGATTTTGACTTTTGAAATTTCAATTTCAATATTAAAAGAAGCTTGAGGTTTTTATACTTCTGTAATAATTCCTTATTTCTTTTGAGATATTTCTCTCTAGCTATCTACCTTTGTTTGTCTAGTAGAAGGTGTATCACTTTGAGTCTTCTTAGGGGAGCTCACTGTGGATTTTTTATTTCTTACATTGTATTGTTTATGTGCTTCCATAATAGCATTCTAATATCCCTTTTTATAATCTAATAATTCTTTAGGCATATCCTCTGGTTGTGATAAAAAGAAAAGATCTTGTTCCTCCTTGGTTAGAAAAATGGAATCTGTTTCTCCTTCCCATAAGAGATTAATTTGATCTTCTTCTGACTCCTATATGGTTTCCTTTTCTTCTTCAACAAAATTACCTTGAAAAGGGGGTCTAATTTGTTGTTGATTTTCTTGGTTTCTTTGCTCTCTTTTCTTGATTTGGGGTTGTTGTCTTCTAAAATTTGGATTTCTAATTTGAGGGCATCCTTGAGATCGTCTTGGAGGGGCTCTATCAATCACAGTCATTCTCTCCATCATTATTTCCATAGTTTTAACTAAACTGTCTAACTTTGCATCTGATGAAGAAGTAGAAGGTTCTTCTTTAATGGTCACCCTTCTCTTAGTCCATAACTTTTCCTTTTTGGCTAACAGATTAGCCTCTACACTAACAACATTTATTTGCATTTCTTCAAGGGTGGGTGTATTTCTTTTTCTCAATTGATAAGACATATAGGCATCAAATCCATCTGGGAAAAAAGTCAAGGCTACTCTTGGTGGGGGTTTTATTGCTACTGGGATGGAATTGTAGACATTATTAAATCTATTACAATAATCCTGAATAGTTTCATTTGGATCTCTCCTTAATTCCTCATATTCTGCCATTAGGGGAATTTTGAGGTTTAAAATGGGCCTCCTAAGTAAATTATAAAACAATAGTGGAAATAAAAAAATAAGATTTGATTACATCATCAAATTTTAGAGGGAAAAAAGAAAAAACTACTTTTTCAACTCATATTTTCAACTTATCTCCCAAAGTTTTTACTCAAATTTCGAGCAGCAGTACTCGTTGAATGCAAAATTTAATTCCTCATCCAAGGAGTACCCATGTTGCATACTTTAGATGGACCCTGCTACACAAAAAATGAGAAATTCATGAAAAATGTGATTGCAATCACGTTTTTCATGCATTTCTTCATATTTTCAACTTTGGGAGATAAGTTGAAAATACCAGTTGAAAAATTAGTCATCTTCTTCATCAACCAAATTATGGTGAGAAGGAGGTCTCACTGGAGGTCCTCTTGAATTCTTTCTTTTCAATGCTGTGCTTTCTGGTCCTCTTTCTCATCATTTCCATTTCTTGATTTGCTAGCTTCAACCTTTCTTCCAACAATTGACACTCTGACATGTATTCCTTTCCCTTCATTATATTGTTGGTTGCATGCTCCACTATAGGTGATGAGAGATCAACCACCTCTTCAGGGACTTTGGTTGCTTCAATAGTTACTTGGATATCTTTATTGCCTTCTTGGATTTTCTTTTCATGCCTGGTTAAAGGTTTCCTAGCTTGAAAAACAAAAGCTGCATTATCACCTTCAAATTCCAATTTCTTTGCTGATTTCATTTTTCTCTATTTGGGTTCATTCACTTCAATGAAATATACCTGCACAATAGGTGGTTCTTCTATATCAATTACATGAAGTATATCATCCAAATTTCTTTTCATCATAGGGTTTTCCTCTGTCACTGAAACAACTGCGTTTCCCTTTGATGCTGCTACTTGACTTCATGTCTTTCTCTGGGTCTCTTGCTTACTTGCCACCTATTTTTGTTTTGTTTCTTTGACCCTTTTTACTTTCTATTTTGCAGGTGATGGGGTTTCTGCAATAAGAACTGATGCTTTCTCAGTTCTATATTCAACCTATTTCCTTGGTTTTAACTTCACAAACCTCTTTGCTTTAGTAACCACTGGCTGACTGGATTCTGCTACTGGTGGTGAAGGATTCCCCTTAATCTTAGGGTTTCTAGCTGTGGTTAGGGATTCCATTTCAAATCCACTCATAAATAAAAAGGAAGACTAATCCCTATTTATTTTCTGAAGCTCATTTAAAACTAGTAACTTTATCAAACCGTGATGAAACAAAGATGTTTCACAGCCATTAGATTTAGCTTGGACTTTGTCAGCCATTTTGGAAAGACTTCTATGCAAGTAAAATGGTAAATCTAATGATATCATACCTGTGAAATGCAATAGCAGTTTGAAATGATAAGTGTAGACTTTATGGTGCCTGCCTTCACATGTGAAATATATTTGGATGTTGAATATCATCTTTGCATAGTTGTCCTTGATACAGCTTCTGGGTACTGCATTGTTCAGGTCCATGTCTACATATTCAGGTTTCATAAACTCCTTGCATGGCTCCATGTCAAACCTAAAACCTTTAAACCAAGATTTTTGTCTCCTTGGTATCTCTATCATAGCAGCTATGATCTCAGGTGTAACTGGCATATTTATCATTCCAACTTTGGTAGTGGTTCCGCTAAAATGTAAAGAAAACTCTTTGGACACCTGAGTGTTGCAACCCTGCAGCTTTTCACAAAATTTGAGACAACCAGCTTTTCTAAAATCCTCCATTACCATTTGATCCTCCATAACAACATTTGCATTCTCAGGCTCGTATCTTAGACAATGTACCCCTCTATGGACCTTCTTCTCCTCTGCAATGTTTCTTGTAAAGAAAACTTGTTAGCTTCTATAAAACCTATAAAACAGCCTCTCTTGATTTGATGAACAGCCTCGCTTGATATGATGAACAACCTCACTTGATACTAGTGAGAGTTTTCTTTGAATAGAATAGCCACAAACTTAGCCTTACTACTTTAGAGCTTGGACAACATATGTGAAGGTAAATGAAACATAGATGACTCAATTAGGCAAAAAATTCGAATTAGAGATGTCACCTCATGAAAAAATGATGTTTGATTGATATCCTATCATGACTATGATGACTGTAGGACAGGTAAGTACATCAAATCTAGTAACTAAATGACTCACCATACCCCTATCATGTCATTCCCCAACTGAAACTGACAGATCCCGACTTATTTGACACGGAAGCTAAGAAAATGTGCTTTCATAGTGCTCACAGTGTAATTTTCGCACTTTGGGCTATGAAAGTAGCAACGCTTTCGTAGCGCAAAACTCACTTTTTGAACTAACGGTGCTATGAAACTGTGGATTTGTGGCTAATTGCAGAAAATTTTCCCAAAACATACTTAGATGACCCTTGAATGAAAAATGTGAACTTTTTGACTATGGAAGGGACCTATAAAGACCTTATTTGAATTTTGATGGTGGAAACTAAACCTATAAAAATATGAAATACCCTTAACCATGCTAAAATGACTTTCAAAACTCTTTAGACCATGATCAAAATAGAGTTGACATACCATGTTTTGAAAAAAAAAAAATTGGTGATAACAGGATCCTTCTTTGGATTTTTTCCTTTTCTTTCTTTCCATTCATTTCGATAATTGCAGAATAAATGAGATGGATATCAAGGAACATAGTTATTGAGGTGGATTCAGTTGAGTTTGTTAAGGAAGACCGATAGAAGATGTTAAACAATTGCGTCAATGGCTCGAGCTTTGATCTGCAGGAAATTGGAAGATGTTGAAAGGAGTGAATTGTACGTAATGAGGAATTTTTATGGTGGGTTGAATGGGTTGGTTAACGAAAAAATTACCATTTTTAAGAAAGAGGGTAATTTATTGCTAAAATGAATAAAAACTAGAAAATTCATATATTAACGTTCTTTTGGAATTTGGCGGGAATGATTTTAAAACCAAATGAATAGCTGACGTAAGCGGTATACGTGGAAAGGCATGTGGCCTAATAGATGGCGGGAATGTAGTGGCGAAGGTGAAAGGCGGTTAGAAATATGATAGGGCAGTATTTCGGGGGTGGGGTGTAGGTGGTAATTGGTTTTGGGTGGAAACCCTCCGAAATGTCGATGTTGTCGACAAGTCACCTTGGGCGGTTTAGCCGTAAACAACTTTTCGACCCCCTTTTATGATGGCCTTGGGGTGCAAGGGGGGGGTCCGAAATCCCCCTGCCACCATTGATTTGGAGCAACATGATCTGGATCATTGGTTTTTGTGCACTTCTTAACCACAAGATGAAAAACAACTTTTGTCGTATTAGTAAACTATATACAAAAACATATTAAATCAAAATTTATAATAAAAATTAAAAGCAACATTTTAATTAGATCACTATATGGGCTTATATTTTTTATATTTTTCATTTCTTTTTCTTTATTTATTTTTTTTCATTTTTTTCTTACATCCCCTAGTTATTTTCTTTTTCTTTCCATATTTTTTCTTTTTCTTTTCATTTCTCTCTTTTTTATTTTTCTTTTACTAACTGAAAATAATTTACAGAGTGTAACCATTATTTACAATATCCCAAGGTACACAAAATATATAATCATTAGTTGATCCCTATAAATTATAGGACCCTCACACGATATAATGAAAGTCTGATGAAAAACTTATGATAATGCATCGATTTTATGAAAAAAGGGTCATATGAGGAGTTTTATTTATCGTAACATTATAAGGGTTGGGCCTCCGACAATTGAGTTCTGAAGAGGGAAACTTTCAAGCCAAAGAGATTTTATAACAAACTCAAAAAATATACCATCTTTATTGAAAATTAAAGAGTTTTATTAAAATGAAATAAGGGTCCCCATTATTTATTAATAACTAAAATAAAAAAAATGGAGGGGTTGTTGAGTACTACAAAAAGCCTATATGGGGAGATGTGTAGGCATGGGGCATAATTTAGGAAAGATTGCATGTCAACAATTTTTAAATATTTAATTTTAATTTAATTTTTAAATTAAACATAAAATAAAAAAGATATGGGGGAGATTTAGTCATGTAAAATAATGATTCTGGAACAATATTTAAATTTAAGTAATGAGTAGTCTTTAAGTGCGAATTTTTGGAAAATTTTCCAGTTTATTTTCCGATCTAATTTATCTAGAATCTGACAGGGATTTATTGAAAACACAAATTTGACGGGCCAACTCTTCACAATCTAAGTTCCCCAGGGGTTTTTGAGGTTGTTGAATCTATATACGTAGTAAATAACCAGTTTAAATAACAAAAATCATGATTTGGCCACAATTTGTTTTGTTGGGTTCTTGCAAGAAAGCCACCGGAAAAGTCGCACTTAAAGACTACTCCTTGCAGTAATAATCACATAAAAATTTAATACTTACAATACAATAAGATTATTAACCATGGATATTCACCCTCATTTTACCATGGATATTATTAACCTGTAAATAGGCATTGTCACAATACCATGGCTTATCAACACCATGCCCATAACTCATTTAAAAATTAAAATATTTTATAAATATTTGTTTTATAACATTTTCAAAATTAAATCTATAAAAAAAAGGTACGAGGAGATGTTGTAATGTCTAATAATCATTTTGACTCAGTCAAAATAAAATAAAATAATTAATAATTATAATTATCAATAAAACATTTTATTTGGGTCAAATTACATAAAACTAAAAATAAAATAAAATAAAATAAAAAACATAATAGTAATAATAAAACCAATCTAGATCCATATTAACTCTTGATCTACCAAGGGTTGAGAAGGATCAAATCTCTTTTCACTCTAAAAGAGGTTTGCATCTCAAGATATTTGATCATTCTCGATGCTTGGTAGATCTAGATTTAAGATGGATCTAGGATTGCTTTATTAAAATTCTATGATTATATGTTATATAGTTCTTTTGGATGTCAACTATTTTTTGTGTTATAATTTATTTATTAATGGATTAATCCATGAATTTTATTATAACTTGTGTTCTCACTCCGCCAGATTCCCAAGGCCGAGGAAGGAATCCCAATAGAGGTAACCGCAAACCAAAATTTTCACTTGATAGCTAGCCCTATCAAGCCAAAGAGGGCTCTCTCCAAAAGGGTCACAGTTAGGAGGGCTGGAGAAATTAGGGTTTTAGGCTAGATATAGAGTGCAGAGGGTTTTTTTGAGTTTTTTTAGTTGGGGAAATCACTGGATGAAGGAATTAGGTCAAGAAAAGCTAGGTCAGGGAAAATTAGTTAAGGTTGCAAGGATAAATGGGGCAAGGTAGGCACGATGAAAATCACTTGAAGGGAATGGTTATGGAATGGTTTTGAAACTGTAAGAAGACTGATAAAAGCATAAAATATGAATTTCTCTAAGACAGAAGATAATGAACAAAATATGACCAGTTACCCAAAACAGAGCATGGAAAACATGTATTATGAATTTATAACTTGTGAAAGATCATAAAATAGACATGAAAGTGAACATGAAAATAATAATTTCAAACATATGATACTGAAGAAGAAATAATGAAATAAATTCAATACCACAAGTATCCCATAAAAGTAGTTGTAACTCCTCTTTATTAGCTTGGCCAAAAACTCAGTACAAAGCTTCCTTGATCAACTAGCAAAAATAAAACTGATTCCAACCCTTCACTAGTGTGAAGAAATGAGATAAATAGACATGAAAAAAACCTTCACTCATCCACAGGGGTCGAATCCATGAGGTGAGGAAGATATTACACAAAAATCTGAACTGGTAGCTAGAGTATAGGATGGTCCAAGTGACTCATTCCTATCTCAAGTGAACTGATTCATTACACCTCATTTGCTTGATTCACCTAATGTATTTACCCTATTAAATAGTAAAAACATGATAATTACATTTAGTTTCATCATTTAAATAGTTAAAATCATCATTTCACAAGATAAAAATCAAAACTGGAGTGAAACTCAGAAAATTTCAGAAGACTGGCAAACATGCCATCTTCCTGTCAAATGCGCCCTCCCTATTCAAGGTTGAATTTTGGTGCCTTCCTGGTGTCAAAATTTTCTCCACGATGGCTTGTTGGGAAGCCCTTCCAGTCTACTTTCCATAACTACCTTCATTTTTCAAAATGAAGCCCATTTACCCCATCAAAAATCACTTCTCCCAAGACTGGTAAATGTGTAGCGTCTAGGCCAAAAATGAGGCAGAAACATGGTTTTTTGATGGTTTTTTGCCTTTTTCACTGACCAATTTGCTTCCAAATTCTTAGAAAAAGAAAAGAGTTGATTTCCTCATCATTCTGAATCTACTGGTGGTGGCCATTTTCTCATTAGATGCCCCCAAAAAGAGCGCAACGTCCTAGGTGTTATGCGTTTGACACTTTGACCGTACTAAAAATATCCTCAAAAACATAGAAAATCACAAACTAGAAAAAATTGTCCAAAAATTGTGAAAATTGGTGGAAAGATGGCTGATCATGTGTTTGAGGCATGGAGTGTTACCTTAGCAAGTATGTCTAGCCTCCTTCTCTCCTATTTCTTGGTCAAGGCTTCAATTTTTGCATGGGCTCTTTTGAGCTTGGCCCTTGCAATTTTGTTCCTCATGGTATAATGCTTTGCCATATTTATTTGAATATCATTGTCCTTTTGAGCCTTGGCCAAGAGCTTCTCCAAGTGTTGGTTAAATCTATCAAGCCATGATTCTCTATTCTCACTTATTTCTAAGGCAAGTTGTTCATTTAGGTTAAGTTGGTCTACTAGCTCAGCTTCCCTTTGTCTCTCTAGGGATAGAGATCTTTACAGCCCTCTTGTCCTAGGTCTCTGTCTTGGAGGCTGATCCTCCTCATCATCAGGTTCACCATACTTCTCTAGTGTCTCTTCAAGTAAGGATTTAGCCTTCTCTACCTCTCTTTGTGCTGTGATGCCTCTCACTTCATCAATGGTGTGTTTGGTTTTCAGCTGCTGGTTCTCTTGTTTGAGAAATTTAATGACAAACTTGGACCTTTCAAGATTAATTTGGAGGCTTCTAGTCTTGGCTTCCTTCTCTCAGATGATCAAGGAAGGATCATCATCAATTTTGTTCAATTTTACAAGTTCAAAATCTGCCTCTTTCTCATGGAGGCCTTCCTCTTCATGTATGTCCACCTCTGCCATTTTTTCCTTGTCTTTGTGTACCTGTTTTGTTGGTGAAGAAGGCAGGGCCCCTCCCACAATCAGTGGGGCAAACACCTTCCTATGACCTCTCTGATAGGTATGTCCCAATGTGCCTAAATCAAACCTTTTAGGCTTCCTAATTTCACTTATACTAGGTGACCCAGTCTCAATGTGAAATGAAGATGAAGGTGGTGAGGTGGATGAAGGAGACTAATCTGGTGTTGATGTATGAATAGTAGGTTGAGATTGAGGTATGGATGTGGAAGGATGTGATGATGAAGGTGCGCCTTGAGCATGCTGAATAGGTGGGACAGTGAAAATCTCATTGGATATGAAGGTATCCCATGTAATGTTTAACTGATCAAGATGATGAAGAACTATCATCTTGATGAGGGAATGATGAAAGACACTTTGCATTTGATGATCATAATCTCTCTTTTGGGCAATAAAATCCATATTCTCAATGCTCCATTAGAGATAGTAAAGTATATTAAGCATTCTGACTCATGTAAATTGCATGATTAACCAGATATGATAGGAGTAGAGTCTAGAAAACATACCTTCACAAGCAAAGTACCTCATAATAATTTTCATCATAGGGACATATCTATCTAGGAGATAAGAGAAAGGAAAAATCATCTTTCTCTCATTATTGTACCTTGGTTTAATATATGGCTCATAATAAAACTGATTCAAATCTCCTTGCTTAAACCATTTTTCTCCAATGTTTGGGATCTCAGTAGCAGTTGATATGATGGTAGGGGACACAGTGAAAGTAATACCAGCAAGGGTTACATGGTTTTCATGGAGGTTTGAAATGAATAATATAGAAAACATAGGATGCCATTGTACCCTTCATACTTTCTCACAGAACTCAAAAGAACTTACATGCTTAAAGCATGTGACAGTGATGGGAGATGCCATGAGTTCTCTGGTATTTGTTGGTTCATTTCTAATGTCTCTCCCTCCTTTTTTAAATGACCTTCTCTCCTGTCTTTCTTCCTCCTCACTATGAATTATGTTCTCCTCTTCTGCCATAATGTATTTGGTGTGAAAACCCTAGGGAAAGATGGAATGGAATGTGAGTGTATAAAGTGAGGGTTATTGGAGGAGATGGGAATATGGATTTTTAATGTGAGGGAGGTGATAGGGGTAGTAATTATAAGGGGTTTTAGAATAGAGGATTTAAATGTAGGTAGGGTATAGGGAGCCTAGGCAAATGAAAACCCTAGGACTTAGGGTTTTGAAAATAAAAGGAGACACCAAATTCCCTTAGGAAAACTTCACACATCAAAATGACATTTGATAAAATGGAATGAATCAAATGTGTTACTTACTGGCTTTCTGGAGGCATGAAGAGTTGTTTTTGAAGTTTTGGAAGTGAATTTGTGAGGTTTTGAGGTCTGGCAGAGAATTTTTGAAGTAATTGTGTGAACATGCAACACCTCTGGAAAATGCGCCCTCCTCCTAAAAAACGCACAACGCCATTAATAAATACACTACATTTTCAGCCAAACACACAACACCACTGGAAAATGCTCAGCGCCACTGAAAAACACACCCTCTGACCATGTTTTTCACAATTTCACCCTAAAACTCAAAAATTTCACCTTTGCTGAATTTTCTTAAGGCTGCATGAATCAAATGAACTTTGATTTTGATGTGTTGAGGGCTTTTATATTTGAGTGGATTCGATTTATGCTTTGAAAACCCACTTTCCTTATGTTTCAATTTACCTTTCAAATTTGCAAACTAATGCTCTTTAACTTTTGACTTTTTGTTTTGTAGGTTGATCAGTTGATGGAGTTTGACAATTATTTCTTTCAGTTTCGCATGAGTGCTTTGAGTTGACAGCTAGGGAGTCAAAATATTACATATAGAAAACATAAAACTACATAGGAAATATAAATTAAATTACATCTTATTTTTCATATCAAAATTACATTTTGACATGAAAATCATATAAAATCAAAATTACAAATTAAAAAATATAATGTTTGCATACTCACGATCTTTTGAAGATGGAAATAGAATGTCATTGAGTCACTCTCATTTTTGTTTGTTGACTTTATTGGGATGGAATGATGCATTTTTGGAAATTCAAAAACAAAACCCTAATGACCTAATGGGATTTTCAATAACCTAACTTCCATGGTTGACTTTAACTGAGAAAATACATGACGAAATGAGCTTTTAATAGGTGTTATTATGCTCAAGAAGACATGAAGCTAAGTCAACAAATGTGATTTTCTGAGGGAGAGTGAAGTTTTATTGAGTATGGATACCATCAGTGAAAAAAAATTTAGCATGACCTAATGGAATGATATAAAAAATTTAGAGTGGGACACCTAAAATGATAATTAAAAGAGAGAAATTGATCACTAATGGTAGAATGCATATTCTGACACTAATAACTTAATTTTAAGTTTTTTTAATAGTGTGTATTTTTAGGATTTTTATGTGAAATTGGAAATATTATTAATATTTATCGTTTTATTCCTTATATGGAGTTCCTACCTATCAATCATAGCCATGATTATTATGATTCATCAATCAACTCCACTAGACTTATATTAGTTGAGATAGATGGCGAAGGTAGAAGGCAAGTTTGGCATGCAACATTGTAATGCCCTCATCCCACACTTACCAAAGTTCATCGGTCCGCCGAGGTAAATATGTGACAAATAATTACTATGATATGATTCAACCTCGTATATTTCCCTAAGGAAGTGGAATTGAAGAAACAAACACTTACTGACCTCCCTCGGGTGCTACAATACCCCCAAGGGCTAAACGACCCTTCCAAGTGCCCAAACCCTAAGTTAACTTTCCTATTCACTAATCCAGTGATCTAAAAATGCAACTTCTTAGATCTGTTCTACAGATTGAATGTAGGGGAATTTACTGGATATGTCACCTTTGATAAAAGGATGAGATCCAGAGGCTACCTGGCCCTTTACAGACTCTATCTTTAGAACTTGTAGAAGTTAACACTCATGATATGAAAATGGAACTACTTGTATTTGATGTTTAACATATTAAATCATAAATTTTCAGCAAGATAACTTCAGCATAACATGACACAAATGTTTGATGAGCAGTTCACCCCTCCTGGGCTACGTCTGCTAGATCAAGCCTCCCAAAATGAGCTTGTCCTCTTGTATTAAAATGCTTTCAAATGCTAATACAAGTTTAAAAGTGTCTCAATACACAAATATGAATGCAAATAATGATTTAGAAGACATGAAAAAGCTAAGAATTCCTTTCCAAATTCAGTAAACAGTGAAGAATTACCATAAACAGTGATTTCCTCAAAATGGCTCTGATGGCTCAAAAAGCTTCCCTGAAGCTAAAATGGATGTAGAACACCTCTACTACCTATGGAACCTATATCAATGGCTTTTGAATGCTAAAAATAGTCAAAATTTACTTTTGGTTCACCTCAAATGGTTAACCATAGCTCAACACAGCTCCAACTCCCTCTTGGCCCTAATGGCTCTCATTGCTTCCCTGAAGCAAAAGGAACTAGAGATAAACTCCAATGAATTTGAAACCTATTCCAATGGATTTATAATTCTCTTAATACCCGAAATCTAAAAAAAATCATCCAAAAAGGTTATGTCTAGTGAAAGTTATGCCCAAAACCACTTTTGCCCAATCTGCCCTTGAAAACCTCCACTAATTGTGGAGAGACTGGAGTTAAACTGACTATTTTGGCAAAGTCCGCCCAATATGGCGCTCACCATATAATTTTTCAGAACTTTTAGGCTTAAAGTTAAATTTTAGGTGGGCGGGGTCACATGGACCACCGCCCAACCCGCCAGGCTAATGGTTTGAGCCAATGGTTTTCGAAACCGTGGCATTAAACTCCACCAAAACTGTCGCCGTAAGACATTTGAACACCCCATGCATTAACCGCAACTATCAGTGGTTTAGATCTATGGCCAGGGTTCCCTGCCCGTGGTCCCGTGCATAGGGGCTGGCCCCCTTTCCGCCCCAACAATACGTTCATAAAACTTTATATAGAGGTATCGACCCATAGTAGTTAAGAACTACCATGAGCCCGGGCAGTAAGAGCTTGTGGCTGCCACCCACTCGACCCGCAGTCGAATCCTGCAACATTGCAAAAAATTTATTCAACCATTCTTTCTCCAGCCTGGGGCCATGTGGCGGCCTCCGGGTAGGCCACATGGCGCCCAATGATTGGTCCACATAAAAATTAGTCAATCCACTATGCAATTCGATTGCGACAAATGTCAAAATTTGATTATTCCATAGGTAATATTTCATGGAATATTCCAAGGAATATTCTTAGATTATTCTGAGGAATATTTTCGGAATATTATTTTTTTAATATTTTTTTTAATCAAAGTCAACCATGGTCAAACTGGTCTTTTGCATGAAATTGTGAATTTTCAAACTTGAATAACTTTTTCATACAGTGTCGAATTTGAGTGTCATTCATGGCTACAAGATCATATTGACGAGGCCTATCCTGTCGTTCTAGTTTCAACCAATTCTGAGCAATTCCAATTTTGAGAATTTTTCTACTTAGGACATGATCACCTGATCACACCTCCCAAATGGGAAGCTTTTGCACCCACAAAAACTCTCTAATTATAGAAAATGAATATGAGGAGACTGATTCTCCACTCTTCCAACTTTGAACCACTGAAATCTTCCTGACTTCATCAAATTGAGCTTCTCATAAAACGATAAATTGTTCCTTGAATTCACTGACTGACCGTTGCTAACATTGACTGAGTCATGACGCAAATTATTGAAATTTGTAGAACAGAAACTATAATTTGCAGAAAGCATACTGTTTCTATAATGGTCAAACTTCAAAGAAGGCTGAAAATAAGATTCACCTTGCCAACTGTTCACATGGCGAATTTTTGCTGAATGAACCCTGTACTTGTGTCAAATCCCGACCAAGTTTTCTCGCCATACCAATCTTCCATTATGAAACCAACATTGACCCATGCTGAACTGTGTGCCATATTTGCTTGCATGCCTTTCCATCTCATGGACTCTTGCACTTCTTTGCACCGACACTTCGTTCTCTGCACCGATCGACACCAAAGGTACCTTGTGAAACATAATGTCATTTTCTTTCAAAGACAAATTGTTATCAATCTGAAACATATCATCATTTATATCAGAAATATCATGAAAAGGAAAATGTGCAAAATCTTGTTGTTTAACCATCAACAAAGTCAGATTTTGACTTGCATTAACTAGCCTTTTCAATTGCCCTGCATGGACTAAAGAAGATGCTAGATTCTTCTTATGTGCTCACACAATGTACTCTTTTCCATCCTTGAACAAGTGATACTTATTCTCATGGCAATGGAAGATTTCCTTTCTGTCATATAAATATGGACTACCCAACACAACACCTGTAATGTCAAGCGGTACTACATCTAGTTCAACCCAATCAACATACTGAGCTGTTATGGCGAAGCGCAAGATGCACTTTCTTGAGACTTGTAATTTTGCATCCTTGCATATCCACCCAAGTGGATAAGGCTTTGGATGTGGAATTGTCTCAAGTTTTAGTTGTTTGACCAAGTCTTCTGAGATAAGATTAGCTTGAGACCCACTATCAAAAAGTGTGTCTATCTTTGTGTGGTTTGAGATTATCCTCACATGAAATAGCTCCATCCTCCTCTTTTCGTCTTGAGTTTATTTGTGACAGCTTAATGTGCTAGAACTGGGATTTGTTTCTTGTACAACCTATTTCCCCTTTATGTTCTTTAATACCATGGCGATACTTTTAGTCTCATCACCTAATTCAGACCCTAAGTCTTGATCAACAATTGCAATAGTTTTTCCCTTTTCTTTGGTTCTGGTTTTAGCTCCGGATGAAACTTCCAACAATGGTCTTCATCGTGGCTTGTTTTTGAACAGTTCTTGCAAAATAATTTCCCTTTTTCCTTTCTAGAGTTTGCAATCCTTTTTCTTCCTTTTCCTTTAAAATCACTACCCTCATTCACATCAAAAGTGTTTTTCCCTCTAGCCCTTAAATGCGTAGCTTGTACACAAACTTCGTCTAGAATAGTAGGATTGAACATAAAGATAGTATGTATAAGGTAATTATGCAAACCACCTATATATTTCAGCAAAGTATCTTGACTTTGTAAGTCTACTTCTAACAACAGTGCTCTTCTCCTAAACTCTTGAGTGTATTCTTGAACACTTTGTCCTTTAAGTTGTCTAAAGTTTTTCCAATTCATTATAGAATTTTGTAGATGAGAAAGAGGATAAAATTTATTCTTAATTGCGGAAATAAATTCAACCCATGATAAAGTAAGCTTACCATGTTTTTGAATTTCCTCTTTGGTCTTGGCTTCCCACCATACCAATGCTACTCCATCCACCCTTATCGAGGTTAGTTGTATTTTGGTGTTGTCATCATGCAGATTTTGAATCCTTAAATAGACTTCCAATTATCAGATCCAATTATCTAATTTCTCTACATTAATTTCACCGTCAAACATGGGCAATTCAAATTTGACATCAAGCTTTAAAAAAGGATTTTTACCAGTGGTTTTAGACTTATGAGACTGATTTACCGAAGTCGAGGAAGACGATGTCGAGGAAGAGGATGACAATGGAGATGGTGGATCACCATTTCCTCCATTCCATTTATTTTATTGATCATTACCCTTCTTTCCTCCTGAGGAATACTCTCCTTATTTTTGGTTTTTAGACCCTTCTCTAGCAATCCTATCATTTCTTTCTTGATAGAGGATCCTTACCATTTCATTCAAATCCAAGAAAGCTTTCTGAAATACCCTTTCTTCTTCCTTGGGATCCATCTCTTTAGGAGCTTCTCCTTCTCTTGAAGACATGCTTGTAGTTGCTTCTAGGGCTCTTGGAGGTGGTTCTCTGACCCTTCTTGGTTGTGGATTAGTTTTTGAACTAACCAATTTTCCTTCACCTCTCTTGAGTTTTAACCTAGTCAGCATCAAAACTTGCAAACAAATGACTTAATCTTTGCACAAAACAAATGCTGTGTAAAAAAATTAGCTTCTATGGCTCTAATCCTGAGCTATGATACCATCTGATCTGAAAATGCAACTTCTTAGATCTGTTCCATAGATTTACTATAGGGGCATTAACTGCATATGTCACCTTTGATAAAAGGATGAGATCCAAAGGCTACCTGGCTCTTTACAGACTCTGTCTTTAGAACTTGTAGAAGTTAACACTCATGATCTGAAAATGAAACTACTTGTATTTTTTTTTTAACATATTAAATAAGAAATTTTCAGCAATATAACTTCAGCATAGCATGACACAAATGTTTGATGAGCATTTCACCCCTCCTGGGCTACGTTTGCTGGATCAAGCCTCCCAAAATGAGCTTGTCCTCTTGTATTAAAATGATTTCAAATGATAATACAAGTTTAAAAGTTTCTAAATAGACAAATATGAATGAAAATAATGATTTAGAAGACATGACAAATCTAAGAATGCCTTTCCAAATTCAGTAAACAGTGAAGAATTACCATAAACAATGATTTCTTCAAAATGGATCTGATGGCTCAAAAAGATTCCCTGAAGCTAAAATGGCTGTAGAACACCTCTACTACCTATGTAACCTATATCAATGGCTCTGGAATGCTGAAAATAGTTGAAAATGACTTTTGGTTCACCTCAAATGGTTAACCATAGCTCAACACAGCTCCAACTCCCTCTTGGCCCTCATGGCTCTCATTTCTTCCTTGAAGAAAAAGGGACTGAAGATAAAATCCAATGGCTCTAAAACCTCTTCCAATGGATTTACAATGCTCTGAATACCCGAAATCAAAAAAAAATTCATCCAAAAAGGTTCTGTCTAGTGAAATTTATGCCCAAAACCACTTTTGCCCAATCTACCCTTGAAAACATCCACTAATTGTGGAGAGACTGGAGTTAAACCAACTATTTTGGAAAATTCCACCCAATATGGCGCTCACCGAATAATTTGTCGGAACTGTTAGGTTAAATTTAAATGTTAGGTGGGCAGGGTCACATGGACCACCGCCCAACCCGCCGAACTAACTGTTTGGACCAACGGTTTTCGAAATTGTGGCATTAAACTCCACTGGAACTACCGCCATAAGACATGTGAACACCCCATGCATTAAAAACAACTATCGGTGGATTATATCTATGGCCAAGGTTCCTTGCGCGAGGTCCCGTGCATAGGGGGCTGGCCCCCTTTCCGCCCCAACCATACGTTCATAAAAATTTATATAGAGGTATGGACCCATAGTAGTTAAGAACTACCATGAGCCTGGGCGGTAAGAGCTTGCGGCTGCCACCCGCTCGACCCACAGTCGAATCCTACAATGTTGCAAAAATTTTATTCAACCATTCTTTATCCAGCCTGGGGCCACGTGGCGGCCTCCGGGCAGGCCACGTGGCGCCCAATGATTGGTCCACATAAAAACTAGTCAATCCACTGTGCAATCCGATTGCGACAAATGTCAAACTTTGATTAGTCCACAGGGAATATTCCATGGAATATTCTAGGGAATATTCTCAGAATATTTCGAGGAATATTCTTGAAATATTCTTTTTTTAAATATTTCTTTTAATCAAAGTCAACCATGGTCAATCTGGTCTTTTGCATGAAATTATGAATTTTAAAACTTGAATAACTTTCACATACAATGTCAGATTTGAGTGCCGTTCATGGCTATAGGATCGTATCAACGAGGCCTGTCCTGTTGTTCTAGTTTCAACCAATTTTGAGCAAATCTAATTTTGAGCATTTTTTCCACTTAGGACATGATCACTTGATCATCTAGACTCCCAGTCGCATGAGCAAGCTTACATCCATGTGATTGTAGGCCTCCAGTCGCATGAAAAACTACTACAAGGGTGTGATTGTTATTTTTTTTTTCTGTCAATTCTGTGCCTGAGACCGCGAAATTTGTGCCACCTTTTCAGGCCTAGATTGCAGGTCACTGCCCAAAACTTGAGGAAACTTTACAAAACAATAAATTACATAAAGGAAAAGCTTCTAACACAAAATTTGATCAAGGACCCGACTTTACAAGGTCATGGGAATATGTGTCCCATGACGTTGGTCTTATTTTTCGTTTATTAACTTTATTACATGAAATTTTAACTAGGGTTGTTACAAACATGCTTGGGGATTATGGAAATTGGCGTTGCACACCCCTTGATGGTACTAGAAAATTCCTTCCCACGTATGTGATGCCTTGACTTGTACTTATCACCTACATATGGTCATCATGAAGCATGAACAAGTACATTCCATAGCTATAATAATATCTTGCTTATCATCAAGACTAGATTTTTTGATAACACACAATGGATAAGTACTTTCAATCGGTTAATTTTGTTTTTTGTCTATACTAGAATCACTATCTTGGCTTGGATTTAATTTCTTAATTGGTTATTCACCATTTATTTTTGGACAATTTTTTCTTATATACCCTTTCCAAATCGTTTCCATCATCATATTAAGCTCTATCCTCTCCATGTGATTGTTTTTAACTAGCATAGGTAGTTTTTTTCCTTGCTTTTCCTATTGGTTTGTACCATTGTTCAATCTTATGGTTCCTCCCCCCATTCAACCCTCTTTCATTCTTTGTGGTTGTGGTATCTTCCTCTTTTCCAACCTTCCCTCGACTTAACTTACACTCAACATTCAATGTCCAAATTCCTCTCTTCTTACTTAGATTTCATCCCAAAAATTTGTATCTATGATATTAATCTTTGGTTATTAGATTCTCTACCAACCCTTTCCACATACTTGTTTTCCTACAAAAGTATAAATATGATCAAACATAATCTAGGCTAGTATATTCTCTATAGTGTTCAGAGAGGACACCTTCACACAAGGGCTTACGTAAATGATGAAATATCTGCAGCCATTTACTAGGAGTATACTATGCAAGAGGCCCAAAATGAGATAAATATTATAGAAAAAGAGGCAATATTTGAAAGGATTTTTAAACAGGATGAAGAAGTTATATATTTTTGTTGGATAGTGGATACCTAACATGTCTACAAGTAGAGGAATATGTAACAAATATTTACAGGCATTGGACATATATTGGCAAGTAAAAATGGCAATGGGAAAAGCATTAGTAGAGAGAAATGGGGCCCAATAGGAAATATTGTGGTGTATCAATTCAATCCAACTTCAATTCCAAAATCTGGATTAGAACATGTCACAACTAGCTAAGAAAATAAGACCTATAATTTCCTAGAACAAATGAAGAAGAAGATTGGCTTACAACAACACAACAACACTCACACTCTGGGTAACTATGTTTACATTATACGATTTTGTTTTAATTTCTATCAATAGTAAATATGCTTTAGAATTCTATTATATGCATAAGATAGATAGAAAAACACTTAAATCTTGTTTATATGGGAAAAAGAAATTCTACTTTGCTATTGGTCAGGTTTCCCTAGTGGTAGGAAAATAGTAGGACATCTGTATTTTGTGAATTTGGTTTAAATGAATTAGAATACACACGTTGAATTTACACATGGAAAAAAAAGTATGCATCTCTTTATAAATACTATATAGAAGTTAATAAAATTTCTTGGTCATTAATTGGACACGATAAAAAAATGGCTTTCCCATTAAGGAAAAAAACATATCTTTTAGTTTCAAAAAAGAAAAAGAAGATGTGTTAATATATATTATGACATTGTTGTAATAATCTTAAGTATATCTTGAATGAGATATGTTCAATGATTACTAATAACCACCACTTGTTAACATTTTTCACCTTGGAATCCTACTTAAAAGCCTTCTTGGAAATCCACATGCTCCTCCAACTCACAAAGTGAGCATGTACGCATCCTTCTTACTCACAAAAGGTACATGTACCTCAAAAAGTGCAGAAAAAATTTAAATATATTAAAATCAGTTACTCTTGAGAGGGTTTGTGGATTTTGTATAATTTTCTTATAAACTATCTCAACCAACTTACAATGGTATACAATGGGTCTAATATGGAAGGAAATGATAAGCATTGTTATAGTACCAAAGCGATCATGCTAGTATCATCGTGGTAAAGAAATTTGAGGTGTTTGTTTCCCATGGTTTTTATGACCTTCCACCCTAAAAAAATCTTGTTATTTGTGTAATCTATTCATTTCATGAATTTGAGGCCTAAAACCTCCTAGTTTTTCTCATCCTTTTGCATGGAGAAGAATTGGATTCTAGAAGCAATTCTAAGTGGCCCAAGGATTGAAGGACCTAGATGATGTTTATAAAAGGTGACAATCGTAAGACATCAAGTATAAGATTTCAGATTACTGTTTTCATTAATAAAAG
Source organism: Pinus albicaulis (assembly GCA_034641835.2). Lineage (NCBI taxonomy): Eukaryota > Viridiplantae > Streptophyta > Pinopsida > Pinales > Pinaceae > Pinus > Pinus albicaulis. Next base: position 51,236,988 of record CM076582.1, on the reverse strand, counting down.
GGAAGATACATCTTCTTTCTCATCCCCAAATTGAGTTTTCATATTCATTAGATGATCATAATTTATGTTTGGTTGTGGAATTAACTCTCCTAATTAGTTAGTTAGAATTAGTTCTTTCATTATGATTTTTGTATTAATCTATTGGTTTGAGGAAGGTTGTTTGTCATCTTATGTGTATATCTTGGAACTTGGATTGGATTGAGTACAAGTGGATTAGGATCAACATGTAAAGTTCCCCTTCAAGGAATTTCCAAGACTAGGCATGCCTTCCTTCTAAATGAAAGTTAGTTATGACAAAAAATTGAAAAATGAATTTAAAACAGAAGTATGATTATTCTTTGAATTGATTAGTTACAATTATAATTCACTTGTTCCTCGAATTAATTAATTACAATTAAATTCATAATAATTATTATAATAGTTTGTCTATAACAACATATATTGTTTACAACAAGGAGAATAGTTTCAATGCAGCATAGTCCCTGCCTCGACACCCCCACAGACTTTCGGATTCAAAATCTTCACTCTTGATGTAAATAAAAAATGGTCATACAAGTGATTGCTAATAAAAAATTCTAATATATAATCGCTCACAACTAATAGATAATTGAATTAATTTCATCGATGTTTTAACATTAAGAAAAAAATTATAATAAATATTTGTTGTGCAGAAGATGACATTGTGTGGAGTATTAAACATCTTCTGCATAATGAAAATGAACTTATATCCCACTTGCTACGTTGTGTGGAAGATGGTTCATAATCTGCATAATTTCATCCTCCACACTCTACGTTGTTGAAATGTGTGGGGTCAATTTCAAATTTATCGAGTATCAACAAACCAAATCCCAAGCATTGTTACCCACTACATAAAGTAGTGTAGCAATAATTTTAATAGATTTTTCCCATCAACCAAGAAGTGAGGTGTTCAAACTCTTTGATAGCCTCTATTTTCTTTCTGGAGGGAACATTGTATACTTCTGAAAGGTGTCCAAATCCTATGAGGTACAATATATTTGTTTTGCACTATATTACTTGAAAGAAAAAACCAGAAGCCTTGTGGTGGTGCCAGTGTTGACTAAATTATATGAAATTAATGTAATGGAATAACTTAGTGCAGAGGCAATGTGTGTGGAGTGCGAAGGTGGCTTCAAACTCCGCATAATGAAATCCATCGCCACATAACGCTCCTCTGCACAATGCTATGGATCCCCAAAGTAATATTGTTTCACTCCTGTTAAAGATCCAACTATACAATGATGCAATGAAATGATGATGAGTGGGAGTGTAGCTAATGTTCGTACCAAGAAGATAAAGCTACCTAACAAGGAAAATCAATGGATATAAGAAACACCAACAAATATTTTTTCTAGAAGGTTCATATTATTTATGCCATGAGAAATCTAAGAACTGCTAGTTGCAAACCGATAACAACTCAAACAAATATTGATGAAATGGTTCTACCCTCTACGATATGTACAAGAACAACAGGTTAAATTGTTGTATTTTCACACTTGGTGTAGAGGAAAAACTCAAAGTGTACATTATTATATTATTTATTTATGATGATAAGTATTCAAATTAACAATGGAAAATACTTAGCAAAGAACTGCATCAAAATTCTTAAAATATTATTTTCATAACAACTTAGGTAGGAAGTATTCGAAGCTGAATGAGACATTCGCAAAAGGGACAGTCAATGAGCTGACTGAACTCCGAGTTCTGAGCCTAAAAGGCAACGGGCTCATCGAAACCGTGCTCGATCTATCAGAACTGATCAATCTAAAGATGTTGTTTCTGGATCACAACAGGTTCACTAGTATGTTCCCATAATCGATCATGACACTGGGTTTCCTTTTGGTGGTTGTTCTTGATTTCAATCAGCTCAGTGGGGTGATTCCAGAATGCTTTACGTGTTCATATTTTCTTTGTAATAATAATAGATGTGCCTGCAAATCCAAAGGGCTCACATGTTTTCGGCCACCACAATGTTGATATTGTTTGTCATCTAGGAGAATACAAAAGGGGAAATGCACGAGGTTGTCCATAGTGTGGTCGAGCTTCTCCAAAAAAAAATCTCTTCGCACACAAAATCCCATACAAACAACTCCTCCATACAAATCCATGGGAATAGATGCAAAAATATTCCCATTGGAATAGATGTTGTGCTCCCTACTATTTTCTTTGTAGGGAGCACAACAGAGCAGGGGCCCTTAGACATAGTAGATGTTACAAATTCCAAGTCGCAGTGGGGCACAGGTTGTCATTTCTTCAGCACTCCATCCCTATTTCAGGATAGTAGGATCAACATGGGATTGGGTCAGGATTTGGATTGGAGAGAGGTGATGAGTTGGTACGTAGTTGGTGGGGCAACTTATACAGTTAGAGGTACAACATAGTAGGAGCCAGGGATCCTTGATGCTTGTTGGTGGTCTTCACCTCTTAGAGCATTAGTTATAGCCAAAGGCAGCGCACAGTCTGAGCCGTGGGACTTGGGCAATGATTGGCCATCATGGCGTGGCGATCTGGGAGGATTGTTTGATGACAGGTACAATGAGAGATCAGTTTGGCATCCCGGCATTGAGGGGTATATTCCAGGTGGCTTGACACAGGCACATAGTAACACCAGGGGGTTTGTATGGGATCTGTGCAATGGGTCTCAGTTGCAGCAGGCCAACAGGGTGGCCCACATATTTGGATTTCCATAGGGCAAGCAATATTGGGGCAAAAGGTCTGTAATATTTTTTTTTTTGGTGTCACCTATGACAGGGCTAGGATGGACTTCTAGAGTTAGAAGCAGATCGGTCACAAGTACAGGTTAGTGTCATCAACAGGCCCAGAGGATTTTTGGAGGATTTTTGAGGAGTTTCTATGTGGTCGGGTGGCATTCACTTAATATATTCCATCATCCGAGCAGTTTGGATTTCGTTCCGGTGCATTCTAATAACTTTCGGAAATTTGAGTTATTTCTGGGCTTAACTCAGCTGATTATGCTCAAGGTGGAATTCCAGGAGGAATACATGATGGAACACCTTAGTGTAATAGCTCATTGGAACTGGGATGAGGATACCTACATGGTGGGATGTTTAGACATGGTTTTCCATGACCGGAGGAGGCGTGGTAGCCGATTTACCCTTTTCTGCATTAAAAAATGAATATTTTAATAAGAGGGTAAAGTGCTCCATGAATAAAATAATAATAAAATAATTCTCTAGAAGGCTCCAAGAGATGTATTAAAGAAAGGGAGGAGGCCATTGAGAGATATATTTGTATCCTGTAATTTTATTGTATGAGAGGTGTGAGACGTGGTTCTCTACTTCAGCCGTAGCCCTAGGACGGAAACCCTCGGGTGATTTGTGAGTGTTGGACGAAAACCAAACTCTCTTGAGGAGACTTCACTCAGAAGTTTCGCAGAGCTTTAGGGATTGGTGTGAGGATCATTTAGGTCTTCAACTTGTGCTTCATTATCTTCAGTGGGTTCAGTGACAGTTTTTTCCAGAGCGAGAGTGCAACAGTTCAGTTTTGGAGGCCAGTGTAGTGCAACAGTTCATCTTGGTGGCCAGTTTTCCCATCTCAGCTATTTTGGGTCGGATTTATATGTAACCCCAGTTATTAATTATAATAAAATGTTGATATTCTTGATGTTCTATTTTTTAACGGATTGCAGTGTTTTATGCGTATTTATATTACATGGCAATCTTCTGTTGAGTGAATAGTGATTTTACATCATAATGTGGAGTCTAGTTATTTTTCTACATTTTTAATTAAAATATCCCATCCGGGATATTAAATATGCTCTTTTTTGGGAGAATCATCATAATTTGTTTCATTTCTTCAGTTTAAAAAGAATTCATGTACTCTCATGCTCTTTTTAGCATCTCACCAGTCTAATCCATCTCACCTAAGAACCCCAAATTGTTAGAGTGCCTACCTACCTTTCCCCATCAAATGCTTGCAATTCTGATCTTATTTTCCCTGACCTAGTTACCTCTTTGACCTAATTCAGTCATCCAACACCCAAATCAACCAATAAAAACCCCTGTGCTACTATACCTACCCTAAAACCTAATTGATCCAACCCTCTTGGTTGTGATTCCTTGGAGAGAGACCTCTCCTGCCTAGTAGGGCTAGCTACTTGGTCAGAGCTTGGTTTGTGGTTACCTTTGCTGGTCTCTTCTCAGCCTTAGAGATCCGGTGGAGTGATTACAGATTAATCCATGAATTTTATTATAACTTAATTTTAAGTTTTTTTAATAGTGTGTATTTTAGGATTTTTACATGAAATTAGAAATAGTATTAATATTTATCTTTATTCCTTATATGGAGTTCCTACCTATCAATCATATCCATCAACCAACTCCACCAGACTTAGATTATTTGAGATATATGGTGAAGGTAGAAGGTATGTTTGGCGTGCAACATTGTAATGCCCTCCTCCCACACTTACCCAAGTTCACCGGTCCACTAAGGTAAATATGTGATGAAAAGTTACTATGATCTGATTCAACCTCCTAGATCACCTTAAGGAAGTGGAATTGACAAAACAAACACTTACTGACCTCCCTCAGGTGATACAAAACCCTTAAGGGATAAATGACCCTTCCAAGTGTCTAAACCCTGATTTAACTTTCCTTTTCACTAATCCAGACTCCCAGTCGCATGAACAAGCTTACTCCAGTCGCATGCATAACCACTGCAAGGGTGTGATTGGAATTTTTTTTTTGTCAATTCTGTGCCCGAGACCGCAAAATTTGTGCCACCTTTTCAGGGCTAGACTCTAGGTCACTGTCCAGAACTTGAGGAAACTTTCCAAAACAATAAATTACACAAAGGAAAATCTTCTAACAAAAAAATTGATCAAGGACCTGACTTGACAAGGTCATGGGAATACGTGTCCCATGACCTTGGTCTTATTTTTCCTTTATTATCTTTATTACATGAAATTTTAACCAGGGTTGTTACAAACATGCTTGGGGATTATGGAAATTGACATTGCACACCCCTTGATGGTACTATAAAATTCCTTCCCACATATGTGATGCCTCGACTTGTACTTATCACCTACATATGGTCATCATGAAGCATGACCAAGCACATTACATAGCTAGAATGATATTTTGTTTATCATCAAGAGTATATTTGCTGATAACACACAATGGACAAGTACTTTCAATCGGTTAATTTAGTTTTTTTCTATACTAGAATCATTATCCTGGCTTGGATTTAATTTCTTAATTGGTTATTTACCATTTCTTTTTGGACAACAGTTTTTTATATACCCTTTCCAACTCGGTTCCACCATTGTATTAAGCTCCATCCTCTCCATGTGATTGTTTTTAACTATCATGGGTAGTTTTTTTCCTTTCTTTTCCTATTGGTTTGTCCCATTGTTCAATCTTATGATTCCTCCCCTCATTCAACCCTCTTTCATTCTTTGTGGTTATGGTATCTTCCTCTTTTCCAACCTTCTCTCGACTTAACTTACACTCAACATTCAATGTCCAACTTCATCTCTTCTTACCTAGATTTCATCCCAAAAATTTGTATCTATGCAATTGATCTATGGTCATTAGATTCTCTACCAATCCTTTCCATAGATTTGTTTCCCTACACAAGTATAAGTATGATAAAAAATAACCCAGACTAGTATAGTCTCTCTAGAAGTGTTAAGTATAATATTCCTACTTAGCCTAAGCTAGGAGGAATATACATTTTTGTTTCAATTTTTGTTGCATGAATAAATGAATAAATCAATACCCATGTGCACAGGGATAAATTTGGGCCATGTAAACAAAACTCTTGCAGGTGTGAATGGGTTTGACCTATGAGACTGGGTCAACCTTGACCAAATCTACAGTGCAATCTAGATGCAATGTACCTCATGGATGGACAACACAGTTTTAGATGGAGGCTCCACATGTGAAAGGAGCTAATTCATTGAAGTGGTTTAGGGTTTGAAAAGGATTTCATCTTATAAAAGGAAGAGGAGAGCATCATGAGGGGGTTGTTGATTATGTACATTTCTGAATATATTGTCTGGCTAGACATATATCATTCTCTGTTGTTTAGCTGAGAATAATGTTGCTTAGCATTGGGTGTTCCTGTGCGGGAATCCCACCTCCTTCCTAGAGCATCTCTTGGAGGAGACTTGTTTGTCTTGTCCACTATCTGGAAATTGGACAAGCTTCACCTTGCGCTTACATCACTGATCCTGCTTAGGATTGGGTTGTCCTTGTGAGCTACAGCAAGTGGAGGATAGATCTCTTCAGATATATGCATATCTAGCATCCATTTTCACTGGGAAACTCTTCTATCCCTTTGACAAGAGTGTTCTAGACCCTTGGAGCTTCATATCCATATCTTGGCATCAGGCCAAAGCATACTCAGAGCCTACAACATAGTCCCTCTTCCAGGACTACGTTATTTTCAAGAGCAGAGTTGCAAGGAGTTTTGGCATCATCTTGGGGGAGAGATGTCTAGTGATTGGATTCTTCCTTTCACTGTGGTGATGTATGGATTGAAAAACCAATCCATGTTGGTTAAGATCTGATCTATTGTACATCGTATGCTTTAGAATTTTCTGAATATTACTTCAGATCTGTAACTTATATCTCATATCTACTCATTGTTATTCATGTTTTTCCAAAATCCCCAAGGGGAGTATATAAAAGAGCCTTTCTTGAATGCAGATCTGAAATGGATCTATCATTTTGTGTACAGATCTGCTCTAGATCTAAGATGTATTCAACTTCTTCTTCAGCCAATGAAAATAATGTTGTCAAGCTTATTCCTCTATATCTCATGGTTGTAGCACCTCATTTTGAGGGATTCTTCTTGTATATTCTTTTCCTTTCTATTATACATTGTATAAGCTGCATTGTAAATCTATTTTGATGATGTATAGATGAAGAATGAACCTCCATGTTGGTCTCATGCTCTCAAATAGTTGAACCGCATTATTTCTGAAGCAATGTGTTGCATATAGCTGCAGCCCCTCTCTTTGGGTGTTTCTTAGCTAGACTAGGTGGTGGGAGATCTGTTTACCACACCTATTTTGATTTGTTTTTGCTCTCCTTTTGTATATAGAAACAAGATCCAATTTTCTAAGGGATCCAGGAGCTACAAACTCATTTCAGTGCACATATTTCCCTGGAGTGCATTATTACAGTAGGCTTTGCTGAATATTCCCATTTTGGGATATTACAATGGTATCTGAGCTTCTTTCTTGGCACAGCCTGTGATTTTTATTGAAGAGCTAAAAACAAGATGGCTTTAGGAGAAGATGAGCCTATTACTAACAAAGAGAAGAGATATCTGAATAGAGGACAAAAGAAATTTGATTACACCAATGATGATCAAGACAAGGGTAAAGCCCCTGAATTTGGAAGTGATAAAGAAGGAGAAGAGTTTGCAAGAACTCTTGTGGTAGTCATACAAGATCTTTCTAGAGAGATAAAAGAGATGAGAATGGATATTATGAAGGAGTATCCTAGGAGATTTCATCCTGGAGAAAGCTCTGGCATGTCTCACCACTGGAATGATCAACTAGTGAACCAGCCACAAGCTCCATAAGCTCCACAATGCTCTACTATTCCTACCTTCTTGGTTTTGGAGAATGAAGGGCCTCAAGAGCAAGCATCCCTTGAAGACTAATTTGAAGAATATGAGTCTCAGAATCAGAGATTCAAGGACCACTTGATTTTTCAAGAGTTTTTTCACCTCAAGGAAAAAAGAAGACCAAGGCATTAGTATAGAGATGGTGGATTCATTTAGAATCATGATCGATATCACTCTATGGGAAGATTATTTTTAGCCAAGTTTGATGGGTCATCCACCAGTTTTGTGAAAGAATGGGTAGAAAAGCTGGATATCTAATTTTAGTTGAAAAAGGTCCCTGAGATGGAAGCCATCAAGATTGCAGCACTGCACTTTGAAGGAGAAGCACACAATTGGTGGTTCCATGGGTTGTCTACATTAGGCCATGCCAATGTGACTGCCTATTCTTAATTCACTAGAAGATTGGAGGAGAGGTTTGACAGAAAGGATCCAGAAGCACCTTTCATGAGCCTTGCAAAGTTGAAACAGTCAGTTAATGCAGAATCTTATATCACTAAGTTTCTGAGATTATGAGTTATGGTTCCTGATCTGTCTACAACAAGGAGGGTGTACATGTTCATCGATGGCTTGGATGAACCTCTGCATGGGTTGGTTAAATCTACCAAGCCCAACACTTTGCATGATGCCATTGAGAGGGCTAGAGACCTTCAAGATGCCTTGCCAAAAGCAAAGGAAACTTTTCATAACAAGGCCCCTTACCTTTCTAAAGGGAAGGAAGAGAAAGCTGCTCCTTCCAAGGAGAGCTCATTCAAGAAGCCTCTCAATATTGAAGTCCAGAGAGAGCTAAGGAAGAAGAGGCTATGTTTCACTTGCCAAGAGTCATGGGCACCTAGACATAGATGTGCTGCTAGGAAAGCATACTACATAGAAGTATTCTCAGATTTTGAGGAGGAAGAAGAAGATGATGAACCAAGGGGAGGTCACAGCGCTGACAATGTTGAAGGAGATCCAACACCATCTAGAGATGGAAATGGAGAATTTGCTCCAATAGGAGGAACTCTTGCATCTTTGAGAGGAGTACCTAAGTACTTGACCTTAAGAGTTCAAGGTTCAATCATGAATCATAGGGTTTCTGTACTGATTGATAGTGGGGCAACCCACAACTTTATTGATGCTCATCTTGTGTAGAGGAGGGCAATACCCACTGATACTTTTGAGGGATTCTCTGTTTTTGTCCCAGGAGATAGGACAATGCAATGCATGCATTATTTCCCATCACTCTTAGTCACTATGGGATCCTAGTTGACATACTAGACACATATATCATTTTGGGTGTTCAATGGTTGATTACATTGGGGAAAGTCACCACTGATTGGAAGGTTCTACAAATGGAATGGGTGGAAATGAAGAGTGGTGAACCTCAAATGATCCAAGGCATGCATACTTATCCCTCACCTATCACTTCCACATAGACAACAGAGATGGATTTGCGAAGTGGAAGCAAGGACCTCACAGTCCCTTCTCTTATGTTCATGAGATTCCTGCATGGGACATTCTTATCTAGTGGAAAACCACCTAGGAGGCCACCAGATTCAGATCTTGTGGGGAAGACCTCAAAAAGTGCTACTCCAAACTTAGATCCAGGAGGGATTGGAGCAAAGAAATACCAAGCTACAGCTCTGGGAGGCTTGGGACAACTCAAGAATAAGGGGAATATTCTTCCTTTATCACTACCACCCCCTCTCATTTATGGATCTGCGTTGTGGGAGGAGAAGAATGGGAGGATCAGCCTTCCAACACACATATTTGGCATGAGAGATGTCAAAGAGGAGTTCAGCAACATGACAGACATTCCTATGGATGTATCATCAGCGATGGCATTGTTGAATAGTGTAGATCTGTACTGGAAATCTCAACTTCTTGTAGAGTATTCCAAAGATCTCCACACATGTATGATACTGGATGACATGCAGCAAGAAGAAGGCTACTTAGTCCAAGTGGGAGTCATCTATCATCATGGTAGGGTATTATTGTCTAGAGCTTCCAAGCTCAAGCAGAAGATACTACAAGAGGCACACAAAGAGTTCTTTTCCAGCCATATGCAGTCAATGAATATCTACACCCTAATCACGAGGATCTTTGATTGGGAAGGCTTGAAAGGGGAACTACATCAACACTTCCAAGAGTGCATGAGCTATGTGGAGTTGGGGCAGCCAAGGGACTCTATGCAAGAGTCATTTTAGCCATCTCTTCCTTCTTTTGAAAGAGGAGAAATGCCCATGCACAATTCCATGTGTATGAGGAACTTTGATGGTAAAGGATCTGATCATGTAAAGCAAGTTTCATTTTATGATTTATCACATTCTTTTACCATGTTTTTGTAGGCCATGAACCCTAAATGGAATGATATATCATGTATATCTCATGGAATTTGTTGGGCCAATAAAATTTCTGAACCTGGCCACTCCCTTGTTGTGCAAAGGGAGATTCCTTTTCATGATGGGTGCTTCCCAAAGGCACCAAACATGTCTGATACCTTCAGCTATGTTAAGATGACTTATGCAGAAAATGAGTGGTGGGAAGGCCACTTGCCACACCTTGATCTAATGCAGGCAGGAGGTGCACTGCACTGGCATCTCATGTGGGATTTTGACCCACCTCCTCATGCTCAAATTTCTGTTTGTATATATGTGATTATGCTTCCGTACTTGGATGATATAGTTGTGCTATTTATGGGACTGTATGGAGGGAGGATGGGTAGTTTGTATGTACCACATGGAATGGAACTTCTCTATGTCCCTCATGCTACATGCTTTAGAGAGAGCATTGCTCCATCCATGTTTATTTCTGTTTAATTTTTCACTCCTTGTGGGATGGATTATGCACATCTTATGATGACTTTGGAGGAACAATTCATGATGGGTTGGATTGGTGAACACTTGGCTTGTGAGGAGGGCTTGATCTTTGATGGTGTCACCAATGGAGGAGGAGAAGTGTTGCAGCACTCACCCTATCAGTTGCTTGAGGACAAGCAACATTTTTTAGGGGAGGACTGTAATATTCCTACTTAGCCTAAGATAAGAGGAATATACATTTTTGTTTCAATTTCTGTTGCATGAATAAATGAATAAATCAATGCCCATGTGAACAGGGATAAATCTAGGCCATGTAAACAAAACACTTGCAGGTGTGAATGGGTTTGAGCTATGAGACTGGGTCAACCTTGACCAAATCTACAACGCAGTCTAGATGCAATGTACCTCATGGACGGAGAACGCAGTTTTAGATGGAGGCTCCACATGTGAAAGGAGCTAATTCATTGAAGTGGTTTAGGTTTTGACAAGGCTTTCATCTTATAAAAGGAAGAGGAGAGCAGCATGAGGGGGTTGTTGATTAAGTACATTTCTGAATATATTTTCTGGTTAGACATATATCATTCTCTGTTGTTTAGTTGAAAATAATAATGCTTAGCATTGGGTGTTCCTGTGCGAGAATCCCACCTCCTTCCTAGAGCATCTCTTGGAGGAGCCTTGTTTGTCTTGTCCACTATCTGGAAATCGGCCAAGCTTCACCTTGCACTTATAGCGTTGATCCTTCTTAGGATTGGGTTTTCCTTGTGAGCTGCTGCAAGTGGAGGATAGATCTCTTCAGATCTATGCATCTCTAGCATCCCTTTTCACTGGGAAACTCTTCTATCCCTTTGACAAGAGTGTTTTAGACCCTTGGAGCTTCAAATACATATCTTGGCATCAAGCCAAAGCATACTCAGAGCCTAAAACGTAGTCCCTCTTCCAGGACTACGTTATTTTCAAGAGCAGAGTTGCAAGGAGTTTTGGCATCATCTTGGGGGAGAGATCTCTAGTGATTGGATTCTTCCTTTCACTATGGCGATCCATGGATTGGCCAAAAAATCCATGTTGGTTAAGATATGATATGTTGTACATCATATGCTTCAGAAATTTCTAAATATTATTGTAGATCTGTAACTTAGATCTCAGATCTACTCACTGTTATTCATGTTTTGCTGAAATCCCCAAGGGGAGTGTATAAAAGAGCCTTTCTTGTATACAGATTTGAAATGGATCTATCATTTTGTGTACAGATCTTCTCTAGATCTGAGATGTAGTCAACTGCTACTTAAGCCAATTAAAATAACGTTTTCAAGCTTATTTCTCTATTTCTCATGGTTGTAGCACCTCATTTTGAGGGATTCTTCTTGTATATTCTTTTCCTTTCTGTTATACATTGTATAAGATGCATTGTAAATCTATTTTTCTCATGTATAACTGAAGAATGAACCTCCATGTTGGTCTCATGCTCTTAAATAGTTGAACTACGTTATTTCTGAAGTAGTGTGTTTCATATAGCTGCAGCCCCTTTCTTTGGGTGTTTTCAAGCTAGACTAGGTGGTGGGAGATCTGTTTACCACACCTAGTTTGAGTTTTTTTTGCTCTCCTTTTGGATATAGACACTAGATCCACTTATCTAAGGGATCCAGGAGCTTCAAACTCATTTCAGTGCATAGATTTCCCAGGAGTGCGTTATTACAACAGGATTTCCTGAATATTCCCATTTTGGGATATTACATTCAGAGAGGATGCCATCACACAAGGACTTACGTAAATGATGAAATATCTGTAGCCATTTACTAGGAGTAGACTATGTAAGAGGCCAAAAATGAGATAAATATTATAGAAAAAGAGGAAATATTTGAAAGTATTTCCATACAGGATGAAGAAGTTATATAAAATGTTAGATATTGGATACCTAGCATGTGCACAAGTAACCCGGATGCGGGTGAGTATCCCAATACTGACAGCTACCCCATTAATGAGGATCATCATGCCTAACTGGAGTAGGTGGAAGGGCGCGTGGCGAAAAGGTGTAAGCGCGAAAAAGAGGTTACAAGTATAGGGTAATAGCAATGGATAATACTCCAACGGTTGCATGAAGATCAAGCCAATTAATGCCATGAATTTCACCTAGGGGAGGTCTCTTCTAAATGATCCATCCATTACTATGTGTACTCCTGAGCACACCATCAGCTGCTACATCCTCTGGTGCATCCTCATAAAGTTCATTTGTCATTACACATGGAACTCTCCCTGGAATGCCTCACTCAGTCTCCATCTGGTTCAAGTTCTGTTTCTCAAGATGCCTAGGGTGAGACAATCATGTCGTCGCAACCATAGGGGGCAGAAATCTTAGGGTGCCTCTAACATATTCAATGAAGAAGACAATGCTCCCCTGCATCTCCAGGAAAATTTTGAGGAAGGGATTCTGAGTCACATTCATGACAATTTTGGTCGATCGGGTGGAAGAGGAGCATCAGAACACCACAAATTCTCAGAGTGAGTCAACGATAGCTAGGTATTGGAACATGAAAAATCTCTTTTCCTGGTCACTCTAGCAAAGTCACCTGGAAACGAAATGCATTAATGGCACCATTCTTAAAGGCCACTCTACCTTACTCACGACCACACAGATCTAGGACGCCATGGCCCATGATACGGAAATTGCTTTCCCAATTGGTGGTAGGAAGGAGGCTGAGCTTCTACAAGGCTTGCCATGGGAAATTGGGGAACCCTCCTCCTTATCGAGTCAAAAGAGAAGCCAGGAGGTAGACGAGGACATGGTCAAGCCCAACAATAAAGCTTGGCGCAAATATACCATCTCGAGACACCCACCCCAGGCATACTTCAAGATTCACAGTCGCTATGGGAAACAACCCGTCCTCTCAGCGCGCAGCACCAACACTGATCCTCCTGAAGGATATTTGTCTGACTCCTCATCAGATGGGGATCGAGCCACAACCTCTCAGCCTTCAGCAGTCACCCCTCCTCAGATTTACAATCATCCTCGAGCAGTCACCCCTCCTCAGCAAGGCACTCAGTAGGAAGGCAAGGCCAAGACAAAGACCATAACAGACAGTGCTCGTCCAATGCCACATTCCTCTTCATATGATTATTGGATTGAGGAGGAAATCCTGATTGATGCTAGATCTTAGCAGGTTTTTTATGTTTTTTTTTTACTTTATTTTGGGAATTAGCCCTGTTAGCCACCTATAATAATTTCACAAAGAAAAAATGTGGCTAAATTTGTGACCAAGCCTTCAAGTGAATCTTTCCTTTGAAAATCTATCATCTTTGAAGCCTTGTGTTATTGTCTATCCTTAAAATTCATCTCCACTACTGTCTCCACCAAAACCCTGTTGTTTATGAAAGAAATCTGCTTTCAAAGGCCTCCATATCCCTCATTTTCCCTTACATTTTTCCCTTCATTTCCCCCATTTTATTCAAAAATCCTTTTTGAACCTTGTACCTCCCTCATATTTAGTTTAAAAATCCCCTTTCTGACCTATCGGAGCCTTCATTTGACCTTAAAATCACTTTTGAAGCCTTAAAAACAATCCTCCAAGCATTCTGGCCTTAAGCCCCTTTCGGCCTAGCCCTAGCCCCTCTTCCGCATGTGACCCGCGCCATGACCAAGCGCTAAAGGGCCTCATTGCTATCGCAAATCCCTTTCTCTCCCAAACTTTCCTCATCAAAATGCTTTTGCCGATTAAATTAGGAACATCGATCCTGATAGATTGATGGTCATCGCTCCTTTGGGAAACCCTTTCGCTTGTCCCTTCATCTCCATTTCCTCGATGCGATAAGCCCTCCCTCCTCTAAGCCCCTGGTTCCTCTTACTCCCACAGAACAATGCCTTGGCGCTTATTTCAGTCTCAAGCCATCGCATCGGCCAAACTTAATCCATTGGTCCCATTCCCTTTCCCTCCGTTAAGTGCGATCTCCCGATTCAATACCAGTCGTCCATCCAACGGATCTAACGGTCCTAATTTAACACGACCGCTTAACCCCGCTACTCCACCATCCACTCCATGAAAAAAGAGATTATGTCACTTACCTAGCCCACTGCTCATCCCACCATGTAGCTTTCAGCCTGTCGTGCTCACGTCACACCGTCCAATCTGAGACCCTAGATCTGGCGGTCCACGATCCATATCGCATCACTCTGCCCCCCTCCCCAGCATCACGCAACTCTTATGCAAAATGGTCGATATTTGAAATCCACGTGTCCAACGATGAATTGAATCGCATTCCATCTGTCCCAAACCACTTGCTGCCCTTTCGTTGTGAAACAACCACCAGTGGTTTTCTAAAACCATTTCTCCTCATTTTCGCGCCCTATTTCAAATTTTAACCTGGTTAGCTGCTCTGCCAGGGTTTCTCTCCTCCACCGCTGCATTTCACCACTCTCACTGCTCCTCTGCCATCCCCTCGAGCCTCTGTTGCAATTATCCAAGCTCCCGTAGGTTTTTTGTAATATGTTTATCGTGTTTTGCAGGGTTTAAAGGGTGGTTAATTCATGCGATTTCCACAGTCACAGTCAGGTGACATAGGTTGCAGGGTGACGATCCTGTAGCCAAAGATTGCAAAGAAAGGAATCAGAAGAGGATTTAATTTCATGATTATTCAATGGATCACTATCTCTGATCTTCGGCAAGCCCTCCAGATCAACAAAAAACTCGGACACCTGAGCAGAAGAAGCAACAAAGTATACCCGAGAGGATTAAAGATTAATGCAATATATTGAAGATTTGATACTTAATCCACATATTAAAGACAATAATTCAGTTCAAGGACCCCGAAGATAATCGAGGGAGATTAATAAAGCTCGAAGCACAGGTTAAATGCAGATATCAGTGATTAAAGCAACAAAGGAGACCTATCAAGTAGAACATTCTTTCCTAAAAAGGACTAATTCCCATTGCCTACTCCATTTTTCATCGAGCCTCATAACAGTTATTACTCTAACAGAAATTCCTAGAGTTTAAATATAGTGGTTGCAAAGTATGAAAGACCTGAAAGACAAAATCTTCACCTTACTTGTCTCAGAGGATTAGACAGAGTTGTTGGGTGTGGAGCCTAATTATCTTGTTTACTTTGTATCACAGCATTGGACCCCTGTACCTTAAAAGGGGCGGCAACGCCACCCCTAATTAATCACTGCCATGGGGGGTCTAGGGGGGGCGGCAACACTTTTCGGAGTGCCCCCCTTGGCAGGGGTTTTCGGGGGCAGCGCCCCCGAAGCTAAAAACAGATGTAAAATTGCCTTGTAAAAGTATAGTAATTTCTAGTCAATCGGGGCCGTTCATTAGGCAAATGATCTGACGGTAGAAGTTATGTTTAGATTAGGTTTTTTTTCCCTAGAAGGCAACCCTCGCTTTTATGAGGGCATTGTATTGCGGTTGTGCATTATGCATGTGTATTCTCGGAGCGAGAAATAGAGAGGGAGACTGTGAGAGAGAACAAAGAATATTACAACGGATCTGCTGTAGGTTTTGTCTCTTCATTTTTGCTGGATAATAGAAAGGAAGGACTGGCTGTTTGGGGTGGACGTAGCCCAAACTGGGTGAACCACGTATATCTATGTCTCTCTAGTTTTATGTGTTGTGTGTGCTTGTGTTTTCCGCATATTTTATGTGTTTCATTACTCCATAATATATAATTTTCTAACAAGAGTACTACAGCCAGAAAAAGTACATCAAGAAACATACCCTAGAATTTATTGTCAACCTGACAAAGACTTCTAATTCATCTTAAGGGTACCAACAGTTAATGTAAAACCATTAAGCAAAGTGGGCGTTCAAATACTTCTTCCCCTTTGTCTTAATGAAGCCTTTAAGTCTACATCTACCACTACTATCACTCATTCACCTATAAGAACTCATCGAAAATAAATTGTAAAGGGTTGTTGGAAATGAACTAATTGTAAGTTGTTTATTGAGTTAGAGTTCTCAGAGTAGTTGTTGTAAATAGGATGGGAGATGATTTCTGGATTGTATCAAGCTACTGGACAAGAATGTATATGACTGGTTCCGCTCTGCTAATATGAAAAGCATGTTCATTGGATTCTGATCTAAATCATTGGTGATGTGTCCCTTCTTTGTTATTGATTTCCATCTGTTTTACATTATGTTTCATTTTCTCTGATAAGAAACAGTAATTTTAGCTTAGGATATACTGCTGCAAGTACCCTAATGCTTCCTTCACATTCTTATCTTTATGTTTTCTGCTATTTGTGTATCTTAGAACAAATTCAATATAATTTAACCAGTTGAAGAGTTGGTTTTCCCATGCTTACTAATGTATGAATTTAGAGTTTGTTTCTTAGATGTTCTTATTTGGTTCATCTGAAGAATTAGGAAATAAGGAGATTTAGTGTTAGCCCTGTCCCCTAGGTTCCCTTTCCAATAGTTAGCCTTTCGAAGATCCCTTTGAGTTGAGTTTCAAAAGCAGATAGGGTTAAAATTCTTTCTCTAATCTTAGACTTCACTCTGTGTTTGAACTTAAGTGTTTTCTACTATTTGAAAGTAGTCAGGAGGACTGCTGGATTGTTGTCTTTGAATTTAGCCTCATCAGGAGTATTGATCATAGAGGTGTAAGGTGTGCCCTGTCTCTTGACTTACTCCGAAGTTGTCACCTTGGAAGGCTTTCCTTGTTATTCCCATTCATTTCTTTATTGTTTCATCCCATACAATCATATTAAGAGATCCTCTGATTTAGATGACTAGCCCATTGAAAGCCTTGGATATTTGGATTGCAAGTAAAGCCTTTTATGACCCCATTTCCCAATGAACTTGTATTCTCTTTGATTTATCTTCCCATTGCCGAAAATCCTTCACTATTCATTCCTTTGCATTTCACTAAACCCTTCTTTCAATGTTTCCCAACCAAACAAACAAATCAAAAACCCTTGTGCTCTATAACTAGCCTAATATCTTAAATTGAACTTTAAAGATATATTATTCTTTACCTTTATAGAGAGATCCCTCTCTGGATCTAGGAGGGCTAGATCCTGAGATCCCGAAGTGGTTTGATGTTGTCTTGTCATTTGGTATTGTCAAACTGCCAAATCACAGGAACCCCAACAAGCCCTATGTTTCTAAGCACTCTATATTGTTGTGCCTTTGATGATCAGCAGAACTCTCAAGATTATGGGGTGGCAGGGCTGGTTTCCCTTTATTGGGCAACCCACCACCTCCCTGCCTAACTGTAATATAACTCTGTATTTTTTGTACCATTAATATATGAATATACTGCCATTTTACAAAGAAAAAAATGTGCACAAGTAGAGGAAGATGTAACAAATATTTACAGGAATTGGACATATATTGGCAAGTAAAAATGGAAATGGGAAAAGTGTTAGTAGATCGAAATGGGCCCTAATAGGAAATCTTGTGGTGTATCAATTCAATCCAACTTCAAGTCCAAAATCTGGATCAAAACATGTCATAACTAGCTAAGAAAATAAGACTTATAATTTCCTAGAACAAATGAAGAAGAAGATTGGCTTACAACAACACAACAACACTCACACTATGGGTATCTATGTTTAGATTATATGATTTTGTTTTAATTTATATCAATATTGAATATGCTTTAGAATACTATTATATGCATAAGATAGATAGAAAAACACTTAAATATTGTTTATATGAGCAAAAGAAATTCTACTTTTCTATTGGTCTGGTTTCCTAGTGGTAGGAGAATAGTAAGACATTTGTATTTTTTGAGTTTGGTTTAAATGAATTAGAATAAACAGGTTGAATTTACACATGGAAAAAAAAATATGTATCTCTTTATAAATATTATATAGAAGTTAATAAATTTTCTTGGTCAATAATTAGACACAATAAAAAAAAATTCATTTCCTATATCTTTTAATTTAAAAAAAGAAAAAGAAGGTGAATTTAATATATATTGTGACATTGTTGTAATAAGCTTAAGTATATCTCAAATGAGATATGTTCAATGATTACTAATACCCACCACTTGCTAACATTTTTCACCTTGGAATCCTACTTAAAAAAGCCTTCTTGAAAATCTACATGATCTTCCAGCTCACAAAGTGAGCATGTACACATCCTTCATATTCACAAAAGGTACATGTACCTAAAAAAGTGGAGAAAAAATTTAAAATATATGAAAATCACGTACTCTTGAGAGGGTTTATGGAGTTTGTACACTTTTCTTCTAAACTATATCAACCAACTTACAATTGTATAAAATGGGTCTAATATGGAAGGAAATGATAAGCATTGGTATAGTACCAAAGCGATCATGCTAGTATCATCGTGGTAAATAAATTATAGGTGTTTGTTTCCCATGGATTTTATGACTTCCACCCTAAAAAAAAAAACACTTGTTATTTGAGTAATCTATTCATTTCATAAATTTGAGGCCTAAAACCTCCTAGTTTTCATCATCAGTTTCAATGGATAAGAATTAGAGTCTAGAAGCAATTCTGAGCGGCCCAAGTATTGAAGAACCTAGGTGATGGTTATAAAAGGTGACAATCGTAATACATCAAGTATAAAAATTTAGATTTCTACTTTCATTAAAAAAAGGGAAGATACGTCTTCTTTCTGGTGGCCAAATTGAATTTTCATATTCATTATATGATCATAATTTATGTTTGGTTATGGAATTAACTCTCCTAATTAGTTAGTTAGAATTAGTTATTTTATTGTGATTTTTGTATTAATCTATTGGTTTGAGGAAGGTTGTTTTTCATCTTATGTGTATATCTTGGAACTTGGACTGGATTGAGTACGAGTGGATTAGGATCAACATGTGAAGTCCCCTTTCAAAGAATTTCTATGACAAAAAATTGAAAAATGAATTTAAAAAAGAAGTAGATTGTTCTTTGAATTGAATAGTTACAATTATAATTCACTTGTTACAAATATAATTCATCATAATTATTATAATAATTTTTCTATAACAACATATATTATTTATAACGAAGGGAATAGTTGCAATGCAGCAGTCCCTTTCTTAGCACCTCTGCACACTTTATGTGAATAACACATGGCCATACAAGTGATTTCTGATAAAAAATTCTAATAATCGTTCAATATCGCTCACAACTAGTGGATAATTGAATTAATTTCATCCATGTTTTATCATTAAGAAAAAAAATGATAATAAATATGTGTTGTGCGAAAGATGACATTTTGTGGAGAAATCACAATGTTTATCCTGCTCTCAATGCAACTTTCTTAACTCTTATACCGAAATAGGAAAATTCAAACACTCCTATTGGTTTCAGACCAATAGCTCTCTGCAATGCAATTTACAAAATTCTGTCTACTATCATGGTAAATAGACTCAAACCTCTCTTGCCAAGGTTGATTTCTTCGGAACAGACTGGTTTTGTTAAAGGAAGACAAATCTTAGATGGAATTGTTATTGCCCAGGAAGCAAATCACTCGTTAAAGACGTTGAAAATGAAAGGAATGCTCATTAAATTGGATCTTTCTAAAGCATATGATCGGATTAATTGGCCTTATTTGATATTTGTATTGAAGGCGTTTGGTTTTTATGATAGATGGTTGTAGTGGCTTCAGTCATTTATATCATCTTCTAATTTTTCCATTTTACTTAATAGAATTCCGTCCCAGCCTTTTAATATAACTCGGGGTCTTCGGCAAGGAGATCCCCTTTCACCATTTCTATTTATATTAGCTGCAGAAGGACTGGGAAGATTAATCAATGCACATCTAGCAGAAGGACAGATAAAAGGTTTAAAATTATGGGGATCAGATCTTTCCTTGACGCACCAACAGTTTGTAGATGATATTCTCTTATTCTGTCAGGCTTCGGTGAGAGAGGCAAAATCTATTTTAAAGATCTTGGAAATCTTCATGGAGGCATCAGGTACTCTTATTAATACTGATAAACCAAATGTTTATTTCTTCAATTCTAATAATGCAACTCAAAATTTTCTAGCTAGAATGCTTGGGTTCAAAATAGGTTCTTTTCCAATGAAGTATTTGGGAATCCCTTTAAATATTACCCCATTAAGAATTGCAGACTGGAAAGATCTCATTTCAAAAGTGAAGAAAAGATTGCATAATTGGGCATTTATAGTTCTGAATACTCCAGGTAGACTTATCATGTTAAAATCAGTTCTTCAATCTCTTCCTCTTTATCAATTATCAAGGAGAGCTTGTCCAAAAAGCATCTGAAACCAATTAGTAAATATGTTTAAGAAATTTCTTTGGCAAGGTGCTCAGGCTAACAGGAAATGGGCTTTACTTTCATGGGATAAACTTATTAAACCAAAATCAGCAGGGGGACTGGGACTGCGTGACCCATATGTTTTAAATCAAGTTATGGGGAGCAAATTGTGGTGGAGATGGATCCAGGGAGGGCATGATCTATGGAAGAATATATGGGAAAAAAATATGGTATGCCTCAATCCGTAACAGGAAAATTAAAAGTAGATATAGTACCGAAATGGTCTTCAATATGGAATCTTGCAGCAATCAACAAGAATTTAATTCGACAACATAGCTTTTGGGAAGTGAGGGAAGGTAGAACGACTCTCTTTTGGGAAGATTCATGGCAACAAAGAGAAAAATTATTCAGTAGGCTTGATTTAGGATAAATCTTCCTGTTCACAAATACTCCAAATTCTAGATTAATTAACAATTATTGGTGCCATCAACAGAATAGCCAGTGGAGAAGATGGAAAGAGAAAACCCACTAGCCAGAAGCACCAGAAACGCAACAATGGAATAATTTTGAAAAAGAATTGAAAACAAGGAAAATTGCCAATGCAATAGGAAGTGATATTCTCAGATGGGGTTATCAAAGCAAAGGAATGTTCACCATACAGGAGGGATATCATATTCAGTCTCATAATATCATTAATAATGAAAGATCGATATGGAGGAAAATCTGGGCATTAAAACATTGGCCAAAAGTAGAATATTTCCTCTGGCTATTAAGTCATCGAAAAATTCTTACATGGGACAACCTGCAGAAGCGAGGAATGTATGGACCATCCTTTTGTTACATGTGTAGAACAAAAAATGAATCAATAGAACATCTTCTAAACACTTTCCCAACTGCGGAGTTCCTCTGGAGTTGTATTGCAAGGAATTTCAGACAAACAAACAGAGATAATATAAATATAAATGCAACAATTAATAATTGGCAAAAAGGAGGTTTTGAATGTGAAGTGTTGAATAGAGCATGGAAGTTATCTGTTGGATTTATCGTATGGGGCATATGGAAAGAAAGGAACCACTGTATATTTAGAGGAGAAGAACAAACAATTAACCAAATATGGCAGACGATGATTGGGAATATACGAGAAACAATTTTAGTGGAAAGATGGACAGAGGAAGATTGGAAGACGGAAGGTATAGAAACTAAAATGCTTGCAAGTTTAGATTTGAAACCTGAAATGTTATATAGAAACCTTTGGAAATATAAACCTTCATCTAAAAATATAGAAGATAGGTGGAAGGTACCTCATAATGGATTTATTAAACTTAATTATGATGGTGCATCAAAAGGCAATCTAAGACAAGCGAGAGCAGGAGGGATTTTTAGAAATTCTCGAGGGGAAGCTTGTCGAATCTATGCTATGGATTTGGGTTTTGCAACTAATAATGAAGCAGAATTGACAGCAGTGAAACAAGGGTTATTGATAGAAAAATGAGAAAATTATCAACGACTTATTGTAGAAGGAGATTCGGCAATGGTCACTGGAGTTCTACGTAAATTACGACAAGGCTCAGCTTGGGAAAAGATAAGTAAAAGCTGGAGAGTGGTGAATCTCATTCAGGAAATAAGCTTATTGATCAAAGGAATCCAGTATCTAATACCAATGAATGTTTGCAGAAAAGGTAATGAGGCGGTAGATTACTTAGCAAATTTGGGCTATAGTAATAATGAGCGACATTTGGATGTCAGGCCAAGGGCTATAATCTGGAATATTGAATTACACTCTCTCCATCTTATTCTAGATAGAGATTTAAGTGGCAACGAAGATCCTCGATTGGGGTGCCACCTAATGGGAGATGGCAGCATGACGACACCACGTGGTGGGCGTGTCAACTGACCACTAAGCGTATCAATTAAATTGTGTGGTGGTACTCAACCTCGCACCCGCCTATCTTATGATCACAATGCAAGTAGGTTCAAACCATAAATGCATGGCAGAGATTGTGAAGGGCCGTCGGCCGTGGGGTAGGGGATTGAAAAGGTTTACTTCTCGCTCTTGCAAAACATTAATTCAAACAGGAGTTTGAATTTGGACAAGAGCAGAGACAGGAGATCAGAAAGATCAGGAGTTTCAGCATAGTGGGCGGAGGTTTTCTAGGCATGTTCTGGTTCTCATCACTCTAGTATCAATTTTAAGTTTTCATGTTCGCATGGTGTCAATGAACTCAGAATTTTTTACCGTCCATGCAGAGTTGTTGTCATTTCTGGTTAGCTTTTTCTTTTTTTATGGTTTGCATGTAATGATAGAGGGGGTTCACTTCAAAATTCCACCCTGTTTTCGTAGCCCAGGCCATCATCCCTATCTATATCTCAGTATTTTCATAAGGTATGGGTTTAGTTTCTGCTTATGTTATGATTTGGAAAGTCTGGTCCCTGGTAATTCTCTTAAGATGCTTTTCCAGCACCTCAATCTTGTCCGGGGGTATAGGTTAAATATGTGCTTTGCTAAGATTTTTGATGGTCTACTCTGGAATTTGGTTCTCTTCGTTCCAAATGGTCTGGTTAAGCCTGGTCTTTTTACTTGAAAGCTTGAGAGCAATATAGATGTTTGGTTCCTTTCTGTTTTTTGCCTTTCCAGTTTTCACCCCTTTTTTAGAAGGAACTTCAACTGCATCTCGTTTTCTTGTTGTTACAAATCCCTTTCCTGCTTGGGAAAAGAGAAGTCCCTTCAAACTTGGAATCACTATTATCTTAAATCTCAATTTCTTGGGGTCAATCGAAAATCCAGTGGCATTAGGCATACTGTATTTACTCTCCAGAAAACCATTCTACTATCAATTCAATGGAGAAAGTATTTTGGCAATGAGACGGAACAGTGTGTTAATTTTCGAATGATTGAAAAACGCAATCCTTACCCCACTGTTCGGGTAAATCAGAAACTTTTGGAATTTACTATAGATCCTAAGTTTTACATAATTGCTATTGTTCGATATACAGGGTCTTTGTCAGTCATAAGTTCAGACAGTATCATTCAAGGCAGAATGACAAAAGGCAAAGGGAGGAAGTTACAACCACCCCAGGCAGCTAGTCCAAGAAAAAGAGGAAGAAAGAGTAATCAACAGACTCTAGAAAATATTGCAAATATTTATGAAACAGGGATTCCAAAACATATTCGTAAAACTATTCAATCTTGGGAAAGGGATAGTGATGATGAAGATGATGATCTTCAAGAACAAAAGGAAAGAATGTATTTTATCTCTGACCCAGGAAATACAAGAGGAAGAGTTTCTTTATACCAACAATCTGTCAAGACATATTGGAAAATCAAATGTGTTTTAGCAAGGCCGATGTCGAGTATGCTAGAAAAGCAATTCAATCCTTCAATGATTTTTGAGCTCCAGCAAATTAAACAGGATATGCAGGAAATGACCAAGGTGTAAATAAAAGCAAATGTGCGAATAGGAAGGATTGAACAGCAGCTCCTGAACATGCAGCAAGCTGAGATGCCAAGGTCAAATGCAAAAGACACGGCACCTGTTGATTCTTTAGATGGTTGACACTTTGATGAATTTAGTTTTGTATGTTTTTTGAAGATATTAAGTATAGTCTCTGTTTTATTTGTAGTTTGTATGGACATAGTAAAGGGATATTCGCTGTCAGTAGAAGGAAAAAACAATACCAATTTTGGTTGGCTTATATCTCTCTGAGGTGGCCAACAGACCTAGTTTCCTTCGCCCAGGTTGAAGCTACCAATAACTGTGAAATTTGTATAGAAACTTTCTCTTTACAAAATAGAAAATAGACAGGTCCTACGAAATTTACAAAAAAAAGAAGACATTGTGTGGAGTATTAACCATCTTCTGCATAATGAAAATGAACTTATATCCCACTCACTACGTTGTGTGGAAGATGGTTCATAATCTGCACAATGTCATCCTCCACACTCTGCGTTGAGATGTGTGGGGTCAATTTAACATTTATCGAGTATCAACAAACCAAATCCCAAGCATTATTACCCACTACATAAAGCAATGTAGCAATGATTGTACTAGATTTTGTCCATCAACCAAGTAGTGAGGTGTTCAAACTCTTTGATAGCCTCTATTTGCTTTCTAGAGGGAACATTGTATACTTTGGAAAGGTGTCCAAACTTCAAAGACTATGAGGTAGATTATATATGTTGTGCACTATATTACTTGAAAGAAAAAACCAGAAGCCTTGTGGTGGTGCGAGTGTTGACTAAATTATATGAAATTAATGTAATGGAATAACTTAGTGCAGAGGCAATGTGTGTGGAGTGCGAAGGTGGCTTCAAACTCTGCATAATGAAATTCATCGCCACATAACGCTCCTCTGCACAACGCTATGGGTCCCCAAAGTAATCTTGTTTCACTCCCGTTAACGATCCAACTGTACAATGATGCAATGAAATGACGATGAGTGGGAGTGTAGCTAAGGTTCGTACCGAGAAGATAAAGCTGCCTAACAAGGAAAATCAATGGATATAAGAAACACCATAACACCATGAGAAATCAAAGAACTGCTAGTTGCAAACCGATAACAATTCAAACAAATATTGATGAAATGATTCTACCCTCTACGATATGTACAAGAATTGATGAAAAACTCGAAGTGTACATTATTATATCATTTGTTTATGATGATAAGTATTAACAATGCAAAATACTTAGCCAAGAACTGCATCAAAATGCTTAAAATATTATTTGCATAACAACTTAGGGACACTCACTGAGCTGACCGAACTCCGAGTTCTGAGCCAACGGGCTCACCGAATTCTGGATCACAACAGGTTCACTGGCCATAATCGATCATGACACTGGGTTTCCTTGTGGGGGCTGTCCCTAGTGTGGCCGAGCTCCTCCGAACAAAAATCTCCCCGCACACAACATCCCATACAAACAACTCCTCCATACAAATCCATGGGAATAGATGCAAAACTCCTCAATTGATTTTTTTATTTAGGCACCCCTCGGACCATGTAATGGGCATATAACATTGGACAAAGCAGTTAGTAGTGTGAGGAATATCAGTATTAGGCATAACAATAACAAATGTTAGTGTTACAGCATTCATTTAGGGAATGGCCACTCAATTTATTATTATCATTTTTAAATAAATTGTTAGAACTAAAAAAATATTAAAATTAAAATGGTTTTTTTTATGAGAAATTGTGTTTTAAGGCATTTGAAAATTAAAAATAATATTTTCAAAAAATCAAAAAATTAATTTTAAATTTACGGAAAATAGAAATATTCGACATTTTCATAAAACATTAGTTAAAATTAAAAAAAAAAAAAAATTAAATAATACATAGTCAATACATTTTAACCACAAAAACAAATACTATAATCCATACATGCAAGACTAATAAACCTGAAACTAATTTCACCATACATTTTAATTTTAAACCCCTATAAATTAAACGTTCTTTAACAAAGACATTTTACATATCATTAAACTTCTTTAACAAACTATGCATACATTTATTTTTAATAAGTATGAGACTTTACTTATCACTAATTTAGTTGCATCCTAAATTGAAAATTCTTTACAATTATATGAAATTTATTTAACTTATTATTAATTATATATTAAATATTTTATTTTATTAATTTTTAAATTTAAATGTTTTTTTTAATTGTAATAACAAAAAAATAAAATAAAAATAATAATAATAATAATTATGGAGTTGATCAATCTCAATCTTGCTAATCCCAATTTAAGATGATCTCATTTTTATCTCCAAGGAGTCGAGTCAAGATTGGGTATCCTTATGCCAACCTTGCTCGAACCAGAGGTGTAGGTTTTGGCTAGAGTTAGAAGAAATTTTGGGGAATATCTTACCTTCCATGTTATAAAGATTCTTCTTATACATCATATACCTAAATACAATTATCTTTACAATGGGTCGGGGGAAAAAATAGATTCAATCAAGAGGATAGAATAAGAAGTATTTCCTTTAATCTTGAGGTTGTAGGTTATGAATTGTTTTTGGGTCATCTCGATCTTCCTCCACGATTCTCTAGATATATTGCAACCCCTGTTGAGATTCAACAAGAAGATTCAGCACCCACACATAGTGCATTAAGCCACTAGTTGCATTTAGCACCTGGTTGCATTAAGCACCTACACTAGGGTGGGGCCCACAATGTTATTTTTGGGTGCATGTCTATTTTTATTATCCCTTAATTTAGATGGACATTAAACTGTAATCTATTCTCAATGTGGACTTGAAATAGTTAACTGAAGTGGAAAATTTAGTTAGCTAGTGGATTTCGAGTTAGAGGTTGGTTGGTGGGACATGCAGAGTAATTCTAGTTGTTACAGAGTTTGAAGTGCAGTGGTGCATGTGTTGGTGCAAGTTGTAAATAGTTTAACTCAGTTAAGTGAGTTAAACTCAGTTGTGCTAGTTGTAACTGAAGATACACTAGTGAGAGATCTAGTGAATTAAATATTAATTAATTCACAATCAGTGATCTCACATGCAACTGAGGATTTACTATTATTAGTTGCATGCATGTCAGATCCAGTGGAGACCCAGTTGAGTTCTAGTTGAAAGGGAGTTTGACTATCATTTGTGACATTATTTGCTTGCACACATGTAGGCAAACACCCATTGGAGTGCCCATGATACTTGCACAGTCAAGGCAGGCAATAATTCCTATCTTTTAGGGATCTTTACCATCAAGGATTGTGCAAGCAAGGCAAGCTGTCTAGAGGTTGAGAATTGGCTACGTGTTGATCAGTTTTGCATATGACAGTGTGAGAAAATTAGCTGATGTACTAAGGGCTCTTGTGAGAAGATTTTTTTGTATGTAATTGTTTCATGATCCATGCTTAATATAAAATAGAAGATAGTGGGATTTTTAGATGTAATATTTCCCCTGGAAACTATATGTGTTGTGTGTGATTGATCTTTCTTCATGTTCATGTGATTAGCGATTGTGTTTTTAATTCCGCAAAAGATTTGTAGAAGCGATTCAGTATTTAACTTTAGTACATTGTTAGATCGGGTGAATCCAAGATATATATTCTTGTTGTATAAGTTCTACATGGTATCAGAGCAAGATAAATTGCAGAAGTGAAGCAGGAGCTGAGTTTGTGACTGGATAGAATTTGAATTTACAGAAATACTTTCTTGGTGCTACAACTGATTCAAAATCGAAATGGCATTCAATGGCTTGAGGTTAGAGTATGCACTCGAGGGCAGCTCGAACTACATTTCTTGGAAGGACAGGATGGAGGCAATACTCGAAGACAATGGGTTGAAGGAATTCATTGAAAAAGATGTTCCTAAACCCGATGTTGCAGATGCTACAAATATTGATGCAAGGCAAAAGAAAGTGGCAAAGGCGAGGAGGATCCTATTGGAGGGAGTATGTGATCCAGGAGGATCTTGATCAGTACAGTTCAGCAGAAAGGTCCAAGTCAACTCTAGCAGTTCAATGACCAGTTCAGTCTTCATACACGCAGTTTTGCCAGTTTTACCGGTAAAAAGGTCCTCCAGATGTCATAAGGATCGAATTTTTTGTGATATGATGTAAAGGGTTTTAATCCTAAACTAAGGTTTAAAAGGACATTGTAAAGGTCTAAGGTTAAAATTTATACCTAGATCTAAAACCCTAATACCTTAGTCTAAAACCCTATCCACATCATCTAAGACCTAAGTGATAGCCTAGGTTCTAAACAATAAGCCTAAGTCTAAGACATTAAATCCTTAACCTAAGTTTTAAACCTATGCATTAAACCTAGGATCTAAGCACTATGGACTTTTAAATCTAAGCCTAAGTCTTAAAATCCTAAGGTCTAAATCCTAAAACTAAAAATCTAGCGCAAACCCTATTAAAAACTATATCATAAACCTTTATGCTAAGGTTTAAGGGTATAAAATTCGGGGTCATGAAATATATTAAAAAATGTTGTTACAAATAAACTTTGTATTAAAACCACCATAGTGCTATCTTAACCGAATGGCATAGACCGTGTCGGGTTAAGGAAAATCATGTGAACGGGTTATATAAACCACGACAGAGATATGGTTGATAGCTGTTAGAACATCTGCGTGTTAAAACCGCGTCGAAGTACATGTGATCAAATGCATCGGAATCGCATCGGATAAGCCAAGTCCGTCAGGTGTTACATCGCGCCCGCCCACCTGATCACACGCAATGGTTGTCATTTCCGCTCGGTGAGGCTAACCGTCAGGGTTAAGGCCTATCCAAAGTTTAAATATGGGTTTTTAAATTTATTTCAGCACTAAGGATTTGGGAACTTAATCCCTAGGTTTGTGTAAAGATAGGAATTCAAGAGCTTTATCAACAAATTTTCTCAACAAATTGCTAAGTTTGGAAAGAGTGGTTCGATGCAGGCCTATTTAAGCCATGACATTGGCTCATGAATTCATCTTTGGTTTTTGGAAGACATTGTGCATTTTGAGTTCAGTTTCAGAAGGACATAGGCGAATTTGTTTGCAGCATTGCTCAGCCGTCAGTGGTCGGAATTGAGCATGGAGACAGGTGCCAGAAAGGCGACAAAGAGTACTTTCTGTTTATAGGGTTCAAAAGTGCCTGTGAGCACAGTCATTCTATTCCATTTCAGTGTAAATATTCTTCAAGATCAATCCTAATAAAAATGGACGCCCACTTAAAAGCGGACCTGGAGATGTAGTCCAGGAGGGACGAACTCTGTCATCAAATTGTTTGCCTCTTCTTCTCTCTGATTATTGTTGTTATTTCATTCATTTATGTTGCTGGTTTATGTCATTTTTCATTAAAGCATACTTCATTTAATATTCAATCTAAAGGACAAACTAATCAAACTGCTTAAGCACTTTATTCGATCACATTCAGATCATTTTTGGTATCAGAGAGGGTTGTGCTTGTAGTTTGTTTGTCATTGGATGTTAACCAGGTTGGGATTGCAACGTGGAAAAGGTGAGCTTAATGAATTCGATCCAGTGATCGAAAGTCGGAAAGTCGATCATCAATCAACAATGACAGGAACTGAGACCATTGAGACTCCTGAAGCTACTGAAAAGAAACCCATGGATGAGAATCAAATCCAGCAGATGTTTCTAAACATGCAGCAAATGTTGGCAGAATTATATGAAGACAAGAAGACGAGGGATGCAGCCTCATCGTCAAAGGCATCAAAGAAGGAAAAGGGTAAAAGCAAGGTAGATAAATCTCCTTCTCCTCCGTCATCTCCAACATCTTCTTCTTCTAGTTCTGAATCAAAAAAAGAAAAGAAACATAAGAGTCCACTTTTGAAACTTGATGTTAAGTTCGAATTACCTGTGTATGATGGTGAAATAAACCCTGAGAAACTAGATAATTGGGTAAAACAATTAGAAGTCTATTGTCGTATTCAAGATATTACTGATGATAAGACAAAGATCAAATTAGCTACTCTTAGAATGGGGGGTACTGCTTTGATCTGGTGGGAGAGTAGGACACAGATAGATTTAAAGTGTAAGGGAAAAGTTATCACCTCATGGACTGAGTTTATTAAAGCTCTAAAGAAACAATTCTATCCGTTGGGTCACGCACAACAAGTTGTAATTGATTGGCAGTGCTTGTGACAAGGTAAGGGACAAAGTGTTCAAGAGTTCACACAGGAATTCAAAAAGAAGGCATTAGCACTCAATATTTATTTGGACACAAAAGAAACTTTGTTGAAGTATATTGGCAGTTTTCCTTCATATTTGCAGCATACATTATTAATGTTCAATCCTAATTATTTTGATGAAGTTTGTGTTCAAGAATTCATGTCGAATCAAGTGGTAGACCATTCAAGTTTACACCAAAGACATCCAAGCAGATGGAAACTGAAGACAGCAAAAAGAAGGGAAAGTCAAAGGGAAAGAAGACTGCCACAGCTCAAAAGGAAGAAGATAGACCTACGTGTACACATTGCCAAAGGATCGGCCATGATGAAGCTAAGTGTTGGAAACTTCATCCGTAACTGAAGCTGAAGAAGTTTCAATCAAAGAAGGGTGAAAAGAAGGTTGAAACAACAATCCAACAAGGCTTGGACTTGGGATTCGATTCAGGTAATGAAGGTAAAATCACTGCTATGGTTACAACAGGTAAAATTTTTGAAGCTAGTACTTCTGCTTCTTCAAACATCAAACAACAGAATGAAGATAAAATAATCAAGTTATTTCATATAAGGGTAACTTCAAAAAATACTAAGATAGATACATTGTTCGATACAGGATCACACGAAAATTTGATTTCTGAGTCATTGGTTAAACAATTGGGTTTGAAAACACATAATCATCCAAAGCCATATCCTTTAGGGTGGTTAAAGGAACAAAGTCAAATTCATGTTACCAAACCGTGTCGGTTAAAATTTGCAATCACAGCTAACTATATCGATGAAGTGGAACTAGATGTGATACCGTTAGACATTTGTGGAATTGTCTTAGGTAGCCCTTATCTCTATGACTGTGATGCAGTATTTTATAGAAAAGAGCATGTGTATCATCTCAGGAAATATGGGATTAAGTACATCGTTCGGTCACATAAAAACAAAGATCACTTGAATTTAATTAATGCTAATCAGATGAAGCACTTAATAAGTTAAAGTAGGCGATACATACTCATGTCGATAAAAGAGCAACATAAGGATCTTATTGATACTTGTTCAGGTTGTGAAATTCAGTATGAAGGTAATTTGGTTAAGAAGGTAGATTCATTTCAGGATCTAATTAAAGAACCAAAACATCTACTTCATAAAAATAAAATATCACATGAGATACAATCGATGTTTGATGCCTCTAATAATGGAATGTGTCACAAGTCAGTTGTAGAGTGTAAATAAATAAAGCAACAAATTCCAGGGATGGAATTAATGCGACACAATTTAACTCCATATATTTCACCCATAATTTTGGCTCATAAGCAAAACAGGGCATGGGGAATAAGTGTCGATGTTAAATTTGATGCAATTAGGCAGAAAATTTTTACACCATTGATAAATCATCCACAACCATATGAAGTTAAAACAGATGTTAAAGGTTATGCAATGGAAATAGTGATTCACATAGATTATCATCTGTGTCAATACTTTCAATCAAATACTAAGATGCAACAATCTCACTACAGTTGGATGGGATTTCTTCAGCAAATTCACTTAGTAATTAAGGACAGGGAAGGTGTAACAAGTAAAGTAGTTGATATGTTGTCTTTAAATTCTTCAGTAGTACTGCATAAAAGTTCATTGGTTTATGAAATTTATGTAGAATAGTATAGTACTGATAATGATTTCGAAGATACTTTTAAATCACTAACTCATAATGCTCAGATAGAAAAGGTGCAGTTTATTCGGGAAATTTATCTTTCTCGGATTGCAGGCATAAGCAATACTACGACACAAAGTCAAATATATTGTTACTAGCCTCATATGTATGAAACAATTGTGAAGTACATAAAGGGATGTGTAATGTGTTTTAAAAGCAGGCCATACAATCGAAATCTTGGTTTGCACATACCACTTCCAGTTCCTTTGCATCCATGGGGTAGCATGGATTTGGTTCAAGGATAGACAAAAATGGTGAACAGGACCGGGATACATATTCTTCGAGGTAACTGCAACATACATCCTAAGATGTGATATAAATTTGTAACTTATGTGTAGCAAGCTTACAATCAAGCCTTACATTCTTCTGCGCCACGAGAAGCATTAAGTCAAGGCAGATTCAAATTGTGCCATGATAAGCATTAGTTTTAGGTCAATGAGAAGGTATGGTTGTGTGTCATAAAATTCAAGATGAAAGTGAGAGAGTTGTATTCTCACTTATTGTCAGTTTAAAATTAAGCTTTTGTGGTCCAAAAGCTTTTTAAGTGGAGAGGATTGATCCAGGAGGATCTTGATCAGTACAGTTCAGCAGAAAGGTCCAAGTCAACTCCAGCAGTTTGGATGACCAGTTCAGTCTTTATACATGCAGTTTTTCCAGTTTTTCCAGTAAAAAGGTTCTCCAGATGTCATAAGGATAAAAAATTTTGTGATATGATGTAAAGGGTTTTAATCCTAAACTAAGGTTTAAAAGGACATTGTAAAGGTCTAAGGTTAAAATTTATACCTAGATCTAAAACCCTAATACCTTAGTCTAAAACCCTATCCACATCATCTAAGACCTAAGGTTTAAAGACCTAAGTGATAGCCTAGGTTCTAAACATTAAGCCTAAGTCTAAGACATTAAATCATTATCCTAAGTTTTAAACCTATGAAAAAAATTCTATGCATTAAACCTAGGATCTAAGCGCTATGGACTTTTAAATCTAAGCCTAAGTCTTAAAATCCTAAAACTAAAAATCTAGTGCAAACCCTATTAAAAACTATATCATAAACCTTTATGATAAGGTTTAAGGGTATGAAATTATGGGTCATGAAATATATTAAAAAATGTTGTTACAAATAAACTTTGTATTAAAACCACCACTGTGCTATCTTAACCGCATGGCATAGACCATGTCGAGTTAAGGATAATCATGCGAACAAGTTATATAAACCATGGCGGAGATATGGTTGACAACTGTTAGAACATCCGCGTGTTACAACCGCGTCGGAGTACATGTGATCAAATGCATCGGAACCACAGCGGATAAGCCAAGTCTGTCAGGTGTTACATCGCGCCCGCCTACCTGATCACACGCAATGGTTATCATTTCCACTCGGTGAGGCTAACCGTCAAGGTTAAGACCTATCCAAAGTTTAAATAAGGGTTTTTAAATTTATTTCAGCGCTAAGGATTTGGGAACTTAATCCCTAGGTTTGTGTAAAGATAGGAATTACAGAGCTTTATCACCAAATTTGCTCAAAAAGTTGCTAAGTTTGGAAAGAGTGGTTCGATGCAGGCCTATTTAAGCCATGACATTAGCTCATGAATTCATCTTTGGTTTTTGGAAGACATTGTGTATTTTGAGTTCAGTTTCAGAAGGACAGAGGCGAATTTGTTTGCAACATTTCTTAGCCGTCAGTGGTTGAAATTGAGCATGAAGATAGGTGTCGGAAAGGCGAAGAAGATTAATTTTTGTTTATAGGGTTTAGAAGTGCCTGTGAGCACAGTCATTATGTTCCATTTTAGTGTAAATATTCTTCAAGATCAATCCTAATAAAAACGGATGGCCACTTAAAACTGAACCCAGAGTTGTAGTCCAGGAGGGACGAACTCCGTCATCAAATTGTTTGCCTCTTATTCTCTCTGATTTTTTTTTTATTTCATTCATTTATGCTGCTGGTTTATGTCATTTTTCATTAAAGAATACTTCAGTTAAAAATCAATCTAAAGGACAAACTAATCAAACTTCTTAAGCACTTTATTCGATCAGTATGTGACTACATTGTCTCAAGCCTCCATGGGAAAGCCATACCATATGCTATGTGGAATGCTTTCATGTATCTATTCCAAAGCAGCAACGACCATAGGAAATTGGCACTCAAAGGTAAACTTAGGAAGATCAAGATGGAAAAGGGCGACACCATTCCAAAATATCTCACAAATTTTGTCCAATGTCGGCATGTACTAGGGAGTGTAGGAATAATAGATGTTGATGATGATTTGATGAGCTTGGCTCTCCTAGGATTTCCTAAGGGTTGACACAGTTATCAAGAATATGTCAATGGAAGGGAAAAATTGCCAGATTGGGAACAACTGTGGTCGGATTTGGTGTAGGAGGAGTTCAGATGGAACACCAGAGATGGATCTTCATATAAGAATGAGGATGAAGAGTACTGTGCTTTGGCTGCCAAGGCAAGGAAAAGGAAGGGGAAGAAATTCCCTTCAAAATCCGAGTCCAAAGGGAAGAAGTAGGACATGTCCAAGGTGAAGTGTTTTCACTGTCACGAACATGGGAATTTTGCTACTAACTGTCCACAAAAGAAGAAGAACAAGAAGGTTGTTGGATCTACAGTTGGTGAGGCCCTTGCCTCGCAATTTGAGCTTGAACTCTCATTGATTGCATGCATGGTGTCCAGTGCATTGGGATCTGTACAGTATTTGGATAGTGGCACTTCCTTTCACATGACGGGAGATAAGGAACTTGTCAGTGATTTGGAGGAGAAAGATCTCCAGATGCATATTGAGATGGGCGACGATGTACGATACAGTGCTACCAGGATTGGTACCATTACCTTTTAGAGGGAGTCAAGTAAATCATTTCATTTAAAAGATGTGATGCATGTACCAGGTCTGAAGAAAAATTTGGTCTTAGTCGCAATGTTGGAGGATAGAGGCTATGACGTTGTTTTTAGTGATGGAAAAGCTTTCCTATGACATAAAACAAAGGGTCAATCCAAGAGGATAGACATTCGAGTTAATAATATCTACAAGCTAGAGGTAGATGGATTCGCTGCCATGATGGGGAAGGCGGAAAAAGTGGTGAGCTAGGATGAGGGAAAATTATGGCATAGGAGATTGGGTCATCTTCATCATGGAGCCTTGAAATTCGTGCAACAAATTTCTACTGGACTTCCAATGGGAACGCTTGCTTAGTTAGATTAGTGCAAGGGTTGCACCATGGGGAAGTATGTAAAGTCCACCTTTCATGAGAAGGATAACTGAGCTTCGGGGATCCTTGAGAGAGTTCACATAGATGTGTGTGGATCATTCTCAGTTGCTTCAATAGAAAAATATAAGTACTACGTAATATTTGTTGATGACTTTTCTCATAAATGTTGGATCTTCTTCATGCAGAAGAAATATTAAACATTCTTTAAGTTTTGTGAGTTTAAGGCATTGGTGGAGAAAGAGTCGGGGAAGCAAGTGAAGGCTCTTATGAGCGATAATGGTGGATAATACATCTCTAATGAATTCAAGAACTTCTGCAGAAAAGAAGGAATTCAAAGAGAACTCATAACGCCTCATAACCCATAGAAGAATGGAGTCGCGGAGAGGAAGAAAAGAATGATCATGGGTGCAGCACGAGCGATGTTGTATGATCAAGGCCTACTAATGCATTTGTGGCTGGAAGCATGAAACACTGCAGTTTATGTGCAAAATCATTGTCCTCATAGAGTACTTGGCATGAGTATACCTGAAGAGGATTTCTTGGTAAGAAACCTGATGTTTCACACTTTAAGATTTTGGCTCATCTTTTTATGTGCATGTGACCAAGGGCGCCAAGAAGAAGCTGGAACCAACTGCTGAAGTTGGGATTTTTGTGGGGTACACAGAAAAAACACATAATTATCATGTGTATTTGGCAAACAACAGAATGACTGTTGTGCGATGGGATATAAAATTTGATGAGGGGAAAGCCATGTGGTTGTCCCTTGAGAGGGAGCTAGACTTGTATGCAGAGGAGGAAATCTTGGTTCCCAAAGATGAGTCTCAAGATGTGGATCAGCCACATGAGGAGGTTCATGGAGTGGAGGAAATCACTCATGCCGAGCCATCCATTAGAAATGGCAGAAGGCGCACCACGGAAGCTGATAGGCTGAGATTTGATGCTGCACAGAATGTAGGAGCCCCTACTTCATAGCGCAAATAGAGACAATCTCCTGACCGATTTACTGGATACATGGCTCTTATGAGAAAACGTATTGTGACTAAACCATCTTCCTTTCAGGAAGCAGTGCATCAACCTACTTGGGTTGATGCAATGGTGGAGGAGTATGACTCCATTGTCAAAAATAGCGCATGGGAGATATTCCCAAGTCCGGTTGACAAATCAGTGGTAGGTTCAAGATGGATCTACAAGGTAAAGCAAGCTGCTAATGGGAGTGTGGAGAAATACAAGGCTATATTTGTGGCCCAGGGTTTCTCACAGATCAAGGGGATAGATTATGATGAGAATTTTGCACCTGTCGCAAGGTACTCTTCCATAAGATCCATCCTTGCACTATCAGCACAGATGGGCTAGTGCATTCATCAGATGGATGTGAAAATTGTGTTTCTTAATGGGAGCATTGAGGAAGAGGTGTACATAGAGAAGCTTGAAGGTTTCAAAATCTCCAATAGTGAGTCGCATGTGTGCAAGCTCAAAAGAGCGTTGTATGGACTGAAGCAAGCACCCCATGCTTGGTACACTCGGATAGATAGTTATTTCACTAGATTGGGCTTCACCAAAAGTGAAGCAGTTGCAAACCTATACCAGATTGTGGTTGAGGGTAAGATATTAATCATTTTTCTTTATGTTGATGATCTAATTTTGACTGGTAATGAGAAGTTGATACACTCATGCAAGGAGGATCTTGCAAGGGAGTTCGAAATGAAGGATATGGGCCTCCTTCATTATTTCCTTGGATTGGAAATATGGCAACGGGATGGTGATATTTTTGTGTCTTAAGGAAACTTTGTAAAGGATATATTGGGTAAGTTTAACATGGAGAGTTACAAACCCATGGATACTCCTCTTCCAAGAAACTCGAGGAAATAGGATGCTACTTCTGGAGAGGTAGTGGATGCTACTGTTTGTTGATAGTTAGTGGAGTCACTAATGTATCTAGTGAAAACGAGACCAGAAATTTGCTACGTAGTTAACTAAGTGAGTCAAGCTATGGTTAAGCCTACCAAGCTCTTTTGGAAAGTGGGGAAGCATGTCCTAAGATACCTGAGGGGCACATCAAAGTATGGTCTATGGTACAAAAGGACGGATGAAGTGAATTTGCATGGCTTCACAGATGCATATTGGGCTGGAAGTCCATCGGACAAAAAGAGCACATCAGGGGGGATCTTTAGCATTGGATCGAAAATAGTTTCCTGGTACAGCAGGAAACAACGATCCGTGTCACTCAGTTCAGCGGAAGCAGAATACATGGCAGCAAGTCAAGCTACATGTGAGCCTATCTGGATGAGAAAGATCTTGGTTGGTTTCTTTGGTTCTCAGATGGATCCAATAGTGATTCATTGTGATAATCAGAGTTGCGTTAAACTCTCGATTAATCATGTGTTTCATGATAGGTCCAAGTATATAGATATCCAATACCATCATCTCAGAGATTGTGTGCAGAGGAGGATCACGTTGCTTCAGTACATTCCCACAAAAGATCAGGATGCAGATATTATGACGAAGGTGCTCACGAGGAGCAAATTCGAATACCATAGAGACAGGATCGGGGTGAAGGATAATCCCTTTCTTGTTGAGAGGGAGTGTTGAGATTCAACAAGAAGATTCAACACCCACATCTAGTGAAGCAGATAATATATATATATATATATATATAAAAGTTTGTTTATGATTTGTTAGCTACAACTTGGTTTAAGAATCATTTATTAAAATACAATTAAAAAAAAACCAATTTCAATTTCTATCTAATACAAGTAAAATCTCAATAAAATATTTCTCCCACACACACATGAAATGCATTTTAAAAAAACATAAACATATATATATTATAATACCCTATTAAAAACAAAATAAAAAATCTAATCTTAATTAAAAAAAAATTAAAATAATTAAAATAATAATCAAACACACAAAATCCCACTCCCTTAAACCTCCAAATATATTAACCATATATATAAAACAAATAAAAAAAAACAACATATCTTAAAAAGATTGATTCCCATTTAACAAAAAGAAACATTACACAACAAACACAATAAAAAAATCATGGAACATACAAAATGCATTACACATCTTAAAAATTGATTCCCCACTATGAGAAAGAGAAACATTACACAAGATTGAAGATATATCTTTTACATAACCACATAAGATTTACACCTCTAAAGCTCATAAGAGTTGTAACGATTTTTGATGTGACGATTATTTTTATGTCTCTAATTTTTATCATGATCACCTCGCACCAATTTTCATTATGGCCTTTAACTCTCTTTTTTCTCGATGGGACTTTTATGTCTATTTTCCTTTGATGTCCATTTTATATAATTGCATAATCTATTTTTTTTTGTTATTTCTTTTTGTTTTGATGTCCATTTTATATAATTGCATAATCTATTTTTTTTGTTATTTCTTTTTGTTTTTAATAAAAATTATAATCAATTCAGGGAACATAGAATAGATAGTAATAATGTAATTTGTTAAGGTATTTTGTGGTGTAAAAATTGTTGATTCAAAATTTTGTGAATAAAAATCTAATCATACTAAAAATAAGAAAAATCGTTAATTCAAAAAATATATATATATATATATATAATCAAATTATGGAAAAAAAACATTCAAATAATAACATTTAAAATAATAAAATGTCTTATCACTAAAAATCATATCTTTTATTGAATACTTCTTTCATGATATATTTTTACTTATCAATTTTTTATATTTATTATAATATTTAAGGCCATTTTTTATTATTTAATATATAAAGTTAGTTAATAATAATATTTAATGTAATTATAATAATATATTTATTATAATTTCTATATATTATTTATAAAATTTAATTATTTTAACAATTTAAAATAAATTTAATTTATAATTATTTTTATAATAATAATTTTGAAAATATTTTAATTATATATATATATATTGGAAAAATAATTAGCTTCTAGCTTAAAAGCAATGGTAAAAGAGTTAAACGGCAAGATGGTTTTAGGAGACATCACTCAACTATTGACCATCTTGCTACTCTAAGGATCATTGTCGAGGAATGTCGCAATAATAAAATTGATCTCTTTTGTAGTTTTGTTGGCTTTAGAAAAGCTTTCGACACAATGGAAAAAAAATTAGCTTCTACCTTAAAAGAAATGGTAAAAGAGTTAAACGGAAAGATGGTTTTAGGAAATATCACTCAACTATTGACCATCTTGCTACTCTAAGGATCATTGTCGAGGAATTTCGCAATAATAAAATTGATCTCTTTTGTAGTTTTGTTGGCTTTAGAAAATCTTTCGACACAATTCCTTAGAATAAGCTATGGCAGAGACTTGAAGAGATAATGGTTCCTCTCAAGTTGGGGGTTGTTGTGACTAAACTATATGAGAATTGTATTGCCAAGCTTAATACCACAAAGGGTTGGTCTAAAGAAATTATATGCAATATCAAAGTTAAGAAAGTGTGTCCCCTATCCCATACCATTTTTTCATTTACATTGATAAGCTATAAGAGTGTTTGAGGTTGCATGATGTGATGGCCCCAAGCTCATCGGTATGGCCATTAATCTTCTCCTTTATGCCAACCACATTGTTCTTTTAGCTAAAATCCATGATGATCTCGACAAGGAGCTTAGAATCCTACATGATTACTGCTCCAAGATGGGTGTGACTATTAATACCAAAAGACTAAAGTTATGATAATTAAATCCAAAAAGATCAACTATGATAATTTTATTTACAATAAAAATTACTTAGAGAAGGTTTATTCATACAAATATTTAGGAATTGAAATTCATCATCAGCTTAACTGGAATTGTAACAATGAGAAAAGGATTATAGGAGGCTAGAAAGCTTATTATGAGCTAGAAAAAAAATTGTGAGTTGACTGATCTCTAGGTATGGAGTAAAAAAGAGTTCATTTTCGAGACTCTCATCACCTGTGTTATATTATATGGATGTGAGGTTTGGGGTTGTAGAAATTATACAACAAGCATGCATATCTTGGATTCACCCGATCTAACAATTTACTAAATTTAAATACTAAATCACTTCTACAAATATTTTGCGGAATTAAAAACACAATTGCTAATCACATGAAAATGAAGAAAGATCAATCACACACAACACATATAATTTCCTGAGGAAAGCTTACAGCTAAAAACCCCACTATCTTCTATTGTATATTAAGCATGGTTCATAAAAAAATTGTATACAAAAGCCTCTTCTCTCAAGAGCCCTCAGTACATCAGCTAATTGTCTCATACTGTCATATGCAAAACTGACCAACACATAGCCAATTCTCAACCTCCAGACATCCTGCCTTGCTTGCACAATCCCTGATGGTAAAGATCTCTAAAATATAGGAATTATTGCCTGCCTTGACTACACAAGTATCATGGGCACTCCAATGGGTGTTTTCCTGCATGTGTGCAAGCAAATAATGTCACAACTAATAGTCAACCTCGCTTTCACCTAGAACTCAACAAGGTTTCCATTGGACCTGACATGCATGCAGCTAATAATAGTAAATCCTCAGTTGCATGTGGGATCAATGATTGTGAATTAATTAATATTTAATTCACTAGATCTCTCACTAGTGTATCTTCATTTACAACTAGCACAACTGAGTTTAACTCACTTAACTGAGTTAAACTGTTTACAACTTGCACCAACTCATGCACCACTTCACTTCTAACTTTGTTACAACTAGAATTACTCTGCATGTCCCACAAACCAACCTCTAACTCAAAATCCACTAGCTAACTGAATTTTTCACTTTAGCTAACTATTTCAAGTCCACATTGAGAATAGATTACAGTTTAATGTCCATCTAAATTAAGGGATAATAAAAATAGACATGCACCCAAAAATAGCACTGTGGGCGCCACCCTAGTGTAGGTGCTTAATGTAACTAGTTGCTAAATGCAACAAGGTTCTTAATACACTAGGTGTGGGTGTTGAATCTTCTTATTGAATCTCAACACTCCCTCTCAACAAGAAAGGGATTATCCTTCATCCCGATCTTGTTTCTATGGTATTCGAATTTGCTCCTCGTGAGCACCTTCGTCATAATATTTGCATCCTGATCTTCCGTGGGAATGTACTAAAGCAACATGATCCTCCTCTGCACACAATCTCTGAGATGATGGTACTGGATATCTATATGCTTGGACGTATCATGAAACACAAGATTACTCGAGAGTTTAACGGAACTTTGATTATCACAATGAATCATTGTCGAATCCATCTGAGAACCAAAGAAACCAACCAAGATCTTTCTCATCCAGATAGCCTCACATGCAGCTTGACTTACTGCCATGTATTCTTCTTCTGCTGAACTGAGTGACACGGATCGTTGTTTCCTATTGTACCAGGAAACTGTTGTCGATCCAATGCTAAAGATCCCCCCTGATGTGCTCTTTCTATCCGATGGACTTCCAGCCCAATGTGCATCTGTGAAGCCATGCAACTTCACTTCATCCATCCTTTTTTACCATAGACCATACTCTGATGTGCCCCTCAGGTATCTTAGGACATGCTTCCCTGCCTTCCAAAAGAGCTTGATAGGCTTAACCATAGCTTAACTCACTTAGTTAACTGCGTAGCAAATTTCTGGTCTCATTTTCACTAGATACATTAGTGACCCCACTAACTGTCGATAGACAGTAGCATCCACTACCTCTCCAAAAGTGGCATCCTATTTCCTCCAGTTTCTTGGAAGAGGAGTATCCATGGGTTTGCAACTCTCCATGTTAAACTTACCCAATATGTCATTTACATAGTTTCCTTGAGACACAAAAATATCACCATCCCGTTACCATATTTCCAATCCAAGGAAATAATGAAGGAGGCCCATATCCTTCATTTCGAACTCCCTTGCAAGATCCTCCTTGCATGAGTGTATCAGCTTCTCATCACCAGTCAAAATTAGATCATCAACATAAAGAAAAATGATCATTTGGCAAGTATGTAAAGGAGATATTGGCTAAGTTTAACATGGAGAGCTGCAAACCCATGGATACTCCTCTTCCAAGAAACTTGAGGAAATAGGATGCTACTTCTGGAGAGGTAGTGGATGCTACTGTCTATCGACAATTAGTGGGTTCGCTAATGTATCTAGTGAAAACGAGACCATACATTTGCTACGCAGTTAACTAAGTGAGTCAAGCTATGGTTAAGCCTACCAAGCTATTTTGGAAGGCGGGGAAGCATGTCCTAAGATACCTGAGGGGCACATTAGAGTATGGTCTATGGTATGGAAGGACGAATGAAGTGAAGTTGCATGGCTTCACAGATGCATATTGGGCTGGAAGTCCATTGGACAGAAAGAGAACATCAGGGGGGATATTTAGCATTGGATCGACAACATTTTCCTAGTCAAGCAGGAAACAATGATCTGTGTCACTCAGTTCACTGGAAGTGGAATACATGGCAACAATTCAAGCTGCATGTGAGGCTATCTATATGAGAAAGATCTTAGTTGGTTTGTTTGGTTCTCATATGGATCTGACAGTAATTCATTGTGATAATCATAGTTGCATTATACTCTCGATTAATCCTGTGCTTCATGATAGGTCCAAGCATATATATATCCAGTACCATCATCTCATAGATTGTGTGCAGAGGAGGATCATATTGGTTCAGTACATTCCCACAGAAGATCAGGATCTAGATATTATGACGAAGGTGCTCACCAGAAGCAAATTCGAATACCATAGAGACAAGATCGGGGTGAAGGATAATCCCTTTCTTGTTGAGAGGGAGTGTTGAGATTCAACACCCACACCTAGTGCATTAAGAACCTTGTTGCATTTAGCACCAAGTTGCATTAATCATCTACACTAGGGTGGGGCCCATAGTGCCATTTTTGGGTGCATGTCTATTTTTATTATCCCTTAGTTTA
Source organism: Pinus albicaulis (assembly GCA_034641835.2). Taxonomy (NCBI): domain Eukaryota; kingdom Viridiplantae; phylum Streptophyta; class Pinopsida; order Pinales; family Pinaceae; genus Pinus; species Pinus albicaulis. The sequence goes on along the minus strand of CM076582.1, from coordinate 51,193,976 downwards.
GATGGACATTAAACTGTAATCTATTCTCAATGTGGAATTGAAATAGTTAACTGAAGTGGAAAATTCAGTTAGATAGTGGATTTTGAGTTAGAGGTTGGTTTGTGGGACATGCAATTTAATTCTAGTTGTAACAGAGTTAGAAGTGCAGTGGTGCATGAGTTGGTGCAAGTTGTAAACAGTTTAACTCAGTTAAGTGAGTTAAACTCAGTTGTGCTAGTTGTAACTGAAGATACACTAGTGAGAGATATAGTGAATTAAATATTAATTAATTCACAATCAGTGATCTCACATGCAACTGAGGATTTACTATTAGTAGCTGCATGCATGTCAGGTCCAGTGGAGACCTAGTTGAGGTCTAGGTGAAAGGGAGGTTGACTATTAGTTGTGACATTATCTGCTTGCACACACACAGGAAAACACCCATTGGAGTGCCCATGATACTTTCACAGTTAAGGCAGGAAATAATTCCTATCTTTTAGGGATCTTTACGATCAGGGATTGCGCAAGCAAGGTAGGTTGTCTAGAGGTTGAGAATTAGCTATGTGTTGGTTAGTTTTGCATATGACGGTGTGAGACAATTAGCTGATGTACTGAGGGCTCTTGTGAGAAGAGGTTTTTGTATGTAATTGTTTCATGATCCATGCTTAATATACAATAGAAGATAGTGGGGTTTTTAGCTGTAAGCTTTCCCCGGGAATTTGTCTGTGTTGTGTGTGATTGATCTTTCTTCATGTTCATGTGATTAGCGATTGTGTTTTTAATTCCGCAAAATATTTGTAGAAGCGATTCAATATTTAACTTTAGTACATTGTTAGATCGGGTGAATCCAAGGTATACATGCTTTTTGTATAATTTCTTCAACCCCAAACCTCACATCCATATAATATAACACAGGTGATGAGAGTCTCGGAAATGAACTTTTTTTTACTTCATATCCAGAGATCAGTCAACTTACAATTGTTTTCTAGCTCATAATAAGCTTTCTAGCCTCCTATAATCCTTTTCTCATTGTTACAATTCTAGTTAAGTTGATGATGAATGTCAATTCCTAAATATTTGTATGAATAAACCTTCTCTAAGTAATTTTTATTGTAAATAAAATTATCATAGTTGATCTTTTTGGATTTAACTATCATGACTTTAGCCTTTTGGTATTAATAGTCACACCCATCTTGGAGCAGTGATCATGGAGGATTCTAAGCTCCTTGTTGAGATCATCATGGATTTTGGCTAAAAGAATGATGTGGTCGGCATGAAGGAGAAGATTAATGGCCATACCGATGAGCTTGGGGCCATCACATAATGTAACCTCAAACACTCTTATAGCTTATCAATGTAAGTGAAAAAAGGGTATGGGATAGAGGACCCACTTGCTTAACTTTGATATTGCATATAATTTCTTTAGACCAACCCTTGGTGGTATTAATCTTGGCAATACAATTCTCATATAGTCTAGTCACAACAACCCCCAACTTGAGAGGAACCATTTTCTTTTCAAGTCTCTGCCATAGCTTACTCTAAGGAATTGTGTCGAAAGCTTTTCTAAAGCCAAAAAAACTACAAAAGAGATCAATTTTATTATTGCGACATTCCTCGACAATGATCCTTAGAGTAGCAAGATGATCAATAGTTGAGTGATGTATCCTAAAACCATCTTGCCATTTAACTCTTTTACCATGGCTTTTAACCTAGAAGCTATTTTTTTTGCCATATATATATATATATATATATATATATATTATAAAAATAATGATAAATTGAATTTATTTTAAATAATTAAAATAATTAAATTTTATAAATAATATATAGAAATTATAATAAACATATTATTATTATTACATTAAATATTATTATTAACTAACTTTATATATTAAATAATAATAAAATTTCCTTAAATATTATAATAAATATAAAAAATTGATAAATAAAAATATATCAGGAAAGAAGTATTCAATAAAGGATATGATTTTTTTAGTGATAAGACATTTTATTATTTTAATGTTATTATTTGAATGTTTTTCTTTTCATGTAGAAAATGATAATAATTTGATTATATATATATATATATATATATAATTTAGTAGAAATTCTTTCGGTAATTTGATTATCTCTAGAAATGATGATGGTTCTTTCTCCCATCAGGTTTTTCGAAAGAAAACCCATACTGAGTAGTATCTTCATGCTAGCTCCCACCATTTCCCTGCTCAAAAATTAGGCGTCCTTAGCACCTTAGCCACGAGGGCGCTAAGAATCTCTGATGAGTCTCACCTTGAGAGGGAAAAGACCCATCTGTTGAATGTCTTTTGTAATGATGGTTATAGTTTGTCGCAGGGCCTCAAAGCGGAGAAAGGTCCTCCTGTTAAAAATAAAAAAGAACCTAGTGAATGGTATGGCAGTGTCAGCCTTCCGTTCATCCATGGTACCACTGATAAAATTGCTAGAATCCTTAAAAAGCATAAGGTATCCTCTTATTTCAAGCCCCTTAATACAATTCGTAGTTCTCTAAAATCGGTTAAAGATCCGATTAACCCCAGGGATGGAAAAGGTGTCTACATCATTCCTTGTTCCTGTGGAACTCCTTACATTGGTGAGACGGGTCGGTCAATTAATCAAAGGATATGTGAGCATGCTGCTGATATCAAGCATAGAAGATCTTGCTCATCCGCCTTAGCTGAGCATGCAGAAAAGGCTAATTATCATATTTGCATAGAAGATGCTAAGGTCATTGCTAGAATCAACCATTTCCATCATCGTAAGTTGAGAGAGGCTATTGAAATTGAAAAAAGGCCCATTAATCTCAATAGAGATGACGGTTGGAATATCAACAGGTGCTGCATTCCTGCCTTATATTCTTGACTTTTTTACTTTTATATATATATATATTTTATTTATAGTATTATTTGTTAAAAAAAATAATAATAATAATAATAAATAATAAATAAATAATAATAATAATAATAATAATAATTAATTAAAATAAAATAAAATATTTTTTATTTAATTTTGATTATTTATTAAGTTATATTTATATTTTATTTTTGTTTCTATTTATTTATTTATTTATTTTTATTTATCCTTATTTTTATTTTTATTTTTATTATTTTTATTTTTATTTTTATCTTTATCTTTATTTTTATATAAAAAAAATTTATTCTTTATTTTTTATATTTTTATTTTATTTTATTTATTTATTTTTAATTAATTAATTTATTTATTTATTTATTTTTTGACTATGTTTGACTATTTGATAGATGGTTTATTTTTAATTAGATTTCATGAATAAAGAATTAATTATATAAGTGATTATTATATAATTTAATCAAAATTTGCATATATACACCAAGATTTGTTAAATTACTTACCATTTTATTAATTAATTGGTCAATTAATTGTATAAATATATTGAAGGTTTTATATAAATTAAAATAATAATATAAATAAATTAATAAATTAATAAATTAAATAAATATATAATGGAATTTTTACTTTTTCTAAGTCAAACTAGCCGTTATCCTAACAGCTAGTTGAGCCATCTCTACATCTATTTATACTTATTGTCTGGATCTGATCTCTCACATAGTCCTAATGATGAACCACACTGGTTGGTTCGAAACGCGTCTTTTTTTGACCTCGTTGTTTTGCATGTGATTATTACCGAAAGAATTTCTACTAATTTATATTATGGATCACAGAAGCTTAGATTCCAAAAATATATATAATTTGTTAATTAATGTGAGTTTTGAGATGATTATATGATTAATTTGTGGCTTGAGTAGTCACGACTCAAAGACATTTAAGTTATTAAAATTATTTGAAAATTACACTCGTTTCAAGCCACATTAATCTTTAGCATGATTAGATTTTTGTCCACAAAATTTTGAATCAACAACCTTTACACCACAAAATACCTTAATTAATTACATTATCACTATTCTATGCTCCGTAAATTGATTATAATTTTTAAACATAAAAGTGAATTGCCCCGTCCAGCAAAAAGAAAGTTAAGGCTATAATGAAAATTAGTGCGAGGTGATCATGATAAAAAATAGAGACATAAAAATAATCGTCACATCAAAAATCGTTACAACTCTTATGAGCTTTAGAGGTGTAAATAATTCAATCTTTTGTTATGATATGTAATGCATTTTGTATGTTTCATGATTTTATTATTATGTTTGTTGTGTAATGTTTCTTTTTGTTAAATGGGAATCCATCTTTTTAAGATATGGTTTTTTTTTTGGATTTGTTTTATACATATGGTTAATATATTTGGAGGTTTAAGGGAGTGGGATTTTGTGTGTTTGATTATTATTTTAATTTTTTTAATTTTTTTATTAAGATTAGATTTTTTATTTTATTTTTAATAGATTATATATATATATATATGAGAAATATTTTATTGGGATTTTATTTATATTAAATAGAAATTGAAATTGTTTTTTTTTTTTAATTGTATTTTAATAAATGATTCTTAAACCAAGTTGTAGCTAACAAATCATAAACAAACTTTCCTTATATTATAAGGAGTGGTTAGATGTAAGACAATGCTATGATACAATGTAACCTCATGCTGAGAGGAATGTTATTAGCAAGATATTGATAATACCAACTATAGTTTTAATTTCTCCTTTATTTTTACCTTTAATTATAATAATTTTTCAATAATGTTATTTTATTGAAAGTTTTTATGATTATACGCTGGATCATTGATTTAGATGTTATCTACTTTTTGTGTTGGGTTATAATTGTTTTGATAATGGACAATCCATTATTACTTAGATTTAAATTTTTTTTTTAATATAATATGGGTGTTTAGGATTTTCATGTGAAACAAAAAAAAATTCAATATTTATTTCTTTATAATTTTTCTTTTTATAAAGGTTAATAAAATTGGTCAAAAATTGGTTAGAGTTAGGAATGTCTTTCTTAATTTTGATTAAGAATAGAAATAAATTCTAAGGAAAACCAATTAATTATTTATTTTTCTTGGATGAGATTTGGTTATATTGGGCATGAATTTGTTGGAGTGTTGAAATTGGAAACAATAAGAGGTTTCTAATTTAATTTTCCCTTAATTAAATTAGAAGGAAAATGTAATTCCACGACAAATGATAGTTTGTACGTGTTAACTAAGTTAGGAAGACTTAGTTAGCTCATTCAATTCGAGTTAAGGGTCAAACTAGAGGCATATAGAGTTCTCTCTAAGTTTTACGGGGTCAAGCTACAGTTTGTTTTGAGTTGTAATTATTTAACTTAATTGTTTGAGTTAAAATTAGTTTAACTAGTTCTAACTGAGCTAATGAGAGGTCTAGTGAATTAAATATGATTTAATTCACATGCAGTAATCAATCAGAGAACTGATAATTCGATATAAATAGTTGTTGCATGTTAGTTTTGAGGAAGACCGAGTTGAGATTGGAGTTAAAGGGAAGTGTACTATTAATTTTATAATTAGAAAATTGTGCAGGTCATGCATGAGGTTAGCAGAAGGCCTTAGATGTATTTCACAATCAATTATTGGGAATTTCCTAATTAATATGACCTTAATTTCCCTAGGGATTGTGCAAGAAAGGTTGGGCATCCAGAGGAAAGAAATCGGTTAAGTATTGGACCAAACTTTCTTGGGATAGAGTGAGACAATCAAAGATAAGGCAAAGAGCATTCAAGCCTGGGAGAAACATTATATTGTTTCATACTATTGACTTAATGCAATATACACAGATGACGGGGGTTTTTAGTTGAGGCTTTCCCCAGATAAATCTTTATGTTGTGCGATTGAAATTCTTTCTCTTTCTTGTTCATGTGATTGTGTGATCATAGTTGGTTTCTGCAATCTGTAGAATAGATTCAATTATTTTTTTTTAGCATATTACAATATAAGCTGAATCTATGTGGATTTTCTACATGGTATTAGAGCAGGAATCACTATAGAGGAGAAGAATATGAGTTTGTTTTAAACTGGTGAATCAAATTTTCATATCTACTCTTCAGGACCAACAGTAAAATCAGGATGTATTTATGTGGATTGAGACTCGAATATTCCCTTGAGGGTAGTTTGAATTACATAGCTTGAAAGGACAGGATGGAAGCAGTGTTGGAAGACAACGGGTTGAAGGAGTTCATAGACAGTGATATTCCTAGGCCCGCAACAATATATGCTCAAAATCTTGATGCATGGAAGAAGAATGTAGAAAAGGAGATAAGGATTCTATTAGAAGGAGTTTGAGATCATATTGTACCGAACCTCCATGAAAATGAAACTCCATATGATATGTGGAAGGCATTAACATATTTGTTTCATAACAACAACGACCACCAGAAGCTGGCGCTAAAATAAAAGCTCAAAAAAATCAAGATGGAGAAGGGCGACAAAATACCAAAATACTTGACGAAGTTCACTCAATGTCGATATGAGCTTGGAAGTGTTGGTGTGATCGTTTCCGAGGATGATTTGGTGAGCCTAGCACTTCTAGGCCTTCCTAAGAGATGGCACAGATACCAAGATTCAATGAAAGGGAGCTAGTAGCTACCAAAGTGGGAGCGATTGTGGTCTGAATTGGTAGAAGAAGAGATTCTACGGAATACCAAAGATGGATCCTCATCAAATAATGATGATGAGGATAATTGTTCCTTGGAAGGAAAGGAAAATAAAGGGAAATGGACGGCATCCCATTCCAAATCAAATTCTGGTCAGATAAGCAAGAAGAAGGACTTGTCAAAGATTAAATGTTTTCACTGTCATGAGATTGGACACTATGCCACAGAGTGTCCGCACAAGAAGGTTGACAAGAAGCCCTCATGAGGAGTGGTAGGTGAAGCACTTGCTTCATAATTCGAGTTGGATTTCACTCTCATCACATGCATGGTGTCATCATTGATGGGTTCGGTGTGGTACTTGGATAGTGTAGCTTCATTACATATGACCGAAAAAAAACAATTATTCAGCAACTTGGAGGATAAGGAGCTCAAGATGCATATCAAGATGGGAGATTACAAGAGGTATAACACGACCAAAATAGGTATTGTTAGCTTTCATAGGGAGTCTGGTACTCCTCTCTCACTAAAATATGTCATGTATGTTCCTATTTTAAATAATAATTTAGTTTCAATTACTATGGTTGAAGATCGTGGCTATGATGTGATATTTAGCAAAGGAAAGGCATTCCTTCATCACAAATCCATGGGACAGGTGAATAATATTGGGCTTCGAGTGAAGAAACTCTAAAAATTGTATGTAGAATATTTTTTTGCCTTGAGAACGAAGGAAGAGAAGGTGTAGAGCCGAAACATTAGTGAGTTATGGCATAGAATATTGGGCCATCTACACCGTGGCACTTTGAATATCACGCAAAAAAATTCTATAGGACTTCCCAAGGGTGCACTTGAGCAGCGAGATACATGCAAAGGGTGTACATTGGGTAAGTACACCAAATCCGCCTTTCATGATAAGGAAATTTGAGTGAGGGCGATCCTTGAAATAGTTCACTCAGATGTGTGTGGACCATTCTCGATAACCTCCACAACACAACACAGGTATTATGTCATTTTTGTAGATTATTTTTCAAGCAAGTGTTTGATATTCTTCATGAAAAATAAAGGTCAGATGTTCTCAAAATTTTGTAAGTTCAAAGAACTTGTCGAGAAATATATAGGGAAGAAGTTGAAGGCTCTCAAGAGTGACAATGGTGGAGAATATGTCTCGAATGAATTCAAGAAATTTTTTTCTTCAGAAGGTATTCGGCGGGAATTGATAGCACCTCATAACCCATAATAGAATGGGGTTGCAGAAAGGAAGAATAAAACTATTTTGGGAGAAGCACGAGCGATGTTTCATGATCTGTGCCTACCGTTTCACCTGTGGGCTGAAGCATGCAATACAAAAGTATTTGTGTAGAGAAGAAGTCCTCATCGTATTCTCGGGATGAGTACACCAGAGGAAGATTTTTTAGGTAAGAAACCAGATGTCGCACATTATAAATTTTTTGGTTCATCAGTTTATTTCCATGTAACCAAAGATGCTTGGAAGAAGCTAGAGCTAACAGTTGAGTTGGGGATATTTGTAGGGTACACCGATACACCTCACATCTATCAGGTGTAATTTCCAGCACATAGGATGACAATGGTTAGATGAGATGTGAAATTTGGTGAAGAGAAGGCCATGCAAACTTCCCTTGAGAGGAAGCTTCAATTGCATGTAGTAGAGGAGATCTTAGCTCCAAAAGAAGAACCTGAAGATGTGGAGCAGCCACAAGCAAAGGAACATAGAGTGGAAGTACCCACAGGTTGGTGCTTGATGCTAGAGAGAATTTGGGAGCACCCACATCATAGCGTAGGCAGAGAAGGTCCCCAAAGCGCTACACTAGCTACATGGCTCTTATAAGTGAGAGTGTAGATATTGATCCATCCTCATTCGAGGATGCAATGCAAAAACCAGTTTGGTTTGATGCTATGGTTGAGGAGTATGACTCCATTATTAGAAACAATGCATGGGAAGTATTCCCAAGACCGAAGGGGAAGTTAGTTTTAGGATCCAGGTGGATCTACAAGGTGAAGCAGACAACATATGGGAGTGTGGAGAAACACAAGGCCAGATTTGTGGCTGGAGTGTTCTCTTAGGTGGAGGAGATTTCTTATGAGGAGACCTTTGCTCCAATCGCAAGGTACTCGTCAATAAGATCCATCATTTTAATTTTAGCATATATGGGTTGAAAGATACATCAAGTGGATGTAAATTCAACCTTCCTCAATGGAATGATTGAGGAAGAGGAAGAGGTGTACATTGAGCAGCCATAAGGTTTTTAGACCTTCGACGGAGAATCAGATGTGTGTAGACTCAAGAGAGAGTTGCATGTGCTGAAACAAGCACCTCATGCTTGGTACACCATGATAAACAGTTACTTCATTGGGTTAGGCTTCACCAAAATTGAAGCAGATTCGAACCTTTACCATATTGTGGTGGAAGGTGAAATTTTTATCATTGTACTTTATGTCGATGATTTGATTATGAAAAGTGATGAGAAACTCATCAAGTCTTGCAAAGAGGATCTTGAAAGATAATTTGAGATGAAGGATATGGGGCTCTTGCATTATTTCCTTGGATTGTAAATTTGGCAAAGAGATGGGGAAATATTTGTATATCGGGTAAATTATTCCAACGAGATTATGAAGAAGGTCCACATGGAGAGAAGCAAACCCATGGAGACTCCTCTAGCATGGAACTGGAGGAAGGAGGATGCTACTTTAGGTGAAGTGTTAGAAGTTACCATCTACAGGAAGCTTGTGTGTTCACTCATGTATTTGGTGCACACATGACCAAAAATATTCTATGCGGTTAACCAGGTTAGTCAAGCTATGGTTAATCTTACAAAGATCTATTGGAAGGAAGACATGCATGTGTTGAGATGCCTCAAAGGCACTATGGAGTTTGGGCTATGGTACAGGAGTACAAATAGAGTGAAGCTTCAAGGCTTCATAGATGCAGATTTGGCAGGAAGTCCATTCGACAGGAAGAGAACATCAAGGGGAATTTTAAGCATAGGATCAGGAGCAGTTTCCTGGTACAACAAGAAGGATATATCAGTTGTACTCGGTACAATAGAGGCAGAGTACATGGTTTCTAGTTAATCAGCTTTTAAGGCCATATGGATGAGGAAGACACTTGTTGGTTTGTCTTGTTAGTAGATGGATCCGACAGTGATTTATTATTATAACCAGAGTTTCATCAAACTCCCAGTTAATCCAATTTTTCATGATAGGTCAAAGAATATTGATATCTGGTATCACTATCTCAGGGATTTTGTGTAGAGGAGGATTATGTCATTAGAGTACATTCATACAGAGGAGAAGGATGTAGAAATATTAACAAAGGCCCTGTCAAGAGGAAAATTCAAGTTTTACAAAGACAGGATCGGGGTAGCAAATAATACCTTTCTTGTTGAGAGGGAGTGTTGAAATTGGAAACAAGAAGAGGCTTCTAATTTAATTTCCCCTTAATTAAATTAGAAGGAAATTGTAATTCCACATCACATGACATCTTGTATGAGTTGACCGAGTTAGGAACACTGAGTTAGCTGAGTGAATTTGAGTTGAGGGTCAAACTGGAGGCATGTAGAGTTATCTCTATGTTTTAGGGGGTCCAATTACAATTTATTTTTAGTTGTAATTATTTAACTTAATTATTTGAGTTAAAAATAGTTTAACTATTTCTAACTGATAGAGGAGCTAGTGAGAGGTCCAGTGAATTAAATATGATTTAATTCACATGCAATGATCAATCATATAATTGATAATTCACTAAAAATAGTTGTTGCATGTGAGTTATAAGGAAGACCCAGATGAGATTGGAGTTGAAGGGAAGTGTACTATCAGTTGTATAATTAGAAAATTGTACATGTCATGTATGAGGTTAGCAGAAGGCCTTATATGTATTGCGCATTCAATTATTGTAAATTTCCTAATTAATAGGGGCTTAGTTTTCGTAGGGATTTCACAAGCAAGGTTGGGCATCTAGATAAAATAAATTGGTTAATTATTGGACCAAACTTTCTTGGGACAGAGTGAGACAGTCAGAGATAATGCATAGATCTCTCAAGCTTGAGAGGAGCATTGTATCGTTTCATATCCTTGACTTAATGCAACATACAGATATCAGGGTTTTTTAGTTGAGGCTTTCCCCAGATAAATCTTTGTGTTGTGTGATTGAAATTCTTTACATTTCTTGTTCATGTGATTTTGCGATCGTAATTGGTTTCTGCGTTTTTTAGAATATATTCAAGTATTTTGTTTTAGCATATTACAAGATCAGTTGAATCTATGTGGATTTTCTACACCAAGATCACTACTTTGGGGGGGGGGGGGGGGGCGTGAATCAGTAGTGATAACAATTACTCAATTTTACCATTCTTTATCCAATATATTAATCCATTAATTTCTTAACAAGTAAGTATTAGATCTTAAACATGCAACTTCAACTAGGATCAACACATGAGACTCATAATCATAATAAGTAAACATGCACAATGAACACAATCATCACATCACATAGGAACACATGATCTCTGGTGGAAAACCCCCCGCTGCGGCAAAAACCTCCCTTGATGTTATTGTGCTACTTAATATATATTATTATTTATCAAGATAATCATTACATAGAGAGTACAATATGGAAAATATCTGAAAGGAACTATGATCTCCATCTCATGATTCTACAGAGTCCTATTTGATCAACAAACCTTTCAAAACCACCTTGGACTTATGACTCTACAAACACCCTTTTGATTTACAACCCTTTCCCAACCCCCATTAGATTTATGACTCTATATAAACCTATCCTATTTACAAGACTTTCCCAACATCCATTGGACTGATGAAGAAATTTGTTCTCAATCCTTATATCGTTGGAGCTCCCACCTTAATTCTCTATGCGGTTCACATTTCATACATTTTCAAACTGGAACACTATAGCTGCTCAACATGATCATCACAACAACAATATCATCATATTACAAAGCCAAAATTATCAACACAAAACATCAATGAATAATTCAACTCAAATCATATCCCTCTCTCTCATCCTCAACTCACACTCACTCAATACTTTTTCTACAAATAAACTAGAAGAAAAAACTCAAATATTGCAATACAAAACTTCCATATGAAAACATGATACACTACTGCAACCAATCTATCAAAATAATATGAACTCAAACAATACTGCTTCCCCTGAAATCACAAATTCATTAGCAAAAACATTATAGCCCTGTCACATCAACAATGTCTTTAGCCTTGCATACTTTTGCTCTGCTACAACTATACCTCCATGCACATTATCCTTCAACCAAATCAAACTCCTCGCCAATGGCTCTCCAAACCACTATGACACGTTTCTCACTCAAGAGAACCAACCAGATGATAAACCTTTCTCCACATATTTGTTGTTTCTGAAAATGATTAAATCAATTAATCCCAATATTGTAGTGGATATATATTCATATGCTAGAAGTGGCTCATTTCATTTTTTATTGAGTCAATCAAGCCACTAACTTCATTTATTAGTGAATATTCTCTTCTTTTTTTTGTAATTCAAAATTCTATTCATCAAAAAAGATATACATCCTAAGTAACAAAAAAATAAGTGGTCTCACCCCGACCAAGTTTTTTGGCCACTATTTGCAGCAAGTGACAAAAATACAAAAAAGAGACTAAGGAAATTGTCTATGAATGATAATTCTAGAGACACCAAAAGACAAATAACACATAGAAAACACCTGAGGGCATGCTATTCATCTAACAAGATGGACCCTAGGTTATCCGAGGTTGTTCCTGGAGGAGGTGGAGGGAAAAAATTTCACTGGACATGCCATTCGAAGTGTGCCATCCATGACTCCAGCTTTTATAATTTTTCTGAAAGATGGTTTTGGTAACACCATAACACCACCACGCATTCTCTAACTTAGCACTAAAAGTAATGTGTCTCATCCAGGGTGGCCACCAGCTCAGCATGCTCCTCCCTTCTGATTATTTCAACTGACTTTGCCTTCTCCAACAAGATTTGAATTAGCTCGTGGAAATTCTCCAAACAACAATGTGAAATTTTCCACGAGCTAGGAGCTGAATGCCTGCTAGACCCTCGAATGACCTTACAACCATGTTGCACACCACTAAACCTTTGATATTTTTGAGACCACCCTCCACGACGGGCCACCTTCTCTTTATCGTCATGACCACCTGACGTCCCAACACCTACCTGTCAGGTGTAACCAACACTCTTTCCACCCTGGTGCATCCCAGATGCCACCATTCCAAACTCCATAGATTGAATTAGCATGTCCTAGTCCCCACATCCCTCTGAGCTCAACTTGGAAGGGAGGGAGGAACGCCCATGCTGAGGGGAGGGCCGCATGATGAACATACCAACAAAACCACTACTAGTACCTATCTCAAGAGTGTCAAAGCCACTGAAAACCTTCAGGGCCCATCCGACTTCAAATTGGCAAGACCTCCTATTGCAGAGCCTAGACCTCTCGTCACCCAAGCTACTCCAGATAAAACCCCGCGCAACAACCCATCTACCGCCACTCCACCAATAGTGAAATCCAAGTTTCTAGTCCTTCAAAGCGCTAAGATCTTGAGAAAAGAGATAGAGAATGGTTGGTTTAATCCCACCCATGTCTGAGGCTCCCCCAGGAGCCTCTCACATACCACACCAACAAATATCCACATTAACTCTCAGGGAGGAAATTCCCCTATCCCCACAACACACAAAAAACACCCAATGAGACACACATGCTAATTATTATTCCATACGCCTGAGACAAAATATCCCACGTATATCCACCACCATCCCCAAAAACACAACCAACTATACCACCTCTAGCAACCTCTTGGGGACCAACAACACACACTTTATAAATTCCACTGTAACGAGAAATACCAACTATTCTGAGTTTCCTTATGTCTCACTTTTCATGTGTGGAAAAGAATGGTTCTTCATCTCAGGAGAAGAAAAATGGTAAATTTACATTGCCAAGAGTCTGTAGGGAAGCTTGACAACTGCCACCCTACTCTGAACACCCAACTTCATTGCTTCTGATTGCTCAAAAAATACCAACCAGGAGTGCAAAGTTGAACCACCACACCAAAAAAAATGCCATATCAATGAGCCATCGTGCTCCTAATATATTTTCCATCCACATTCAATGATACATGAATATCTTTCCCACAAATTCAGTTACACCCCCCAGTAAGCCTGATTAGTTGAGAGGACAGGGAGGCTAGTCATCCTCCTGTTTGCCAGATGTTTGCAGTCATTGGCCTTAATTAGCCACATCTCCTAGGATTCTATCCCCCATCGGGGGTAGTGAATATTCTCTTTTAACCATAATATAGAAGCACAATAACCTTTTTCCGACCTTTACATGATGATTCCAGTATAAGCTGAACCAGGAAAACAAATAAACGCCCGATGAGCGTGAGAAATGCAAAAGAATTTTAGTGAAAAATCCTTGGTCACTCCCACAACACATGATCCATGCGACTCTAAACCTATAGTCACTCCCATAGGCCTGAAATCTAGTGAATAAATATTTCAGCTTCTCCCACAGGTTTGGTTCCATGCAACTATGGAAGAGGATGGTAGAAAACTCAAGAAAATAACCTCAGAAGCTGACCAAAATTTATCCACAGCCTAAAAACCTTCTATAAGACCTCAAGAAACCACTGTGGTCTCTACAACACTCCAACAATCCATTGTAGAAACTCTATCATCATCAAAAGTCTAACTAGGTTGACTTGGATGCCATCGATAAGCTGCATTATCTCTCGAGCCATCAAACTTCACCACAAGTACTCTAACATACACAACCATCAATGATAGACCCTAAAACTGATCATACAAGCTAAAAACCATCCATACACACACCTAGTACCATAGACATGACTTGAAAGTCTCAAAAACTTTCAACTAGGTGTAGAAGCTCCATATCCTACCAAGGCATCCACATACAAGCAAAAAACTTGCACTAACAACTGCAACCATCAAAATCAGGTCTGAAACCAATGAACCATGTGCATAGAAACATACAACTAGGTTAAAATAAATTCCAACCAACACCAATGCATCCTCCAACACCATTCTACCAGGTTGACATAAATGTCAACCAAACAACTCATCACAACATCAATGGCAACATAATTATCATCATCACTAATAAGAAAATTTTCCTTCCAAGCACAAAAACCATATCTTTATATTCTAAAAAAGAAAATAAGATACTCTTCATATTGTATATAATTGTTGTAATAAGCCTCAGTATATTTTCAACAGGATATGTCCAACCATAATTTAGAACTTAATCTTATTATTGTAATAGTCTAGAAACAACCCAATTAAAAACACAGAAATATAAATAGGTAGAAATTCCAAACTTGAGACTCGAAATATTTTTAAGAAAACAAAATAACTAAATATGAGTTGAGGGAGAGATTAATTCCCTCCTCATATGTGTTCCCCCCACCAAAAAAGTACCATTTTACAAAATTAATAAAAATTTAGACAACTCATCGCCCTTTTTATTTTATTTTGAATACATGCCAAAAAGAAACCTCCTAAAATAGAGAAGTTTCATCCTTTACATTTTCCAACAAAGGGAACAAAAGAATATTTAAAAAGTATATATGTAGGGATAAATGAACATTTAGGGCCTCATCCATCCATAACTAGGTCCACAAATGACCACTTTTATTCATCTATGTGGCATTCCTTACCATTTGGGACCATCTTTTATTTTTAATATTTTTCCATTTTAGAAGATCATTTTTAGTGGGGGTGCAACCTAATATGCATGTGGTAGTGACTATGAAATGGTTAGGTAGTGACATGGTTATTTCCTCTCCATTATTGTGAATTACCTAATCCCCTTAATTCCTCTCAATTCCCTATGCTTATAGGTCATTAAGAGGCCTCACCTTTCCATTAAGTACAGAGATATTCCTACCAAATCTACCAAGGGTTTGATAGCTATGATAATCCATATAATAACTTGAGAAAGTGGAGAAAATATTATGAAATTAACTATATAGTATACTTTTCCTTATCCTTAGCTATGTGTCACTATATTTTTCATCATCTTAGTGCTACAGGTCCATACTTGGTCAATATTTGGTGTTTTCCTCAACTTTTGGACTCTTTGAGCCCCTGTAGTAGATTAATGATCATCGAGTCAACACTATAATGCTACACTAATCCTTAAATATGTACCATATGGACCCATTTACCTTCCCCCAAGCTCTATATCATTATACTATCCATCTTCTCAACACTACAAGGTCTCCCTTGGCCAAAATTTGTGTTTTGTCCTCAAATTTTGGCCTCTCTCAGCCTCATAATACATCACTAAACATCAATATAGTTACATAGCACCCATTATAATCTTAATTATTCACCATATCATTTCATTTACCATATACATATCACTACAGGCCTATCAGGGCCTCCTTCACAGTTTTACAAGGTCAAAATTCACTAAAAACACTCCTTTTTTAGCCTTATCTTTCACTGTACCACAACATTAACCATTATTTCAGCACTGTAGTGTTTCAAAATTAATATTATAAGGAACACATATATTAAGCTTTAGTATTTATGCAATATTATTTTCTCAAGGCTTTCCCTTAGCTATGATTTTTTTTCCTATGCTTTCTTAGTTTTAAAATTACCTAAATTAGAGGTGAATTTCAAAGGAGGACTAATTAAGTTATTTGAAAGTCATAGAATCTCCCTTATTATGTCCTTATTATCTCTAATGCAATTTTTCCCTAAGTTTCCCAGTGTTTCCCTCATTAGAACCCCTAGTTTTTCATGTTCTAGGGGAAATAAATCAACTTTTAAGTTAAGTTTTTGACCTCCCAAGCCATTGTATCATAACAATAATCACTAATACAACACTATAGAACTATGATAACCACTAATTTAGTGCTATATAATTTTTCAAGCTCTAAAAATGAGTCAAGTTTCCTCCGTTACCTTTTTCTTTCACTTAAGGTGCCTTCTCCTAAGCCTTTCATGTACAAAATTGCACCTGAATTGAATGAAAAAAGTAAGGTAAAATGGTCGATTATCTAAGTGTCTTAAATTTCATGAATTTTAATTTATCATGGCCCCAAAATTTCTAGAATATTTGTTTCCCTTGTATTCCTATAGCTTCTCCTTACTAGAACCCCAAGGTTTCATGTTTTGGAACCACCTCAATACCACTTTTTAGCTTTTTGGATTCAACCTTGACTATTACTTTGTCTTCAAGATTAGGCACATAAACAAGTGATTTCATTCCTAGAAATTCTAGTTTCTCTCTCAAAAGCATAAATGGGCATATTTCATGGCAAATGTAAGGCCCTCTTGGTAATAATTTTTAATAAGCAATTATGTTAATGTTGCAGCTGCTACAACCACCTCCAAAATTTTGGCCTATACCAAAATTTTGGAGCCTTCCTTGGCCTTGTTCATTATTGTCACAAACTTTAAAGTTTATGTTATCGGTTTTCTCACAATGTTGTGATCCCTTTTGCAAGATAGGAAAAATGTTTTATTTTGGCATGTTGGTTGTTGTATTATATGTATGAACTTATTCAGATGGTTTCAAGAGGTCACCTTTGTGAAAATGAGATTTTCTAAGCTTGTAAGTACTCGTGACATTCATTTCCAAAGTTTTGAGCATTGTCGCACATGTTTCGTCACTGTCGCTGTAAAGTCTATCTTTGGTGTCGCACTTGTCATAGTCAGTCATAACACTATTACATGAAGGAAAATTATTTGTTTGTATGTCTTGGATGGTATATGTTGTTTGAATTCATCAAAATATGTTGTGTGTGATCATAGTCAAAGTTCATCACTAATCATTGATCTTGTCAGTCCCACACTTAGTCATTTTTTGGAGAGATTCTTGACTAAGAAAATTAGTTTCTCCTTGCCTCCCCGGAGCTACACATTGCGTAGTCTCGGTCCTCTAGATGTGACCTTGCTACTTTTCACTTCATGATGTGTAGTAATAGCCTCCCAAGACTGCCTCATTGGGTAGTTTTTTCATCCAAGACTCGACCTTGACCTTCGTAATTGCGTATTTATGGCCTCCATCCTGCCTTGAACTATGCACTTCACAACATAAAGACACAAGATCATCACCTAAGCCTTAGAAATGCACACTGTGCAGTCACCCAGGCCTCCTTGACCTCCTAAAATGTGCAGTAAGCTTTCACGTCTCTTATCTCTGCAACCTATCCCCAATGACTCTGAAAATTGCACAGTCATGTTCCCCAACCCATCCTTAAATTTTTACTGTGCAATCTCAAGGCTTAATGCTTCCCATTTCCTACTCACACTATGCAACAAGGAAGTCACTGAACCTCCTTTTCAAGCCTCTCACTTATTCTGGGCTCAATTCATGGATCAGGATGCACCATCTTAGGTTAGGGGTTTCCGGATTGATGTCGTCTCGTCATGAGTGAATTGCAGGAACAATTACTTTGTCGTTTCATGGCGAGATGAGGAAGAAATAGAAGGAGGAGGGAAGCATGCTATAATACACTCTTGCAGTTGAAATTGCAGGATGATTGATCAAATAAAGTGAAAGTAGATTGATTTGTGGCCACCATCCAATACATGAGATCATTGGAGACTCCTGTCAACAAGGCATGTGGAGGAAAAATAAATATCTTTCATGAAGACACTTAACTTTCAGCAGCAACAATGGCTTGACATTTCCATGTCATCAAGAAGTCTATGTTATCAGTGTCATGTCACGTCATGTCATGAGTGGTCATATGCCACATCACTATTATACATCATGTATATTGTAGTCAAAATGTATTGTAAAGTGGAAATCCAAAGGACACACATGGATATAAAGAGTCATGTAAGTCCAAAATTCATGGGAAATCAAAGAGTCATCAGGGTAGTCAAAGAGTTACCCTTGGTTATATATACTCCCTCATTGTATGAGAAAACAAATTTTCACCTTGGATCCACCAACAAAGCATTAGAGAGATAAACAAGTTTTTTTGTGGATCAAGGAGTGGCTCCAACGCTCCACTATTGGAGCTAGTGATGTTCATTGTACATATGTGTCTTGGAAATTTTACTTAATAACAAAAGCTTTCAAGGCCAACATGTTATTCATGCATGAATTATGAATATTTTTAATATTATTTTGTGTATGCTTGTATTTAATGTTTGTTGTCACATTTACTAATATAGTTGAACTATTTGGTTATTTTAGTGCTTATCTTGTTGAGAATGTGTTGTAATGGTTGTAATTGTTGTCCCATACTTGTGGAATATTCCATAGGATATTAGGAAAACCATTCTCAATTTGTTGTGTGAAATGACCATCACATCCCTTGTGGACTATTCCATTGGATGTTAGTTAGAATCCTTCGGTTCATGTGTGTCATTTTCTGGGTGGTACTATTAACTCTATCTTAGAGACTCATTTCTATTTTACCCCACAGTAGAATAACCTTGACACACATATGACTAAACACTCACCAGGAACACCCCCCTTTGTTCTTGAAACTGCATGTGCACCTCTCTCTCATGGTAACAGTTAGAGTCATGGAAAATATATAATAATACATGGAAACCGGGATGATATTCCAGATGGAGCTCCTACTCCAAACGGTGTGAGGTCTTATTGGGACTTCACATCAGGGAGACACCTTCGTTGACGTATTTACAACACCATCAATAATGGTGCTAGAAGGAGGGCCAGATGAAAATTTGAGCCCGTTGAATATGGTTTGAACCTCTTATCTAAAATAGCTCATACACAAATCTTACTCCCGGGGTGTTTCTCCAATTTTTCCATTTATCAATTTTCAATCACCGGTGAGCCTCTTTATCACTTGTCCAAGTTAAATTTTGATGGCGAGGATGGAACATCCATAACCGAGCACATTTATTATTGTCTTAATTTTTAGAATCTTACAAAATCAATGATGAAGAGTTTTCTTGTGTAATTGTATTCCTCGCCCTTGAAGGTCATGCTAATCGATGGTGCCATACCTTTCCACCTGCTTCCATCCATTTCATTCATCATTTCCTCAAGAAGCTTAATCAATCCTTCGACGGGTATAATTACTGAGATGTTTGTAAAAGAATCAATCTCCTAAGAATGAATCCTAATGAATCAATTGAGGATTTTCCAAATCGATTCCTTTACCTTTGTTGTGAAATTTCTAAAGAGGACATGAATAAGGATTTCTTGAAACAAGAGTTTGAACCTTTGGTTTGTATCTCTTTACATGGTCATCCTGAACCCCCTAATTTTCCTACTCCCCCAACTCTTATGAATCGTGAGGAACCCCTAATTTCAAAGGAGGAACCTACTATTCCTTTTTTTCCTTGTCCTCCTCCTTTTCTAATCCTGATCTGGGTGCCTCCTTGCAATGATAATGAGGTTGGGAGATCTGCTAATCAAGATCCCAATCCATATTCTCATTCTTCTTTTGCTTGTCATGACTTAGATTCAAGGGAGAAAATCTCATAATGGCTCATGAAGCCCATGGTGAAGACTAACTCCTCCACTCTACAAGATGATGTTGTTATTCATAATTTTATTCTCGAATATGATTCATATTTCTGTTATCCTCTATCATCTACATGTCATGAATCTCTGTACCATGACCCACTTGATAAATTTGTTCCACTAGCTAGGCTTTTTCACTCTCCTTATTTTCAAGTTGCTGGTCCAAATTGTGACCATATACAAGGTAGTCACATTACACGGGTAGAGGAGAAGGAAGGTGAAGGTGCTTCCAATATTTCTTCTCTTTTTGAAAATCCTCCATGTCAAAACAATTCTCTCCCATTCTTGGATGATTTTTAATGTACTAATCTCGAAAGTGAATCAAGTGCAATCAGTTCTTTCAATCAAACTGCAGTCTTGGGAATCAATCATTCTAATGAATATGATTATGTTGATGTATGAAATGACGAATTCCCAAGCGCATCAACTAATTTTTCACTTTCTCGTGATTATTTTAAATATTTAGATATGGAATTTGTTTTGATCAAAGAAAATTCTCTTGTTGAAACTTCC
Organism: Pinus albicaulis; assembly: GCA_034641835.2. NCBI lineage: Eukaryota > Viridiplantae > Streptophyta > Pinopsida > Pinales > Pinaceae > Pinus > Pinus albicaulis. The sequence continues at coordinate 51,173,385 of CM076582.1, read as the reverse complement.
TCTTCATCCCACTATCCATTGTGCTCTCCCATTTGTGACGCACCTGCATGTGGTGAAGATATTCCATTCTCTCCAACTTATTCATTGCATGATTTAACTTCTCGATTGAAACAAGGTAGTGAGGTTATCTATGATGAAAGATAAAATAATCAGATCATTGAGTGTCCTTTCCATCCCTCATCATCTCTTGTTTTTCATGAAGAGAACTCTTCAAATCATCTTGGTCATGAAATTTCTCCAATTCACACATCTTCATATATGCAATCAAAAGAGTCCTTCGACTTGAGTATTCTGGTTGTTGAAGTTGGAAAATCCAGTAGAATCAGTGACAGAGGTGGCTTCCAATGAGTGAGTAGTGGTATTATTGAAAATGGTGGTAGCAGTCATCCTCAAACCATGCATGATCTAGTACAATCTTCAATATGAGATTTTATAATCCTAGAAGGTTTCGGCATCTGCCAGGGAATCAAGGCACTTCAAATTCCGTTGATGGTTATGTCAATATCTTAGAACTCTGGTAAGCCCCCCGAAGTAAGCCTCATATGGTTTCTCCTGCAAAATCCTTCTCTTTGCATGGTCTCACTCGATGGAAATTTCTTCTTGAAAAATGTTTGGTATCTCAGGTGTGATGTTTCAAATTTTCAAGATTTCACTTTTGGCCATATTCAAGAGTCCTTTTCAATTCTTTCATCTTCATGTGAATCTTTCACATTAATATTAGGTTTGGAATGTGTATTTCTCATAGAATCATCGAATTGCGAAGTTTATTATCCTAAATATTATGTTTGGACAAAGGATTCATACATGTCCCATGATTTTGAAAACAATCAACTCCTCATCCTTCTTGCAAATATTTTGATGTTAATATTTTTCTTCGCCACACCTGAAATCCTCTTGAGCATCAGTGGATGCATGGATTATTTTATGAATCAAATTCTTCTTCACCTGTTTCACTGTGACTGGTATCATGTTTTTGTTATATTAGGATTTCTTTTCACTTCTCCTGATGACTACAATGCTAGTATGGTGTGAAACTAGTCACAAGAAAATGGTTTGTTACACTCCCCACGTGAGGAAGACAATTCTAGAATTTCCGAAATCACTCCAATCAATTTACCTTTTTTAATTAAAAGTTGGGATCTAATTCTTTAATTAGATCATATGATCATTATTCTATCTTTTATGACTGTCATTTGTTTTATCATTTTCTCATCAGTACATCTAATGATAGTTTTTTTACATCCTCTTATCTTCATCGTTCAATATCTTAATATTCAGATTTTTTCGGAGCGGTTGAGGCACATCAACGTTTGTTGATGGTAATTTCAGGTCCTCACTGTCTCAACATGACTACTGAATATGATAAGATCAATATTCCTCCACAAGATTCTCATTATAATCCTGCGCCTTTAAATGAAACAACACACAGATCAACATTGCAACAAGAAAAGTTTTGATGTAGGTGACTGGGTATTTTTACGGCCACAACCATACAAAAAAATTCCCCTCCAGCAAGCTAAGAAGGATAATAAATCATTGGTACTATGGCATACAAATTGTAGCTTCCTGCATCTTCCCGAGTGCACCCAGTTTTCCATGTTTCATGCTTAAAGAAGTTTATAGGTGAAAAAATTATGTTTCAAACAATATTGCCAAAAATTGATGAGGAAGGAAAAATAATATTGGAACCTAAAGAAGTCACAGAAACAAGAACTTGAAAACTACGAAATCAATCAATTTCAGAGTATCTCATCAAGTGGAAGAACTTACCCATTGAAGATTCCACATGGGAGGATGAGAATTTTATACATAAGCATCCAGAACTACTTAAGCATTGAGGACAACACTTTTTTGAAGGAGAGGGGCATGTTAGGGCCCTATATTACTAGTGTAGTCCCTTATTGTTATTATTGTAGCCCCCTTATTGTTAATATTGTACCCCTGTAGTCCCCATATTGTTATTATTGTGCCCTTACATTATTATTGTTAGGTTGGCTAGGATTATATTGTGACCCCATGGACTCCTATATATAAAAAGGAGGTTTTGTCATTTGTGTCATCCAAGAATGTTTCATTTATGTAATTTAAATGAGGTTTCCCCCTCGAAGTGGTTTATTTCTAAGGCATTTATCTCTCTTTTCTTCTATTTTGGGAGTTGGTTTCACAACAGTCGGATCTGAGCATATCAGAGGTTGTTTTGAGGATCTATTGTTGGAATATATTGTTAATCAGATCTACTCTGTTCCAATGGAGAAATTCCTCGCTCTGGCTTGTATCATTGTAGAAAAATCTTATATATGTGAAGTCAGGGAGAGATATAGGTTAGCGATACTATTGTTCTTATTTTACACAATGAAGTTCTTTTGGGTATTTCCTAGATATTCTGGGGATAGATCGTTATGCATTGATGTATTGAACAAATAATTTCATTAATAAAAAGGAATATTAATGTCAGGTTTCAATATATTATTTTGTTTTACCATGTGTTAATTATTGAAGATTTGTAGTTAATATTATTTTTACATGGGAATGAGCCCGACCAACCCAGCTCATTAGTTCACTCTATGTGTGTATTTTATATTGTATTTGTTGTTGTGTTATGTGTAATCATGCGTGCTATTTTATATAAGAAAAAACATAACATCTTTGTGACTACTTTTTTATTTTAATGTGTGGTGAGTGTGATTTTTGGGTTTTATTAGTTTAGAACTAGATAATAGATCTGAAAATTATAAATATTTGCAAGAATTGATACAAAAACTTGGTTTTCTAAGTTGTATTGATTTATATATGGAGTTGATATGTTTTATTTACATACTTGCAACGAAAGAGTATCCATTGGATTTTCATTAGCTCAGATCTGAGAATTTACATTTGTATTATGAAGCACTGCAACCCTGTTATGTTTAGATCTTCCTCCAAAGGTTAACGATAATCGATATTTCAATATTTATTTATGATTGCATATCATTCTATGAAGACACTGCTGAGAGTTTAAGCTTACTTTCAAGTGGTTTTATTGAGTTAGGGATGTGACTTAATTTTGTATGTTGCACAGACATTAGAGTGAGTTTTTTTCACGATATCATGTGTTTTAATTAACTTATTACCATATATCTATGAATAATATTGAGGTTTAAAATTCTTAACATAGGTATTTGGTAGGAATATCCCTTCAAAACCTTTACATTTTTGGGGATAGGTAAAACAATGACTGATTTGGCCTTATTCAAAATATATTCATGCTTTTAAATAATTTTAACCCTAAAGACCTGGGATTTGTGGGCTCATTTGAATGTTGTTTTGTTAGTGCAAGAACACAATAATGGAGTGCAGGAACATAGTCCCTTGCATACTCCTTTTGTGTTGGATATCTCGAAGAATGTGGTGATATTTCTTCGAGTTCAAAAACACTATTATTCATTATAGAACTATTTGTGCACTGAGAATTGGTTATGGGTTTTTTCTTTTCTTGTTATGAATGCACAATAGAAAGATGCAGTTTGATTTTTCACTTAAATCATTTGGTTTGTGCCTAGGATAAATATTTTATGATTCCTTCAGTGTACTTGAGAGGAGATTTGAATTTTACAGTAGTTACCTTCTGTTGTCAAGATAAATCCCCTTTGTTGACAAAGGTGATCTCTCTAGCCCTAGAGTGGGTCTAGCAACACGAGATTCTTTCTAATGTTAGTTTTCTTAACTAATTCTTACAATGAAAAGAGGAAAGAGACATAAATACCTTTTTCCAATCGCTATCCTTGGATCCATTGATGGTGACCTCGATCCACGATCCTTGTAGGCCCGCTTCCTGCTACTGATGGCATGTGAATACATGTGGATGATCGAGAGATAACAACAAACATGATACAATATATAATAAACATAAAAACTTGCTATCTCGAAGATCCAAGAGTACCAAAATATTTTCATAATCATGTAGACAAATATAGAAATCAAACATCAGATATTATTATTGATAAATTACAAAAGGAGAGCTTACAAACAAGCCTTGATGTTGGAGGTGTCCTTAGGTGAAAATATGAGTCCTTCACCTAGATTAAAATAATTCCTTCTCCCATGAACTTAGGCTTAATCACGATGTAAGCATGCAAAGGGATGAGAGTTCAGACGAGTCTGACAATGATAAACCAAGATATCAACTTGGGGGAATGAGGGATGTGAATTTATAGCAAGGAGAAGGAGGGTGGGAGCCCATGAAAGGAGGAGGAAGGTCCACTTTCCAAAGGATGATCCCCCATGGATGAGATCAAAACTCCAAATTGTGAGAGCTCGACCTTATCATCTTTGTTCAACAACCAACATGCCTCCCTTGAGCTTCTAGAGGTCGAATTCTCCTCCATTTGAGGAATCACTGCTAGAAAGGGGATCAACATAGTTTTCCAAGACATTAGGGCGTTGACAGCGTTGTGCCAAAACTAGGATAAGCACATCATCGTGGTCATGACACCAGGAAGGGCGCTGACCCAGGAAACTAGGAATTTGACCAAGTTTCTTCATTAATATTTCAAAAAAGTATTATTTAGATCTTCAAGGGGATATGTTAGCATATTTCCTGATGATGGAAACATTGCACAGGATTCATCACGGGGCATTTCAGTATCAGGGACAAGAAAATGAGCATGGTGACAAATTACTATGTAAAATATTCCCCCTAAAGCATGAAGGCAGAACATGGAGTGATGACTAAAATGATTTATGAACCAAGGTAAAGAACGTAGACCACCTTCATAGAACCTGCCAAATAAAACATTTACAATATATGACATTGCTGGTATAAATATGCCTAACCACATGATGTTGTACTAGGCTTCAAATGACACATGAGCCCATGGTATGGTCGCATCCATCCATCTAAAAGAGATCATAGAAACAGATCCTTGAAATGGACACAACCATCTGTATAGATAGGATCATGTACACAATCATGAATAATCAATAACTCCATGCATCCTGGACCAAAAATTAAAAGTGACCTAGGGTCTTCACGACAATCTCTATCAACTCAATGTACGAATCTAGCCATGTGAATAAATGTGTTGGTGTTGAACATGGTAGAGACCACTTGATTACCAACCAATGATGAGAATTGTTAACAAGCACGAGAGAGACCATCAATAGTGACGATGGACCTATAGGTACAACAACACAATCTACAAGTCTGAATGGATGTGTTGAAGTCGAACACTTGCAAAATAATTTGATCGAATGCCAATGATGTGAACCTATTTCCGAACATGAAGAAATTTGCATTGAGGCATGCAAGCTCCAAGGTATTGAGAGAAGTTCCTAAATCACCTTCCTAGATAATGAGCTAAAGTCGACAGGAAGTGATTCATCAAAGGAGGGTCATAAGGATTCCCACATCATCAAAAATAAACAACAGATATCTTAATATGATAAGAGTGATTTGGGATTGTATCAAAGGAGGTTAGATATGCAAAAGGTGTTTGATAAAAAGGAATTCCCTTGAACATATTGGCGACACGGTTCCGGAGTGTGGCAACATTTGACTCAAATAGGATTAGACATCATCATGACAAAATTGGTAATCAAATAAGAGGAAAAAAGATTTCCAAAACCCATGGAGGCAAAGTGACGAATGTAGGATGTCCCTAACCCAACACAAATTGCAAATGAGTGTCATGTTCAAGAGCGACAAGCTGCCCAAAATACACATAAGATGTTCACTTTCAATTTTCCCTCGTTATTGCTAACGAGTACCCCTTTATTTTTTATAGCTAGCGTGAAGAGGATAGCATATGCTAAGCATGTAAGTTCATTTTTCGAATGAATCCATCCTAGTAATTTTAACAAGCCCTAGGAAGGAGGAGCTCGGTCTCATCATGGTGACAAGTCTTTTGTCGTTTAACCTTTAACGAGTCCAACGAAAGGTAAACTCGGTAAATTTTCATGTTTAAGGAGTTTGAAAAGAAACAAAAATGAAACTACATCATTTCCCTTTTCATAAGTTGTCTCTTGAATCCGAAAAAGGTAGAAAACTATGTCCGAGAGAACCTCTTGACCATGTTCGATAAAGGTATTCCTTTTTTGTAAATAGTAAACCTCAACCTGAAAAAGGGGTAAACGTATACTGAAATCACATCAGTTCATTCACTTTAACGAGTTCAAAATTACAAGTGCTCTGCAATATTTTCATATTTTGGGAGTCAGAAAAGAGCTGAAAGAGGACTCCTCCTGGAGGAATGAGAGGTATAAGGGGTAGCAACTGGTTTTGGTTATGGTGGAGCTGCTCAAAACAAGTAAAGGTAAAGAGGTTGGCTAAAAATACCACTCATCACAGTGGTTCCTCAGGAAAGGGTAAAACATCTAAGTGAGAGCATATGATCAGCCAAGTAGATGGTGATGATGGAATGATAAAATGAAGGCTTATAGGGAAAAAACAGGCTGATAAAATGGAAATCACAAGAGGCAGGACGAGAATGGTTTCATTTTTACACAAGCTTGAAACAAAGAAAAACTATGCTTGAGATAAGTGCACGCCCCTAGCATGGTGACTCAATTCGAGGTACATGCCCCCCAAGCTTCAGTTCATTCACCTAAGTAGGTGGATGGAATGAAGGCTCAATTACGAGATCTAGTCAAATATTTGAATTGAAAACGGGATTTGTTTCATTTTTTAACGAGCTTGAAACAGTAAAAGAACTATGCTCATAGGGACCTATTTCATTTTTTAACGAGGTTGACATAGCAAAAGAAGTATCCTCATGACACCTTGTTTCATTTTTAAGGAGCTTGACATGAGACAAGGAAATCTGCTCCAACAGACCTTGTTTTATTTTTTAACAAGCTTGACACAAGAAAAGGAACTATGCTCTGAAGAGCTTGTTTCATTTTTAAAGAGCTTGACATAAGAAAAGGAACTATGCTCCGAAGAGATTGTTTCATTTTTTAAGGAGCTTGACACAAGAAAAGGAACTATGATCCGAAGTACCTGATCATGGCCCATAAGAGGTCATGGCATCCAAGAGGTTCTCATCATATGGGAGAACAACACTCTGGAAATTAGTGTCCAATGCCCCCAGTACATGACGCACTGTATCACTGGCTATATCATCAGTAGACACGGAGATGGAACAGGTGGCCACATAATTAACCTATGACGGGGAAGATACCACTGACATGTAAGGACCATTAAGGAATTATGGTTGATTAGGATTCAAGTTATGACTAATGAATGACAGTTGATCGATGGTCACAATTCTTCCTTCATGTTGAAAGCATATCACATGAAAGAGAGAAGAGACAAGAGCTCCCATGACATAAGTATAGTCATGCCCAAGGAGTAAGTTAAAGTCCAAAGGGCCTTGGATAACCATAATGTCTATATAGACCATCTTTCCTCCCAAAGTAATAGGTAAATTAGGAAGGATTCCTAATGGTTGACTGGTTCCTCTGTTAAATGTCAACGGATTTTGGGTAACAAGCACAAGCTGCGGAGAACCGAAGGCTTGCCAAGTAGTTGAGGATAAAATAATAACATATGCACCTTCATCTATTATGGTGCTAGGTATGGCCACATTATAGGCCTGTACCTTGATCTCGAAGGGCACGTAAGAAGGAAGGAGATATCCTGTCAGTCGACTCCAGTCACAGGAAGAAACTAAACTACTTGGGAGGGGTCTCATGGGAATGGGAGAACTCCCCCATTGTGTTACAGGAATGGGAGGATCACCCTCCCGTACCATGGGAACAAGAATATTTCCCTCCAATTCATGGGAATCTGAAGAAACAAGAAGAACATGAGCGGTATGTGGTTCACTCTCTATAGGAAAGACTTGATCACTCAAAGGTGAAATCAGGTTAATCGCTTTCTCAACTAGTGGTTGGTCGGGAACAGACTCATGTGATTCACTTTCATAGAGAGTGGGATTGACCAGAGATGATTTCTGATCAATCACTTGATCAAATAGTGGAGGATCGGGGAAAATATTATGGTAGCTAGCAGGAAGACGAGGTTGAGAAATAGTAAGGTTATCCAACATTTTGGAGGCTTCATCTATATAAGTACAAAGGTGAATGTGATGATTCCCTTCACATAATTTACAGGGAAATTTGACTTTACCCTTTTTCCCATGGGCCTTATTATCACTAGTTGAGGATTTGTCACCAACATGATCTCTAGAGGCTGATGAAAAAGGTCGATTTGAGTTGGTAGACCACATTTCTAGCACCTTGGGAATGCCAAGACAATCTCTAAGAAGGTGGTCACCCTTACATATCTTGAAATGGAATTTTACTTTGTGGGACAGATTGGAAGTCTTTTCAACGTCAGTTGCATTAGTAGGAATGGTTTCTTGGTTTCCCCCTTTCATTAGGGGAATTTTGAGGTCTAAAATGGGCTTCCTAAGAAAAATGTACAACCAAAATAAACTTTATAAGAATCAATAGGATTCAAGATGATGATGTCAACCATGGGGGATGATTCACCATTTTTTAAGTAAAAGTGTAAAAATATTAAAAAATAATAAAATAATAAAACTACTTTTTCAACTCGTATTTTCAACTTATCTCCTAAATTTTTTACTCAAATTTCACATTGGAGTACATGTTGGATGCAAAATTTAATTCCTCATCCAAGGAGTACCCATGTTGCATACTTTTGATGGACCTTGCTACATGAAAAATGAGAAATACATTAACAAAACATGATTGCAATCACATTTTTCATGTATTCCTCATTTTTCGTGTAGAATAATCCATCTAAAGTATGCAACATGGATACTCCTTCGATGAGGAATCAAATTTTACATCCAACAAGTACTCTTACTCGAAATTTGAGTAAACACTTTGGGAGATAAGTTGAAAATACAACTTGAAAAAAGTAGTTTTTTCCTTTCTCCCTCCGAAATTTGATGACGTAATCAAATCTTATTTTATTATTTCCACTATTATTTTATAATTTTCTTAGGAGACCCATTTTAGACCTCAAAATTCCCCTAATTCTTATTTCGCTTTTTCTTCTTCGTCCTCTTCTTCTTAACTTCCTAGTTACTAGAATTCAGACTTTCACCAGGAGAAGAGGAAGAACGAGGTGAAGAAATAGATGAAGAAGGCAAGGGGTCAACCTTAGGATCAACATGAGGTTGACTTTGTTCAGGTGGAGGCGAACTTGGTTGAGAAGCACCTTGGACATTTGGAACCATGATGGTTGAAAATAACCAAACTAGTAAACCAATGGTTAATCCCGGGAGGGACAACATTGTCATATAGGGAGTACCAACATTTCCAAAAGAAGGAAAATGACCACTATTCCCATCTAAGGGTATTCCTTGATTGGTAAACTTGGGAATTGTTGCCATTATTCTCAACCTAAGATATGCTAAGGAATTATGCACGGGTGAGATGTTATTATGTGGGAAGTTACTTTTAGAATTAACAAAAATAAATAAATAAAAAGGGATATACTAGGCATAAAGGTTTACCAAGTATCCTTGAACTGCAATATACACCTAGGTGATCAAATGAAAGAGAAATTACCAAGGGCTTAACATATGACAGCTAGTCTCCCTGAATGTTGTGTTCGGTATATCACGTCTACAAGCCAGTCAACTCGGTTACCTATGGCAGGCTTGCAACCTAGTGGTGTCTCCCAAAATATACGCGATGGTACGTGGGAGTCTAGTCCGTATTATTGTTGTTTAATGCGTAACCGTTCGATGAGAGCGCCCCAAATATACTTATCATACATCAATATACTTCCATACGTGGGACGGGATATCACCTTCTGGTTGCAACACAGACTATTAGTGATAGCTCCTACGTTTAACGACGCCAGAACACGTCTCTAGCTTAGACCACTAAATATTATCATTAATTCCAATGCTCCTTAAGGTAAATTGGGTTCATTTTAAGTTGATCTTGATTAAAGTTCCAGTTTCAAGGCTCAAAATGAATGTAACCTAAATCCTTATAAGCAGACTAAATGCAAGAAATAAGCTTTTAATTTTGATGAATTCTAAACTACTTAGGGAAGAGAGACAAACAAGAATGCACTCAATGCAACAATGATAATGCCCCCAAACTAGTTTAGAGTTTCGAAAATGCAATGCTTTTCAAATTGAATTCACTTTCCCAACCAATGCAACTTATTGAAAATGAAAATCCATTTCCTTTCACTAAGATGCAAGAATATATATATATATATATATATATATATATATATACACACACACACACACACACACACACACATATATGTATATATATACATATATGTACATATATACATATGTATACATATATGTACATATATACATATGTATACATATATGTATATATACATATATGTACATATACATATATGTACATATACATATATATATATATATATATATATATATATATATATATATATATAGACATACACACACACACACACACACACACATATATATGTATGTATATATGTGTATATGTGTATATACACATATACACATATATACATACATATATATGCATGTATGTATGTATGTATGTATGTATGTATGTGTATATATATATATATATATTCACTTTGAAATAAAAGCAAAACAAATAAACGAAGGAATAAATGAAAAATCACTTTACTTTTCTTTCAATCAAACCAAACAAAAATCGCTTTAAAGAATGCACGAATGAAATGCTTTTCACTCTTCTTAAAACGTCAAAAATAATCTAAATAAAAAATGAAAAAGAAAACCACTTCCAATTTCTTTTGCATTTAGACAAAACACTCTTTTCTAGACTTGCGTGTCAAACAGAATATAATCTTGTGCTTGACACTGAACCAACAGGAAACAGTCATAAATGCAGAGATGAAAAAAGCATACACTAACTCCCTTCGAAACAAAATAAGAAAAATGTGACAAAAAATGTTTGAAATGGAAAAAAGTTCCCAAACTTACGACAACTCAAAGAGATGAAATAGACTCGCTCAGAGAAGATAGGTAAGTCAAACACACAACAAGGAGATCACTAATATCTGATAGACTCCTTCAAGGGTCAGGACACATTGGATAATCAGAAGGAAAACTCAAATTTTCCCAAGGCTGAGATCAACACTTCTGTGTTCAGCAGAAGGGTGTTGAAATGCCAATCAGCGTGGTTGTACTATATAAAACAACGTTGCCAGCACTACTATGAAGATAGAAAGGGAGTTGTTCGCTAAAAACAAAGAAAAAATTAAAAAGAGTCTCACACACACCAAACCTGACGCAGTGAAGTGACAAACAACCTTTACACAAGCTGACAGAGACCTAAGCAGATTTAAAATTCATAAATCGGTGAAACTGATCCAATATCAGTTCAGGGAAGGAGGACTCAAAAGGCTAAAGCTCCCCAGTGGAGTCGCTAGTTCTGTTTTCAAGATAAATCCCCTCTACAGATAGAGGTGGTCTCTCTAGCCCTAGAGTGGGTCTAGCAACACGATATTCTTTCTAACATAAGTTTTATTAACTAATGATTACAACACAAAGAGGAAATATACACAGATACCTTTTTCCAATTGCTATTCTTGGATCCACTGATGGTGACCTCGATCCACGATCTTTGCGGGCTCACTTCCTGCTACTGATGGCGCGGGAATACCTATGGATGATCAGGAAACAACAACAAACATGATATAATATATAATAAACATAAACACTAGATATTTAGTAGATCAAGGAGTACCCGAATATTTTCATAATCATGTAGACAAACATAGAAAGCAAACATAGATGTTATTATTGATAAATTACAAAAGGAAATATTACAACTAGGCCTTGATGTTGGAGGTGTCCTTAGGTGAATATCTGAGTCCTTCACCCAGCTCAAAATCATTCCTTCTCCCGTGCACTTAGGCTTAATCATGATGCAAGAATGAAAAGGGATGAGAGTTCAGATGAGTCTGACAATGATCAACCAAGCTCTCAACTTAGGGGAATGAGGGATGAAAATTTATAGCAAGGAGAAGGAGGTTGGGAGCCCATGAAAGGAGGAGGAAGGTCCACTTTCCAAGGGATGATCCCCCATGGATGAGATCAAAGCTCCAAAATGAGAGACCTCGACCTTATAATCTATGTTCAACAACCAACTCGCCGCCCTTGAGCTTCTAGAGGTTGAAGCTTCTCCTCCATTTGAGGAAGCACTGCCAAAAATGGGATCAGTGCAGTTTTCCAAGAAATTAGGGTGCTGGGCCAAAACTAGGATAAGGACATCATCGCAGTCATGACACTAGCAAGGGCACTGACCTAGGAACTAGGAATTTGACGAATTTTCTTTAGTAATCTTTCAAGGAAGTCTTCTTTGGATATTCAAGGGGATCTGTTAGCATATTTCTTGATGATGGAAACATTGCACAAGATTCATCATGAGGCATTTTAGGATCAGGGATGAGAAAATAAGAATGGTGACAATTACTATGTAACACCTTCATAGCACAATATTTGATTAACTGTTAAGACTTTCCAGTTTGTATCATAAACTTCTTTAAGGTTCATTTAAAAGGGCTTGAATGATTTCTTTGCTTGGTTTTGGATTAAGCAAGGTTATTTTTACTTTCATGTTTCATGAATTATTTGAAGCACATTAGAAAAATAATGTTTTCATCATATAATGAATAGAAATTAAGTGTTAAAGTAGACTACAATGCAAATTGTGTTCAATACAGGAACATGGAAGATTGATTTACTTAGTGCAGAAATAATTTAATGAATTATATGGTTTTTGTGAGTGCTTGTTTGCGATATTGTTGAAGACAGAGTTCAATTTGAAATATTTATTTTGGATAAGATATCATTTCATTAGAGTATTGGTGAGTAAAGAGGTCAACATCCAGAATGATCTTGGTGCTACCATGAAAAGTAGTACAAAAATATTAAATTAGAGTTTTCATTCTCTTTCATTACAAAACTTGGAAAGTCTGATTGTTTTATGTGGGCATAGGTTTTCTATGCAAATTTTGATAGGACCACTTTTGGCATTGACTGTGCTACGCCTCGAAGCTTATAAAGCCCTGGTTTGACAATTAAGTGTTGAGGATTGTAGGAGAAAATCTCATCACCCAATAGAGTTTTACAACTAGCCAACACTATAAGTCAAAATATAGGATTGTATACTCTATTGTTGGTACCAGAAAGGCCTTATGAAGATGTGAGAATATAATTTGTCTTAGGATTACCAAGGATTCAGAGGAAGCATGATTTATTGATGCTTGTTGTATATAGGTTTACAAAGATGGAACATTTCATAACATGTAAGAGGATGAGTGATGTTATTGAAATGATTGTTTTATTCTCCAAATTAGTTGTGAGACTTCATGGGTTTCCAATAACTATTACTTCAAACAAAGATACAATATTTTCGGGTCAATTTTGGAGGACGTTGCGGAAGAAGATGGGATATAAAATATTATACAATTCAGCCTATCATTCGCAGACAAATGGACATAATGAAGTGGTGAACATGAGTCTTGAGAACTTACTAAGAACCTTGAGTGGTGAAAATACTAACCAGTGGGATATGGCCTTGGCACAAGAATAGTTTGCATATAATGACTTGGTGAATAGATACACTGGTAAGAGTCCATTTTATATTGTTTACGGGGAGTCACTAAAGGGTATTTTGCACCTGATATAGTTTCCAGATTTGGAGTAAAGGAAGAGTGCTGATGCAATTGATTTTGCAGAAAATTTGCAGCTGATACATGAACATGTGAAGAAAATATTGCAACAACATAATGACAGGTACAAGGAGAAAGCATATTCGAAAAGAAGAGAAAATATTTTCACTGGAGGAGAGCTAGTAATGGAACGTCTGTGAAAAGAGAGGTTTCCCAAGGGTAGCTAGAACAAGTTGAAATATAAGAAAATAGGCTCATACAAAATTCTGAAAATGGCTACAAATTGGAGCTATTGGGAGACTTGGATATCTCCAATATTCAATGTAGTTGATTTGTAAGAGTTTCATGAAGGAGAAAGCAGTGAATAGATAGGTACACCTATTCAGTGGAAGAAACAATTACTAGTCAAACCTGTCCAAGAAGTGGAATAAACTATGGCCACTAGGTTTGGAAATAAGACTCACCACTGGGAGTATCTGGAGTATTTGGTCAAACAGAGAAATAGGGGATCCGAAGATGCATCATGGGTGATTAAGCAAGAGGTAGAATGCCTACAAGGGACTTCAATCTTTAAAGGAAATACCACATGAGCTAGTAGCTCATATTTTCTTACCGAGGGTGTCTGATGTAGGAGCATCCTTGGCCTCCAGCAATCCTCATCAACCAAAAACAAGTTTATGTTGAGTTTGTATTGTGGAGGTAAATCCCCTCTGCAGACAGAGGCAATCCCTACTATCCCAGAATGGGTCTAGCAACAATCGTAACACGCTATGGCGCAGGTTCCTAATTGCAATAAACCAACTTGTGAAGAAGGCTTACCTTAAATCCAACGCTGTCGCTTGCAGAGAAAGTAGCACTCCCGTTCCTTAGCTCCGGCAGATCACGATCCTCACGATCTCCGTGATAGGACACCTGCACACGTAAGAAACAAAACAAACACAAGCGTAAAATCTAGTATATACAACTATATGTCAGTCAGAGAAGACATAACTCATCATCATAATCAACAACAGGAGTGGAACCATAACCAATAGTCGTTTATCATTAATCAATCAAAGGAGGATACAACCTGGCTTTGACGCTGAATTCTCCTTCGAAGGGTCGCCAGCGAAACACGTCTCGAAAAAGCCTATCGGGGATAGGATAAGCCTCTCTCTTCGGATGTCTTGACAATAGTCTCCCTGCTTGGATTTGGCCTTAAGGGAATGAATCAAGGCTCTTGCAGCATAAGGCTATGAAGGCTCTTGGGAACTAGCTTGCAAAGGAGATGAGCAAGCTTTTATAGATGGAGGAAGGGGAGTTGGGATCCCTATAATCATGGGATTGGCCCTATCCTCAAGGAAGCTTCCATGAGAGGTGGCAAACCACTTCTTCTACATGGAGATCTGGAGCCAAACCTCCCAACTCAAATTAGATACCATTTTATGGATTGGTTAGGACAAAACTTCCGCCATTTATTTTTAAAAAACACTCCTTAAATGAGTGAAAGCATTTGAGACAGAAATGTCAATTGGCGCTACTCTTCTTTGAATGATTTCATTGGCGGGTACTAAATCGTTTCCCTGCCAATGCAAAAAGGGGTGTTTTTAGGGTTTTTCACAAGGAGTTGTCTTCAGGGCAATGAAAGCTCATGTTCAGAGGGATGTCATGAAAGTGGTTTCAAGTCATATCACTGCTCACAAGTCATGGAATGAGCCCTCCAATTGTGCGGGGTGGGGAATTGCAGGGACGGTGAAAAATTGCTGTGTAACAGTTTGTAATAATTTTTTTTACTCCCATATATTTTAAAGTTATTGATACACCTATCATGTTAGTTGTTGTTACTCTTGTAGCTACATTTTTATCAAAGCAATGGTTTCTCTTGAGTGCTGACTCCTAGGATCATGTTTTGATACTCCTGCTACGTGGAGTTGCTAACACATCCAAAATCACCAATTATTTAGCTGTGTTGTTATAAGACAAACCCTGCTAGATGCATTGTGAGAATGAGACTTAAGTTAAAAATTTGGTTGTTTTCATGCTAAGACGAGGTGAATCGGTTCAATTTTAGAAAATGAAGATGTCGATGGCCCGGGAAGTGTTTTTTTTTAGTGTAATACAAAGAGATAAATATCACAAGGATAAATTGCAAGGGCATGGAAGAAAAAGGGACTTTTCCTTCTACATTTAGGATTTTTCTTCTTCCTCTTGGCTCTTGGACATTTGGCCATTGGACAACTGGATTTGTTCTGGTTGTTGCACAATTTCTAGAGATCACGACTAGCTACTATGCGAGTTGGAGAGTGTGTCTGGTTGTTGTGCACGGTGTTGTTGTGTAACAAAAATGGAATTACAAGTACTCTGGGAACTTCACTCTCATATCTACATTCTTGACTAGAGAAACACGTTTTAAATAAATAAAATTATTTAAATCATTTTTTTTTTCTCCTGAGAAGACTTAAATGACTCCATGTTTGCATTGTGTGATTTAATATTGAATTAATTAATTTAGTAGAAAAAATATAATCTCTGGGTTTTTCACTCCGTAAAAACAATCCAGATTTTGTAGGTGTTATGAATGCTACAAAACCTAGACTACATCACTATTTCATCAAATTTCATGGTAGTTGTATTATTACTTATGGAAAAAAAAAACTACTACAAGTATGGTAGAGAACACAGTAGACTGATGCACTTATATTCATCTAAATTTTTAATATGAAAAAATAACAATTGACTCACTATAGGATTGAAGGCGTTTAGATACTCTGCCACCGAGTCTCCATCCTTCTATAAAGTACCTAACTTTTCCAACAAATACTTTGTCATATCTTTCCCTAATACATTCAACAATACTGAATTTGAGAGACATAATTGTATCTTGTTCTTTGCCTTCCGATCTAATTTTTCCTGATAATTTGTCAACACTCTTGTTGGTGTCGTACCTGGATCTACAACAATCCATTGATCTTTTTCCACCAACAGATATTCTATATTGAGCTTCCGCACTTCAAAACTTTATCTATTGAATTTCTCAATATTTATCTTTCCACTATTCTCCATCTTCTTTCACTGTAAGAATTGGTCTCTCAAATATCCCACTGTAACAAGGTCTACCACAGGCTTGAGAAACAAATCCCTCAGCCACAAAGGCATGCCCCTGAATATGAAAATTCTCTGATACCAAATATAGGTTTTAAGCCTATATAGAAATTACCTACAAACGAATTCTTAAAAACACAAAAATAT
The DNA here is from genome assembly GCA_034641835.2 of Pinus albicaulis. Lineage (NCBI taxonomy): Eukaryota > Viridiplantae > Streptophyta > Pinopsida > Pinales > Pinaceae > Pinus > Pinus albicaulis. The sequence goes on along the minus strand of CM076582.1, from coordinate 51,156,533 downwards.
ACAATGGCGAGAACATAAAAATATACATAGATTTTTTCTCTTGAAACCAAAAACTAGGATAACTAGATAAAATTTTCACTATATTCCTTTTAATGTTAAAATACATTATTTACATGTTGAAGCATTCATAAACCGTAATCCATTAATCTTGCATTAAAAGATAATTTTAGTTCTCTTGAATGGATCTACAAACTACCATGGGAAAAACTATCATGCTCAAAACCATGCCCAAAAACCGTGGGTGGGTCACCCACCATCCTTGGGTCCGCCCAACCATTCTCCCACTTGTTGTTTTCGTGGGGCTAGTCATGGAAATAATATAAAACATACCCAATAGTCACACTGACTACCTAATAAATAAATTGATAGATTGCTCTTGAGAATCTAGGATGAGCTTCAATGTATTCATGCGGCTTACTACTCTCCATAACATATTTTACAAAGTCAAAATCAGGGATTTTGCATGGATAAAGCTTGCAAAATTGCCCCAACAATAGCTTATAAAAAAAGCACATAACAACTACCTATGGAAATTTCTTTGCCTTGATTACCCTGAGGTTATTCTTATTGAAGAGTTTGTTCATATGCATTTGGATCTGTCTACAGGAAAATTTGGTTGACTCTCTATTGTGTGATTTGATTGTATTCCCATGTCTTCAATTCTGTAGGTTGTAACCTCAATGTGCTAGTTTTAGCCTCCCATTATGTTGCTCGAATATTCAATTCATTATTTTCCTCTCTCATAATTTCTAGCAGCTCCATTAATTCATAGGGAGGATTCCTTGATGGCTCTCCAACTAGATATCAAAGCCATAATATAGTGCTCAGGATGTCAAGTCTTGTGATATTGTAATATCATATATATTTTATGACTATGACATTGATAATCCCCGGGTGGTTGTGACTTACCAAATAGAGCTCACATAGAGTGCATGACCTTTGTCCTATCCTCACCTCGATGTGTCCATCGCATAGGGGGTTCTGATCTGCATGGGCTCTCAAACATATGGAGAAGGAATGAAGCTCAACATGAACCAAAAAGTTAAGACTCATCCCTACATGACATTATGAAAAATGAGACTCCCATCACATAGGACTTCTATGCGCCAGTAATTTCTAAGCTTCTCACCTTACTGCAACAACCTCTTTTTTCCTCTCTTGATTTTCCATCCCACAATCAATCCATTGGAGTCTTTCTTCCATTAACTTATTCCCCCATGGATCTGGCACGTTTTGTGCAGAAATAATGCTTGGGATAAATATCTCCATGCTTGATTGTTTTTTTAGTTGGCATAGATTGGGCTTCTTACTTGATGTGGAATGATACTAGTGGATTGCAAGGTTGAACACAACTATGTTTGTCATAGGGAAATGGTCTCTTTCCCAACATTTTTTTCCTTTATAATAGTCATCTTTTGGATCAAGGCAATTCATTTATTTTAGGGGATGGGATAGTGCTAGGGTCGCCCATTGATAGAGAGATCCCCTTGCTTCATTGTACATCCTTTGTTGGCTAGTTTGTCGGCCTCCACATTGCGGATTTAGAGAAAATAGTAGTAGTGTTTTGTGAAGAAACTCCTTACCATATTCCAAACTCTTTTTATAATTTGTTCTAAGAAGTTGTCCTCAGTTGGTAGTGTATTCGTAACGAGGTGTTGGATTATGAGGAGAGGGTCCTCTAGGATGGTGATGTCTCAGACATTGTATTTGTTGGCCACTAATGAACCTTGATATAGACTAAGAATATTTACATTATTATCTATCCCGAGCTCAAGTCCCCAACAAATTTAATTAATTAATTAATTTTCTTCCAAACATACTAATATTCCCCCTCCTACCACCTTTTTTTATTATAATTATTAAAAATACATTTTCACCCTTTAATTTATATTATCTTAAAAATTTGTTATATATATTTTCTAAATAAATACTACCAATAATAACAACACATCCACTTTCACTAATTTTAAACATATTAACGCCACATCCACTTTCACTAATTTTAAGCATACTATATATATATAACAATAATATTACACATCAATTCTAACTCTTTATAAATAATTTTCCATATAGAACAAAATACAAATATAAAATTGTAAAATAATATTACACATGAATTCTAACTCTATAAATAATTTTCCATATAAAACAAAATACAAATATAAAATTGTAAAAATAATCATCTTAAAAATAATAATAATAATAATACAAAATAATGAAATATACATTAAAAAAAACTACAAATAAATCTAGTACGTACGGCCTTCTTATGATTGACACAACTTTACACTTAAAATAAAATAAACATTAAAATAAATAATGTCAGGGACTAAAAACTATTAGTATAGTCCCTGCCAGCCCCGAAGGGGCAGGGACTAAAAAACCATTAAAAGTAATATTACACATGCTTTTCGACATAGAGCAAAATACAAATATAAAATTGTAAAATAATATTACACGTGAATTCTATTTCTTTATAAATAATTTTCCATATAAAATAAAATACAAATATAAAATAATCATCTTAAAAAAATAATAATACAAAATAATGAAATAAACATTTAAAAAATTACAAATAAATCTTGTAGATATGGCTTCCTTATAATTGACACAACTTTACACTTAAAATAAAATAATAATAAAATCAACAATAAAAAAAAATAATGAAATAAACATTTAAAAAATTACAAATAAATCTTGTAGATATGGCTTCCTTATAATTGACACAACTTTACACTTAAAATAAAATAATAATAAAATCAACAATAAAAAAAAAATTTAATGTCAGGGAATAGTCCCTGCGAGGCCGGAAGGGGCAGGGACTATTCCTTCGTATGATGACACAACTTTGCACTTTTATATAATTGACGCTATGGTAGTATTATCTCTAACAAACCCAACAGCTTTGCTTTATACTTTACAAAAAGTTGAGGATTTTGTTTATCATTAATTTTGAAAGCATTGTTGTCATCGAATAATTTGACATAGCTTTATATTAGGTCTAATTTATAATTAGATATAGTTTAGGTAAGGTATTTTAATTAGTGAGGATTGTGTGAGTAAGAATATTGATTTTTTTTGAGATTCTGGGTTTAAATTCTCTTTAAATGAATCATATATAATATAATATCAACCCAAAAAAACTATAATATAATTACAAATATTAGAAACACTGTGAACTGTGCATTTTTTTAAATAAAATAAAATTGATTTTTGATTAAATATATATTTAGTGAGAGTACAATGTCATTTACATTACGTTCATGTTAATATGTTTAATATCATTTAAGGCTTGAATGTTTTTATAGTGAGATACAAAATGTAGTTTAGAACTTATGGAATTTTATATAATATGGTTGAAGAGCTAGACGTTTGGAGTGAACACTTCACTTATTTTCTGGAATCCGGGAGTTCTAAACTACATCATTTGTTTTGTTTAGTTAATATTGCAATTTGGAGAATTTTTTCAACCAAAGAAAATTTACTTAATCATGGATGGAAGATTATTTAACATTAAATCAAGTATTATTAATTGAATATATTACTATTTATAGAATTATATTTTATAAATTTAAGTGTAATATCGGAGTTAAACAAGGTTCCCCCTCTCTCCTACCCTATTTGGCATTGACATTGACAAACTAGAACGTTGTTTAGAGGAAGCAGACTGTGTTGGCACAATCTTAGTTGGAATAGTCATCATCCTTCTTCTCTATGATGACGATATTGTTTCTCGGGCAAGGTTCCCATCTGATCTTGATAAGCAACTAAGACTTCTTAAGGATTTCTGCACTACCATGGGTATGATTGTTAACACTGACAAAACAAAAGTTATGATTATGAAATCCAAGAAGGACACTTACGCTAATTTTGTGTATGACAATAGCAACTTGGAGGAAGTGTCTTCTTACAAGTACCTAAGAATTGATATTTATCACAAGCTCAACTGGAACTATAGCATTGAGAAAAGGATTAATGGAGGGTGGAAAGCTTATTTTGGTCTTGAAAATGATTGTAAAGCAGCAAACCTTGTGATGTAGGATAAAAAGAAGCTCTTCTTTGAAACTTTAGTCACTCCTGTTATTTTGTATGGATGTGAGGTTTGGGTTGCAACATCTCTAGAGAATCCTGGAGAAAGATTGAGCAAATCCAGAAGCGTTTTATAATATATAACCTCAAAATTAAAAGCAATACACCCTATCCTATTCTCCTTATAGAAGTGGGTCTTTCCCCTATCGAGAGCCTAGCTATGACTAGGCTCTTGTTGTACAAGCACAAAATCAATAACATGGGAGACCCTAGACTTCCTAAGCTAGCTTTAAATTCCAGTCAAAACCACCAAAGGCTCAAACGAGGTTGGTATAAAGATACCAAGGCCTAGTTAAACCATTGGGAGATCGACGAAAATGTTGCATTGCAAAATATTAATAACATAAAAAATATTGTTACTTCTAAGTTTAAAGAGAAAATGTGGCGTGAGAAAGATTTAGAGGCTAAAAGAAAATTAAGATATTATAAGGAGGTCATCAACCCTACTCTACAAGATAAAAAATATCTCTCTGTTTTAACTAACTCAAAAAAAAAAATGAACAGGCTAAGACAAGAAACCAACAACCCTGTTGTTTCATATTGAAACAAAGTAATAAGGTGCCTCAAATACCACAGAAAAGAATGTTAATTTTCTGCCAGACAAAGAGGCAAACTTACATAGTGACAAAACTAGGAATTAATCTCAGAGCCATCTGGAAGCTGTTGGGAGGGAATTAATGCATCCTAAATTTGAGTTGAGAGGATTTATGAGGCTGTTAGATTCTCCTGCTATATAACAGGTATCCATACGTTTGTTTTGGAGAGTGTGTGTGGATTATGTAATCTCCTGTTTGAATAATAAAGATTGCCAATGCCCTGTTGTGTGGACGTAGCCCAAGAGGTTTGGGTGAACCACGTTAAACTCTGTGTCTTCTTCTGTGTATGGTTTTTTGCTGTGTATTAGTTGTTTAATGATTTCCGCTGTGATAACTCCAACAATTGGTATCAGAGCTCGTTGGAGGCATGGCGCAGCAGTGAAGTTGCTTGGTGCTGCGTTGAAGCTGAGTAAACCTGCATTGAGTTGAAGCGTGGTTTGTTTTTTGCATTGGCGCTGCGTGCTGGCCGACCAGTGGTGCAGAGAAAGGAGAATTGCCGGTGCATACAGTTTTTTGAGCTTGCTGGTGGAGAGCTGGCGGTGCCTGTGCGTTGGTACGCTGCCTGTACACCTGCGTGGAGGTGCATCGCTGCGTATATCCACTGCTGGTTGCTGCGTATATCCACTGCTGGGGCGTATGTGAATATACCTGGTGCGTACTCCAGTTTCAACAGAGTGAGTTGAATCCAGACGCAAATTTTTTTTCATTTGAACGCAGGTCGATTTGAAGTTTTTTCATTAAAAACGCTGCTATGGTAAACGCGTGGTTTTAAAAAAAAGGAAAGGTCGATTTGCTGCTGCGTGGATTAAAAATCGATTTGAATTTGGTTGCGTGGATTCAAACTATTCTAAAGTATTTTGGCATATGTTAAATCGATATGGTAATTTTTTAAATCGATATGTTAAATCGATATGTTAAAGCATATGTTGGCTATGCCTCATAAAAAATAAATCGATTACATTAAAGAAAAGGCTTTATAAAAGTTGAAAATCGATTTTGAAGTTTATTTGAAGTTTTTTAAATCGACTTGAAGTGGAGCGATTTGTTTTAATGCAATGCCAAATAAATCATTTTTTTTTAAAAGGAGATTTCTATGAAGTGCCAAATAAATCGATTTGGAATTTTGTAAATCGATATAAAATAAATCGATTTGGAATTTGGAAGTTTTGTAAATCGATTTAAATGGAGTTTTGTAAAAGGTCAAAAATAAATCGATTTTAAGAGGAAGGCTCTTTTTTTTTATAAAGTGAAGGGTCTTATTTGGAGCAAAGTTAATGCCAAATGAAGGGCATAATTTCATCCAAATAATTGCAGAAATTTTTTAAAAACAGCAAAGGCAATTGTACAATAAGGCAGTGTTTTGTTTTTTAGAGGCATTGGCAGTGTTTTGAGATTCTTTATTTAAAAGTTGGTTTTTTGGAGATTACTGTGTTTTTTGCTGAAACAAGATGGCGAAAACTCAAAATGCCCGGTTTGAAATTGAGAAGTTCAATGGCAAAAACAACTTCGAGATCTGGAAGGTAAAGATGCACGATTTGCTGGTACAACAAGGCGTGGCAAAAGCACTGTTGGGGAGGAGCAAAAGGCCTTCTTCCATGACGGAGGATGAATGGGATGAGTTGGATGACAGAGCTCTGAGCGCAATTCGGTTATGTCTGGCAGATGACGTTCTGTTCAACATTGTGTCAGAGAAGACCGCCGCAGGCTTGTGGATAAAGCTTGAGAAGCTCTACATGACGAAGTCCTTGACAAATCAGATTCTCCTGAAGTGGCAGCTATACAGTTTGTGGATGAAGGAAGGTACCTCGGTTACTGACCATCTGAATGTTTTCAATACTCTATTGGTACAATTACAAAGTCTAGATGTAAAATTTGATTCAGAGGATAAGGCAATAACTCTATTGTGTACATTGCCTGAATCGTGGGATCACTTTGTTACTTCCACAAGCTTCAGTAATGCAGTTGTCCTTGAGTTCGACGATGTGGTTGGAGCCATGTTGTCTGAGGAGACGAGGAAGAAGTCGAATGCTGACACCTCTACATCAGAGGCAAAGATGGCTAGAGGTCGTTCTAGAGAAAGACGTCCTGTGGCCAAGAAATAGCCCCGCGTTCAAAGTTTCAAAATAAAGAGCAAAGTAAAATGCTATTTTACAAATTTCCAAAGGTTTTGACAGCACCGTAAAGAGACAAAGAAACAAGAGAAGAAAACAATATTCTTCTTGTAACAGGGAAGAAGGATATAAATGCCACGTACACAGTTCGCATCTGGTTCAGGCATGAGCGACGAAGTGTTGTCTGTTAATATGTCAAATCATGATCAACATTGGTTGTTAGATTCCGGTGCATCAAACCACATGTGTATTCATAGAGAATGGTTTTAGACGTATAGATCAGTTAATGATGGAGTCGTGTACATGGGTAATGATGTCACATCTAATATTGTTGGGATAGGAAGTATACAACTGCAAATGTTTGATGGAACAACTAAATTGTTAACAGATGTGAGACATGTTCCAGACTTAAGGAAAAATTTGATTTCATTAGGAGCACTTGATTCGAATGGATATAAAACTGTAATTCAAGGTGGAGTTATGAAAATCTATAAAGGTATTTTACTAGTAATGAAAGCTACGAAAGTAGGAAATCTGTTTCAGTTAGAAGGAAGAACAGGTCGGGCCCATACCAGCCAGTCCGAAACATGGACATTCAGGGTTCTGCTCCATTTATGGGCACTGCAAAGGTTCTGGGCTACATGAGCGAAAGAGGCGTGTACTGGCTGAGAACGGTGTTACTTCCTAATCTAAGGTCCGGAAAGTTAGATTTCTGTAAACATTGCTTGTTTGGAAAACAAAGTAAACAAAAATTTAAAACAGGCAAACATACTAGTAAAGGGATACTTGATTATATTCATTCAAATGTTTGGGGTCCAGCTCCTACAGCGTCATATGGTGGTTCGTCGTATTTTGTATCATTTATTGATGACTTTTCTAGGAAGGTGTGGGTCTACATGTTGAAAAGGAAGTCTGATGTTTTTTCAGTTTTCAAGCAGTTTAGAGCATTGGTAGAAAACATCACTGGTAGAACTATAAAATGTTTAAGAACTGACAATGGTGGTGAGTTTACTTCCAAGGAGTTTGACAACTATTGCAAGGATGTAGGGATCGAGAGACATAAGACCACGGTTTATACTCCTCAGCAAAATGGAGTTGCTGAACGCATGAACAAGACTCTTCTAGAGAGAGCAAGGAGTATGCTGAGTAACGCCGGGTTGCAAAAGGAGTTGTGGACGGAAGCGGTAGCAACAGCTTGTTATGTGATAAATCGGTCGCCATCAACAGCGATAGATTGCAAGATTCCGCAAGAGGTATGGAAAGGACACCCTTGTGACTATTCTAAACTCAGAGTGTTTGGTTGTGATGCATATGCTCTAGTGCCTAAACATCAGCGAACTAAGTTAGATCCAAAGTCTAAAAAGTATATCTTTGTTGGGTATGGTGTTGGAACAAAGGGATATAGATTGTGGGATCCTACTACCCACAAAATCATCATCAACAGAGATGTAAAGTTTGATGAATCCTCTCTTGTACAGTTAGATGTAGATAATAAATTGAAACAGGATGATGTATTTGATTTTCAGCACATTCAGTTTGACAACACTTCTAATGATAGTCATGATGACCACAGTTCAGATACTAGTCATGAACAGGTTTCAGAATCAGAACATGAACAGGGTTCAGGTTTAGGTCATGAACAGGTCTCAGATACTGATCGGCAAGAAGTTCCTACAGATGGTAGTCAACCAGAAACATCCTTAAGGAGGTCGACAAGAATCAAACGGCCACCGAGAAGGTATGATGATTATGTTACTTCAGTTGCATTTACTGTTAATGACAATGAACCTCTGTGCTATCAGGAAGCAATAGAAGGTTCGAATAGTGACAAGTGGAAAGCAGCCATGAAGGACGAAATGATGGCCTTGAGTAAGAACGGCACGTGGGATCTGGTTGAGCTTCCGAAAGACAGAAAAACTGTGGGGTGTAAATGGGTTTACAAGCTGAAACGGGGTGTGAATGATACGGAGGACAGGTACAAAGCGCGACTGGTTGCAAAAGGGTTTTCTCAGAAAGCCGGTATTGACTTTCATGAGATTTTTTCACCAGTGGTTAAAATTGTTTCAATTAGAATTGTGTTAGCACTAGTGGCTTTGCTTGATTTAGAGTTGCAGCAATTAGATGTTAAGACTGCATTTCTACATGGAGACTTAGATGAGGAAATTTATATGGAACAACCGGAAGGGTTTGTTCAACATCGCAATAAGAAATTTGTCTGCAGGCTCAAGAAGTCATTATATGGCCTGAAGCAGTCGCCTCGGCAGTGGTATAAGAAGTTTGATTCTTTCATGTTGAGTCAGAAATATGTTAGAAGTGAATATGATCATTGTGTGTATTTCAAGCAATTGAAAAATGGCATGTTCATTATCTTAGTGTTGTATGTTGACGACATGCTTTTAGCAAGCAAAAGCATTGATGAAATCAACAGGTTGAAGACTCAGATGGCAAGGACATTCGATATGAAAGATCTAGGAGCAGCAAGACAGATTTTGGGCATGGAGATTTTCAGAGACAGGAGCAATGGTAAGCTGTGGCTATCACAACAGAAGTATGTTGAGAAGATACTTTTAAGGTTTTGTATGAATAATGTGAAGCCTGTGTCAGTCCCTTTCGCTTCCCATTTCAAGCTTTCTTCGGGTTTATGTCCTAATACAGATGAAGAAAAGGATTATATGTCTCGAATTCCATATGCCAATGTAGTAGGATGTTTGATGTATGCGATGGTTTTTACTCGACCAGATATTTCACATGCAGTTGGGGTTGTCAGCAGGTATATGGCAAATCCGGGTAAAGAACACTGGTCAGCAGTGAAATGGGTGCTTCGGTACTTGAGAGGCACAAGTAGTTATTGTATCACTTACAATAAGAGTAGTGAATTTGTTTGCGGATTTGTTGATTCCGATTTTGCAGGTGATTTGGATAAGAGAAGGTCAACTTCAGGGTATGTCTTTACTCTTGCAGGTGGAGCTATTAGCTGGATGTCAAAGCTACAGAATATTGTTGCTTTATCCACTACTGAAGCAGAATACATTGCTGCTTCTCATGCTTGCAAAGAGGCGGTTTGGTTGAAAGGTTTGCTTGGTGAGTTTGGTAGGTTACAAGACAACATCAGGTTACTTTGTGATAGTCAAAGTGCAATACATTTGGCTAAGAATCCGGCCTATCATAGTAAATCAAAGCATATTCCAATTAAGTACCATTTTGTAAGACAGGTTATTACTGAAAGGGGAGTCTCTCTTGGAAAGGTGCATACAAAGGAAAACTGTGCAGACATGTTCACGAAACCAGTTTTGTTGGAGAAGCTGCGTTGGTGTTTGGCTTCTCTTGGCTTGCAGAAAAGATAAAATAATAACGAACAGGGCATCAGGCTAATTGTTGTCAAGGTGGAGATTGTTGAGATTTTCTGTTTTGGATAAAATAGGCAAAATCTCAGTAGGTGACAAAAATTAGGAATCAGTTCCTAGATTAGCTCCAGTTTGTTGGGAGGGAGTTAATGCATCCTAAATTTGAGTTGAGAGGATTTATGAGGCTGTTAGATTCTCCTGCTATATAACAGGTATCCATACGTTTGTTTTGGAGAGTGTGTGTGGATTATGTAATCTCATGTTTGAATAATAAAGATTGCCAATGCCCTGTTGTGTGGACGTAGCCCAGGAGGTTTGGGTGAACCACGTTAAACTCTGTGTCTTCTTCTGTGTATGGTTTTTTGCTGTGTATTAGTTGTTTAATGATTTCCGCTGTGATAACTCCAACAAGGATCTGCCATCTCTGTGAGAATATGAACATTGAGGATGAAAATCATTTCCTCTTATAGTGCCCTGCGTACACCCACATTAGATCACAGTGTCATAATCTTTGTTGCAATACGGACCTTCCTAGCCTTTTAACATGTCAAAATTATAGTGAACTCGAGACACTTCTCTCCAAGCTCTTTGAACACAAGAATACAATTTTAAAGCAAACTAAATAATTCGTTTTTTTAGGTTCCATAGACCAAAATTTAGTCTCAATAGACGTTAACCATCATCATTATTATAAAATATTAAAAATAAATTTAAATTTCATTTATATATATAAATTTAAATTAAAATAATATAAAACACAATTTTTTTATTATAAAATAATAAAATAATAATAATATTATTAAAATATATATATTTAAATCATCTTTTGAAAACATGATAATAGTTAGTTATAACTTATATATGAAGTTGAGGCAGCCACGACCACGACAATGAAAGGGAAACGACAAGACACAAAAGTGAATGGCCTCATTAAAGACAACAATGATCACGTTTGTCAGGTAATCATGATCATCATTGGTGCATGCCACGTCGCTATCTAAATATATCTTCAATCTTTTCATCAATTCTTTATGTTGTTTTTGGAATTTATTATATGTTTGTAATGCATGTTTGTTTATACAGTGAGTGAATCAATCCTTTTAGCTGTATTGTTTTTGGTATTTTATTTATTTATTTTATGGTTTGTAATGCATGTGTAGGTTCAAAGCAACGGGGTTTGGTAGGTCTATAGATATGTTTGTTATTTAAATTAAATTTAAATTTAATAATTTTGAAGAGTTGATGTTATATTTTTTAATTAAAAAATCATTTATATTATTAAATTTAAAATATATATATATATATTTTTTATTCAAAGTTATTTAAAAAATAATAATATTTTTATTTTTAATTTTAATTTTTTTTATTAAATCAAAATTGATTTTTTTTTTATTGGAAATCATGTTTCTATGTCATATGTGTCATGTGATTTGTAGGTTGTCACCATGAGTGTTTAGGCATTAATTTAGAAAGAGTCTTTTTCTTATGTGTGAGTTGTAATAGCTATTTAGATGTGTCATAGTCAATGATCTATATACTATAAATATGTAAGTGTAATTTGTGTTGTGTGTGCAATCGCTCTCTCAATCTCTCTCGTCTCTCAATCTCTAACATGGTATCAGAGCCTACTCTGGCTTGATTCCCTTACGGGAAGGCCAAGAAGATGTGAGAAAGCCTTGGGCTTTATACTTTATTGTAGTATAAGTATGTATAACTGATTTCTGTTGTGGATTTTGGTTTTTCCCTACATAGATTGGTGGGTAGTTTTTTTTTATGATATGGTGGGAGTGGCGTCCCACCATATCATTGTTCTGCAAGGTGAAGGAGAATTGGGCCAATCTTCCACTAGAGTCCATATCGTTGCGATCTGGCTATTTCCCGGGTTGTAATTCTGTTAGGTGTTGAGGTTATTTTGGTGTCTATTGTTCTGCTTAAATCACTGCCTATCATTGTATGTGGCACATGGAGTGGCTTAAAAGCTTGTGGATAGCCCTAATCGTACCTCGAATATGTCAAGTTAGATTTCAAACTTTATACTCTTGACATGTTTAAAAAGGCGACCAAGGGAAACAATTTGGCGTGAATCACTCTTTGAGACCAGGCGACCCATCCCGTCATATTTTGATCTTATATTCACACAAGGACAAGCAAAGGGTTCAGCTTCACTATTTTATAATCCACATGGTAGATATTTAATGGTTCCGACAACTAAGTTTGTTCATAAAATTATGTGTGAAATTTTGTTGATGTTTGTGGTGGTTTTATTTTTATCTATTGTAAATTATGTGGTGTGGGTTGCAAAATTATTTTGGTGTGTTTGAAAAAAAATGATGTGCAGAACCACAAAGAACATGCCAATTATTCAACATAATTATGTGACCCATCGTGCTCCGGGAGCATTAGTTATAGGTAGTTCTTAATAAGGTCAATTTGGTGTGACCCGTCGTGCTCCACGAGCATCAATACGGGTTATTTTATACAAGTTCAAGTTGTAGAATTGTCTATTGAAGATATTTTGTACCCATAATGTTATCCTAGATAACCTGCGAATAAAACGGAAGACCATACATTCAACAGATGGTGGCAGTTCCATAAGATGGTTCAGTATCGAGACTAACCTATTGTGCTCCGGGAGGTTGAGAAGCGACAATTCTATAAAGTACGTCACTATTGGTATGAAGCGGTTATGTGTTAAATGGATCAAGTGGGAAGCTCAAAAGTGTGGTGAAGAAAAGAGTGGAAACCATGATATTTCAGAGTGGATGTGAGTGCTAGTGATGACCATATCAGAAAATATGAAAAAAATCAGTATTGTTGTTATAATTTGTGTTTTCTATATTTGTAACATGTAATCATTAAGGGAGGGTATTGGAAATAATGCTTCCATGTCTTGTGCGTCATGTGATTTGTAGGTTGTCATCATGATTCCCTAGGAATCAATCTAGAAGTAGTTGTTTTCCTATGTCTGAGTTGTAATAGCTATTTATATGTGTTGTAGCAAGTGATCTATATACTATAAATATGTAACCATTCAGATCAATAAAATACAATGAGTGTGATTTGTGTTGAGTGTGTAATCGTTCTCTCAATCTCTCTCGTCTCTCAATTTCTAACAACCTCTTTTTAAACCAAATTGTAATTAACAAATTATAAGATGTTTCACCTTAAATTATAAGAGAAAGTGTTTTTGTAGGAAATAACATCATGATGTAGAGTAATTTGACGGGAAATTGAATTCTTATTATCAAAATATATATTATAATTATAATTATAATTTATTTTTAAAGGTAATGACTTTTTAATAATGTTAATTATGTTGATAAGTGTGTGTGTGTTTTTTTTAGAGTTTTCAAAATTTTAATTTAATTATCAATAGGTGGATGATAGGGATTTAACCTCTACAAAACATGTTAAAATATTATTAGTTGGCCCGAGAGGTGCTCTCCAACCTAGTATTGTAGAGATGTTGTAATGTTTAACATTTTGAGTTGATCAAAATAAAATAACATAAAAAAATTAAAAAAGTAAAATAACATTTTCAGAGTCCAACCCATTGTTTTTCCAATTGTATTCTTAATCCATGGTTTTTCCCATGGTATTTTTCACTAATCTGGTCTATTTAAAGACTAATAATTAAACTAACCTAAATCCATCTTAACTTCGGATTTACCAAGCATCAAGAGGGATCAAATCTATTTTCACTCTAAAAGAGGTTTGTATCTCAAAAGATTTGATCCCTCTCAGTGTTTGGTAGATCCCGAGTTAAGATGGATCTAGGTTGGTAGTAATCATAAATCAAAATTTGGGATTTATCTCCAAAGTAGTTATGAAATTTTTATCCTTTTAATTAAATTGGTTAATTAAAAAAAATGTTATATGAACATTTGTCATATGAACATGAGTTATGATTTTTTAGGCATGTAGTATTAGTAAGTCATGGTATTTTCCCATGGTATTGTAACAAAGCCTATTTATAAATGAATAAATTTTTCAATCTTGGCAATGTGAGATGTATTATGAGGGAAGTGTTTTGATGCCTATCAAAATTTACCAATTGTTAATTTATATAGTTGCACCTTCATAAAATCTCTAGAAAAATTATATGGTCCACTCATATGTTCTAAGGATTTTACCCTTCTCAATGGAATATAATATTCCTCGAGTTCCTCCACAATTTTTTTTCTTATATATCCCCACTTTTCTCTTCATTAATAAACATATTTTTAGATAATTTAAATGACACATTAAATCTCTTTTCAAATAAGAATAATATTGAAGGCCTCTATCATAATTTTATGACAACCCTTTGTACTAGCATTAACAAGTTCTCTATCAAACTAGTATGTGAACATGAAAATAGAACAACCAATCCTCGGTATGATAAAGAATGTAGATTGTTATGAAACCCATTAGGGATTCTTATAATGAGTCCTTCAATTATGACAGAATAAATAGATACAAATCCCTAATTAAAATAAAATAAGGTACCATATAAATAGAAAGCAAGAAAATAATCTTCACCTATCCAAGTTGATCCTAAAAAAATTATGGAGGTAAATTCTAACTCATATAGCTAAAGAAAACAATATGATTCCTTTGAGGGACTAGAATCCCCACATTAAAAATATTGATAATCCCCAATATCATGGAAACATTAAAATTGTTTCTCTAGAAGAAGAATTAGTTTTAATAGAAGGCATATAATTTGGTGTTAGATAGTTTGCAAAAAGGAAATATAAGGACATTAAAGCTTACCAAGCCGAAATCCTAAAACTTGGAGTGTATCCTCATCCCTGAAATCTACAAACTCTTCAATTTAGTAGTCAATAAAGAATTCCCTTAATCCTAAACACAAAGCCTCATTGTTCTTATTTTAAAGTGGGGAAGAATATTGCCACAGACCCCTCATCGAAGGGCTCCAATGAGACATTATTTAGAACATAGTCTAAATGATGATTTTTTTATAGAACTTTTATGTTTTTACAGATTACTCTCTATATGGTATCATAGTAGTTTTTATGAAGCTAATGAGGTCTGAAGGCATATAATATATATATTTGTGATCACAAATTATTTTTCTATGGTACTTGTCTTCGAGCCGGTTTAAAAGGAACCAAATAGTTATGTATATTTTTTTGGATGATGGCTTAACAGACCCTTTTTTAGTGCATCTCTACACATACATAATGTAATTCTTATTTCCTTAATAAAAATTATGGTTTTTTCTTTGGGAAAAAGAAGAAGAAAAAAAAAAGAGTGGGGAAAAGTTTTTATAGTTATAGGAGCATTGCGATTATTCATCTTTTAACCAAGTAATATATAATTAATTTGGAAATGAAGATTAGCATATATATAGAAATCCATGGAAAAGGAGTGAAAGGTCGTGCCAGAATTGGGATCTATCATTCAACTATGTACCACCTTGTTATGCTTAGGATCACTACAAAAGAGTGACACAATAAAGAAACCAATCCCTTGTGTTTTTTCATTGAATTTAAAATTTTGTGACACAATGTGTAAGACTAACCTTTGGAATAGGTTAGGAGAGCTACATGTTCCTCTCAAGTTGAGAGTTCTTGTTGCAAGGTTGTATGAGAATGCTATTACCAAGTTTAGGAACATTCATGGGACTTCACTTGGTTGACCAATATTTTATGATAATCATTAAAAAATGAGGGTTTTTAATTGTGAAAAATGGATTCAACATATTATAGATATTGGGGGTTTGCGGGGTTGATGTACAATATGGGGTATTTTTAGGTATTTGGGGATATAAAAGTGGGTTTTTTGAAAAAATTAAAGATACTCATTAAAAACAGGGGCAATTTTAAGGATTTTTATTAAAAACATGTATTGGGAGGGGTATTCAACTAGAAAATTTTAAGAGGTATTTATTCTTTAATATCCCATGAACATATGCACTATATCACAAGATCACAAAGTGGAGAACCCATGGTAACATCAAGGGATGTGTTAGGGTCCTATAATAATAGGGATCATAATTTTGAATTGACTATGTTGAGTCTTGTAATATTGTGCATACCTTTGATTTCTGCAAATGTTTTCCCATATTAAAAAATGAAAATATGGTATGTCCTAAACAAAAAATCAAAGGACCTAAAGAAAATAAGATAAAAAAAAGATATAAAGTATGAACCCCACAAAAAGAAACAAAAATAAATCCTGAAATTCAACATTCAAATGCCTCTACTCTTAGTTTACTTTACTTTTGCAAATAAAATTGTGTGTAGCTTATCCAAAATGCCACAATTCATGATGATCATACAATTTAATCTTTATTCATTCATGCCTTTAAATTTCATGTCATGATAGTTAGTGAATAAATATCTGACCAAACTATTTAATCTTGGCAGATCAGTAGTTAGGTAGAGAATAAAATGAGCTCATAAGTTTAATCTGAAACATTGGAAGTTATAAGGTTAGAAGTAAGTTATTTTGCTTATCAAAAGAAAATAAAAGGGTTAGAAAGGTCAAATGCACCCAATAAAGGAAATAAAAAATGTCAGGGTAAATAAAGGGTAGGTAGAATACTTTCACAAGTTATGGAAGGCATCATATGGTTTATCTTTTATCACTAATATCCTTCTAAAAACATTCCCCTTTCTAAAATCCCTATTTCCACTCTTGGAAGTCATTTCTCCTTAAAAAAAATCCCTTTCCCCTTCCTAAAACCCATTTTCCCTTTGAAAAAATTCCTTTCCCCTTATTCTAATCCTTTCCCCTTCCTAAAACCCATTTTCCCTTTGAAAAATTCCCTTCCCCCACTAAAAGCCCTTCTCCATTTGAAAAAATCCTTTTTTCTTTA
Source organism: Pinus albicaulis (assembly GCA_034641835.2). Lineage (NCBI taxonomy): Eukaryota > Viridiplantae > Streptophyta > Pinopsida > Pinales > Pinaceae > Pinus > Pinus albicaulis. The sequence goes on along the minus strand of CM076582.1, from coordinate 51,139,564 downwards.
CTAACTCCGCATCATTCCAATAAAACATCAAAAATCCCACTAATCCAAAGTTTAAAGTGCCAAATATATTAGTGGACCCCCCTTTTTAATTAACCCCTACTCCTAACTTATTTTTAACATCCCGCTTTATATATTTAATAACCATCCCCATATTATATAAATCCCCTCCCGCTAACATTTTAACCTATTCACTATATTAATCCCGGACCCATACTAATATTAAAACCCTTTTGCTTTATATAATCCCCGGGTCCCACCCTCATTTAACCCCTGATTTCATTTAAACCTCTTCTTAAACCCTTTCCCTGACCCCACCTCTGAGAACCCCCTACTCTTCCAGCCGCTCGATCACCAGTCATTAGATCTAACGCCCAATAAACTGTTTCGCACCCCCCGACGTCTGATCTTTAAAACCAATGGCGGGGCGGGGGGGGGGGGTGCGGAATGGGTGGTTTCATACCCCCGCCCCCTTACCACGCGGCACTCCTATAGCTTATCGCACCCCCCAGCTAAAAACCTCCAAACCACTTTTTACGATGTGATAAACTACTAAACTACCTCCGTACCTTGCGATGAAACCACCGTTGTTTAGAATAAACCCCTGGGCCATTAGAATAAGCCCTAATGTTTAAAACAACAATAAAACCTTACTGCTTCATTGTTACTTGACTATTACGATTTATTTACGTAAAGAAACCAAAAGAGACATTGCCAACTGAGAATTGAAGCCCGTAGATGCCAGAACCCCTTCCACAACCAAAGTCAACTTTTTCAGGTAATTCTAAGCACTAGAAACCATTAATTAAGCGCAAAAAGTAATAATTGAATGAATTAATGGCTTCTTAGAGCATTATATCTATAAATCCTCTACAACCACATGTGGTAGATGTTGACCACACCCCTCTAGCCGATAAAGACTTCAAAATCAGTGAGACAGTGACTGATTTCAACCTTTTAGAGCTCCACTACAGGAGCCATGACAAATTTATGGACCAGGCAGATGATATCCATTTGTGGGATTCAAATATGCCCAAATAAATATTCCCACTGACCTTTCAATTTCCAGAACTCATTAGACTTTTCCAGATCAACTATTTTCCCAATAAAAGAGCTTTAGTTACACTAAACCAATAAATCCTTTTCACAATTACTGCTTAATCCATCGATCAGATGTTGCAGATTCAACCAAAACTTGATGAAGTGCCATTATCCATTGAAACCCTTACTGAACTCTACTTGAAGCTGGAATTTCCTAAAATATTCCAAATATTTCAAACTTTCCTCCCTCCATCAGTAGAAACCCCTAAAAGAAATCATCCATACTCAACTTCCATGTTTTCAGAGAGAACTAGACAAATTGTCACCATGTTGTCATGTATTTTAGGGTATTTCACTGATAAACACGTATATGCATCTATTCTTGGTTTCCTATCCATATTTTTCCCGGGATAGCCTCTAGCTACAACCTTCAACTTTTCCCAATACCTAGTAGATGCAATCCATGATCAACTAGTCAAATTACCAGAAGAATGAGTATTCAAATACTCCTCATTTTTGTTCCATATGTTTTTATATTTCCAATCAGAAAGGTTTGCAGTTAGCCACGAAAAACTGGACACAAAGGGTAATCCCCAATATGTTGTCTTTTGGACATCCTTGATCAGAAAGGATTCCACTGAATTCCTCTATAAAGATTTCATTGATTCATTTGTTCATCTAGTAGTTAATATGCTATGCAGTAGCATTCAGCCTAGAATCAGTGAAGAGATAAAGAAGGTGTTACAATTATCAGATCAGATTAAAACATGAGACTGATATTTATACTAGAATCATATAGAAATTAGAGTGTATGGAAGCCAGTTAACTCCATACAAACTTCCAAAATACCTCCCAATGAGGTTATTTTCTTTGGAATACATCAGAAAAATCCTGAACTCAGATGAAGTCAATTTCCTTTCAGCAAATAAAAAGACTCAATTCAAGATTAAAAACCATCTAGGGCCTTTTATTTGTAATAGTAGAAATGCTGGACAACAAGAAGATAAATATTTACAAGAGTTCAAGTTCAGTAGAATATTCAAATGGTCTTATGACCCCTTGGGTTTCATAAGTAAGCTAAGATTCAAGTTCAAATTGACCCCTTTCATTCATGAGTCAAATCCTGAAGTTGAAAAGTATTCCAACCAGTTAGAGTGGTTGGAAAATACTTTACAGGAGATGGAGAATCAGGTTGATACTAGTTCCATCTTGCTTACTCCAGCGGCCCCACAGGACAAAAATTCAAAGAGGGCAAGGGAGGAAGACTCTTATTCTGTAGAAACCACTTCTGACACTAAATTTAAGCTTATGTATAGGAAGAAGGCAAAACTAAATCTAGTGATAGAACAGGAAGAAATAGTTGATACAGTTGAAGTCATTGAGATAGATATAGTGGTTAGAGATGATGCACCTCCAACAGTTTCAGAAGAAACATAGCTGCCATCAACCTCCAGCGCACAAATCATTTAGAAACATCATAGTGCAGAGGTTTCATCATCTAGAAAACCAGTGGAGAAAGATAAAGATATAATGGAAAAATACAAAGAAATAAAAATAACGAATGAAACATTGAAAGCTGTAACTTATGCCCGGTACTGGAAACAAACTCCTAGTGACCAGAACAGATTTCTTTCAGCTTTTTATTACAAAACTAGAAAGATTCAAATGAAATTTCTACAACCAATAGTGCTGACCCCAAAATCATCAGGAGATTATAAGAAAACAACCTTTGAATTTCTTTCCAAAGATGTGCATCCCATAGACCAGATTGAGTTTCACAAACAGGCAAGAGAAATGATCTATTCCACTATGACACACAAAGGTTTAAGTGTACAAAAATTACAGAATTCTCTAGAAAATATAAGGACACAATTAAAGCTAGAGAAAGCTTCTTCACAAGCAAGGATAAGAGGATAAAATCACTTGAAGATCTGGTAATGGAAGTTTGTTATAATCCAAAAGATATCAAAGAAGCAGAAGATCTTATCAAGAAGAAGAATGCAAACATAGCTACATTGAAGAAACAACTTAAGTTACCCGCAACATAGTATCCACAAACTAAAGAATTTTTGGAAAATGAAAATCAGAAGGATGAAATGATGAATCTCATCATTCAGTTGACAACCCAACTGAAAGAGATGGAAACTGAAATTGACAAACTTGTACAAGAAAAGAAAGCCAGCATGGAAGTAGTTCCCATTACTAGTATTCCTATGGCTTCTACATCAGCCCCATTGCCTACAACAGTTCCAGTATCAACAACAGTTCCAGAGACTACACTAGAAAATACATCAGCAATAGCATCAACCCATCCCACTGATGAGGCCAGTAAATTGATCAAGGCAATGTAGGATATGTCAATTCAAACTACTAAAATCAACAAGCTCAAAGAACATGTGAAGAGTTTAGAATATAAAAATAAATTGGCATAAGTAATGTATCAAGCAGAAGCACAGAAAGCAAATAGATTAACTGAAAGAATTCACAAGTTAGAAAAACAATTATCATTGAAAGAGCCTTTAGACCAAGCCAAACAACAGTTGTGGGCCAATATCATTAACTCTGTTAAGGATATTTGGCCTTCTATACAATTTATATTTGAACATAAGGACTTGATAAAGGAGGTTGGTGATGCAATTCAAAAGGTTAAAGAAGATCTTGGAAAGAAACCAGAGGAAGCCACTGAGATAATAAAATTCTTGAATTCTAAAAATAAACAGGAATTAGAAGAACCTGAGATAACAGACATAACAAAGAATATCTTAGAGGTGAAGAAAGTGATTTACAAGAGAAATCTAATGATACAACTTGAATACAAATGCCAAACAATGGAACTGGCAGTAAACATGTTTATGAACAAAGTTTGATGTTTTGAGGAAGAAAGGTTTGCCTAATCCATTAGTAATCAATGATACAATAATGAGGCATGAAGACTATGATAAAAAGATCAGGGAAGTAGCTAAAGAGACTTCCAACAGTTCAGCAATGAAGGGCGTTCCTACAGGAAAAGTGCTCCTTCAAACTTTGGAAATTTCTTTTACCTCCAGCATGAGGTAAATTACCTTTTTGTGAATAAGCCTACTTTTGAAAAATATACAGAGGTTGATGAGATTTACCAGAGGATGGTAAAGATCAAACTTCCAGATGAAGAAAAATGGGGAAAATGGTGTGATTTACTGTGACAAGTTAAAAGAAAATACAGGTAAAATAATGCACAGGTTAAAGAAAGACAGATGAAAGACAAATGAAAGACATATGAGATGAATACCGATGAAAGACAACCAATGTGAAAGAGACAACCAACATGAAAGAGACAGCCAGCATGAAAGAAACAAACAGATGATATCAATCAAATAAAACAGGGACAACTTTCAGTTAGTTAATATGTGTCTCTATCTTCTTGCATGAAGATATTTTATTTTCCTTAAATAAATCTTAAATAAATTGATAGGATATTTTGTAATAATTTGTATAAATACTTCATAATTCGAAGTATGAAAGGTCGATTATGTGCATTTTTCTATATATTTCTATAGCTGATTGATCTATTTACCTGAGAGTTACTGGAATCATTTCCAGTTGACAGACATGACAAGTAATAAAGGCATTTATTTACAGGATTCATGTGTCGAGCTATCTCAGTGAAGTATATTTCAATTGTTCATGTTATTTTCTTAAGTATTCCATAAACTTGCATGTTTTCTAAATTTAAATGTTATAACAGGAATTTTATTGCAATCCTTGTTTAAATACACTCTGTTTTGAACTGTTATCCATTTTTATGTTTTCTTCTGATATCTAGTTTAGAGAATCCTTAATTTCTCTCTGATCCTGATTGACCTCCTTCACCTTCCTTCACTATTTGGTTTAAGGAATTCTTAACTGCTCCTTGATCCCGATTGAAAACCACTTCACCATTCAGCCTTAAGATCTGATTTTTCTCAGCTACCCTACCCTGTAACACTTCCTTTATAATTTGATCCTGTTCTGTTTTCAAAGCATATTGACTCCATAACCCAAATGGAAATGGAAAGTCATATATCCATCTAAATCATTAATTCCATTAAACAACCAATCAATCAATCAAAACAACCCAAACAAACATACATAACTAGCCTAAAATCAATTAAAACAACAAAGTTAAATCATTAAGGGAGAGCCCTCTCTGAGCATTAGGAAGGCTAGATCCTAATCTCCAAAAGTGGATGATAGTTACCTCTGTTATTTCTTTTTAACTCACGTAACAACCCTTGGGAAATTTCAGAGTGATAACACACTGGTGACCATACTGGGGAAATCAGTCCTCAGTTAAATAAACCTTAAAGGAAACAATTTTCCTCATCTTTCACATTAAGGTTTTAAAATGGTTGTTAAGAATTATCATTGAAAGTTAAAATTATGGCTTCTAAAAGAACATACTATACCAGGGCTCATCCCGATCCTCAGCCTACTATAATTGTTGATGATCTTGACAGAATTTTAAGAAAACCTAAAAAGGTAGAAAGTATAGGAAGTAGTAATCAATTAATCAAAGAAAATTCACTTCCTAACGAATTATCAAGCATACAAGATATTCAATTTGATTTATCATTTGATCATTCTTTATTTAGAACCAAATCTGAAAATTCAATCTATGATATTGTAATAGACCCTAATTTTATTCAATTTATTGAAGAAAAGAAGGAAACTATACAACTTGACTTAGATCAACAAGTTCTAGAGACTTTTGATAAACTTGATGTTTTGACCTCAAATTTGATTAAAGATATAGATGAATCTTATTTTCAACAGTCAGTTGAATTAGCTTCCCTAACTGCTGCTACCCCTAAGCATTCTACCATTTCTTCAGAAACTGTAAATACAACTTTATTATTCCTTCAGAAACTATAAGCGTTCTACCATTCCAGAGAACCATTCATACCAAAGCTTCCTCTACAACCTAAAGTTTAAATCTCATCTTCAAGTATTCCAAGTACATATTCTATTGCCCCAAGTTCATCTTCTAGCATTTCAAGTTCATCTCCAAGCACCATTAATTTACCTCCCAGTCAAGCTAAGATTTAAGTTATGTGTTCTGGCATGTAAAATTAAGATTTTTTTACAGGCATGGACCCTCAGAGACCTCTTAGCAAGTCACCGATTGGATGGAGGGTAGTCCGTCTAGCAGAGGATGCTCCTTATGAGGAGGGACTAGACACATTAGCTAAGATGGAGCAGAACTTGGTCGGCCTCACGCAAGGAATTCAAGAGTATCCCACATTTGATGATATCCCTCTGCGTTTTCAGAGACACACTGTCTAAGTTCTGGGCATATTGCGTCGATTAATCTAGCGATTAATTCAAGTACTCACCTGCTAACATGAGCACCATGTGGGCAGATAACAGCCCTATTTATACATTCTGTACTGATGTAGGCTCAAACAGTCATTTTTGTAATAGAACATTAGCAGACCGATCTCTCTCTCTCTCTCTCTCTCTCTCTCTATATATATATATATGCATGTTTGTACGACTATTTGTGTATCATAATGATGTCTTAATTTTCATATTTCACAAATTTTTATCTAATACATGGTTCGCTAATGAATCTTTTAATGTATTTAAATGCCTTGGAATGTGTTGATATGTGATAAAATCAAAATTCCTTTCCAATAATCTAACACATAAATACATATGCAAAATTTGAGGATTGTGCATAGAATAATGCCCATTCAATTGTAACAAAAAGAGCTGTGAGTCCATATTAACAACCAAATATCTAATCCAAATATCAATGACATCTGTTAATAGTTTGATCACAACAATATACTCGAAAATATTGTTAGTTTTTTGACCCAAACAAATTCCTTGTATATTAATCAACTCACCATCAGGAGCAAAGAGTGCCCATGTTGTGGAAGATAGGTTTTGTGTTCTATGACAAGCGCCACTAGAAAAGCCAACGTAGTGATCCGAAGACATCTGCAAACCAAGTGGAAAAAAAGGTAAGCAGAGGAAAAACGTTTGAAAGGAAAAAAATCACACCAAAAATAAACTCAAAGAACACTAATGAATAAAACACTAATGTACAAATTATCACACTTATGATTAAGCGTAATATTTCTTTAGGTAGAGCCCATTTCAGGGCTCAGCCAAAGGATTTCCTTGATAATCAGCTAGCTCATAGGGTCCATGTTCCAAAACACGTTGAATGATATAGGGCCCATGCCAAATTGGCTTGATCTTTCCAACTCCCAACTTATCATGGCCTTTTTCGTAAATCAGGACCAAGTCACCTTAAGAGAAAACAAGAGGTGTGACAAATTTGTCATATTGCACCTTAATTTTTTGTTTCTATGCTTCAAGAACTAAAGCAACAATCCTTATGGTCTCATCGAGATGCTCAACGGGTACAATAGATGTTCCTCTTCTGGAGAAGTACTAGGAAGGAGTTCGATAGATAGATTTAGGGAAGGAATCTCACACTCGATCAGTAGTGTGGCCACTAGACCGTACACCAATTGGAATGGTGTGAATCTAGTGGCAGTCTTAGCGAAGGTTTAGTATGCCCATAGAGAGGAGAAAGGCATGAGGTGACACTCTCGCTTGTGCTTCCCAATGGTGCGTTGAAGCATGGTCACTAAGACTTTGTTAACAGCTTCAACCTGGCCATTGGCCTATGGATAGTAAGGGGTAGAGTTATTGTGATGTAACCCCAACTGAGCAAAGAGCTCTATCATCATATGATTACAAAAATGAGTGCCATGATAAGTGATAATCGATTTTGGGACACAAAACCTGGCTATGACATGATTGAATAAGAATTGCGCTGCAGTGAGACCTTCATTATCGTATGTAGGCATCGCCTTGCCCCATTTAGTGAAATATTCAATGATAATGATGATATAGCCATGCCCCCCAGCCGAGCGAGGGTTACAGGTCATAAAATCAATGTCCCATTTTGCAAAAGGTCTGACGGTCACAATTGGGTGCAAGGGTGAGGGTGGGGCGTGCTCTTTTCAAGAGTAAACCTGGAAATCATGGATTTTTTGTACTACAGTGATGTAGTCTTTAAAAATAGACAACCATAAATAACCTACAGGAAGGATCTTTTGAGCAGTAGTGTAACAAGAAATGTGACCACCACAAGCCCTGAAGTGGTAGTCATTAAGATATTTCTCAGCTTCCTCGAGATTCATACAATGGCGAAGGATAGAGTCAATACCAGTACGATAGAGGGCATCCCCAATGATGTGATATGGTTGGGACTGGTAGCGAATCTGTTTTCGCTTAGAGTGCGATAGCTCTGGTTGATAAGTCTAGGTCTGGGGATATACGATGATGTCTCCATACCATGGATCAAGAGTACTAATGATAAAGACAGTCCCATCAAGGATGGACTCATCGAGAGGAGTGGGATCATCCATGGTTGGAAGATCACAGATCAACTCAGCAAAGACCAACAATTACTTGGACTTAGCAGCAGTGAATTCTAAGTCGAACTCTTGAAGGATAATGATCCATTTTGAGTACTTTCTTCTAAGTAACTGACGTGTGAGAATGTAATTCATGGGGTTGCAAGCTGAAATCACTAAGGTTTTGCATAGGAGAATGTAGTGACAGAAACGTTGAATGACATGAACAACAACCAATGTATTAGATAGACATTTGTGCAATATGTAAATCAAGACATCATCATGATACACAAGTATCCGTAGAAACATGCATATATATATATATATATATCGGTATGTAAGTGTGTTACATCTAAAAGCTCAAAAAATATGTGTTCTATTACAAAAATGGCTCTTCGATCCTACATTAGTACAAAAATGTATAAATAGGGCTGTTATCCGCCCACATGGTGCTCATTGTAGTAGGTGATTGCTCGGATTAATCACTAGATTAATCGATGTAGTCTGCCCGGAACTCCGGTAGTGTGTCTCTGAAATCACAACGAGATCTCATAGAATGTGGGATACTCTGTAATGCCTAGCATGAGGCTGCCTAGGTTCTAATCCAGCTCAGTTAATGTGTCTACTCCCTCCTCATAAAGAGAATCCTCTACTGGACGGGCTACCCTCTGTGCGATCAGTGACATACCAGGAGGTCTCTGAGGACCCATATCTATAAAAAAATCATAAGTTTATGTGTCAAAAGACATAACAAAAACATCTAAAAAAGTAAAAATGGTTTTAAAAACAATTTTTACCTACATCGGTCCACTATGTGCCTGGTGGGATCGGAAGATCCGAATCTCCTCTGAAGTCGATGCCGTCATAAGCGTAGCCCTCAACTATGATTAGTTGATGCCATAACCAACTGAAGAAGGCTATGGGGAAATGCATATGTTTCCCCCCTCCCTGTTGGGGGATTATGTCACACCATTACATCACCCTCAGATCCCTCGGGGCTGGATCATGGATCTCTAACCACTAATACTGGAACAAGGGTACTCTCTCCAGAAATAAATTCACCATAATTGACCCATTCCCAAACTCTTTTAGTCTCCCTATCTTGCACTTGGTTAGCTAACTCTTCATGTTAGCTAGCAATCCCTCACACCAGTTGAACATCATTGGGACCAAACAATCCACCACATAATGGAACTACGATTTCGTTGCCTCATGCAATGCCTAGGTTCGTGACACTCTGGTGATACAATGTAGTATTGTGCATAGGGGAAACACTCTGATGGAAGATATTTCTACCTTCCCACTCTCTATCTTCTGTGTTCCTCAATAGTGTCTCTGGATGAGCATGCTCATGCTCTCACCCCCTGGGCGAGCTTCGGAGAGTTGGATTCTCTCCCCTCACTTAGATAGTCTGGTGATAAAATAGATGTCAATGACATCTAGCTCTAATTATTGGTCCCTGATGATGAACAACTGTCGGTCCACATCCCAGATATTGATCAAATATTGGAGAAGCTCGAGTTGAGGTCTGAGGCCAGATGTTTGAAATAATTTCAACAATCTGCAATTGTGCAAATAATTGAAGCAATCTTGGTCCTTCAAGGCTTGGTGGTCTTCCACCTCATGGCCTCGTTTTTTCCATTCGACCAGAATATTCACTGAAATCACTTGAAAAACATGTCCAATTGGTCTTTTAGGAGCATTCATGGAGGAATTTTTATAAATTAACGGTGGAGTTGGGAAATTTTGTCAATTTAAAATCTTTCCCGCGGCTAGCGCGTCTATCCGAAATGATTCGATGCTGGTGCGGTGTTTCCCTAATGGGTTGAGCGCGACCAGCGCAACCCCAATAGCTCAAAATCCTGGTGGTTGCAAGCGATTTTAACTTTTGAAATCTCTCCCTTAGACTCCCTAATTCTGAAAACTAAATGCCAAATGAATAGAATTAAAATGAAAAATAGGTTCAGAGTTCTTACCTAGCGTTGACGGATCGAAAAATGGTGTCCTAGATTGGTCGCACCGCTGATTTGAAATTTGGAAGGAAAATGGACAAAATGCTCTTCTCAAAATGGAAAGGTGATAATGATTTTTTTTTTTGGTCTATTTATAGATTTTTGAAAAAATTTCACCAATATTTTATTATTTTTCCTCGATGTCCGTGATGTTTGATGTTTATGTACAGTACTGGATTATCACACTACTGATGATCGTTTCAGATGCAAACAAGTTGAATTTTATCTCTTTTTCGGGATCGCTAAATGTTTACAAAAAAGGAACCCCCCTGGAGTCAACTTTTAGCTCTTTTGTGACTCTCAAAAATTGAAAATATTGTCGAGTACTTGTCATTTCAAACTTGTTAAAGTGAATGAATTGGCTTGATATTAGTATACGTTTACCCCTTTTTCAGGTTGAGGTTTACTATTTACGAAAAAGGAATACCTTGATCGAACATGGTCGGGAGGTTCTCTCGGACCTAGTTTTATACCTTTTCAGATTCAAGAGACGACTTATGAAAGGGACATGATGCAATTTTCTTTTTGTTTCTTTTTAAACTCCCTAAACATGAAAAGTTACCGTGTTTACGTTTCGTTGGAATCGTTAAATATTAAACGACGAAAGAATTGTCACCATGAAGATACCGAGTTCATCCTTCTTAGGGCTCGTTAAAATTACAAGGATGGATTCATTCGAAGAATGAACTTACATGCTCAACATATGCTATCCTCTTCATGCCAGCTATAAAAAAAAGAGGTAATCGTTAGTGATAACGGGGAAAAATTGAAAGTGAACATCTAATGTGTATTATGGGCAACTTTTCGTTCTTGAACATGACACTCATCTGCAATTCATGTCGGGTTGGGGATATCCTACATTCGTCACTTTTCCTCCCTGGGTTTGGGAAATATTTTTGCCTCTCATTTGATTACCAATTTTTTCAACATGACCTCTGATCCTATTTGAGTCAAATCATGCAACACTCCGAAGTTGTGTCGCCAATATGTTCAAGAGAAGTCTTTTTTTTCAAACACCTTCTGCATATCTAACCTCCTTGGTTACAATCCCAAATCACTCATATCATCTTAAGATATATGTTGTTTCGTGTCGATGATGTGGGAATCCTTATGGCCCTCCTTTGATGGATCACTTCCTATCGACTTCAGGTCATTATCTAGGAAAGTGGTTTAGAAACTTATTTCAGTACCTTGGAGCTTGCATGCCTCAATGTAAATTTCTTCTTGTTTGATGACAAGTTCAAATCATTGGCCTTCGATCGAATGATTCTGCAAGTGTTCGCCTTCAACACATCCGTTCACACTTGTAGATTGTGTTGTTGTACCTTAAGGTCCATCATCATTATTGGTGGTATCTCTTGTGCCTGCTAACGATTCTCATCATTGGCCAATAATCAGGTGGTTTCTACCATGTTCGACACTAACACATTTATTAAAATGACTAAATACGTACATTGGGTTGATTGAGATCACGGTGAAGACCCTGGGTCACATCTGATTTTTGGTCCAGGTTGCAAGGAGTTATTGAGTATTCATGATTGTATACATTATCCTATCTATATGGACAATTGTTTCCATACCACGGATCCATTTCTATGATCTCTTTTAGACAAATATTTGCGACCATACCATGGGCTCATGTGTCATTTGATGCCTAGTGAAACATTATGTGGTTAGGCATGTTTATACTAGAGATGGCATATATTGTACACGTTTGATTTGGCAGGATGTCCAAAGGTGGTTTGTGTTCTTTCCCTTGGTTCAGAAATAATTTCAACCATCACTCCCTGTTTTTCCTTCATTATTTAGGGGGAATTTGTTACACAGTAATTTTTCACCATGCTCATTTTCCATCCCTAATCCTGAAATTCCCCGTGATGAATATTGTGCAATGTTTACATCATCAAGGAATATGCTAACATATCCCTTGAATATCCAAAGAAGACTTCCTTGAAAGATTAATGAAGTAACTTGGTCAATTTCCTAGTTTCCTGGGTCAGCACCCTTCCTAGTGCCATGACCGTGCTGATGTCCTTTTCCTATTTCTCGCCTAGTGCTGTCAGCTCCATAATTCCTGAGAAATCTGTGCTGATCCCCTTTCTGGCAATACTTCCTCAAATGGAGTAGAATCTTTGACCTCTAGAAGCTCAAGGGCGATGAGTTGGTTGTGGAACAAAGATGATAAGGTTGAGCTCTCATATTTTGGAGCCTTGATCTCATACATGGGGGATCATCCCTTGGAAAGTGGTCCTTCCTCCTCCTTTCATGGGATCCCAACCTCCTTCTCCTTGTTATAAATTCACATATCTCATTGCCACAAGTTTAGAGCTTGGTTGATCATTGTTAGAATCATTTGAAATCTCATCCCTTTGCATATTAGAATCATGATTAAGCCTAAGTGCATAGGAGAAGGAATGTTTTTGAGCTGGGTGAAGGACTCAGATTTTCACCTAAGGACACCTCCAACATCAAGGCCTAGTTGTAAGCTCTCCTTTTGTAATTTATAAATAATAAAATCTTGTGTTTGATTTCTATATGTGTCTACATGATTATGAAAATATTCTGGTACTCCTTGATCTGCTAGATAGCTAGTGTTTACGTTTATTATATATTGTATGAAATTTTCTATTGTATCCCGATCATCCACAGGTATTCACACACAATTATTAGTAGGAATCCAGCCTACAAGGATCATGGATTGAGGCCACCATCAATGGATCCAAGGATAGCGATTGGAAAAAGGTATTTATGTCTCTTTTCTCTTTGCATTGTAAGCATTAGTTAAGAAATATTATGTAAGAAAGAATCTCGTGTTGCTAGACCCTCTCTAGGGCTAGAGAGATCATTTCCATTCGCATAGGGGATTTATCTTGACAACAGAACTGGTGACTCCACTGATGGCATGCGAATACCTGTGGATGATCGGGAGACAATAGAAAACATGATACAATATATAATAAATGTAAATACTATCTCTCTAGAAGATCAAGGAGTACCAGAATATTTGCATAATCATGTAGACAAATATAGAAAGCGAACATCAAGTATTATTATTGATAAATTACAAAAGGAGAGATTACAAACATGCCTTGATGTTGGAGGCGTCTTTAGGTGAAAATATGAGTCCTTCACCCAGCTCAAAATCATTCCTTATCCCATGCACTTAGGCTTAATCACAATGTTATCATGCAAAGGGATGAGAGTTCAAACAAGACTGACAATGATAAACCAAGCTATAAACTTGGGGGAATGAGGGATTTGAATTTATAGCAAGGAGAAGGAGGTTGAGAGCCCATGAAAGGAGGAGGAAGGCCCAATTTCCAAGGGATGATCCCCCATGGATGAGATCAAGGCTCTAAATGAGAGAGATCGACCTTATCATCTATGTTCAAAAACCAAATCACTGCCCTTGAGCTTCTAGAGGTATAAGCTTCTCCTCCATTGAGGAAGCACTGGCAGAAAGGGGATCAGTGCAGTTTTCCAAGGAATTACTGACATCATTGGGCTAGAACTGGGAAAAGGACATCAGCGCAGTTATGGAACCAAGAAGGGTTGTGACCCAGGAAACTAGGAATTTGACCAAGTTTTTTTAGTAATATTTCAAGGAAGTCTTCTTTGGATCTTCAAGGGGATATGTTATCATATTTCTTGATGATGGAAACATTGCACAAGATTCGTCACGAGGAATTTCAGGATCAGGGACGGGAAAATGAGCATGGTGACAAATTAATGTGTAACAATATCTATACAGATTAATATGAGTTCTTCTTTGCATCGTTTTCTAATGAGTTGCATGAGTGGATCTCATGGATAGCTATGCAAACGACATATTTTAATAATAGACCGATTAGGTGGAGTCCAGATCAGATTGAGAAACTAAAAAAGACTGATAACGAGAGTGCAAGAGCTATTGAGTACTAGATTGATAACATCCTTGGGGGATTCATTATTGAGTTCACGATCGAGACTGTTGTGTCCTATAGTGAAGCAAAGTGAAACTTTTTCGAAGGCCTATGAGGTAAGTACCCGAATTCACTGAAGTTCGGGATTAAAATGTTATTGTGTGAAAAGAGTATACTACAATTACGCTCAGATTCATGTTTGAAGAAAGATAACCTGGTGCTACGCGAAGAGGTAAGCGATTCAAAACAGGTTGGGGTATGTACATTGAAACTGAATATAGACCATTGTTTGAATCTAATAAATGAGAAATCAACCCCGCCACTCTGCAAAGTCTGTTATTCAGATCTAAAAGTCAGCAAAGTGTTGAGGAAATTCACCAACCTTCCACCCCCATCATCACTCCATCCCATTTTGTTCCTCCACCTCCACCTCCCCCCATGGCCCAACCACCAAATATGCTTGTTTTCAAGGGAACATATGACTCTGAACAATTATGGTTTTTACTAGAAGTCATATGGAGTTCACAGAATGTTACAAACGAAGATATGAGGAAAGCGCAGTTGGTTACTATGCTGCAAGATCGGTCATTTTCCTGGTACATGAAGTTTATTACAATGAATGAAAATGCTTCATTAGCCGAAAAAAAGACCGTGTTGAACGTTGAATTCAAGAATTCGAAGTCGCAATCCTAGTGTATCACTGAGATTAAAGAGGTTAAGCAGCTGAAAATTGAGACTGTGTGGGAGGTAGATCAGAAGTGTAAGACATTGTTGAGTCAGATTAGCTTTAAAATCCTAGACAAATAACATAAAGGGTGGTTTATTGTTGCGATGTTTCTGCATCTTAGATTGCCATTTTCATAAGAGAAGATCTCAATTCAGGCTGAAGCACTGGAGATCACGATGAATTTGGAGGCTTCGTTAGTCAGACTCAGTTGGAAAGTTTGCACATGGAGCTCTAGGATCTAAAGAATGGAAAGGAAGTTTTCCCAGAAATATGGTGTATCAAGTGCAAGGCCAAGCATCAATACAAGGACCAATGTTGTGTTTTTAGAGACTATGTGGGAGTTGGGATGTCAAATCCGTTAAATCCTGTATCTGGTGGAGGGACAAGTGCAGGGCCTATTGTATGGTGTAGTATCTGTGAAGTTGCAGGCCAACATTCCACCAATGTTTTTCACTTATTACAAAATTTGTTTAGATCACCGAAGCAACTGTTCTGCAACTTCTATAGTTTGGCTGGGCACGATGAACAACATTGTAGGATCTATGATCTAATGCTGCAGAATATTTTGGGCGCATATCGAATGCAAGTAGAAGGTCGCGAAGCTATGGGTTCACCAACTGCACGAGGAGTTTTTCAAGGCCAAGGGCGCAACCGAGGAGGAAGTGCTGGTCTAGGTCAAGGACAGATCATTTGTCACAACTGTGGAAAACCTAGACACTTTGCTCAATATTTCCAGAATGCTACTGCTATGTCCTGTAAGTATTGTCAGGAATCTAGTCATGAAAAAGAATATTGTCCCATTTTTTTAGCTAAAATGCAGAAGAAATGCAACCAACAGTGAGCGAAGAACATACAGATGATGAAGGCTGAAACACACCAAGGATATCAAAGTGTTAACATAGTCATGCATAGTGGTATGAATACTAGAGGAAACCGTGCAAATGGGTAGAGGTTTGTAACAAAGACATGGGTAAGGATGGCTAAAGATAAGATTGTTGGGTTGGATGTATAACACGAAAAGAATACATTAATGGCAGCAAATAAATCATTTATGACTCCTAAGGATGTGACATCGACTGTGCAGAGACAATTTTTCCTAGTAGAAAAGAAGCCTGAAGAGAATGTTGAAGTAAAGGGAGACGATTAGTTGATCATAACATCTTTATTACAAAAATTCATGAATCTGTTAAGGGACCAAAGGGTTGTAGAAGCATTGCAGGACTTGATTGATAACTGCATTGGAAAAAAAGAGTTGCAGATGGAATAACGTGTAGTAATCAAAGTGTACAAGAATAATAAGAGAAATGGTCGGGAGATGTGATTAAATATGCAGATCAGAGACTATGAGATGGATCAAGTCATCCTGGATCTGGGATCGTATGCTAATGTTCTTCCAAAACAGACATCAAAGAGAATGGGAAATCAGAAGTTGAAATGGTCACCTATTCAGCTGAGGATGGAAAATCAAAAGAAGATCATCCTTATGGGGCATTTGAATGGAGTTAACGTATATATTAATGGTGCAAGTGTGTTGGTTGACTTTGAGGTCATCAAGATTGTTGATGATAGTAATCTGTACCCCGTGTTGTTAAGGATTTGACTAGGCTTATGGCATGGATGCTATAATAAACCTGAAAAATAGGCAGATGGTATTTGAAAAGGATGGAAATCGAGTTATTGTGCCACTAGATCCCTTTGAAGGTGTGCACTATGCAGAACCTGTCCATTATGGGTATGATGATGATGCGATTGATCATATTTATCATCTTATTGCGTAGGATGAAGACTGGATCAATCCCACCGCAGATGGAAGAATATGTTGGGAGTGTGATATTTCATGCATGTCTGATTCCGATTAAGAGTTCGAGCACTGGCATAATATATTGCATGAAGTAACCACGAAGCACTGTAACACGGTTACAAAATATCTACATTGTGTTAATTCAGAAGTGTGTGACTTGTCCTTTTATGATGGAATGGGGAATTTTGTCTTGTTCTTGGAGGAATTTGAGTGGAAAGTTCCAGAGGAACAAAGGTATGAGGATCTAGAATTTGTCTTAAAGTCCACTCCACCCTGATGATGGGGTGTGCACAGAGAAATTCTAGGAGGTTGGTCAGAGTTCTGCAAATTGATAAGGTTAAGATTTGGTCAGGTTGACACAAGAATTGTGGAGAAGTATGATGGCCAGAAGGATCTATGTGAGCATTTAGCTTACTGGACCACATCTTGAGGAGAAAAACCTTAGCCAGAATGGGTCCACATGTTCTTTCATTCTTTGGAGACGATACCTCAAAAATGGTATCTTGAAACATAACTGCGCCATGGAACCACAGATTGGGATGAGATGATAGATGGGTTCCTATTAAATTATAGCTTCACTGATGGGTGGGAAGGAATTAATGAGGTGCTTCAAGAAAGGAAAGCAAGATTACTTCGGATTACCAAGGATCCAAGTACGTTGGTTCAGACAGATCAGAGAGACCCAGCCAACAAACTTTTGTTGGGGGAGGAGATATGTGGATGCCAAGATGCTCTGATGCAGATGGAATATGTTGAAGGATGGAGTTAGTGCATGTGGAGAACTGCGCAGAAGATGGATTACGAGCGAAGTTGGAGGTTAATAGGCCTAGGGAGGAAGGACTACGCTGAAGAGGCGAGTCTAGCAGAGTTCATCTAGAATATGACCGTTGGAGTAGCCAGAATTGATTGGACAGCAACCTATCCATTAGAAGGAGCGGGAAAAACACAATTAATGGGCATATCTAGCCAAATATTTCGCCAAATCGGCATTTATGAGGAGCATATAAGGGAAAAGATGAGGTTCAAATTTGAAATTTTCTATAAATCAAGGATGTAATATTCCCAAATGGGAAAAGCAGGAATATAGTGCAAAATGCTGGAACAATAGTGTAAATCATCATATAAAAGCAAGAGGCCAATATGGAGACCTTTCATATGTTATAACAACAACAAAATATGCATAAGAAATGGGCCATAAGGTGTACAACAAGAAAGAACAAGCCTCCAATGGAAAAAATCCCTCAAAAAGAGGTGCTGCTACTATATATCAAGACTGGAAGACTACTACAACGCTGTTTTAAAGCCACTGCTATAGCAAATGAATATAAAATAGATCAAGGGCTGATATGTGCCTCAAAAGAACATCACTCCCGGCTGAAAAAATAATCTTAGAAGTCTGAAACCTTTATAGGACTCAAAGGAGTCTCACACCAACACGAAGTTGGTTTAACTGACCTGAAGTCAGTTGGAGGTCCGAAACCTCACTAGACTTGATCTCAGATCAAGTGGTTGGACACGTGCCATCCTAGACATAGAGGGTACGAAAATCTTCGATGCGTCCATCGGTCTTGCTACTGGTCTCTATATTTTCCCAACTTGTTGTCCTATATGAGAGGTACTTCCCATGAGTCTAGAACTACATGGGTAGGATGCATACAGGGCACAGGTCAAAGAGAGGTGAATGAACTCAATATCATAATGGTGGGGTAGAAGCACACCAACAAGCTTCAACAATCCTAGCCTTGTGGTTGCTTATAGCTCCAAGAAGTTATCCCCAAAGCCCCGTGGAGCTCCCAGAGCTCATCATCCAATAGGACCCTCAACATAGGGTCGTTCCACGATTACAAGATTCTCATGGAAGTTTAGGAACTTGACCTTCCCCAAGAGCTGTGTGAGAATATCCACGACCTTCTCATCAGTTCCTTTATGATCGAGCCTTACGGTGCCTCGCTGTACCATATCCCAAATAAAGTGGTACCTAATATCAATATGCTTGGATCGATCATGGAACATGGGATTCTCTAACAAAAGAATCCCACTCTTTTTATCACAAAGGATAACGGTGGTATCTAGCACATGCCTGAACAACTCATTGAAGAGATTTCACAACCAAATATATTCACAACAGGCCATACTTGCTGCAATGTATTCGGCCTCAGCGGTGCTAAATCCATCGACTCCAGCTTCCTGATCATCCAAGATATCGAAGCAGACCCAAGTGTGAAGCGGCATCCAGATGTGATCTTGTGATCCACCACACTACCAGCCCAATCGGCATTAGTATATCCATGGAGTCTCAAACTCTCGACAGTGTATCTCAGCCCATGGTTTATCATGCCCCGAAGAAATCTCAACAGATTCTTGGCACCAACCCAGTGAATGTGATGAGGAT
This sequence comes from Pinus albicaulis, assembly GCA_034641835.2. Lineage (NCBI taxonomy): Eukaryota > Viridiplantae > Streptophyta > Pinopsida > Pinales > Pinaceae > Pinus > Pinus albicaulis. The sequence goes on along the minus strand of CM076582.1, from coordinate 51,120,298 downwards.
CAACCATGTGCTGACTAAAAGTTTTCACTGCAAAACATATGTTTAGACGGGTGTTAACTAAGAACATTAGGGCCCATATGATTTGAAAATACTCGGTAGGATTTGCTAGCATGGGCCCAGTAGCATTTCCACTCAACTTCTTAAAGTTGAGCTCCATCGGTGTCGACACTGACTTACAGTCCACCATTCCAAATCTTCACAATGTATTTTTCTTGAGAGAGGAAAATATCACTAGGTCTTTGTCAGACCTCTAGGCCTAGGAAGTAATGCATCAGTCCTAGGTCTTTCATCTCGAACTCAGAAGCGAGCTCCCTCTGACACAGATGAATGATAGGTTCAACACCTTTCAGGAAGATATCATCCACATAGAGAACCAAAATGAGAGCCTTTTCTCTATCAACCTCGAAATAAAGGTTTAGATCAAAATTACTTCGAGTGAAGCCCAACTTCATCAAGTAGCTATCTATCCTCTCGTACCAAGCCTTGGGGGCTTTCTTCAACCCACAGATGGCTTTCTTCAACCTACATACATGATAGTCTCTATCTTGGACTTCGAACCGCATTGGTTGCTCCACATGCACCTCTTCCTTTATCGAACCATGCAGAAAAGTAGTCTTCACATCCATTTGATGAAGATTCCATCCTTGCGTAGCAGCAACGGCAATAATAGATCAGATGGTGGTATATCGGGCCACAGGTGAAAATATATCATCATAGTCTACACCTTCCTTTTGAGAGAAGCCATAGGCAACGAATATTGCCTTGAATTTCTTAGCACTACCATCAAATCCATGTTTGATCTTATAGAGTTATTTTGAGGTGACAACAGATTTATCCTCTGGTCTCGGAACCACATCTCATACATCATTATTCATAATGGACTCATACTTTTCATGCATAGCATCCTTCCAGACTTGATGCTTTACGGCTTCTTCAAATGCTCCAAGCTCAGATTGTATGATTATACTCATGGCTAATAGATACCCTTGGTATCTATTCCGCTTATTGCTTTCACAGAATGTCCCCCTTGGGGCCATATGTTTCTTGACATCTTCAAGAATATCCTGGAGACATGCAGGTATTCTCTTCATTGAAAGAGGTGGATCAATGGGGTCCATCGGTCCTTCAACATCGAGCATCATCTCATCCTTTGGTTCTTCCTTATTCCCAGATCTTACATCATGATCTTCCTCATAGGTCAGAAGATTTATCACTTTCCTAAGGGAAGAATATTCATTAAAGGTAAGATCGTGGAAAATCTCCACTTCTCTTTGACCAGGCACATAGACTCTATAAGCCTTTGAAGTTTCATTGTAGCCCACAAACATTCCCTTCTTCCCAAAAGCATCCAACTTGCTTCCCTTCTCCTTCGGCACATGAAAATAAACGGGACAACCAAAAACTCTAAAATGAGAAACATCGGATTTCTTACCAGAGAAAACCTCTTTAGGAGTTTTGGAGTCCAGAGAAGAATGTAGGAATCGATTTTGTATGTACACAACAATTTTTGCAGCTTCTCCCCATAGAAACTTCGGAAGACCTTGGTCACATAGCATGGCACGGACAACTTCTAAAATGGTCTTGTTTGTTATTTCAGCAATGCCATTTTTCTCAGGGGTATATATGGTTGTTGCCTCTCTCTTGATGTCAGCTTCTCTGAAAAAGTTATTGAACTCGTTCATCTCATATTCAGTGCCATTATCAGTCCTCAAAATCTTGATCTTCTTCCCAGTTTGATTTTCCACCAAGGCTTTGAAAGTACGAAACCAAATGAAAGCTTCATCCTTATTTTTGAAGAAGTATATCTAGGTCTTGTGAGAGAAGTCATCTATAAATGTCATATAATAAGAACATCCTCCCAAAGATGTCACGGTCAACATACCAGACAAATCAGAATGTATCAATTTCAAGACATCAGATGTCTTTGTGACACTTGAGGGGAAAGGTCCCCTTGTATGCTTTCCTTCGGCACAACCCTGACATACACCTTGATCATCATTTTTGAATTCGGGCATCCCTATCACCACCTTCCTTCCTTCGGGAAGGGCTTTGTAATGAAGGTGTCCAAACCTTCGGTGCCATAGTTTGGTTTGACGAATAGTATCACATGTCATAGCCCCCAATGGACTTCCTCCAACCTGGTAGAGTGTATCAAATCTAAACCCAATCGTGAGAGCTTCCTTAAAACTATTCTTCCAGATGTGTTCCTTTCCATTGACGAATGCCACCTTGAAATATCTGTCTTACATGGTTGAAATAGACACAAGTTCTTCTTAAAATTAGGTACATATAGTACATCTTGCAAGTGAAGGACTTGACCTTGAGATAGATGGAGGTTTACAGTCCCTATCCCTTTCACGGAGTAGGTATCATTATCTCCAAGGATAATTTTCATATTAGTATCCTTCTCAATAAAATCAGAAAGCATTTCTTTAAACACAGTGAGGTGCCTTGAAGCACCACTATCAATCAACCAGACATCCAAGCTGTTGGGTGGAGATGCATCAGAGAGGGCAGATACATGAATGAATTCATTTTTCTCATCATCAACAACATTAGATTCCTCATATCTGGAATTTTTTTACCTTTTGAAAGGTTTCCCATTTCCATTGTGACCAGAGGGAGCCTTCCTCTTTCCTTTGAACATGTTGTTCCTTTGATTTCCATTCTTGTTGTTGTTGTTGTCATCATCCCCATGAGAATCCCTTCTATTAGGGCATTCTCTAGCATAGTGGCCGGTCTTGTTACATGTGTAACATCTTCCTTTCTTTTCTCGGGCCCCTAATCTTCCATGGTTCCTTAGACCACCATTGTTCTTCTTCTTAGCATGAGCGATGAAGGAAACATTACCTTCATTTTCATATTCCATCATTCTTGTTTCCTCTTGAGTGAATCTCGACAATACTGCATCAAAATCAGGAATCACATTATTATTGAGAATGGTAGTATTGAATACATGCCATTGAGAGGAGAGACCTCCAAGTGCGGTGAGAACCATTTCTCGATCAGCTATTTTTTCCACAATGGCAAGAATATTATTCCTGATTTCAGTCAACTTCATAAAATAATATTGAACGGATTCATCCATGCCTTTCTTGAGATTCTTCAATTGGTTCTTAAAGAAAAGAACTTGATTTGCATTGCTGGCCCTGAACATATTGACCAACTTATCATACACCTCCTTAGATGTGCCCAGCTCAGAGATGTTGGAAACTAGAATTTTATGGATGGAATCCTGGATGATCATCTTAGCTTTGATTTCTCCTTTTTGATACTTCGTCTTGGTGGCAGAAGGTGCAGATGATGTAGGCTCTTGGATTTTACCCCACACATAGTCCATGACATCTTGATCTTCCAATATCAAATCCAAAGACATCTTCCAAGCATGAAAGTCAGACTTTCCAGTCAAGTTGTCATCATCTTTGAAGCCATTATAATTTGAGGTACCCATGAGTCCTTGAAAAATACTACATCTTCGGTGATAGCTCTCAATACAAACTTGGGCTTTGTCTTCACCTTAGATCCAATACCATGTAAATTTTCGTAGATTTTCTATGCTTGATGAAAATTTACTTTAAACACGATATCAAATAGAAATTACATAAACATGAAAGTAAAATGCTGATAGAACATACCAATAGATTGATGGAATACAAGCCAAAAATACAATTAACTTGATCAACAAAATATATGTGTTGTGGTGCGTTATACCAGTCACCAGGAAGCTTCAACCAGCAAAGTCTCCTCTCGGTCATCCAACCAGAATGTGTTACACAACCCTCAAGAAATATCTACAATAGTCAAACCAAATTCAACAAAATTCAACGATGTCCAGTCAACGGTCAATGCAAAACAACAGCAACAAAAAGTCAACGCAGCAAGGTCAAAGGTCAATGTACAGCCTTGGTTTTTGTGCCAAAAAAATGTGGACTACAGAGATCAAATTTTTGGGAGAGTTTGAGGTCAAGTTGACCAAGCATTGACCAAAGTTAGTGCTAGTCAAAGCTGCGTTGAAACCATAGATCTAATTAGAAAACCCTAGCTGTTGTTTTCCCACGTGTGAGAGAAGATAAGTCTCCAAATGTGTGATTGAACCAATCAGATACAAGAGAGAAGTATGTGATGAGTGATGGTGAAACTAACCTCCAACGTTGACCAATATATATCCATCTGAGAGGGTGTTTGACACATCTGTTGGGGCTTCAAGCCTATATTACAATTTTGGCCGACCTTGCACATAAGTGGAATTAATTCAAAATAAATGTTCTTCTCATCTGATCAAGATGCTCTTTATATGGATCTTACACCTCTCCGAAAGAGGAATCAAATAAAAATATTGGCATCATCATCTGAGCATCACAATATGGAGTTTGGACCTAGTTTCCCAACATTAACACAGAGGGGTCTATCTTGATCTCAAATGGTTGTTGCAAGTCTGGTAATACGAGCATTGGGGTAGAATAGAGGTGATGTTTTAGTTATACAAATGCCTTCTGTTGAGATTCTGACCAAAATAATTTATCTTTCGCTTCCCCCTTGGTGACTTGACTCAAGGGCCAAGTGATATGAGATAATCCCAACACAAACCTGTGGTAGAAATTAGCAAGACTCAGAAAGTTGTGAAGCTATGTTAGAGTGGTTGGGGCTGGCCAATCCTAAATGACTTGGATCTTGGTTGGATCCACATGCACCCCCCTTTCATCAATAATGTATCCTAGATACTGAACTTGGGTCATGCCAAAAGTGCACTTCTCCAAATTGGCACACAAATTTTGTTTTTGCAGTGTTTAGAGGACCTATCAAATGTGGTGGAGGTGCTCTTCCCAAGTCTGGCTGAAGATTATAATGTAATCCAAGTAAACCACTACAAATGAGTTGGTGAATGGTTGCAATATGTCTTTTATCAACCTCATGAAGGTTGTGGGAGCATTCGTCAACCCGAAAGGCATGACCAGTGATTCGAAAAGGCCCTACTTGGCTTTGAAGGTGGTCTTCCACACATTGGAGGGTTCGATTGGTACCTGGTGATACCCATACTTCAAGTCGGTCTTGCTGAAATATTTCACCCCTTTGAGTTGGTCCATAAGGTCATCACTCTGTGGGATCGGGTACCTATTCCAGACAATGATCTTGTTCAACGCCTGATAGTCAATACAGAGTCTCAAAGTCCCATCCTTCTTTTGTACCAACACGATTGGGCTCCCACAGGGCGATGAAATCAGCTGGGTGTGACCTTTCTGCAGTAGCTCTTGAATCTACCTCTTGATTTCATCGTTTTCTAGAAAAAAGCGTCAATAGATTGGTCCATTGGGTAGTAGCGCACCTGTAGTTAGATCAATGGGGTGCTTGACCTGACAGTGCAGAGGCACTCCTGTGGGTGAGGTAGAGATGTCCTCGTACTCCTCCACAACCTTGTCCATTTTTTTGTCTGGCGGAGGAGCCTTGTCTAGAGGTTGTGGCCATAATATTCTTCTTGCTCTGGGAGCGGATCATCAGGAAAAAAAATTTCTCAGTTTTTGAAATAGCTTACTAAATTGTTTTGCAGTAACCAAAGAGATAGCAGTAGGCGGTGGTACCTTTGGAATACTATACAACTTATTTCCCAAAGTAACAATAACTGCGTGAGGTCGAGACTCATACACAGCATGTCGCATCCACAAGTATGGTTGGCATAATAATACATCACAAACATCAAGAGGAGCAATGTCACATAATACCTCATCCGTGAAGGGCTTGATGTTGTAGGGAAGGCGACACTGCTGGCTGACGTGGAGATCCTATCCTTGGTGAAGCCACCTAATGGTGTATGGATGTCAGTGTGATGTGGTCACCAAGCCCAACCAATTCATGACCTCTACTGAAATGAGGTTCTTTTGGCTCCCACTGTCGATAATTAACTATAGCGGGGAACCCTTTACCCACATCTGGGAGTGGAAGAGACGCTCCTCCTCCTCTGGATCTTTCGGTTCCTCCTTCTGGATCTTCATAGTGGCAATGGTGGCATTGGCTTCCACATCAATAATCTTCTTCCCTTTGTCATTCCCCTTGTCGGGTTCTGATTCAGAATCGGAGCATGCATATGATTCAGAAGCCCTCATCTCGGCCACTAGTGACTACTTGGCCCGACACTCACTTGTGTTGTGAGTGGAGCTCTTATGGAAATCACACCACTTTCTCATGTCCTTATTTGGCTTCGCAGTGTTTTTCTTTGCTTGCGGATTTGGCTAGTTGTCTTAGGCTGCCATGCCTTGGATTTTTCCTTTGTTCTGCAGTTTGGGGGAACCTTTCCCTTGATTTTGATTTGCAGATCCAAAGTATCGCTTCTTCTGTTTGAATTTCTGCTTAATCTTGGCAGCATACCGGTATGTCGTACCAGGCGAGGAGATGTCAAGGAACTTGATTTCCTCTCGAATGTATCTGTGAAGACAACTGTGATACTTTAGCACCAAATGTTTCTCTGAATCTTTGATACCCAACTTTGTGCGCAGGGTATGGAACAGATTCGTCAGCTCATGCACATCTTGATCCCTTTGCTGCCACAGTGTGGTCCATTGTATGTACTTGTCCTCATATCCCCCCGCGGGATATTATTGTTCCTTGATGGCATCTCAGAAATAATTCCAAGTGGGTACAGTCAAGAACAAAGAGGGTTTTGTCTCGTCCTTTTTCTCACAGTAGGTTTCCCACCAGTCCTTGACATGGGTTAGCTATTTTATTTCCATTTTGTCTGTAAGCGAATTTCAGTTGTTTGATATTAATTAAATGAAGTGTTATTTCCGCTCCATCTTTGTATTTATGGTTATATGTGTATTATGTTGCCTTCCTGCATAAATCTAGATCAGTGGTATCAGAGTGGTCTTCCTTTTCTCGATCCTTCTTTTTATGTACCAAACGAGATCGGGGTATAAGGAGTCAGGGCTCGATCTAGTTGAACCTTTGCAAGATAAGCCTCGCAAACCCCGGTGACCGCCCATGGGGGATGAAAATAAATATGAGGAAGAAGGAGATTATATCAAAATATTGCTCGAGGAGGTCCTCGAAAAAAAAAGGAATGCGATGATGGATAACTTTGCCCAAATCCTTCAATGACTGCCCACCAACGACGCATTTGCATCTAGCAGCCACTCTAGAGGCGCGAATCCATTTAAGGAAACTGAAAAATTGAAAGAAACAATGGTGGGGCCCTAAATGGAATAGGCGGGTGGCTACCAATATCCACCTAGATCAGATCTCCACAGCTTCAAACTATGTCGCACTATTTTTTTGGTTTAAGGACTGGCGTAGTTGCGGGAAAAACATAGCAATGAACCATTCTTTGTGATGTGTGTCATCAATAGTAAATCCTCCATCCCTGATGGTGTGCTTCAATTTTTTATTTGACTCCCATATAGATTCATTTACTTCTTGGTGGATCTCCTTTAATTAAATCATGCATTGAGAATGCGATTTTTTATTTTTGAACCGCTCCTTTAATGTGGTTTTAAGCTCATCAATTTTTGCATTGGGATTTTTTGCTATATACTTCATGTAACAATCCAATGCGTGTTCTCGAAATGCAGTAGCCAATTGTTCTTTCTTAAAATTATCGTTATTGATCTGCTTCACCGTCCACACATCATCTGTGATGAACCAGAATTGGTCAACATCTTTGTTACCAACACCCTTCAAATTTTGCAGCTTCATGGAAGTATCCATATCGAATTTTGGTGGTGGAGGTGGAGTGGATGAATTCTTTGTGTGAGATGAATTTGGACATGGAGTGGATGGGATCTGAACTATGGCCAATGAACCAGAAATAATTTGATATTGCAATCCCTCTTCTTCTGAGTGCATAGATTCACCAGAGCTACTTGTTTCATACTCCTTGTGGTTGTCAGATTTACCTTTGAGGGGGATGTAACCAAAACCTTCTTCTAGATCTCATCTGTAATTTTTCATGATGCATGTAGTTGGGCCTTTTTGGGACATTGACTCAATGTGACTGCACAGAGTACCCTTTTCACATAAAAGCATTTTAATCCACAATTTCAATGAGCACAAAAACTTACCTCTAATACCCTTGAAAAATCTCCTTTCAACTTCAGAATACGACACAAAAACATCAATAGAAGATTTAGTCACAAGCACACTTATAACGCTATCAATCCAATAATATACTGCATGAGTAATTTTGTTGCTAGACTTCTCCAACTGTTGAACCAACTCAGGAGTCCACCTATTTATCGCGTTGTCCTTTGCACAGGTATGGAACTCAGAAAAACAAGATAACCAATCTTGTATCTTAGTCGCAAAGGAAGCAAATAAAATTTCGTGGATGTCTATATAGATATACCTTTACCCCCAATCCTCAGTAGATAACTTAGGGTTTCAGTTTTCTTGGATTGCAAATTCACGAACCTTATTTTCCAGCCAATCTTGCAATTTTTTCTTCGTCGGATGCCACAACATCAAATAAAACTCAAACATATCATAGTCCTGGAAATGGAACCATTTTTTGGATTGAGGGGTCCTGACCCAGGTTCAGAGTGTTCTACGCAACCAACAAAACCTTCCAATTAATGGGCCTTTCAGTAGTGATTTTCTTGCGTAGACCAAAGTCTCACCTGAAGCAATATGGGGGGGTGCTGGTGTTAGTTTCAGTATTTTCATACTTCCACCAGGGATCAAAACACATTTTCATGTGCATCTTAGGTGTTCCATTCTAAAGAAATTTTCAATCATTCCATTAGGTCATGATATAAAATTGTTCCACTGGTGGTTGTCCTTGTCAAGTGTCTCATTTTCCTTCACTAGTATATGCCTGCTAACCCTCTTCCATGTCTTCATCATGCTAAAAAAAAGTCTACTCTAATTTCACTTTTAGTCAAAATCACTCATTGAGTTAGTTTCCTTCATTTCTCATTAGGTCACTAGGGTTTCATTAGGTCAAATCATTGCATTGTCTCATTTTCAATAAAGGGCGGCAAAAGGTGTGAAGGTGGCCCAAAATAAACTCATGATTTTATTCAATCAGTTCAAATGTAATAAGTATTCAATCTCTCAAAGTCTTTCGACTCAGAAATCCACATGCCAACACATCAAATGTCAAAGGGAGTTGTCTTTTTCCAAGGGTGCCCAAGTCATCATTGTTCACAAGCACTAAACCCTAATTCCCTCTCCCATTGAGCTAGGATTTGCTATGAAAAAGAGGCATATGAGTAGAGTAGCCATAAGGTAGGTCATATTAGTAAGTATGAGGCCATTCTAACTCATAATATCATGTCTCCATCACTTTTTGAGATATCATTCCTAGGGTCAAGTCATTTGTCACTCATAGGGCCAGTTTTTCTTCAAACTATGTTTCCGACCAAATAGATATGAATTTGAAAAACGTGGGAGAGGTTTTTGTCCATAATAGGTCCATAAAGAAAAAAATCCTTCATTTTTTACATAGGTGTCATGGTTTTAGAGCAATTTCAAAACTACAAGTGCCACGGAGTGTCGAAATGACTTTCGTGATGAATCAAATGATAATTATACATAGATATATTTAAAATGAGCTATCATGAGCTCAATTTTGAGTTTAGGAAGGCCTCCAAATGTTGCCTGCACCAGCACTCTGCATTTCTGCACCTTCATTCAACACTTTTTGACCAGTCTTGGGAAAATCAAATTTTGACTAGGAAAATGAAATCCAAAAAGAAAAAAAAATGTATATTTGGAAATTATACAGGATAATATTTCCAAAGAGCTATCCTGGGCCCAATTTGGACACTGGGAACGCCTGCAAAAGTTGTCTACCAAAAGGTGCAGGAATGGCATTGCGCGTTTAGAAGATGCTGCCTCCTTGGCACTGAGTGTTTGCACTAGCGCTGCACCCTCGCTAGGATTTTTGAACATGATTTTTGAAGGCTCTGCACACCTATAGACTGGCATTGTGCATTTTTAAAAGTGATTCGCACTCATCAGTGGCGTTGCGTGCCTAACCAGGGAAGGTTGTTGAGTGATCTAGCAACCCAAATGAGTTCAAAACTTCTCCAAACTTTTCCAAAGTCCTCCAAACTGCAATTCAAGGTCTCCTCACCTTCAAAAAAGTAAGTGACACCCTTTTATGCCCTCCTCTCATTTCACAATTGCAATTTTATGGCATAAACTCTCTTCATTTACCATCACAAATGTTGAGCTAAGAAAACCTAGTTATCACCACTACATGCCTAAATTGTTTCCCTATACCCTATTTCTTCCTTCCTTACACCATAATTCACTCCCTAGACACTTCACTTGGCCTTACACTCCTCCAATCCCTTTTCCCTAGCTCTATTCCCAAAACCCTAAATCTAGGTGGCATTTCTTAGCTACCTAAACAAAATCCCTGTAATTTTATTTCCTAGCCTATCTCCCTAAGCCTTTTTCTCTTCCTTCACTTCCCACAACCCCCTAAATCCCTTCCCTACTTCTCTAAATTTTCCCTTAGCCATCCCAACTCCCTAACCCCGCTATCCTACTCCCTTTCCCTTCCCCTTCTTCACAAGGGTTTTTCCCAAAACACAATTGAAACATGGAAGAAGAGGAAGACCTTCATCATCAGAAAGAGAGAGAGTTTTACTTGGTGGACTTGGATGACCTAGATTACCATGATAACTCAAGACTGATCATCCAAGAGAAAGATGCCAAGATTAGGCAGTTGAAGAACAAATTGAAGGAAACCCTAGCCAAGAAAAAGGAGAAGGGGAAGCTGAAAATTCTTGCTGAGGTGTCTCACCATGCCTCTAACCTCTAAATCAATAAGAAAATTCACAATTTTAGTACATTTTGGAAACCTTGTACAAATTTTTATTTTTGGGACAGTTTAGCATGCAGAAATTGTGCTAAATGTGCAGCGTCATTGGTGCTACGCTCTTTTTTGGGCCATCCAAATGGCAAAAGGTTAGCATATTCATGTTCCTAATGACAAGTACATCAACCTCATAAAGTTCCAGGAGCTTTGGAGCAAAATTGGTCTCTCAAAAAGGCCAAAAACCATCAAAAAATCATATTTCTGCCCTCTTTTTGGCCTTGGCGCTGCACGTTTACCAATATTGGGAGAAAAGGTTTTTGACAGGGTCAATGGACACCATTTTGGAAAGTGAGAGCATATATGGAAACTAAACTCAAAGATATTTCCAATGAGCTATCATGGAGCTGATTTTGACAAGGGGAAGGCCTCCAAAAGTGGCTTACAACAAAAGTCAAGTTTTATGTCATGGCAGTGCGTGTTTACCAAGGAATTTACAATTTTACCAGTTTACTCAAATTTTGAAATTTCACCTCTGATTTAATTTTCACTTGGGTAAATGAGAAGTTACCATTGTAAATATTATGTTTTACCTTTTACCTAAGGTAGATACATTAGGTAAATCATTAGTTTGAAGTCAAATGTATATGTTCTAAAAGATAGGAATGAGTCACTTTCCTCATCCTAGTCTCTAGCAGTCAGTTCAATTTTTGATGTAACAACTCCCTCACCTCATGGATTCGACCCCTGAGGATGAGAGGAAGTGGTTTTGGAGTCTATAAGGTGTACTTTTTCAGTCTTTGTAATGGTTGGCATCATTAGAAGAGATTGTATTACTCAAGTAACATTCTGGCTTGGACATTAATGGAAATTTACAACTATTTTCTTGGGATCCCTGTGGTACAAGTTTTAAACATTGTTTCTTCTCTGTGATTGATTTGTTAGAATGTATTGTTAATTCATATGCCAATACACATCTATTATATACTTGATTTCAATTTTGAAAAACAAAATTCATATTTAGTTATGCTCTGTTTTGGGAAATTAAGTATAATGTGTTCAATTTATTCAGTTTAGGGAAAATAATTTTATATGATTTCCTTAGCTTCTCACCAATATTTCCATCTCATTTAATATTTTTTTAATTTTTAAACCTTTTAATTACCTTGCCCCATCAAGAAGACTGCAATTTCATCCTTCTGGCCCTGATCTATCCCTTTGAACTAATTCCAGTTTAGTGAGCGCAACCCTAAAATAAAAATCAAAACCCCTTGTTTTCCTTAGATAGCGTAAAATCCTTTTCATCCAGCCCTCTTGGCCGTGATTATATCGAGAGATACCTCTATGAGTTGGTAAGGCTAGATACCAAGTCCAAAGATTGGTTTGAGGTTACCTCGGGATTGCCTCTTTCAGCCTGAGGTTCAATCCGAGTGCTAAGATTTTGGCGACTCCGCTGGGGAAGAAAAAGAAAGCTCAGATATTCCCTGGGAAAGAATGACAAATTTTAGATATGATTTTTGATGGTGGAAAAAAATCAGATGCATATGAAGGCTGAAATCTTCACCCAACGACTCCAAATTGATGTAAAGACTCCACTGGAGGATCGACCTTGCCAACAGGAAAATGGAAGGATATTACATAAAGGTCAGGCATTCAAAGTGTAATTGTATTCAAGATCTAATCTGCTTTCTTGTAAATTACTTCTTTTCTTTTCCTGAAACTATCCTTAAAGTTTTTCAGAGTTTTTTGTATGATAATGATCAAAATCTTGATTCTACCTATTCGAAAAGTATACATACTGAGTTTTTCTTTGATCTTGGTCCACATCCTTTTTCTGAATCTTATGATGACCATCTTCAAATCAATGAGCCTAAAGAGATCAAGACTAATCCTATAGCTTCTGTACATACTCCTACACCTTTTATAGTCCCAGATCAATACAAACAACTTATATTACCTCCTATACTCCATGCTTTCCCAGAAAATCATTACCTATATCTACTGAGGTTTAATGGTGAATATGACAACATCACTTCTGAGAGACATATCTAGAATTTTGAGACTTTCCTAGACCTTTTTGAAGTTCAATAAGAGGATGTTGGTATTAGGCTATTCACTATTTATTTGCAAGGCCAGGTCAAGAGTTGGTTCAAAAACTTGCCTGCCGCGGGCATCTCAGATTTCCCGCAGTTTGTCAAAGTTTTCCTTCACATGTGAGTGGTCAGAAAAAACCCTTTCTTGATTCTAGAAGAGTATGCCCAGCTGAAAAGACAATTAGGGAGATAGTACACCAATTTTCTACCAGATTCAATCAAGTCTATTATTCGATACCCGATGATGTAAAACCTCCTCCCGGCTCAGCTATTTTACATTACCCGGATGCCTTTGATCCAGAAATGGAGTTTCAGCTGAGAGAAAGGAATATTGCAACACTTGAAGAGATGCAAAACAATGTAGTAGATGTAGAAGCTCATTTACTGATCAGAAGGGCAAAGTTGAAGGAAGAAGAGAAGAAGAACATTGCAGAGCACCTGTCATCTTTAGAGGTAAAGCTTGACATTTTGGTAAGTACAATAGAAGAAATTATGCAAAGGATCACCATGAGAGATGTATTTTCTGTTCAAGATCATCATGACTCACTTATCCTAGAAAAAGAAGAGATTGCAAACCCTAAATATTGTCTTGCTAATCCCAGCCACCATAGATCAGAAAATGGATTTGCAGATTAATCTGAGGAAAACAAATTTGATAATCTAATGTGTATGATTGGTGAAATTACTTATATTGATGATTTTCCAAAGTTTGATCAGTATGATGATGATTATGTTCTCCAAATAGAAGCTAATCTTGCAGAGCAATCGACAGTTGGTTTGTGGGAGGAAATTCAGTTTCAGTAGCTTGAAAACAGTGAACAGTCGATGCATATTAGCTATGACAATGATGAAGAAAGTCTAGAAAATTTGGAAGTAAGTGAAGGATCTTTGCCTTTATGTTTTGTTTCATTTCAATTTTTGAAAGAAATTTTTTCCAAGATTAGAAATCAGCAGTCTTTCAGTTTTGATGTTGAAGTTGAGGTAGATAATGAATTTCTTGAGCAACTTGTTAATGAGAAACCTTCTCCTAAATTGGTTGAGAAGATCATTTGCGACATAAAATCCTCCTTAGCTCTAGATTTATAGCCACCAAATGCCATTGAATGTAAAGTTGCAGATGAAGGCTTGGAAGCTTAAACATATGATCAAAGGATACAAGATGATTTTGTACCATTATATTTTGAAGTATTTCATTTTTTAAAACAAAATTTTCATAATATATCTAAAGAAAAGGATGAGTAGCCTGTATAGTGTCATGCATTCCCATTTAAACTGATGGATACGTTTCAAAAGTCCTTTCAAGTTTTTCATGATCCAATAGCTGATGTGTTGGATGATATCTGCAGTAAAAGTCCTTCTCCATTAGCTAACTGTGAGCCTGAAAAGAGTGTTGATATAAACCTAATCCGACAGTCGACTCCATTGTTTTGTTCAGCACGTGTTTCATTACAAAGCTCATACCAAGATTTGCAGTCATATCAAGAGAGTAATGAAGAAGATTTTTGTTCTGTTTTTGATCATCAAGGAAAAATAGTTATTCACGAGTTTCAGGATCCTTTTGTCAACTTACTACAGTCATCAAAGAAAGAAAGCACATATGTTAGGAAAATTTTAAAACCAAGGTATGAAGACTACCTAGAGTAGAGAAGTAATGTATTCGATGAGCTGGAAATCAATCTGTATTCCTATGAAGATCCTTTCACAGCATTCTTGAGATCAGTTGGTGGGCTCATGCTTTGCAATTTCATCAAGATTCGATCTGTTGAGAAGTTTTCATGGGAGTTGCCTTTCAGTAGTTCTCTCTTCTTTCTCATAAGAAAGCACTTACAGATAATTCAAACAGTAGTCAGAATTCTTACATGGTTGCATTGGTTGTTCCATTTCACTTGAGCAGGTGATGTATGGATCAATTAGAGTAGGTTTTGTTGAATAAGCTCAGTTCTGAGCATCTTTTTCATTTTGTCAGTTGTGTTTTAGTCTGAGTTAGTTTAGTTTATTGAGTCAAGATTTCAGTATTTAGTTAGTATTTAGCTGTTGACTCCATGCCCAATGAATAGGCACTTGGTCTACGGTGTTCTTGGCACCTCCAAGAAGCTACCATCCCCAGCTGGAGCCAATGTTACTGTCAGTATTTTCATACTTCCACCAGGGATCAAAACAGATTTTCATGTGCATATTAGGTGTCCCATTCTAAATAATTTTCAATCATTCCATTAGGTCATGATATAAAATTGTTCCACTAGTGGTTGTCCTTGTCAAGTGTCCCATTTTCCTTCACAAGTATATGCCTGTTGACCCTCTTCCATGTCTTCATCGTGCTGAAAACAAGTCTGATCTCATTTCACTTTTAGTCACAATCACTCATTGAGTTAGTTTCTTTCATTTCTCATTAGGCCATTAGGGTTTCATTAGGTAAAATCATTGCATTGTCTCATTTTCAATAAAGGGTAGCGGAAGGTGTGAAGGTGACCCAAAATAAACTCATGTTTTGCTTCAATCAGTTCAAATGTAATAAGTATTTAGTCTCCCAAAGGCTGCGAACTCAGAAATCCACATTCCAACACAGCAAATTTCAAAGGGAGTTTTATTTTTCCAAGGGTGCCCAAGTCATCATTGTTCACAAGCACTAAACCCTAATTCCCTCTCCCATTGAGCTAGGGTTTGCTATGAAAAAGAGGCATATGAGTATAGGAGCCATAAGGTAGGTCATATTAGTAAGTATGAGGCCATTCCAACTCATAATATCACGTCTCCATCACTTTTTTAGAAATAATTCCAAGGGTCAAGTCATTTGTCACTCATAGGGACATTTTTTCTTGAAACTATGGTTTCGACCAAAAAGAGATGAATTTGACAAAAGTGAGAGAGGTTTTTGTCCATAATAGGTCAATAAATAAAAACCTCCTTAATTTTTTACACAAATGTCATGGTTTTAGATAAATTTCAATATTACAAGTGCCATGGGAGAATCGCTGCACTTCTGGAGTGACCTTGGAAAAATCACGTTTTCTCATAGCTGGAGTGTCCAAACTTGGGAAAATCACATTTTATCATAGTTGGAGTGTCCAAATGACTTTCTTGATGAGTCAAATGATACGTAGATAGAGCTATATTTCCAATGAGCTATCATGATCTCCATTTGGAGTTGAGGAAGGCCTCCAAAAGTTGCCTTCACTAGCACTCTGCATTTATGCACCTTCATTCAACACTTTTTGACCAGCCTTGGGAAAATAAAATTTTGACTAGGAAAATGAAATAAAAACAAAAAAAAAAGGTATATTTGGGGAGTAGACATGATAATATTCCCAAAGAGCTATCCTGGGCCCAATTTTGACACCGGGAAGGCCTCCAAAAGTTGTCTGCAAAAAGGTGCAGGAATGGCATTGAACGTCTAGAAGATGCTGCCTCCTTGGCGTTGCATGTTTGCACTGGCGCTGCGCGCCTGTACCTTGGCACTGCGCCCTTGCTAGGTGTTGGGGTCTTGTAATTTGGAAAATTGGCATACCAAATGACAAGGAAACATCAGAACCACTTTGGAATCCTAGGATCTAACCTTCCTGGATTCAGAAAGAGATCTCTCCATATGTGTGTTAGAATGATATGCTTTTAAAGCTTATGATATGATATTAGGCTAGTTATGAAGTGCAAGGGATTTTTTTGTTTGTTGGTTGGGGATCATTAACTGAGAAGGTCATGTGAAGTGAAGGAGGGAAAATGTAGAAGGATGTTTCAGCATGGGAAGATAGGTCAAGAAAAAAATGTCAATCCACTGGGCTATGGAGTCATAAAAGGGCTTACTTGCACAACAACTATTCAGGGGTTTTCATAGGGCAAGTCATCTATATCAGAAGATATTTTAAGTTGAGTTTGTGGTATGGAACATTAAGAAGTGTGTTAGGTCCCTATATTACTAGTATAGTCCCTTATTGTTATTAGTGTAACCCCCTTATTGTTATTATTGTACCCTTGTAACCCCCATTTTTTAATTATTGTGCCCTTAAATTATTATTGTTAGGTCGGCTAGGATTACATTGTGGCCCACTAGGATTACATTATGGCCCCATGGACTCCTATATATAGAAAGGAGGTTTTGTAAATTGTATCATCCAAGAATTTTTCATTTATGTAATGTATTGGAGGTTGCCCCCTCGAAGTGGCTTATTTCTAAGGCATTGATATCTCTTCTCTTCTATTTTTGGAGCTGGTTACACAACATTTGGTATCAGAGCTTTGAATTCTAGGGCTTCGCTGCTCCAAACAGGTCATCGTGGCATTGTCGCTATAAATTTTTTTGTACAAAGATTCAAAAGCTAAAATTTTTAGGGTGTGAAGCTGAAATCCTGAGGAACACTGTCAAAAAATTTCAGACTTGGTTTGCAATATTTTTGGAGATATGATCTGTGGAAGTTAGGTCTTTTTTTCAGGCTCCTAAACAGGTCATCGTGGAATTTGCGCTATAAATTTTTTTCTACAAAGTTTCAGAAGCTGAAATTTTTAGGGTGCGAAGCTGAAATCCTAAGGAAAATCTTCAAAAACTTTCAGAGCTTTTTTCGCAATATTTTTGGAGATATGATCTGTGGAAGGTAGTGCTTTTTCAGGATCCTGAATTTCATCTCAAAGAGGTGATCTTGGGAAAATATTTATAACTCTCTCTCTGAGCATTAGATTGGAGTGCCGTAAAAAGTGCTTGCAAGTACACAGACTATAGTTTCTTAGCTATCAATTTCAGATCTGAAGGATGAAACAGTGACACGTGGAAAGTCGTACAAGTTTGCTCTACTGAACCAGTCCATAATTAGGTCATTGTAGGAGATTGGACACAACTTTGTCTTGGAGAATCCAAATTAGGTCAGACCTGTGGCATTAGAAAGATAATTCAGAGGGATATGTTGGTCCCGAAATTCAAATATGTAAGTGCTACAATCACATAGATAATCGAATTTAAATATCGAGCTCCTCAAAAGCAAGAAAAAGGTGTGTATTTTTTTTTCTTTTTCGAATTGCATAAGTCTTGTTTGAAGAATCGATTTGAATTGATTCCAAGGGCATATTGTAGAATAGATATCAGTATTGGGTTCTAAAATATGCCCTGTAAAATTAATTCAACACCCATTAAGCCTTCAGAAGGCTCTACTATGACTCATGAAGATGAAGAATTGCAACATGATCTATCAAAATTACAAGAGCAAGTGCAACAAATTTCACTCTCGCAAAGAGCAACAAAAAATGAAATGGAAGTTTTGAAGAAAGGCATGGAAGCGAAGATGGACGGTTTGAAGAAAGGCGTGGAAGTTAAGATGGATGGAATGTAAGCTGTTGGGGTTCCCATGTTTTGGCCAGGTTGGCAAGACCAAAAGATGAGACAACATAGAACCACTTTGGAACCTCAGGATCTAGCCCTCCTGGGTTCAGAGAGGGATCTCTCCATACAAGTCAAAGGATATGTCTTTGGAGCTCAAGTTTAAGATATTAGGCTAGTTGTAGGCTCATGGTTGTTGGTTTGATTGTTTGGGTTTGGTTGGAGGGAATCAGGAAAATAAGGACCAATATAAGGCAAGGGTGAGCATAGAGTAAACTAGGAAAAGGTAGATAACTCAGAGAACATCAAAGCCATTGGGCAATGGAGTCAAGAAAGGGTTTACTTGTGTTCAATGTGCAAGATTTCAATTGGGCAAGTCATCTAAATCATCTGGATCTTTAGAGATACTGGGTGGAATGGAACATTAAGGACTGAAAATGAAAGGAGGAGAACCATCTAGTCCAGTCTATAGATCAGGCCAGAGGTCATTTAACTCCAGGCCTGCTTGGACCGAATTAGAGGTAAAACAAGGGATCTTGGAAAGGTTTAATTGGGATGGAAACCTCCTAGTGAGGCAGATATAGGATTCTAGACCTCCCAGCTTCTCAACACATTCAACTAAATCCTAACTAGAACATATAAATACTGATTCCATTAACTCATACATCAGAGAGCAGGCAATGACATCCACTACACTGGTTAAATCAATTGAAATCAACATTCAGATACATATATAAGAAAACAACATTGAGGCAAGGAGAGCAGGGAATACAAGGCACCTATCAAGGGTGAATCTTATATTATACTTCTGTTGCCTACCAGCAGAAATGAAATGAAATGTAGCATGCAATGAGAGCAAGTCAATCACAAATGCAGAGAAAGAGGAAACATCACCAGCTACTTTAGATCAGGATCCAAAGAAATGTGCTTGTCATATTAAAAACAAAACCAATCAGGTACAACATTGCCCACAGCTTGAATATTCAGTCTGAATACATCAAATCTTAGCCTATCTTACAATATACACAGAGAACTTATCTCAAGAGGAGAATAATCGCATTTCACTGATATCTCAACAACAACCACAACAATGTTTCTTTCTGTGTTTTATAGCAGAGGATGAACAGAAGATAGACTGAGGGGGTAGGTGAACACTAAATGTAGCATTAAACATAAAAATGAATGCAGAGTTGAAGCCCATTCTGTTTGAAGGCTGAGTATTTAATTTCTGTCATCTCTTTCATGAAAGGATGATCTTCCCTGGATATGACTTTGACATATTTTGGCTGTGGTGATCTGCTGTACTTTGATGAAGAAACATTATGCTGATTAATAAAACCTAATGTTACCCTTTTCTCGCGTTTGGGACCTTCTGACCGATCCTCGGGGTCTTCAACTGGTGCTCTGCTTCCTAAAATCCTTGAGGAGGTGTGAAAGTCTTCTATTTACTACCTCGAGCCCTATGATGTTCCATTACTATCTTTTTTCATGCATTTTGAGCCTTAATGGCGCCGGAGATTTCAGATTTTAAAAATTTCCTTTGATGGAGAAAGCCGCTCTGCTGATGTATAACACCTGCCATTCATTAACTCCTTTACCCCTGTCAGTGGGAAACTGGCTGCTGCCTCCATACTGTGCAATTATGGTGGCGCCTCAACCTTTGTACTCTGTGGAGAGCTCACAATTGTGTGAGGAAAATTGATGCAACTGAAGACTGGTGGAGCGGAGGGTGGAATCATATGGTGGTGCGGCGTCGGCGGAAACAGTGATATTATGTGAAATAACGGTGAAAATGCATTGAAGTGGTGAAATGCGCGAACAATAGGGTTCGGTGGCGATATGTAGTGCAGGCCGTTAGATCCTAGCCTGGAGACGAAGATCGACGGCAGAGATTGACCTGCAGGCTGACCTAACAAACCCAACGAAACTCTAGACTTTGGCGAAAATGTATGGAAATGCAAAGAAATGCAATGAAATGAATGTATGAAGTGGGACCCAAATGAAAACACAATCGCAATCGGAGCGGGGAGGAGAATCATGCAT
The DNA here is from genome assembly GCA_034641835.2 of Pinus albicaulis. Classification (NCBI taxonomy): domain Eukaryota; kingdom Viridiplantae; phylum Streptophyta; class Pinopsida; order Pinales; family Pinaceae; genus Pinus; species Pinus albicaulis. The sequence continues at coordinate 51,100,110 of CM076582.1, read as the reverse complement.
ATGAACCACAAACTTTGCGATGCGATTGGAATGTGCGCTAACTGTTGGATTTGCACGGGAAACGGACGACGGAGATCTAATCGGAACAATCGCAATCGGAGGAAAGAAAAGGTGCCACATATAAAAACTTCTGATTGCGATTAAGGAGGAAAAGCGATAGCCGTCGGATCGTGTATCAAACGGACGGACGGGATTAAATTGGGAGATGGGAGGAAGGACTTGCGATTGCAATCGGAGGACGGGGCGCGATTGCGTGCTGACCGTTGGATCCGGAGGTCAGATCAACGGCCCACGGCTAATCGGAGGGAGGAATGCGATCGGGGGGCAAAGGGAAAGATTTGCGATTGCGATTGGAGCAGCGGGTGCGATTAGCGCTGGACTGTCCGATCCGCGGGGAGAATCGACGGTGGAGAGAGCAATCGGGGGATCGCGATCGCAGCGGGACAATCAGAGGGACATGTGCGATCAGAGGGACACACATAAAAATTGCGATTGCGATTGGGCGGGGGCTGCGATTAGCGCTCCGCCGTCGAATCTTTATGACAGATCAACGGCCTAAAATGCATCGCGAGACTTATACAACAAATCATCGCATCAGAGCTTTTACGATGTTTACAAAGGGTTCCGCACCCGCCTGGCTTCCGATTGCGATTGGCCCCCAAGGCTTAAGCACTTGGCCTTGGGTAAGGGTTACGTGGGGAAGTGGTTGAAGGGGATGGCGTAAAAGGGGTTAAGCCCTATCATATGGTCGGAAAGTGGGTTTTTAACCCGTTTTAATACATTTCAAGGCCTAGGGAGGGTAACGATTGGGGGCAAAGGTGGGAATTTGGGAAAACAAAAGGCGTGGGATTTTTAGACTGGATTTAGGGGGTTAGTAGGGAAAATAAAAAGGGGAAAAAAAGGGACTTTTTCAAAGGGGAAAGGAGGTAAAAAAGTGGTGTTTTGCAGGGATATGAGGGGTAAAATAGGCCCTTTGGAGAATGGACCATCAGAGAGGCTTTATAATTGGGCACAACACAAAGAGACTCCAAGGAGGATGAATTTTCAGGAGAAAGGAATTCCTTGGAGGCTCCAGAACAATATAGCCCCCAGCTTGCTTGTCAAGAATTCCATAGGGGGGCTAACAGTAGCTCCACATAGGGATGGCTGCTCCTTGGAGGAGTCAAGAAACTAGATATGATCTTTGGAGTAGGCCAGATGCCTGCTATAATAAGCCATCTTTCTTCGTTGATTTTCAGCTGCCACAAACATGATATATCAGCAGAAACATTTTCCCAACCAAACTACCTACCCAACTGTAGTCCTAACTGTTCCCCTCGGGTGCATTTGAGCTTGCAGACCCTTTACATTTTATTTTGCAAAACAAAAACAAACCTATTCTAGATCTACCCTTATTTATCCATGAGGCCAGATTATACTATTGGCCTCATCTATTTCTCTACCTAATCTACTACCTGTTGGGATTAAACTGTCCAACAGGTTTCTTCACCTACATTCTAAGACAGGAAATTTAAACACAGCCAAGCCAGGATTAGACTGTATGACTTGCTGGATAGAAACTTGTAGAAGACAAAACTTTGAAGGCATGGAATTCTGCAACTTTGAAACATTCTTCTTTCTTTCTTGTGACTCAGGTTTTGAGCATATTTGAGTCACCTCTTTTCTTTGCTTCAGCTTTGGTTTTGGGCATATTAGAGCTGGTTCTTCTTTCGCTGCTGATCCAGATTTTGAGCTTATTAGGAACAGCTATTTTGCTTCCTTTGGCTCGGATTTTGATCGGGTTTGAGCCATGCTTTTTACTCCAGAGGTTCATGTTTTGAGCATGTTTGAACCTCTCTTTTCATCCTATTTTTTTTGGAACATTTTCTCTTTTTCTGAAAATGAAAACTTGCAATGGTATGTACAATGGAGATGGAACTGGAAATGGAAAATCAATAGAAGTAATGTTTGAGCATCCTGCCATTGACAGGACCCCCAAACAACTCTGTGCCATCAAGTTCTTGCAGGAAAAATGCTTTAGGACCCACAGTGGCTTGTATAATATATGGACCCTGCCACAGGCTGTCAAATTTACCATGTTTTCCTTTGTCTTCTCTTCTCGAATCCCATCTCAGAACCTTATCTCCAACCTTGAAATCTGAAGCTTTGGTTATTTTGTCAAACTGTCTCTTTATGCCTTCCTGTACTCTAACTGCTCTGCTATAAACCTGCTCTCTTGTTTGCTGCAGATGGATAGTTTCATTGATTCTTCTTACCATACTGTTCTCTTCTGATTGGATCTCCTGGACAAGTTTGATCACTGGAACTCCAAGACTAGTAGGAAAAACTACTTTTGTACCATAAACTAGCTGAAAGGGTGACATGCCAATAGATTTCTTTGTAGTGAGCCTATCTGCCCACAAGGCATGTATCAACTTTTTATTCCATGACCTTTTGTTCTCTTCCAGCAGCTTCTTAATGATTGTAACCAGGCTTCTATTTCATGATTCAGCTAGGCCATTACCCTGGGGGTAATAGGCAGTTGAATGTCCAAGTGCTATTCCGTACCTGTGACAGAAATCAATCATTCTTTTGGATCCGCAAGCAGCAGCATTGTCAGTGATTATTTTCCTTGGACAACCAAAATGAGATAAGATGAAGTCTTCTAGGAACCTAATGATGATAGAATCAGTGGCATTCCTAGTGGGTATAGCTTCTATCCATTTAGTGAAGTAATCTGTAGCAGTTAGGATCCATTTATGTTGTCCATAGGAGGCAGGATGAATTTCTCCTATAAAGTCTAGGCCCCATTGCATGAAAGGGCCCTCTCTGGTGATCGGTTGCAGAGGGAGGGGAAGGAGCTTTCTTTTGCCCTCAAAGATTTGGCATTTGTGGCAGGCAAGAATCATTTTATGGACATCACTAAAGAGTGTAGGCCATCAGTAACCAGCCCTGAGTATCTTATTTGCAGTGGTTTTCCAACTCAGGTGGCCTCCACACTCCCCATCATGGAATTCCTGTTTGACTCTTTCAGCTTCAGTTTCAGACAAACATTTCAGCAAAAGGCCATTTGGATTTTTCCAATATAGAATTTTATTCATAATGCAGTAATTTCGAGCTTTGAGTTTTACGAATCTGGCCTTTGTTTTGGACAGTTCTGGAGGGTCATTGAGGTTAGTGAGCACGAAAAGGATATCAGTGTACCAAGGAGAGTTCTGAAACTGCTCCTCAACAGTTGGATGGGGCAATCCTTCCTGCTCATCTAGGGCATTTATCATGTTAATGTCAAGGGCCTGCAAGTTTGATTCAGCCATTAACTGGGCCAGGCCTTGACCTTTGATCAGCTTAGTGGGTTTTATTTCAAGGTCGTATTCCAAGATGGTAGCAATCCATTTTCCCCTTTTCCCATTAGGGTCCTGGGACAAGATATCTTTGACCACTATATTTGGCACGAAGGCAATGGTGTGAGAATGCATAATGTACACCATAAAGTCTTTTAAGGCCTTAATCAGAGCATAGGCCTACTTTTCCATGATGTTGTACTTTAAGGGTGCATCTCTTAAGGCTTTACTGAAGAAGGCTATAGGCTGTTCATTACCTTCTGAATTTTTCTGCAGCAAAACTGTAGCTATTGTGTGATGGGAAGCAAATGAGAAGATTAGAAAATATTTTGAGAAGTCAGGGCTGATAAGGACAAGGGCCTGAGTGAGTGCAAGTTTTACTGACTCAAAATATTTCTTGGCTTCAACAGTCCACTGAATACCTGCACCTTTCTTTAGCATTTCAGTCATTTTTCTAAGGTGCTCAGCAAGGTTTGGAATGAACCTCCTAAGAAATTGATCTTTCCTATGAATGACTACAATTCCTTGATGTTTCTTGGATGTGTAATCTGAAGTATTCCCTCAACCCGCTATGGGTCTATCCTGATCCCTTTCTTAGATATAATGTGGCCTAGAAGTTTACCTTCCTGCAGCCCAAAAACGGTCTTCTTAGGATTTAGGGACAGACCATACCTTCTACATTTTTCAAAAACTTTTCTCAGATGTTTCAGATGTTCTTCTTCAGTTTTAGAAAAGACAGTTAAGTCATCCAAGTAGATAACTATAAAGTGTCCAATCTCATCTGAGAAAGCGATATCCATTGCTCTCTGGAAGGTAGCTCCAGCATTCATCAATCCAAAGGGCATTTTCACATACATGAAGGTGCCCCAAGGAGTGGTAAAAGTTGTTTTGAGTTGATCTTCTGGGAGTACTAGAACTTGATTGTATCCTGAAAAACCATCAAGCAGGGAGATTCTCTTAGAGCCCACTACCTTCTGTAGGATATGCTCCATTCTAGGCAAAGGGTAGTTATCTTTCAGAGAGGCTCTATTGAGGTTTCTGAAATATATGCATAGTCTAATCTCCCCTGTTTTCTTCCTTACAGCCACTAATTTTGACACCCAATCAGAAAACCTTACAGGGACTATTATGCTTGCTTCATACATCTTTTTAATTTCCTTCTCTACTGCAGGCAACTGTTTTGGATTAATCATACGGAGTTTTTGTCTGAAAGGCTTCTGATTTTCCTTTAGTGGTATCTTGTGTTGTATGATGTTGGTGTCATAGGCCTTTAAGTCTTCATAGCTCCATGAAAACACATCAATGAATTCCTTAAACAGGTCGACGTATTTCTTCTTCATGTCCGCAGGTATAGACTTAGCCAGTTTTATCCTTTTGGGCTTGTCTTCAGTGCCTATGTTGCATTCTTCAACATCTGATTCTGTATGTTCTATAGTGGGCCTTTTTGCTACGTCGTCAAAGTCAAAAAGGTCCTCCAGGGGCGCCAGACCTCTGGGTATGTTCTTATCTTTGGCCTGCAGCACCTCTACCTCTTCGTTGTCTGCGTTTTCACAATTTTCGGTTGGATTTCCAGTTTGCTCAGAAAAAGAATTTATTTCTATGTTACAGGGTGTTTCCTGTTCATCTGTGGGATCCTCACTTGGGCAGCTATCATCAGAAATTGAGTCTGAATCAGAAAATTCAAACTCATTCCTGCCCACCAGGAAATCTTCGATCTGTTTATCTCCTTCAAAGACCTGCCAATATTTTTCATTGTCTGGCAGTGCAGGCCTGAATTTGGTCTGAATGATAATTTTTTGGTTAACTGGGGCCTTAGGGTATGAGCTAGCTAGGCAAGCTAATCCATTTGCAACTGTGTTTTTCCCCCTAGGAATGAATACTAACTCATATTCAACAAACATTTTCAGAAAATCCAGAGTATCATTCCTGTATGCCCTAAGCCTGGGGTGTTTTGCTAAATACTCACCATTCACCTGTTTGATCACTAACTCTGAGACTCCTCTCACAGCTATCCTACGGGCTCCTAATTTTTTCAACAGATTTAAGCCCAAGATGAGAGCCTCATATTCTGCAATGTTATTTGTGCATTTGAAATGCAGATTCACAGCGTGGCTCTCTGCATGATCGTCTCCTGTGTTATGTAGCCACACTCCTGCTCCAGCACTTTTCCTGGTACACGACCCATCGAAGTTCATTTCCCACAGGGGTTCGTTGTTTACTCCATTTTCATCCCCTCCCCTACAGCTGGGTTCGCCATTTTTCCCATGGTCTTCTTCATCGTATTCTTCTAGAGTAGCCATTATGTTGAAATCCATGGGCTCTACATTTGCATCTCCATTTTTTGATCTTGGCTCTTCTAAGGGTTGGTCATTGTAGAGAATGAAAGAGTCCAGATCTGTATGTACAGAGTATAATGGTGATTTTTCAGGTTTCTCGGGGCTACTGACTAAGAATTTCATCGGCGACTCTCTATATAGTCTTCTAAGTTGGCCAAATATAGGGATAGTGGCATAAGAGCCATCCATCTGCATTGTTCCCTGCAATTTGGTTCCCCATGATCTCGACAATAGCATGCCATACTTTGGTGGCACATCTGCCACCACAACATCCATGACCATACATTTGGCAGGAATCTGGGTCAGACTTACACACAAGTCTTTGATTAGGCCTAGGCATTTTACTCTACTAGAGTCAAATGAGTATAAGTCTTTGTAAGGTCTGGTAATTTCTAAGCCTAGCCTCTCCATCACTACCTTAGGCATTAAATTGTGTGATGCTCTAGAATCATGCATGGCATTGTGGAGTATTTTGTCATGAATGTTGAGATTGATATAAAAAGGTGGAACGACCCCTTCCTGAAACTTTCCTTCAATTTTTTGACCAAAGAGTAGGGCTGGTTGATCATCATTCAGATTTACAGTATCATTGTTTTTCCCCTAGATTCAATGCTTTCAAAATTTGGCCTTTGTATACATCCTGAGTGGCTAGCTCAGATAATGGTACATAGATTTTGATTTTGGCAATCTCACTCTCTAAATTGAAAGTGGACTGCATCTTTGAGGTGTTTAACTCTGTTTTACTTGCTGCTGTCTTAGTAGCTGAATCAATTTGGGTTTTATCACTATGTACAAGGTTTGGAATAGTTGTATCAGGAGTACTAACTGAAGTGCTAGTACTGCTGGTTGGTTGACTTTGTTTTTCAGTGTCTTGGTTGTCTTTCTCCTTATGCTTACTAGAACTTTCAGCTGCTATTTTGTTGTCTGCAGTAGATGCTTTAGAGGATTTATCAGGTCTTTTCTTGATGGTTACCTCAGGAGTTTTGGCTTTGGAAGTATATTGGCCTTTCTTGCTCCTAAGTTCATATTGTTCCCTGACCTGTAACATGGCATCTTCAAATCCTAATCTGTAATCCTCAGTTTCTAACCATTCCTCACCCCAATATGAAGGTGAGGGCTGATCTTCTTCTGAATCACAGTTAAGGACTGAGTCCTCTGCTTCAAACATATTTATGGTATTCCCTTCAGACTCTTCAATGATTCCCTTGTCTTCATCTAAAATTTTTTCTTGAAATGGGGGAATAATTTGTTGATTTGACTCTCTTTGTCTGTTGGGAGCGGCATTGTTTCTTCTAATGTTTTGGTTCTGGTTTTGGTTTCTGTTTTGGAAAACCATCCTCTTTATCATTTGTTGAAGTTCTTCCACATTTTTTGAAAGTCTGTCATATTTTGGATCAGACGTGGAAGCTACGTTGTCATCCCTATATGTTACCCTTTTTTCAGCCTTTAGTCTTGCCATTTTTTCCATTAAGTTTGCTTCTATGGTTATGGCTCCTTTGTGCATTTCTTCCAGGGTGGTGTACTCTTTATCCCTAAGCTCATAGGCCATGTCAGCATCAAATCCATCGGGATATTTAGCCAGGGCCATTCCTTGTGGAGGTTTCATGTGTGGAGGGAGGGAATTGTAGATGCTATTGAATCTAGTGGTGTAATCGTGAACACTCTCTCCTACGTTCCTCTTAAGGGACATGTATTCTGCTAGGAGCTGGCGAGGGTTGGCTCTAACCTCCCATTTGTTTATGAAGGTATGGTATAATGCAGGGAGATCTTGAATACTGCCAGGAGGTAAACTCTTAAACCATTTCTTCACCTCGCCCCCTTAGCTTTGGGAAAATATTCTCATTTTGATGGTTTCATCATCAATTTCCATATAATCAAAAGAATCCTCCATCTTATCTACATGTTGCTGAGCTGTTATGGACTCTTTAGCAGTGAAGTGTGGGATTTTTGACTGATAATCATTGGGCAAGGGTAACAAGGGCTGAGGTAAAAGCAAAGGCGCATACCAAGTTGCCATAATGATGTTCTGATGGGGTAAAGGGTTAGCTTGAGCAGCTGGTATTTGGATGACAGGGATGTTTGGACCAGCAGAAGTCTGCTGAGCGAATTTAGGGTGGGAGAGCCCCAAATCTTGAATAAAATGGATATCGGGTGGTGTAGATGGAGGGGTTCCACCGTCCTTAGTGTTTTGACCATGATTAGATGGTGTGCTATGAGGTTCAAGGTCTTGCTGGTCTAGATGATTGAATGACCTAGTTCTTGACAAACTGTTAGGTAGGTCTAGGTCAGGGAGGAGAGGTGCTAGAGCTGTTAGGTTTTTTGGTGCAGAACTAGCTCTATGGATGCGTCTAGAAATAGTTGGTCTGTTAGGTGTGGGAGCTCCTTTGAGGATACTCTCCGGATTTTCAACTATTTCAGGTGGGTCAGGGTTGGGATAAGCTCTTGTGTGAATAGTTCTGAAAGCTAGAATGTCGTTTCCTAGCCAAGCAGCTTAACCCTATTTGTTACTTCTACTGTGGTCGATGTTGTCTCAAGGCTAGTCTCCCAGTGGAGTCTATTGTGAAACCAAGATAATCAGCAGGCCTACTGATCACCAGTGGAGTCTTTTAGTTTAGGAACAATGGAGTCGCCAGGTGGAGGGTTTAGGATGTTTCTAGTGGGGTACACTGTCCACCACAGTGCTCAGGCACCATCCCCTTTCAGGAATCTCCTCTAAAACAGCAAGCTCCAACCAGAGACTGACTGGGAGGGAATTTACCAGATATGTCACCTCTGAAAAGAGGATGAGATCTGGAGGCTACCTGGCCCTTTCCAGGCTCTGTCTAAGAGTATGGTGGATATTCAATAATGGAGGTTGATTCAAGAAAGGGGGTGACTTACTGTCAACCTAACCAGAGTTCTAATTTTTTGAGGTTTTTACGAATGTTTAAGGTAAAATGTACTCAGAAGTCCCCAACGGAGTCGCCATTATGTTGGGGTTCCCATGTTTTGGCCAGGTTGGAAAGACCAAAAGATGAGACAACATAGAACCACTTTGGAACCTCAGGATCTAGCCCTCCTGGGTTCAGAGAGGGATCTCTCCATACAAGTCAAAGGATATGTATTTGAAGCTCAAGTTTAAGATATTAGGCTAGTTGTAGGCTCATGGTTGTTGGTTTGATTGTTTGGGTTTGGTTGGAGGGAATCAGGAAAATAAGGACCAATATAAGGCAAGGGTGAGCATAGAGTAAACTAGGAAAAGGTAGATAACTCAGAGAACATCAAAGCCATTGGGCAATGGAGTCAAGAAAGGGTTTACTTGTGTTCAATGTGCAAGCTTTCAGTTGGGCAAGTCATCTAAATCATCTGGATCTTTAGAGATACTGGGTGGAATGGAACATTAAGGACTGAAAATGAAAGGAGGAGAACCATCTAGTCCAGTCTATAGATTAGGCTAGAGGTCATTTAACTCCAGGCCTGCTTGGACTGAATTAGAGGTAAAACAAGGGATCTTGGAAAGGTTTAATTGGGATGGAAAGCTCCTAGTGAGGCAGATACAGGATTATAGACCTCCCGGGTTCTCAACACATTCAACTAAATCCTAACTAGAACATCTAAATACTGATTCCATTAACTCATACATCAGAGAGCAGGCAATGACATCCACTTCACTGGTTAAATCAATTGAAATCAACATTCAGATACACATATAAGCAGAAAACATTGAGGCAGGGAGAGCAGGGAATACAAGGCACCTATCAAGGGTGAATCTTATATTATACTTCTGTTGCCTACCAGCAGAAATGAAATGAAATGTAGCATGCAATGAGAGCAAGTCAATCACAAATGCAGAGAAAGAGGAAACATCACCAGCTGCTTTAGATCAAGATCCAAAGAAATGTGCTTGTCATATTAAAACAAAACCAATCAGGTACAACATTGCCCACAGCTTGAACATTCAGTCTGAATACATCAAATCTCAGCCTATCTTACAATATACACAGAGAACTTATCTCAAGAGGAGAATACTCGCATTTCACTGATATCTCAACAACAACCACAACAATGTTTCTTTCTGTGTTTTATAGCAGAGGATGAACAGAAGATAGACTGAGGGGGTAGGTGAACACTAAATGTAGCATTAAACATAAAAATGAATGCAGAGTTGAAGCCCATTCTGTTTGAAGGCTGAGTATTTAATTTCTGTCATCTCTTTCATGAAAGAATGATCTTCCCTGGATATGACTTTGACATATTTCGGTTGTGGTGATCTGCTATACTTTGATGAAGAAATATTCTGCTGATTAATAAAACCTGATGTTACCCTTTGCTCGCGTTTGGGATCTTCTGACCGATCCTCGGGGTCTTCAACTGGTGCTCTGCTTCCTAAAATCCTTGAGGAGGCGCGGAAGTCTTCTATTTACTGCCTCGAGCCCTATGATGTTCCATTACTGTATTTTTTCATGCATTCTGAGCCTTAATGGCGCTGGAGATTTCAGATTTTAAAACTGTCCTTTGATGGAGAAAGCTGCTCTGCTGATGTATAACACCTGCCATTCATTAACTCCTTTTCCCTTGTCAGTGGGAAACTGGCTGCTGCCTCCATACTGTGAAATTATGGTGGCGCCTCAACCTTTGTACTCTGCGGAGAGCTCACAATTGTGTGAGGAAAATCGATGCAACTGAAGACTGGTGGAGCGGAGGGTGGAATCATATGGTGGTGCGATGTCGGCGGAAACAGTGATACTATGTGAAATAACGGTGAAAATGCATTTAAGTGGCGAAATGCGCGAAAAATAGGGTTCGGTGGCGATATGCAGTGCAGGCTATTAGATCCTGGCCTGGAGACGAAGATCGACGGCAGAGATTGACCTGCGGGCTGACCTAACAAACCCAACGAAACTCTAGACTTTGGCGAAAATGTATGGAAATGCAAAGAAATGCAATGAAATGAATGTATGAAGTGGGACCCAACTGAAAACGCAATCGCAATCGGAGTGGGGAGGAGAATCATGCATATGAACCACAAAATTTGCGATGCGATTGGAATGTGCGCTGACCATTGGATTTGCACGGTGTTAGGGTCCCGTGATTTGTCCGATTGGTGAGCCAAATGACGATGTCACATCAAACCAAGCTTTGGAGCCCAAGGACCTAGCCTTCCTGGACTCAGAGAGGGCTCTCTCTATTATATGTAAAAGATATCGGTGTGCTCGCTTATTGTGTTCTGATTTTAGGCTAGTTATGAAGTAATTTTTTGATTTTTGTTTTTTAAGTTGTGAGGGATGAAACTGATCAAAGATATAACATAGATAACAAGATGTAGATAAACTGGGCTATGGGGTCAAAATGTCAAGAAAACTATTAGATGACGATACAAGGCTGTTGAAGGGCCGATTTGATTTCAAGGTAGAAAGGATCTTTGGGAAAAATGGAGTAAATGGACATCAAGTTTGTGAACAACGGAGAGTTTCAAGCATCATGGTTTAATAGATAACATAAACATGGTAAAGAAAAACCTTAATCATGCAATCATGCAACTATAAACTAATCAACACATCGAAAAAAACATTCCAGCCATGCATAGAAGTATAAGACCTTCTAACTTTGGGAAATGGCTATCAGAATTTGGGGAAAACACATAAGACGGAATAACAACTCAAAATACTATGCCGGAACGCCTAAACACAGTCTTTAAGTTATTGGGCACTTTGACAAACAAGCTTTCATAGTTTTTAGGCAAAGGGCTAGATCGAGACTAGGCCTCCTTGGTTCAAACAAAATGATAATCTTAATTACCAAAGAGATAGCTTCACAAGGGAACTATGGACAAATTATGAAAGGTGGCACACCATACATCCTACTCAACATGCATAGAACTTATGAATAAAACTAGCAACAATATCCTTAAGTTACTAAAGAGCAGTTAAGAATTCTTTAGTACAACTAAGGAAGAAGAAAAACATAAAAGCTATGAAGATTCAGGAATTTTGAGGTGCCTCCATGGGCATATCTCAAACTTAATCTCTACTGATCTATAGCAAGCAAGAAGCATGTATCATGAATGAAAACTAGAAGACAACAACAAAGCAAGAAACACTATACCATTCTACCATGTCATGGAATCCATCAAAAATCCTTCATCATCCATCCAAGAACATTCAAGAGGCAATCCAAAAGCATAGCACAAGTATTTTCTCCAAAGCTCATATGACCAATATATTGCTTCTCTTCTCAAGTTCAGCCTTGTTTACAATGAGAGCCTTGTGGAATAAATAGGCCCAAGTGAGGAAAACCTCATGGTTCAACTTCCATCCTCATTGGCCTAATCAAAATATCTAAACTTGTCCTTGAGGCTTTGCAAAGCCCAAGGCACAAAAATATCTCATAAAATATCCAAAAATTGCTAAAAAAGGGAATTTAATTGACTTTGGATCATTTTCCAAGTGTAAAAATAGCTAAACGCACATTTGGGAAAAGCAGATTTTTGAGGTTCAAAAATTACAAAAATACTTCAAATTTATATCAGAAAAAGGTCCCCTGTCTTGCCGGAAACAATTGGCAGCCTTCCTGATGTCGAAACGAAGCTCATGATAGCTCGTTGGAAATCTCTGAGTGTCTACTTTTCAACACAACTGAAATCACCTCAATCTGATGCATGGAGGTCCTCCAAATCTGTACCTATGTGTAAAAGGCCAGAAAATTGTAGACTGCTGATATGCCGGGCAGAATGTGCAAAAAGTGAGCATTTTTCGCCGTTTTGAGGGGGCGAATGATCTCCAAATGCTCTAAAAATCGTTGAGGACATGATCATGAAATTATGGCATCAAATGGTATCATCCTCCTCCCTTGAAAAATCCTCAAAATGAAATGGCGAATTTATGAGTTTTTGACCAAAAACTCAAAAAATGCCAAAAAACAAAAAGTTGTCAAAATGGGCCCAAAATTGGTGCGCATGACCCTCAAGGGTCCCTGGCAACATGCTCCGAAGCTGAGGCCAAAATGTCAAGTGCTGATTTGCCTTTCTCCTCTTTCCGTGTCGGGCGCTTCCCCTTTGCTTTCTTCAATTTCTCTTGGGTGACCTTTAGCTTGCGCCGGGCAAACTGATTCAACTTTTGAAAGTGATGTGTCCTCTTCCTTTGCAGCTCCAGATCTCTGCTTGCTCTTTCAAGTTTCATCTCCAAGTGTTTATTGTCTCTTTCTAGCCATGCCTCCTTGTTTTCTTCAATTTCTTGCTCAAGTAGGGTAGTGAGGGGAAAGGCTTGGAGATGGGCCTGTTCTTCTTCCCTTTGCTTTTCCAGGGCTCTTTTAAGCCCTATGGTTCTAGGCCTCTTCTGCCTAGGCTGGTCTGCCTCTTCTTCCTCATCAAACTCACTGATGAGCGCCTCTATCCTCATTTGCGCCTTAGCTGCTTCATTCTTGTATTTGATTGCCCGTGCTTCATGAACAGCTAAATGGACATTCATTTGTTTATTTTGGGTCTCCAAGAAATAGTTGAAGTTCCTTGCCCGTTGAATATCATTCTCCAATGCCTCAATTTGTCCCTCTCTATGGATTAGGAGGTTTTAAAAAATGCGGGCCTCATTATCGCTGTCATCACTTTGGATTGGAATGACAGCCATTGCACCTCCATGTTTTTTACTTTCTCCAACCTTGCTTTTCCCTTTGAAGGCCAATCTTGCACTTTTCCTCCTTGGCATGCTAGTGAGGGACCTCCTTGGCAATTTTCTCTTGCTAGGGACAACTCTTGTCACTTTTGGAGTGGCAGCGTTAGGCCCTTTCTTCCTTGCTGTGCCGGGCTTTGTTCTTTTGGGAGGAGGAGACACAACTGCTTTACCCTTGACATCTTCTTGAAACTGCTGCTATCCTTGAGGCTGCTGTGTTTCTTCTTCTTGCTATTCAATTTGCTGCCCCTGTTCGCCAACATCAATTTTCTGTTCTATTTCAATGCCTTGTTCAATTTGTGTTTCAACCTGCTGCTCTTTTTCACCAAAAACAAGCTGCTGCTGTGCTTGGATTTCCTGTTCATTTTGTGGCTCAAGTTGTTGCTCAACTTCCTGCCCAAGCTGCTGTTCTTGTCCTTCCCTATCAAGCTGCCGCTCTTCCTCTTTTACCTGCTATTCATCATCTTCTGTTCGCTGCTGACCTTCACCAATGTCCTGCTGCTGTTCCTCATCTTCTGTTTGCTGCTCTTCATCCCTTTCCTCTTGCTCATGACCTTTCTCTTCTTGCTGTCTACTTCCCTCTCCTTCTTCCTGCTGTCCTGATTGTTCTGTAGGAAACTTGAGCCTTTTAGGAGTAGGCCTGCTGGACAAAGGTACAAGGCGATGAACAGGCTGGGGAGATATATGGACAGGAGGAACAGTAGAGAAATCTGGGTGGCTGATAAAAACATCCCATGGAACTTATTTTTTCTCTAGCTGGTGTAGGATGATAATTTTGATCAGAGAATGATGGAAAAGGGAAGGTATTTGCAGAGGTGGGGCCTTCTTCTGGACTGTGGATGCCATCTTCTCAAGGCTTTTGTATAAAAAGTAAGGGAGATTTAGCTGCCTGGTTCTAGTGAAATGCATCAATAGTCGGACATGGTAGGCATAAACTCGAGCAAACCTCCCTTCACAAGTAAAATACTTCATTATGACTTTCATTAGAGGAGCATAGCTGTCAAGAAGATAGGAAAAAGGAAAAATAGCAGTGCAAGTATCTCTATGCTTAGGCTTGATGAAAGGTTTGTAATCTTCTAAGTCAAGATGGGTCTGTTTGAACCATTTCTCGCCATGATATGGAATCTTGGTGGCTTTGGACACTGATCTTGGAGAAAACTTGAAATCAAGGTCCGCTACCTGGAAATGCTTGTTCTAGAACCTTAGGGCGCATAGGTGTGTTAATGGCGAAAAAATTTTGACCTCCTGTATATTCTGGCAGAAGTCTAGACAACCTACTTCATGGAAGTTGAAAAGGATGGATGGATGAGCATTAAACTCCTCTGTAGAGATTGGCTCATATCTTTTGTGCAAACCACTTCTGCTGTCTTGCCTTGGAGGCATTTTGACCTAAATGTGCTTTTGAAGAAACAAACTGCTTCACTGTCTATAAACTGCCTTCTTGGAGCCAAACTGTGTCAATTCACTGTTTTGATAGTGAACAATGTCTTTGGATGACTGCACACTATTCTCTCACAATATAAAGAACCCCTGCTCCTTCAAAGAGTGGCCTTTCCAGCTTTAAAGTATTTCAGCCAACAGACTTTTCAATAAGATAGCATACAGTGAAAAGGAGACAAACTGTTAGGTGAATTTTCTATGTAAAGTGTCAAGAAATCACCTTGTTCTTGTGAGGTTTGGAGGTCAACAACACATTTTTATCTTTTTCCAAAGGTAGAATTTCCAATCATTACAAACCTCCCCTTCCTAGTGTGCCAATCACTCAACAAAATTATGTCTTATGCAATCAACCCTCAGTGTAATCAGACAGTCAATGTCACAGTCCTGGAACAAAGGTAACAAAGTTTAAAATGCTCCAAAAAGTTCAACAAAGCCTGCAATAGTCTTCTCTTTTCAAAATAATCAAGGCCCCTTATCAATGTAACACCTTTGTCTTTGTAGAAAAATTCCTTTGCTCTATATGAACATCCACTTATCAAATAAGCTCGAAGAACAAAAGACAGTTAAGCAAAATACACAGTGAAAACTGTCTTTTCTGTGACAAGTAGGAGCAACTTTGCCCTGTAGCTTTCAACCAATAAACTGCTCTTTAAAAAAACCCTTTTTCTTATTACACTTCACTATTCTCTATTGGTATGTCACTCCATCAACAAAATCATACCACATACATAGTCAACCTCCAGTGTGGGCATACAGTCAATCTCACTGTTATGGAACAAGGTGACAGAGTTTTTGAAGAATGCTTTAAAAGCTCAACAAAGCCTGTAAGAGTTTATATTGTTAAATAGTTAAAGCACCTTATCAATGTGAAACCCTTGCCTTTGTAAAAAAAACCTTTACTCCATCTGAATATCAACTTTATCAAAATAAGCTTGAAGAACAAAGACAGTCAAGTGGAATACTCAGTGAAAAAACTGTCCCTTCTGTGGTTTAATAGGGTTAACTTTGCCTTTTGAAGTTTGGAAGGTATAGGATCTTTTTTCCTTTGATTAATAAAGGTGCAAACACACAGCTCCTAGTTCAAAACATCCCTTTTTCTTGAAGGCACCTTCATTAGTATGCCCACCACTCAAGCATAGCTTCAACCAATGGATATTTTCATAGCAAAAACCAGTTTACAGATATGGTGATGTAGCAAGTTAAATGAGGACAAGACCTCCCTTGATTTTGACCTTAACCCTAATATGCAGCTCCACAAAATATATGATGATATATAAACTAAGTCAAACTCAACAATTCTGCTCTAACTCTTTCATTCTTTGCACTTATTTGAACCATATACCCTAAGTCAAAGTCATCATTTATGAGAGAGGTTAACAAGGCTTGTTTTGTTTCTATGATGTGGTAGAAGAGGTCTGTAGCTTTCAATTACAACTGCTCTAAAAAACAAACCCTGCTTTAATTTGAACACTGCCCTCTTCAACAAACACTGTTTCTTTACCTCCCACTGTTCTTCATGCTAGTTTGATAGAAACAACATCTAACTGTTTTCTTTTGTCACTGAGGTTTGACTGTTCGGAGAGCTATTTTATGAATATGCTCACTGCTGGTGAATTCGGGCTTTTCCAAACTTAGTTTTTAAATCAAAGCAACTTATCCCCTTTCAATACTATAGCTTAACACATCATGTTTTCAACCAAGCTTTTCTGCTCCAATCATTATCTAGAAATTGTGAATTTGGAAGGAGAGCAAGCCAAATACCTTAAAAATCAAGATGCCAATCATTGCTTGTGAGTTAGAAGTGTTTGAAGGTGGTTGGAGGTATAAACAAGTGCGCGGCACTTTGTAGAGGAAGAGCGCCGCGCCAATAGCCAACCGGGCAGCCTGTCGGGTCGTGGTCGGGCGTCGTGTACAGGCGCGTCGGGCACACGTACAGGCGCGTCGCGCGACTGTTATCGGCCAGTGCAAAATTGCTTCTAAGCACGTCACGCAGACTTACAGGCGTGTCGCACAGTTCCGAATGTTGGAAAAAAACTTCAAATCGCTCAAAAACTTCTGTGTTTGATCTTTGATGGCAGCAAGGGGCTTTGCTCGATACTCTTGTTCGGAGTTTTCAAAAATGAAGTTGGTCAATTCAATTTACCCTTTGGCGTACTTATAACTTGGATTCCGAAGTGATGCAGGCAGCGGAGATTTTTTATGTTTTTTAGACCGTGCTAACATGAATCAACCTTTTTATAAAAAGCAAATATAGCTGGAAAGGTCAAAACTATGCTTCACTTATGCACATGGGTCTGAAGGGTGATTCCTGTCAGCTTTGTCTCTCTGGTGACCATTTAACACAACAACTCCAATTTTTGAATAATACCCTGATGACTCTCAAACCATCCTTTGCCACTTTGTTTTTAACACTATTGATGGCATTTGTTATGTAACCTCACTTTAAATCTGTCAAGAAAATACTGAAGACTGCTTTGCTATTTGAAAGGGTAGGGTTTGTATTTTCAACTTGTTTTGACAGTTTCTGTCTCCAATTGCTTCTTCAACCTCTTTCCCACTGTAGGTGCCAAAATTTGCTGCACTTGTTTGGATTTGGCCATGGCCCTTTGATTAAAAAGGGCGCCCTTTTTCAATACACTCCTCTGCTCAAAACATATTATATAATATCTCTGTCCTTTGAATCATGAAAACCTATTTTTTCCTTGAACTTTCTAAAACACTGACAGTCTATCAAAACACCTCCTTTGCCTATGATAAACAATAGTCCCAATGGTGATGTTTCTTGGTGATAAAACTCAAATTGCCTTTGCCAGCTGATTTTCTTTCCATGCTTTTCAAAGTTATCAAAACTCAGATCATAAATTGTGGATAAGATGTCCTTTGAAACTTTGACTGTTCTTACTTAGAGGAGGAAATGTCTCTTTTTGGAGCAGTGGCATTTAGATTTTGCCTTTGATGATTTCCAGAACCTGAAACACTGTGCCAAAGCTCTTTTTGTACTTGATGAGCTTGTATACCTGTTTGTAAGAGACAAATTAGATCAAACACATTTTTGCTCTGGGTATTATGCCAGAATCTTGCCTGCAATGTAAATCTAATTAGGTGACAGGTTTTGCTTGACTGTAGATGCAAGTGCTAGGTCTCTTTGAGCTTTCTTCTTTGACTGTGGGTAGAAGACAAAACAGGGGATGATGCATGAGAGTTAGAAAGTGAAACAAGGAGAGTTTCTCTTTATGTTTCCTGTGAAGGAGCTCTTCACTGTCTCATTGCACTGCTTTTTGCTGAGGGGAACTGAAATGTCACCATTTGCCTTGGTGCACACTTCAGATCCTAGCTCTGTTATGAATATCACTTACACTCAGAAAAACTAGAGTCACTATTTTACTGTCTAGCAAAAAGCAAACCTGGGCTTTTGCAATCCTTAAAGTCAATATTGGCCAGCGCCCTTTGCTTGTAGATGAAGGAGGCGCCTTAACCCTCTGCTTGTAGATGAAGGAGGTTCTTGCCTTATCCATTGGTGCAAAATTTCACCTTCTTTTGATGCTATTTCTGAAAAGTGACAGCATGGTTAACATCAATGATACTTCTACCTACCCCACTATCTTTCCTAACATTTTTTCTTCTCTTTGGCGCATTTGGACTAGCAACCTTTTGACAATGTATATTTTTCTTTTTGCAAAATGAACCTATCTATTTCTACTCTTATATCTGCCGGGAGTTCAGATTAAACTGATGAACTCCTTCATTACTCTACCTATGCTAGATCAACTGTCAAGATTAAGCAGTTTGACAGGATTTTGTTCTCTAATCTAAAGCATGAAATTTAAAATGATCAAATCAGGATTAGACAGTCTGATTTGTCATGCATTTGCGGCATAAAAGACAAGCTGCACACAAATATTATTTTGCAACAAAAGGAAAACTAGACAAGCGGGGCTAAGTTGTTCAATGCATTTTTCATCCCTCGCTTCTCTCTTTGGTTCTGTTTTAGGCATGTGGAACCAGAATCTCTCCCTAATCTAAACTCTGTGATAAGTCAATCTTACACAATGTTGACTATTTTTTGCACTCACTAACTTATCAGCAAATAAATTTAAACATGCTCAGCTATGATTAGGCTAGATAGCTGAACAAGACATTGAAGTACTAGTAGCGGCATTTAGACTTGCTCGCTTTCTGAAAGACTATTTTTTTGGAACATGGGGCCTTTGTTCTATCTTCACTCGCCCTCTTTTCTGTTTTTTACTGTTTTTGACTTTTCCATCTTTTATTGTTTTTGACTTTTCTATTTTTCAATATTTCAGACAATGGTATGTACAATGAATGAAAAGTGTTTCAAACTCAGAAATGGAGCTCCTGACAAAAATAATGCTTTAATGTCCTGCCATTCACAGGACCCCCAAAAATTTCAGTCCCATCAGGTTCTTGCAAGAAGAAAGCATTGTTTCCACTGACTGAGTTGATGATGTAAGGACCTTTCCATAAATTTTCAAACTTGCCATGTTTACCTTTATCTTCCCTTCTAGAATCCCATTTTAAAACCTTATCTCCAATCTGAAAATCATTTTCCTTAGTTCTTCTGTAAAAATCTGTTTTATTTTGTCTTGTGCTAACTGAGCCCTTTGGTAAACTTCTTCTCTAGTTTGTTGTAAATGGATAGTCTGATTTACCCTCCTTTGCATGTCATTTTCTTCTATTTGGACTTCTTGTAACAGCTTCATTACCGGGACCCCTAAAGATGTTGGAAAAATGGCATCTATGCCATAAACTAGTTGGTAAGGAGACATACCTATGGATTTCTTGGTGGTTAACCTATCAGCCCATAAGGCGTGTACTAGTTTCCCATGCCATGCTTTTTGATTTTGTTCAAGAAGTTTTTTGATAATGTTGACTAGGCTTTTGTTAGAGGACTCAGCTAAACCATTACCTTGAGGGTAATAGGCTGTGGAATGTCCTAATGAAATATGATACTTGTGACAGAAGTCTATCATTATTTTGGAGGAGAAGGCAGCGGCGTTATCTGTAATGATCTTCCTAGGACAGCCAAATTTGGATAGGATATTGGTTTCTAGGAACTTGATGATGACTGAATCGGTGGCGTTCCGGGAAGGTATGGCTTCTATCCATTTGGTAAAGTAATCAGTGGCTGTGAGGATCCATTTATGTTGAGCGGATGAGGAGGGGTGAATTTCCCCAATGAAATCTAAACCCCATTGCTGGAAGGGTCCTTCAACTATAATGGGATGTAAGGGAAAAGGTAAAAGCTTTTTCTTGCCATCAAAAATTTGACATTTATGGCATGTCATAACTAGTTTGTGAGTATCAGGGAATAAGGTAGGCCAATAATAACCGGCTCTAAGGATTTTGTTCGCTGTGGTTTTCTAGTAGAGATGGCCCCCACATTCCGCTTCGTGCATTTCGTGCATAATTTTCTCTGCATCAGACTCAAGCAAACATTTAAGCAGCATGCCAGTGGGATTTTTCCAATACAGAAAACCATCTAAAATGCAAAACTTTAAAGAATTTTGTTTAAGGAATCTTGCTTTTGTTTTTGATAAAGTCGGAGGAGCATTCAGATAAGTTAATACATAAAGAATATCTGCATACCAAGGTGAATCCAGAAATATTTGATCAATAAGGGGGAGTGTGCACTCTTCCTGTTCTTCTAAGGCATCAACAAAATTTATATCTAAAGCTTGGAGGTTGGTTTCAGCCATTAGTCTTGCAAGTCCTTGTCCTTTAACTAGTTTGGTAGGCCGGATTTCTAAGTCATATTCTAGGATGATAGCGATCCATTTTCCCCTTTTACCATCGGGATCTTGGTTCAGAATGTCCTTGACGACAATATTAGGGACAAAAGCTATGACATGAGAATGCAAGATGTAAACTCGGAAATCTTTCAGTGCTTTTACCAATGCGAATGCCTGTTTTTCCATGATGTTATATTTCAAGGGAGCATCTCTCAGGGATTTGCTAAAAAAGGCAATGGGTTGCTCTTGCCCAGCTGCATTTTTTTGCAACAACACTGCAGCTATTGTATGTTCTGAGGCAAATGAAAAAATGTAAAAATCTTTGGTGAAGTCAGGGCTTATCAATACTGGTGTTTCAGTTAAGGCCCTTTTAATTAGTTCAAAAGATTTTTTGGCTTCTATAGTCCATTTAACCCCGACCTCCTTTCTTAACATATTTGTGATATCTTTCAGGAGCTCGGCAAGGTTTGGGATGAATCTTCTTAAGAAATTTATCTTGTCGATAAAGGACTGTAACTCCTTTATGTTTCTGTGGTGACTTATCTGTAAAATACCTTCGATTCTCTGGGGATCTATTTTAATTCCTTCTTCCGAAATAATGTGACCTAGGAGTTTTCCTTCCTCTAGACCGAAAAGTGTTTTCTTGGGGTTTAGGGATAAACCATACTTTCTGCATTTGTTGAAAACTTTTTTTAAGTGTGCTAGGTGTTCTTCATCTGATTTAGAATATACTGTTATATCGTCAAGATATATGACTATGAAAACATCTATGTCTTCTGAGAAGGCTATGTCCATGGCTATTTGAAATGTGGCGCCAACATTCATCAGTCCAAAAGGCATTTTAACGTACATAAAAGTGCCCCAAGGGGTGGTGAAAGCTGTCTTATGTTGATCGGTAGGATAAACCAACACTTGGTTATAACCAGAAAAACCATCAAGCAATGAGATTATTTTAGCGCCTACTACCTTCTGAAGTATGTGGTCCATTTTGGGCAGAGGATAGTTATCTTTCAGACATGCCCTATTTAGGTTTCGGAAATCTATACAGAGTCTGATTTCACCAGTCTTTTTCCTAACTGATACTAGATTTGAGACCCACTCAGAGTATCGGAGAGACACTATTATCCCGGCATCATACATCTTTTTAATTTCCTTTTCAACCAACGGTAGTAATACTGGGTTTATCATTCTTAACTTTTTTTTGAAAGGCTTTTGGTTTTCTTTGAGGGGAATTTTATGTTGGATAATGCTAGTGTCATATGACTTCAAGTCTTGGTATCCCCATGCAAACACATCTTTAAATTCTTTAAACAGTTCGATGTATTTATGTTTTATGTGAGGCGGGAGGGTTTTGGATAGTTTAATGTGTTTGGGCTCTTCTGGACTTCCTATGTTGTATTCCTCTATGTCATCCTCGGTAGATTCCATTTTTGGTTTTTTGGCCACGTCGTTAAAGTCAAACAATTCTTCTAAAGGTGCGAGCCCTCTGGGTATGGTGTCATTTTCGCAGTGTAAGACTTCGAGTTCCCTTTGGTCAATGTCTTCTCCTATTTCATTTTCATATGGATGGTCTACCAGGTTTAGATTGGTCCACAAAGGTGGATTTAGCTCTTGGTCTTGACTTTGGCTGGGTTTCCTTTCTTTGTCTCCCGAGTCTGTTTTGGTTATTTCAAACTCATTCCTAGATTGTAGCAAATCATCAATTTGATCATCGTCTTGGAATATTTGCCAATGGTCAAGATTATCTGGTACTGTAGGGTGATGTTTGACCTGAGTAATATATTGTTCACTTAGGCATGGAATTTGGCCATTACTCGCAGCAAAGGCGAGTTCATTTGCTAGGCTGTTTTGAATCCTAGGGATATAGGTGAGTTCATATTTCTCAAAGGTTTTAAGGATATCTAAAGCTGCATTCCTATATTCTCTTAGTCTTGGGTTCTTTGCCAAATATTCACCTTTGATTTGCCTGATTACAAGCTCTGAGTCTCCTTGGGCTGATATTCTCTTAGCGCCTAAGTCCCTAAGTATGTGCAGACCAATGAGAAGGGCTTCATATTCCGCAATGTTATTAGTACATTGGAATTCTAATCTAAAAGAATGACCTTCTTTATGTATCCAGATGCCGGCCCCTGAACCCGTTTTGCCACAAGAACCATCAAAGCTTATACTCCAAAGAGCTTCCTTTTCATACATGATACTAAGCTGTTTTTCAGGTTTCTTGGGACTTTGGTCATCAATTTCTTCATTCAGTAATGGTTTGGGAATGTCTTCATTTTCTTTTATCTGCTTGTTTATATCACTTTCATTGTATAAGATAAAATAATCTAAATTGGAATGAACGGAATAGATGGGAGTATTGTTTGGCCTATCTCTGTTGCTAACCATGTATTTCATGTGAGTCTCTCGGTATAACCTCCTAGTTTGGTTGAAAACTGGGATAGTAGCGAATGACATATCCATTTGAAGACTACCTTGTATTTTGGCAGCCCATGCTCTTGATAGTAGCATTCCATACTTGGGCGGGATATCGGCCACTACTACGTCCATGACTAAGTTTTTCGCTGGTAGTTGTGTTAGGGAAAAATCTAGATTCTTTATTAGACCTAAACATTTGACCTGGCTTGAGTCGAAAGAATATAGGTTTTTGTAAGGTTGAGTCACTTCTAGTCCCAGGTTTTCCATGACTACTTTAGGCATGAGGTTATGGGAAGCACCAGAATCTAACATGGCGTTATGTAATATCTTGTCCCGTATGTTTAAGCTTACATAGAAGGGAGAAATAGATCCTTCTTGGTATTCACCTTCTACTTTTGGGCCAAATAAGAGCTCGGGTTTGTCGTCAGTTAGATTTAAGGTATCTGCCTTGCTCTCTAGGTCGAGGACTTTGAAGATTTGAGATCTATACCTATCTACAGTTATTAGCTCTATGAGGGGTATGGTAATTTTTATTTTGGAAATTTCCCCTTCGAAACTAAAAGGAGTATGTAGTTTGGGCAGATTTGTTTCAGCTTTCTCAGACATAACTTTTTCTATGTTCTTAATTTGCTGACTTTGGCTTGGGACTTTGTTTGATATAGCCAACTCTGGGGTTTCTGTAGAGGTACTAGGAGTATCTGGGCTAGTACTTGTCTGAATGGCCTTACCTTTGTTTTGGTCAATCTTTTTGGCCCCAATTTTGTTACTATCCATGGTCTTATTTAGGATGTTATCAGAGGTTTTGGTACTGTCAGGATTACTCTTTTTGGAATGGTTTTGGTTTTTTCTGCTTCTAAGGTTGTACTGCCGGTGAGCTTCTATTATGGCATTTTGAAAATCTATGGCAGGATCGTCGAGATCTTCATAGTTGGTCTCATCCCGATTAGGAGAACATAATTCTTGTTCTTCCGCTGTGAGGTACACCTCGCTTTCATTATCAGACCCTACGAGATTTAAATGACTTTCATCAATGGGTTCTGTATCCCTGTCATCCTCTTCCACATAGTTTTCATTGAACGGTGGCCTAATTTGTTGGTCATTTTCCCTTGGTCTGTTTTGGGGCTGTTCCCTCCTAAAGTTTTGGTTCCGGTTTCTGTTTGGAGGGTTTGGTTGGTTTTCCCTAACAGGGTCCTTTTCATTTATCATTTCCCACATTTTGGCCATGGTTTTGACTAAGTCATCTATTCTAGGATCTAGGGAAGGTGATGAAGTGGAGACCTCGTCTTTATATGTGACCTTTCTTTCTGATCTAGTCCTAGCCCTTTTTTCTGCTAAGTTGGCATCTGCTTTTATGGCTATTTGTTGCATTTCCTCTAAGGTAGGGGGATCCTTGTCTCTCAGATGATATGTCATGTCTGGATCGAAACCCTCGGGGAATTTTTCCAAGGCTAAACCAAGTGGTGGTTTGAAATGAGGTGGGAGGGAGTTATATACACTGTTGAACCTAGTGCAGTAAGCTTGGACACTTTCCCCATTTTCCCATTTTAGGTTGTTATATTCTGACAGGATTTGAATAGGGTTTCTTTGGATTTCCCACCTATTTCTGAAGACTTGATGTAGTTCTGGGATATTGTGGATGCTGTTTGGAGTTAAGCTTTTGAACCATGTTTTGGGTTCACCACCAAGACTTTGGGCGAATATTCTCATTCTGACGGTCTCGTCTTGTACCTCCAAGTATTCATAAGCATCAGTCATCCTACTTATATGTTGTTGAGGTGTGGTGGTGTCTTCTCCGGTAAAGTGTGGGATTTTGTCTTGATATTTATTTGGGAGAGGAGCCAAGGGCGGTGGCAACACCAAAGGTGCATACCAGGCTACCATGATGGGAGCTAATGGATGATGTACAAGATGAGGACTAGTGGGATGAGATGAGGTGGTTTGAACAGGTGTGGCGGATGAACTTGGACTAGTGATCCGGTTTTGAGAAGATCTGGGATGGTGGGAGCCAAAGTAATGAAGAAGCTGAAAGTCGGGGGGGTGGTGTGGAAGGTGAGGCTTCTCTACTATGACTGTGTGATTGGTCTAGGGTTTCAAGATCATCAAAGTTTATCTTACTATATGATTTGCTTCTGAGAAGAGTTTTTGATGACTCTAATTCAAAAGGTGAATCTGGTAGGATAGTGAGATGTTTAGGTACTGATCTTGTTTTACGGATGGATCTACCAGTAGCTAGATGGTCAGTTTTAGAAGCTTGCCATAGAATCTTCTCTGGGTCATCTACTATGATAGGGGGGTTTGGGTCTGGATGGGATCTGGTGTTGATTCTTCATGAACCCATATTTTGGATCTAGAGTTTAGAGAGAATGGTATTGGTGAATGTTCTGGATGAGTGGTCTCTCTAAAGTTCTACTAAGGTGAAGGATGGTCAAAATAAAAGGGATGAACTAGTGGAGTCGCCAGGTGGAACTGGGTTGTTTTTATGAAGATAGCTATGGTCCACCACCAGTAACTAATCTGGGAATGTTTTGGATTTTCTGAGTTTTATGTGCAGCCTATGGTTTAAAGTATCCTAGACTTGTTTCAACACTTTGCTAGGGTGATGAGAACAAAAAGAGTTTACTCTAAATGGGTCTATGGGCTGCTTGCTTGTTTAAGTATCTAAAGGACCAAAGAGTCTATAAGAATTTGCTAGACTATCATGTACTCAGTGTCCCACCATCTCCCGCTATGTTAGTGAGCGATGGGATAGGTCTATCGGATAGTAACCTAGAGTTTGGTAAAATAGTAAGGCCTACTAGAGGTTAGTGGAGTCGCCAGGTGGAAATTGGTTGCTTTTGAGATATGTGTGTATGGTCCACCACCAATATTGACAAAAACCAATCTAAGGGAGTTTTTTGGGGTTTTTCTGAGTTTTATGTGCAGCCTAGGATGTAAAAGTGTTATAAACCTGATTCATCACTTTGCTAAGATGGTGAAGCAGAGAGTTTACACTAAATGATTCTAAAGGCTGATGGTTTAAGTTAAAATTTGAAGGACTAAGGAGTCTATAAAAGTTTGCTAGACTATCATGAACTCAATAGGTCCCACCGTGATCGCCATTATGTTAGGGTGGCGATGAGGTGGCTAAATCGGATGGAATTCTAAAATTTAGCAAGGTAGTAAGGCCTACTGGAGGCTAGTGGAGTCGCCAGGTGGATTTTTAGTTGTTTTGAGGTATATGTGTATGGTCCACCACCAATACTTTCAAAAACCAATCTAAGGGAGTTTTGGGGGTTTTTTGAGTTTTTATGTAATCCTAAGGTTTGGAAGAGTGTCCTACAGCTGAGTCATCATTTTGCTAGGATGGTGAGACAACCAGATTCTATTCTTCTAAGTTTGACTGAGATCTAAGAGTTCCTAAGGGATACCTAGGATGTTTTGACTCAAAGTCCCACCGTGATCGCCATTATGTTAGGGTCCCGTGATTTGGCCGATTGGTGAGCCAAATGATGATGTAACATCAAACCAAGCTTTGGAGCCCAAGGACCTAGCCTTCCTGGACTCAGAGAGGGCTCTCTCTATATGTGTAAGGGATATCTGTGTGTTTGCTTATTTGTATTCTGATTTTAGGCTAGTTATGAAGTAAGTTTTTCATTATTGGTTTTTTAAGTTGTGAGGGATGAAACTGATCAAAGATATAAAATAGATAACAAGATGTAGATTAACTGGGCTATGGGGTCAAAAGGTCAAGAAAGCTATAAGATGACGATACAAGGCTGTTGAAGGGCCGATTTGATTTCAAGGTAGAAAGGATCTTTGGGCAAAATGGAGTAAATGGACATCAAGTTTGTGAACAACGAAGAGTTTCAAGCATCATTGGTTTAATAGATAACATAAACATGGTAAAGAAAACCCTTAATCATGCAACATGTAACTATAAACTAATCAACACATCGAAACAAACATTCCAGCCATGCATAGAAGTATAAGACCCTCTAACTTTGGGAAATGGATATCAGACTTTAGGGAAAACACATAAGACGGACTAACAACTCAAAATACTATGCCGGAACGCCTAAACATAGTCTTTAAGTTATTGGGCATTTTGACAAACAAGCTTTCATAGTTTTTTAGGCAAAGGGCTAGATCGGGACTAGGCCTCCTTGGTTCAAACAAAATGATAATCTTAATCAGTCAAAGAGATAGCTTCATGTATGGAACTATGGACAGTCATAGGTAAGCAGGGCACACCATACATCCTACTCAACATGCATAGAACTATTAATGAAACTAGCAACAATATCCTCAAGTTATTAAAGAGCAGTTAAGAATTCTTTAATTCAACTAGGGAAGAAGAAAACATAAAAGCTATGAAGATTCAGGAAATTTGAGGTGCCTCCATGGGCATATCTCAAATTTATTCTCCACTGATCTATAGCAAGCAAGAAACATGTATCATGAATGAAAACTAGAAGACAACAACAAAGCAAGACACACTATACCATTCTACCATGTCATGGAATCCATCAACAATCCTTCATCATCCATCCAAGAACATTCAAGAGGCAATCCAAAAGCATAGCACAAGTGTTTTCTCCAAAGCTCATATGACCAATATATTGCTTCTCTTCTCAAGTTCAGCCTTGTTTACAATGAGAGCCTTGTGGAATAAATAGGCCCAAGTGAGGAAAACCTCATGGTTCAACTTCCATCCTCATTGGCCTAATCAAAATATCTAAACTTGTCCTTGAGGCTTTGCAAAGCCCAAGGCACAAAAATATCTCATAAAATATCTAAAAATTGCTAAAAAAAGGAATTTAATTGACTTTGGATCATTTTCCAAGTGTAAAAATAGCTAAACGCACATTTGGGAAAAGCAGATTTTTGAGGTTCAAAAATTACAAAAATACTTCAAATTTATATTAGAAAAAGGTCCCCTGTCTTGCTGGAAACAATTGGCAGCCTTCCCTGTGTCGAAACGAAGCTGATGATAGCTCGTTGGAAAGCTCTGAGTGTCTACTTTCCGGCACAACTGAAATCACCTCAATATGATGCCTGGAAGTCTTCCAAATCTGTACCTGTGTGTAAAAAGCCAGAAAATTGCAGACTGCTGATATGCCGGGCAGAATGTGCAAAAAGTGAGCATTTTTCGCCGTTTTGAGGGGGCGAATGATCTCCAAATGCTCTGAAAATCGCTGAGGACATGATCATGAAATTATGGCATCAAATGGTATCATCCTCCTCCTTTGAAAAATCCTCAAAATGAAATGGCGAATTTATGAGTTTTTGACCAAAAACTCAAAAAATGCCAAAAAACAAAAAGTTGTCAAAATGGGCCCAAAATTGGTGCGCATGACCCTCAAGGGTCCCTGGCAACATGCTCCGAAGCTGAGGCCAAAATGTCAAGTGCTGATGTGCCTTTCTCCTCTTTCCGTGCTAGGCGCTTCCCCTTTGCTTTCTTCAATTTCTCTTGGGTGACCTTTAGCTTGCGCCGGGAAAACTGATTCAACTTTTGAAAGTGATGTGTCCTCTTCCTTTGCAGCTCTAGATCTCTGCTTGCTCTTTCAAGTTTCATCTCCAAGTTTTTATTGGCTCTTTCTAGCCATGCCTCCTTGTTTTCTTCAATTTCTTGCTCAAGTAGGGCAGTGAGGGGAAAGGCTTGGAGATGGGCCTGTTCTTCTTCCCTTTGCTTTTCCAGGGCTCTTTTAAGCCCTATGGTTCTAGGCCTCTTCTGCCTAGGCTGGTCTCCCTCTTCTTCCTCATCAAACTCACCGATGAGCTCCTCTATCCTCATTTGCGCCTTAGCTGCTTCATTCTTGTATTTGATTGCCCGTGCTTCATGAACAGCTAAATGGACATTCATTTGTTTATTTTGGGTCTCCAAGAAATAGTTGAAGTTCCTTGCCCGTTGAAGATCATTCTCCAATGCCTCAATTTTTCCCTCTCTATGGATTAGGAGGTTTTCAAGAATGCGGGCTTCATTATCGCTGTCATCACTTTGGATTGGAATGACAGCCAATGCACCTCCATGTTTTTTACTTTCTCCAACCTTGCTTTTCCCTTTGAAGGCCAATCTTGCACTTTTCCTCCTTGGCATGCTAGTGGGAGATCTCTTGGGCGATTTTCTTTTGCTAGGGACAACTTTTGTCACTTTTGGAGTGGCAGCTTTAGGCCCTTTCTTCCTTGCTGTGCTGGGCTTTGTTCTTTTGGGAGGAGGAGACACAACTGCTTTACCCTTGACATCTTCTTGAAACTGCTGCTCTCCTTGAGGCTGTTGTGTGTCTTCTTCTTGCTGTTCAATTTGCTGCCCCTGTTCGCCAACATCAATTTGCTGTTCTACTTCAATGCCTTGTTCAATTTGTGTTTCAACCTGCTGCCCTTTTTCACCAAAATCAAGCTGCTGCCGTGCTTGGATTTCCTGTTCATTTTGTGGCTCAAGCTGTTGCTCAATTTCCTGCCCAAGCTGCTGTTCCTGTCCTTCAATATCAAGCTGCTGCTCTTCCTCTTGTACCTGCTGTTCATCATCTTCTGTTCGCTGCTGACCTTCACCACTGTCCTGCTGCTGTTCCTCATCTTCTGTTTGCTGCTCTTCATCCCTTTCCTCTTGCTCATGACCTTTCTCTTCTTGTTGTCTACTTCCCTCTCCTTCTTTCTGCTGTCCTCATTGTTCTGTAGGAAACTTTAGCCATCTAGGAGTAGGCCTGCTGGACAAAGGTACAGGGCGATGAACAAGCTGGGTGGGAGATATATGGACAGGAGGAACAATAGAGAAATCTGTGTGGTTGATAAAAACATCCCATGGAACTTCTTTTTTCTCTAGCTGGTGTAGGATGATAATTTTGATCAGAGAATGATGGAAAAGGGAAGGTATTTGCAGAGGTGGGGCCTTCTTCTGGACTGTGGATGCCATCTTCTCGATGCTCTTGTATAAAAAGTAAGGGAGATTTAGCTGCCTGGTTCTAGTGAAATGCATCAATAGTCGGACATGGTAGGCATAAACTCGAGCAAACCTCCCTTCACAAGTAAAATACTTCATTATGACTTTCATTAGAGGAGCATAGCTGTCAAGAAGATAAGAAAAAGGAAAAATAGCAGTGCAAGTATCTCTATGCTCAGGCTTGATGAAAGGTTTGTAATCTTCTAAGTCAAGATGGGTCTGTTTGAACCATTTCTCGCCATGATATGGAATCTTGGTGGCTTTGGACACTGATCTTGGAGAAAACTTGAAATCAAGGTCTGCTACCTGGAAATGCTTGTTCTGGAACCTCAGGGCGCATAGGTGTGTTAATGGCGAAAAACTTTTGACCTCCTATATCTTCTGGCAGAAATCTAGACAACCTGCTTCATGGAAGTTGAAAAGGATGGATGGATGAGCATTAACCTCTTCTGTAGAGATTGGCTCATATCTTTTGTGCGAACCACTTCTGCTGTCTTGCTTTGGAGGCATTTTGACCTAAATGTGCTTTTGAAGAAACAAATTTCCTCACTGTCTATAAACTGCCTTCTTGGAGCCAAACTTTGTCAATTCACTATTTTGATAGTGAAAA
This sequence comes from Pinus albicaulis, assembly GCA_034641835.2. Lineage (NCBI taxonomy): Eukaryota > Viridiplantae > Streptophyta > Pinopsida > Pinales > Pinaceae > Pinus > Pinus albicaulis. Next base: position 51,069,680 of record CM076582.1, on the reverse strand, counting down.
ATGTCTTTGGATGACTGCACACTGTTCTCTCACAATATAAAGAACCTCTGCTCCTTCAAAGAGTGGCCTTCCACCTTGTTCTTGTGAGGTTTGGAGGTCAACAACACATTTTTATCTTTGTCCAAAGGTAGACTTTCCAATCATTACAAACCTGCCCTTCCTAGTGTGCCAATCACTCAACAAACTTATGTCTTATGCAATCAACCCTCAGTGTAATCAGACAGTCAATGTCACAGTCCTGGAACAAAGGTAACAGAGTTTAAAATGCTCCAAAAAGTTCAACAAAGCCTGCAAGAGTCTTCTCTTTTCAAAATAATCAAGGCCCCTTATCAATGTAACACCTTTTTCTTTGTAGAAAAATTCCTTTGCTCTATATGAACATCCACTTATCAAATAAGCTCGAAGAACAAAAGACAGTTAAGAAAAATACACAGTGAAAACTGTCTTTTCTATGAGAAGTAGGAGCAACTTTGCCCTGTAGCTTTCAACCAATAAACTGCTCTTTAAAAAAACCCTTTTTCTTATTACACTTCACTATTCTCTATTGGTATGTCACTCCATCAACAAAATCATACCACATACATAGTCAACCTCCAGTGTGGGAATACAGTCAATCTCACTGTTATGGAACAAGGTGACAAAGTTTTTGAAGAATGCTTTAAAATCTCAACAAAGCCTGTAGGAGTTTATATTGTTAAATAGTTAAAGCACCTTATCAATGTGAAACCCTTGCCTTTGTAGAAAAAACCTTTACTCCATCTGAATATCAACTTTATCAAAATAAGCTTGAAGAACAAAGACAGTCAAGTGGAATACTCAGTGAAAAACTATCCCTTCTGTGGTTTAATAGGGTTAACTTTTCCTTTTGAAGTTTGGAAGGTATAGGATCTTTTGTCCTTTGATTAATAAAGGTGAAAACACACAGCTCCTAGTTCAGCATATCTCTTTCCCTGTAAGCACTTTTATCAGTATGCTCACCACTCCAGCACAGCTTTTGAACAATGGATATTCTCACAGAAACAACACAGTTTATAGGTATGGTAACAAAGTTTCAAATAAGGCTGCAGGGTTTTATCTTCTCTCACAAACCAAAATCCTTTTAGTATGGAAACCCTGTCCCTTCAAAACCACGCCCTTCCTTGTCCTTGTATATCAATCAGCAACTACTCATAATGTCATACACAGTCAAGTCAAAGAAAACACAGTGATGGCACTTTCCGGTGTTGGTGGTAAAAGAACCCTGCTTTTTGATGTTTTTATGATATGGCAACCAACATTTATCATTCAAACTATATGAGAATCCTCTCATATGACAACTGTCTTTCCTTTGTATCACTGTTTCTCATAATTATTTGACCCACATGCCCTCAAAATGTCCTTGGCAAACTTCTGACCGTTTCAAATAATGCATATAACATGACAGTTTTTTGACCTTGTTTTATCCCAATTTTGAGGGCAATTTGCAATGGTTACTCATACTAGTGCTAATTGAACCCTTTGGTGTTTTGCTTCTAACCCCATCACCACATCAATACCTCATTTTTCATAACTTGAACTGTGGTTTTTAAACCTCTTACAACACTTAGCAATTTTGAAACCAAGGGGGGGAGCACGTAAAAATACCTTTATAACTTCGATGAGGGCCTTGTAAAGAGTTGGAGTAGCTTTGCATGTGAACTGGATGTGTGTTGGAGGGTTTAAACTTGCGCGGCACGTTTACAGTGGAGGGCGTCGCACATAAACTGGTGTCAGGTGACTCTGTCGGGTCGGCTGGGCGCCGTGTACAGGCGCGTCGCGCAACAGTCTACCGCCAGTGAAAAATTTCTCCTCAGTGCGTCACACAATACTCCAGGTGCGCCGTGCAGTTTCAAATAGCCAGAACGTCCTTCAAATCGCTCGAAACCTCTTTGTTTGATCTTGAGGGTAGTAGAGGGGCTTGCTTGTGATTTGGATTTTTGAAAATATGAATGAGCCACGGTTATAGACCCTTTAGAAAGCAACACTTCAACGGCCTTTTTACATTAGATTTGGAGAGGGTTTATTCAACGTTTCTTTTGAAAAGCCTTTGTTTTTAAACCGAAGTTTAAAACCTCCTTTTGAACACACAACATATATCTTTCATTTGGACATGTGCACAAAGGCAAAAACTACTTGTTTCATAGGCGAGACCTTTCTTAAACCTTATGAGAAATTGAAATCTTTTGACTGTTTCTAATCCAGAGAAAAAGGGTCCTCCTTTTTAACATTTGTAATTTCAAACTTCTTTGGTTTCAAACAGAAATATGAAGGCAATGATCACTCCTTTCTAAACCTGTTTTCCCTTGATGATGTAACCTCTCCTTTAAGAACTTTTCCTTCAAAGTTTTGACTGCTTCTTACCAGAGGGAGAAATCTGCCCTTTGTAATAATGGTGTGCAGATTTTTCCTTTAATGATTAATAAAACCTTGAAAAATATGCCACAACCCTTCTTGCCCTTCATGAGCTTGTATACTTGTTTATAATGCCTTTTGGAGGAAGAAGGTAAACTGTCATCTTATTAACATTTCTGGCACTTTGCTATGAAAGAGGACATTCATGGGGGTTATTTCAAGCTATGTTTGATCATCCCTTGTTCAAGGAGGCGCCTTCCTTTTACAGTCTTTCATCTGCTCACAGTGTGCTGATATGATACCTCTAACTTTTATAATGACAGTTTTGTACTTGTTTTGGAAAACCTCTTCAAAATCTGAGAGTATGCCCAAAATCCTTTTATACTTTATAACTCTATATACTAGCTGCAGTATCTCTTGGGAAAACCAGGCTCATATTTTTACTGTCAACTTAGGAAAAACCTATTTGAAAAGGCACTTGTTTCATAAGTGGAGTTTCTTCCAATAATGCCATTCTTTGATTAGCTTTGCATGTATGTCCTAGGGTTTTTAGCACTCAGATCATAACCAGCTTCTGTCTTTGTATTGAGGGGGCAAGTATATAAGATGTGAAAAAACTGTTGGCCTATTTCGTAAATACCAAGGCTTTCATTAGACATCTTCTTCCTAATGAAAAACTGAAAACACCAACCTGCTGTATCTGAAGACAAAACATGTCTTTGTGGTGGAGTGTAGTTTGCAACAGCTGGACTTACACTGGCGCTTTGACTGATAGCAAGATGTCACCTGTCTAAGACTGTATACTACTTGCCTGTCTCTTCTTGATGCTCATCCAGAAATCATGAACTGTATCTGACATTTTAATAGGAACAAAAGAACACACAGGGGTCTTTTTACTGAAGTATTTTCCTGTTCAAGACTGGTTGAAGCTATGCATATTAACACCCCTCCAGAGATGTTTGTTATGATTGCTTTGATTGAGGAGTCCCTTTTTATATGCGCCCTGATTGATGACTGGAAACTCAACTGATTCTCTTTACAAAATCACACACTTTGTCTCTCTTGTCTTGCACATTTCAGATATTAACCCTGTTAATCATCATTTATACTCAAAAACCTAGAGTCATTGTTTTACTATCTAGTAAAATGCAAACATGTTCTTTTGCAATCCTCAAAGTCAATATTGGCCATCGCCCTCTGCTTGTAAATGAAGGAGGCGCCTTAACCCTCTGCTTGTAGATGAAGGAGGTTCTTGGCCATGACAAATTACTAGTTTGCTTGACAGTGGTGTCTTTCTTTTACTGTGCTTATCAGGCTGAGTGAAGCTGTAAGAATTTGATGAGTAACTCCTTACCGTGCAGATGTATCTCAGGCTCATGTTTTCATTGAGAAGCAGCTGTTCTTCTAAATGTAGATTCAAGAACCTTCTCCTGAGATGATGACATGTTTCCTATCCTTGTAAAATCTATAAAACATTGTAAAACACCTAATCATCAGCTTGAGACTGTGGTCTATGCAGTGCTGAGACTTAGGGGTGTGTAAGTGGCGCGACTTAGGGCTGTGATCAATTTCATTTGCAGAGTGGGAGGTCTGTCATGATTGGTCTGTATCAGATGGAGGTTTTTTGGCTTATTGATGTTTGCCAAAGGAAAAATGCATTAAAGCACCACTTCCTAACTTAGGGGAGGCTTTTGAAACAGACTTGGATTTGCCTTTTAGAGCTGATGGGCAGACCAGTAGGGCTGAAGCTAGATAGGATAGTGATAATGAGTTTTAACTTTGACATGGGCGGACTGAAAAGTAGGAGGGCGAAAAAAAAATTTATGAGGGTTTTCTAGATGACAAATTGACATATGGAAATCAGCTTCTAGAAAACTCAGCTATGGATCTAGTCATCACTAACAAGTGAAAAATATTGATGACTAACAGGAGGAATTTGTCAAAATGTTTCAAGAAAATTATGTAATCCGATTCCGGCACAACGAAGAATTCTTCTTCTCCACCAAATTCTCTAGCTTTCATTTGTTCTTTTCAAGCTAAAAAAAATAAAAAAATAAAATAAAATAAAATAAAAAATTGTATAAGCCTGAAAACCAATCACTGATTGGCAGTCTTATACAGAAAATGTAGGGTGAAAATCAGGAACACCTGACACCCTATATTTTCCAAAAAAAAAAATCTCTCTTCATTTCACAAGTTTTGTGACCACCCACTCCATTCCATTCCACTTCATTTCACTCCACTTCATTCATTTCACTTCATTTTATCTATTTCATTCCATTTCGTGTCGAGTACTTTCATGACTATTTCCATTTTATTCCAGTGTCATCATTCATTCCCATTCACCAATAATAGTTGTGTGTGTTAGTTCATGGTGACTTCATTTAAATAGTGACACCAGTTCCGCGAGCGGAAAGCGATTCGCAATACCCTTTGTTTTCTGAGATGCTACAGCTAGATGTTATTTCCATAATCATGAAATAAAATGCAGGTATGAGGATCAATTATGAAGACATGGAGCATTCAAGATATCAATGAGGAGCAACTAATTGAAGATCAAGGAAAAATGGCAAGAATTCCAAGGTATGAGTAAAAATTTATTTCAAATGGCATTTAAAACACATTTTTATATAGTTATAGACCATAAGCTCCATTATGTGCAATGATTGTATTGACAAACTCCGTAACCACTCCATGATCTCTGTACAATCCTCCCACAATCCTTGCATTCATTCTCAAACGGTCCCATAATTAAACCGCCGATCTTCACTCAAACTCCGATACTCCACCTGTAATGATGAAACGTGGTTGATTTGACTACGGCTTCTTTCAGCCGCATGAAATCCGTAGCCGTTGTATAAATGTGCTTACATTTACTCTGTAGCCACCAAATTTTAAACACTGCCGGATGTGTTATACTCCTCCTATTGTTCTATTAATCTCACAGCCGCATTTCCGCCGTGCTCACGTAACCCTTCTCTGTTCCGCTTCACCCCATTTCATTCTCTGTTACGCTACGGTCTGTATACCCACTCTCTGATATCTACCTACAGTCATCGTGCTCATTTCCGTTCATTCAGCCGTCCTACTTCCATTGAACCCTCCTCACGCAGGCAAGTTTTTAAAGAGCAGAAAGAAGGATGGGTAAATTTTTGAGAGCAGAACCAGAAGGACCTAAATTCATGGAAGGATATCCGCAAGTCAGGGATATATTGAAGAAGGCAAAGTGGCTGCGGTTTATCCAAAAGTTTAGAGGCTACCATAAAGAGGTGACAAAAGCTTTTGCAAGGTCTTTCAATGGCCTGGAGGTAGAGATTGGAGACCTTAAGTTTACGGTGAATGAGGCATCTATAGCGTCTGCCACAGAACTTCCTCAAGAGGGTGAACGTTGGTTTAAGAACAAAAGCATTAGTGATGAAGCCTGGAGAGTGATTCTACATAACCCAGGTATGGACATAACTATTTTTAAAAAAGGAATTCCTGTTCATGCTTTAAAAGAAGAATGGACTACTTTGCTGCTAGTTGTTCAAAAATTTATCACCTGTGAGGGCCGTTTTGGGTCAATGTATATGTACCATACCAGATTGCGGATGAACTTTCTAGATAACCAGACCCTCAATATGCCATACTTTCTATTAAATAGTTTGAAGAAGATGTCTGTGACCGTTCAGAAGCATTTAGGGGATGTAGAACCACATCTATATCACCATGGTCTTGTGAAAATTTTGATTGAAAAACAGTTAAAAGAAAACAAGGACACATGGGAACAATTTTTGATCAGAAATTTCTTTGAAGAACCCCAAGAAATTCCTGAAGGTAGCACATCAAGAAGGAGTAGGAGAAAAAGAACAAATGATGAAACTCAAGTACTCCTACTACTTGTTGTGCTATAAAACAACCCCCCATTTCATAAAATTTTGCTTTAGAAAACTATAATATGAAATGGGTCCCTTTTAGATTAAATTGGTATTAACTCATTATTCCTCTAAAAATATGAAAACAAACAAAACATTATAAAACCTTTTGAGTTAATAAATCATCGGCAATCGGGAAAATAAAACAATCACAACATAAGGCCCCTCTCTTGGCTCCGATGCGATATTACTATCGGCAATTGGGAAATGCGATCCGAACACAACAAAGCTCCTTTCCTTAAAAGCTCCCGATGCGAGTTAAGCAATATCGCTATCGGCGATCGGGGATTCTACGATAACTCAAATTAAACTGCTCAAGTCTTCCTCCGATCGCCGATCGCGATAAAGCCAAGCACGACTTTCAAAAAAGGATTGATATGGCTTCGGCATATTATGTTAATTATTATTGAAAAGCCTTTCCGCTTCCCAATAGTGATTCACTTGTGCCCAACCGCCCAATAAGAATCAAATCCGCGCTTAAATAGACTATTCGGCAAATGAAAGATATAATGAGAATTTAATTGATTGACAGGTTTAAACGGCCAATTAATGGAGCAGTTACGCCTAAATCCCTTCAGAGATTACATCCGCGGGAGTCTTATGATTATTTTCCATTATTTATTGATTGACATAAGTCTTCTGTACTTAGTTTTCGCCGTCTATTCTCCGCATTACGTTCATTTTATCTTTTGTGCAGAGCTTCTCCGCAGTAGCAAGTTCAGACCAAATGGGGAAGAAATCTAAGAAACCTGGAACAACCTCAGCTTCTGTGGTAACAGAACAACATGCTGCCGATCCGGGACCAAACAAAAAAGGATTAATCTCAGATACCACATGTCTTGGTCTCGGTAATACTACTTGGCAGAGCATTTACAACCTGGTTGAAGCCGAGGAACCTCAGCAAACAACGGTAGAAGCTTCAGCAGACGCGAGCCAGAAATCTGACGCTACTCTGAAAGATTTGGCTGATTCTTACCTGCACAGAATAGCAGCTCGGGAGCAAATTCTTCCGTATACAGATGTAGTAAGATGGGCCATTGAAGAAATTCCAATTACCAACAGAATATTCTGCACTATTGATGGGAGATTTTTTGGTTCATTTCAGCCTGATGATTTGAGACAAATGTACCATTTGCCCGAACCAGAGAAGAAGTATAATAAAGCATTCCTGGAGAAGTTTAGAGATGAAAATGAAATTGATTCAGAACCTATACGAGAATGGAGACAAAACCCGGCAAAACACAAACATGAGTCTTCGGGTAAGTACTCCGTCAGTTCTTTATGTTCTCCTTATTGTTATGCTGGAGCTATGATGTGTCGAATATGGGGATTGCATGATTCTTCAAAATTTTCCATAGAGATGGTACCTCTAATGGAAGCAGCATGTAATAGTGAAATCATGGATTGGGGAAATATATTATCGGATAAGTTAGCAAATGCTATTCTTGACTTCAGAAACAAATCCCGTGTTACTGATAGAATCATCCCTCCATTTTACTTTAGTGCCTACATTTTAGATACCCTCTGTTTTAATTCCGAGTTTCCTGTGTTAGGGTGGAGATGGACTCCACAAGACCCCATGCCCATTCATATATATCACCATAAATTATGGAAAGCCCATTATAAACACCACCTATATCAACTCTGCAATGGACTCATGCTACCTATTTACTATGCAATTTTTGCTAGACCCACTCCAAAGATCTCCTCTCAAGTAGAAATTGACTTGACAGCCCTAGGAACCTGGTTCGGAGAACAAAAATTCACTTATGTAAGGGTTTTCGGCAGCCATGCTAGACCTCATGTCCTCCCCTTGTATATACCAGACAAACTTTTAGCTCGAGAGATAGCATATCAGCTTACATCTGCATCAGCTACAAAGACTCTCAGGAATTCAAAGAAGCAAGTCTGGCCTCCTTTCCCTCTAAGGTGTGGCGTCTATACTCTGCGTGATTATAAACACGCAGAGAAAGAGGCGGAAAAGATTAATATGTTAAAACTCGCCACTCTGCCTAACAGACGCTTTGATCCTAAAAAGGTAGTCTATAATGTTCTAGATCAGGCCAAACTCACTAAATTTGAACATAAGGAAGACGAGTTTGATGACCTTTTCTCCTCGGTCGAGTCAATATTTCAGGTTCAAGAGATAGCTAAAATTAGATACCATGATGACGGGTTAGTTGAATTTAACAAACTTAGAGAGCAGAGGTTGCAAACTCTGCCTCTAGATTTGTTAGCCACTGCCCCGATGATACAATCAAGCGAGCCTGAGCAGCAGCTTACCAGCAAACATCCTGCTACATCCAAAATCTCTGAAGAAGTCCAAAAAAGGCAGCAGGAGGAAGCGCAGAGGAAAGAACAGGAAGAGACAAAGAGGAAAGAACAAGAGGAAGCGCAGAGAATTGAAGAGGAAGCACAGAGAATACGTGATCAGGAACAGGAAAGGCAACAGGAGCAGAGCAGCAAGAAGGTGAATGTTGACACTCAGATTGATCCAAAATTGCTCCAGGAATGGCAGCAATTTGATTCAATTATAAGCAATCTTGAGAGCTCAAAGAATGTTGATACATCCAAAGCGGCCAATACACAGGATACAGTATCAAAAAAGGTTCCAAGCAAAGAAACCAGCGGTCTACCCCCGACTACAGGATTAGAAATAATTCCCAAGGATCCTTCAGATCAAATTATTTTGCAGGTAGAAGATATTCCTCCATGGGATGTTTTCTATAGCCCAAAACATAAGGCTGTAATAAAGAAACAACGGAAAAGGAGAAGGATCGATCAACCTTCCCTGTTCCCTGAACAAACAGTAACAGCCAATGTAGTGTGGAAGGAAGAATTCAACCCCTCCGATGACCTGACAAAGTTGTCCCAATATGCTGGTGCCTATTCGGCAGCCACCATGGATAAGGCATCGGAGGTGAGCAATTTGTTAAAAGAAAAGGATCAAGCGATCGCTTTACTACAAACACAGCTGTTGGAGGCACAACAGAAAGCAGATTCAGAAGCGATTCAGAAACAGAAAGAATCATCGGAGGAATTAGCAAAATTGAAAGCAATGAATGAACAGATGGTAAAAACCAAAGATGAGCAAATTGCTCAATTAACAGCTCAAGTAGAGAAGTTCAAGAGTCTTCCCCAACCTGCCAATTTCAGAGAAGAAGCAATTCAGATTAATAAAGCACTCATAGCACAAATAAGATTGTTGTGTCATGAAATTGCCCAAGTTGAACCTCTGTGTGACATAACAACATCTATAATAAACAAATCAGTTGATGCCAGGCAGGACTTAGAGCAAGCCGATGAGACTTTAACAGATTTTCTTACTTGGCAGAACACTAATGAGGGACAGGCAGCAAACTTGCCTAAAATCTTAGAATCCCATAAAGAAATTCTATTCATGGAATGGCAGTCCCAATTGATGAAAGCAGAGAGAGAGGTTTCTAGATGCATATTATCTACGAACAATTTGATTGATTTGATTAATAATACTCTCTATTTGTCTAACATGATCTCTCAATGTACACCAGGTAAATTATTATCACCCAAGACATTGGAACAATCATGTTGTCAAGAGCTAGAAAGGAATGGGAAATTGATTACAGGAATTACAAGTTTAACTTGGGACACCTATTGGTTGTTCCTAGTAAAACCATACAGCCAGAAAGCCACCCTCAAATGCTTAACGGATGCAATCGGGTGTATCATTCCCGATATACACGATGCCACCTATGCTGCTCAAATCAATTCTCGTCTCAGCCGCCCTCAAGAAGTGGAACCAATGCTAGCAATATGCCAACTCAGGACAAAAAACAAACAGTCAGAATGATGAATCATGCTGCCGATCACCAGATTGCTGTAGATGATATATTCAAGATCGGGTTATACCAATTTAGTAGCCTTTTAATTTTGTAGTTTGTTAGTTTAATTTAGTATTTATAGACCCTTTCATGTATTTAGAAAGGGTCGTAAGTTTTTGTATATGACTAAAACCTGAAGTTGCACTACTGTACTTCAGGCATATTTTTTATGAAAACTGGACCAATTTTTCCAAATTTTGATAACGAAGCTTTTATGTGGATGTGCACTACTGCCTTTATTTAAAAGTATTTCCGAGTCGGAAGAAGGAATTCAAATTGCGATTGACGTTGGGAAAGATTTGCAGCTCATATGGTACTATTATCTATGTCTGAATTCATTCTTTTTATGTAAATTGTTGTTTGATTACTCTTGCTATTATTGAATATATGAATGTGTTTTAACAACAGTCTTTATACTTTCCACTATTGGATGTTTACAGTTTGCTATTCTTTTAATCATTCATGTATCAGTAATATAAAAAGATAAGTGTAACAATGTTTTATCAATTACTTCGTTCAACTAATTGAACGAAGTAATTATTATTTAAATGAATCTCTTTGTTTATTGAATAGTGTCATCTATATGCCTATCGACAAACACAGATCACCAAACGTTGCACTTAAGAATAGAAGCTTCCCGGGATAAAATAGTCATTTACGTTTTCGCTTATAGATTAAGTACTCCATTCATTATCACTTATTAGAAAACCAATCATTCATCCACCCCTTTTATTCATTACTGGGAAACTGGTCCCATTATATCCAGTCGGAGCCACCATCCCAAACGGAGAAGGAGTTGTCTTAAGGTCCAGACCGGGTGGTTATCCCCCAATGTTGATGAAACGATTTTTGGGGCATCAACACTACTACAATTGAAAGAACTAGTAGGGAAGAGATACTGTCAAAAAGGAAGAAGAGAGAAACCAAGGGTAAAAAGCCAATAACATCAAAAGAGAGAAAAAGTATTGAGGCTATGCATCAAACCCCTTCTTCCGAAGAAGATCATCAAGTGTTATCTGAAAGACTAGTTCACCTTCAAGAACAATCATCTATGGCCAAGAAGAAAGAGAAAGGAAAACAAAAGCAAAAAGACAGTGGTCCACAGCGTGTGAGAAGAAGTTCCAGGCTTAAGGGGAAGTTGAGGAAAACACAAACGAAAGGACCCCATTTTATTGATTTGGGAGAAGAAACATCTGAACAATCCCCAGCTGGCCATAGTCCATCTCACTCTCAGTCAGACAGTGAACCTAGTTCATTTCATTCTCAGTCAGACAGTGAACCTAGTTCATTTCATTCTCAGTCAGACATTGAACATAGTCCATCCCATTCTCAGCCAGACGTTAATGTGAGTCCTTCTCAGCCAGATTTTGAAGACAACTCTCCTCCACGGCATTTTGGGGACAGCCCAATAAAAATGACACCTGAGATAGACCCAAAGCAACAAGAAGTATATGATTATATAGAATCTTTAGAAAGAGCAGCTACGGGTCCCAGTACTTCGTCCACTCAGCCTCACACAACACAAGATGATCTAGTCCAATCACTAAAACAAGAAGTCTTTGAGCTAGAGCTTTTAAATAGACACATTAAAAATGAAAATGAGACATTGAAGGAACAAAGAAAATTGGACAAAATCATTCATGATAATACCATGCTACATCTGGGACTATGGCAGAAGAAGAACAAGAAATTGAAGAAGAAATGCCAGAAGTTAAGCAGAGCACTGATTAATATCAAATTCAGATGCTTGATGAAAAAGCCCAAGATGTTAGCAGCACCAAGGAAGAGGAGGAGAGGACTAGATGTACTGGCTGAAGTGTCAAGGCATATGAATTGAAGAAGGATTATCAAAATTTTGGTTGCATGAGGACATGCAACATCTTCACAGTGGGGGTATGTTGAGTCTCAAATCTGCATCTTTCCTACACACCTTTCTAGACCTTTTTCATTCACCTGAACCTTCTAAGTTGTCAATATCATTGCATATTAATTGTAAAAGAGCATCTAAAATGGTTTTTAACTATGTTTTGTGTCTGTTGTTTGATTTAGATTTTTGCTCATTTAGCTGCGGAAAGCATTACTCTGGCAAGTGATAGCCTCAGACTGAGACACTCTTTGGAATAACAAAACGCTCCCGGATTGACATATTAATGTGAGGTAATTAGAGGTGAAAGAGACCCTTTTATAGCTCTACAACTTCCTTGTTGTATTGAAACTCTAAGAGGATATGTGTCTCATCTCTTAGTTGTGTTGAAACTCTAGAAAGAAATGTGTCTTATCATTTCCTATTTTGATTGTAACTCTAGAGATGGAGGGAGAGATTCATGGACTTCCATTAATGAGATGAATCTTCATATTTTGTATAAATAGGAGAAGCTTTCTCCTATCATAGGTAATGAGGAAGTAAGGAAAAAGTAGTAGAGAAGTCTTTTGTAACAAAGTTCAAGATGGAATGGGATGTAGATTTGTGAGTTCTTTTTAATAGAGAAATTCAGTTCTTTGATGCTGTTTTGATTACAACTTTAAGGAGCTGAAGGACTTCACCAAATTGGTAGCAGAGGGCCCCTGCTATCCAAGGAGGCTTTTTACATGTTTTCTAGATAAGTTGCTTTCAATTCTGTTTTGTCATATTTCCTTACTTAGATTGCTTTCTGAAATCATAGCTTTTAGCATAATTTTTCATGGCAGCCTGGGCATTTGCACATAGTTTTATAATGACTAATGACATGGAATCAATATTGCCCTTCTGCTGATTTCTTTTTCTTAGTTTTTAATTCCAGCACTGTTTTATTCATTTCAGTTTTGAACATTTGCTTTACTAGTTAGATTAGATATTAAGCTACTCATGTCATTTTCAGTTAGCTCCGAAATCCATAGCTGGACTAATGGCGAGGGATTGAAGTATGAGTGTGTAGTTTGATATTAGTTTACTTTCTGCAAGTTAGATATATTAAATTGCTCATGTCATTTTCAGTTACCTCCGAAAGCCATAGCTGGACTGATGGTGAGGGATTGAAGTATGAGTGTGTAGTTTGATATTAGTTTACTTTCTACAAGTTAGATATATTAAATTGCTCATGTCATTTTCAGTTACCTCCGAAAGCCATAGCTGGACTAATGGTGAGGGATTGAATTATGAGTGTGTAGTTTGATATTAGTTTACTTTCTGCAAGTTAGAAATATTAAATTTCTCATGTCATTTTCAGTTACCTCCGAAATCCATAGATGGCCTAATGGTGAGGGATTGAAGTATAAGTGTGTAGTTTGATATTAGTTTCTTTTTCTGCAAATTAGATATCAGGTTGCTCAAGTTGTTTATGGTTACCTCCGAAAGCCATAGTTGGACTAATGGTGAGGGATCAGAATATAAGTTGATGTAATTTGATTTAGATTTACTTTGTTGCAATTCTTGGATTTCTTTAAGCATAGTTTCTTTTGTGTTTAGACAACAACAAGGATAATTTGGTTTTCATGCTCAATAGTTCACTGTTTGATTTATTAGGCTAGCAGCACATTTTCATTTCCTTTCAAGTTTTGTCATTGTATGTTTCAAATTCCTTTTGAAGTTTGAAGTTTAGTAAATCATTATAAAGGACATCATTGCCTTGAATATTCATAACCATACTTGTCTTTTAGAATTTCCATCTCACATTAGGAAACCAACCAAGATCAATAAAAATCCAAAAGCGACAAAAAGTAAGAGATAGGTTATCTTGCACATATAGTGCGCCACACTTCGTCAGCTTACGAATCCCTGGTTGATAATTTATGTTAGCAATTTAGGACACACTAAATTGACCAAACATTTTGGCGCCGTTACCGGGGAAGTGTAACTAGGTAGCCTTATTTCTTACATCTAAAAAAAATTAATAATTCTTGAGTATGCTCTCCTCCTGCACTTTGTGTGATCTGGAGGATCAGAAAAAGATTGTTATGTAAAAAAAAAAATTAATAATTCCTGAGTATGCTCTCCTCCTGCACTTTGTGTGATCTGGAGGATCAGAAAAAGAATTGTTATGTTAAAAAAAAAGGAGACAAAATCAACTTCATCATTTCAATTGATTCAATAAAAAAAAATTGTTTTTATCATTTCATTTAAAAAAAAAAAAAATTTGAATCAATTGTTTTGTTTAGTAAAATACATATGTATATTTTTAATTTTTGAAAATACAACATGTGTAATTTTATTAACAAAAACAAATAAAAAAAAAATGTTTTCATCATTCCATTTGATTTAAAAAAAAAAAAAAAAAAAAAATCCAATTTCTTTGATAGGTTCAGCTGTCCAAGATTGATTGGTTATGGTCTGTAGTGGTCCTCAAAACACTATATCCTGTTTTAATAAGATTTTGCAACCTAGCTGCGGAATGTACTTGATTCCGTAGCTAGTTGTGAATTCCGCAGCTGAGTTCAAGGTTTAGCTGGTTACAAGCATCCAGTGAAGAAACTGACCACATGGGCATCTCCAGAATTGTCTCGACATGGATCCTATCCTAGTCACCCAGCCCAGACTGATAAAAAATCAGCTTAAAACCTTAGTCAAAGTCCTGTTTTCAGCATGTTTTTCTTGAAGTCTTTGCTGCCTGAAATTGAAAATTATTAATCCTTCTTATAAAAATTTACAATTTCAGAAAAAAAAAAAAAAGGAGAAGAAAAGAAAAACAATCTATGGCTATCTTCAATCCTAGCTTTCGATGTGGCCTCAGTAGAAAATTTGCATTCTTGTTCAAGCTTTGGCCTGAAACAAACTTGCAACCTCCACTATTTTCGCAATAAAACCAATGAGAGTCCAGATTCATACTAGCTCCATGATTCGTTTGAAAGGACGATTACTGGTGCGCAATTTGCTGGTCTCAAGAATTGGAGGAATTAATTCCATGTGAAACCGTAGACTTTATTGTGAAGGGCTCAATACTACTTCTAAAACTGAGGTCATCGTCAACTTGCAGTCTCCAGCTATACATGTCTATCTGTCACACGCTTCGACATTTACCTGTAACCAAAAACATGTAAATCCAAACGATGGTTGTCTCTACAGAGTTCAAGTTGTCTGAAATGGAATAGCACAAGCTGCATTACGTAAAGAACAGGAAAATACACGTGCTTCTATTTATACAGATGAAGAGTTCAGTTCTCTGCAGTGCCAGGTAGCAGAAACAATCTTGTTAAGAGAAAGTAATGCACAGCTTAGAGATGAAAATAAGAGAAATTTTGAGGAGGATGCCATAATTGTATTAATCAGTCATTTGTCTGTGCTGGGATCGTGTCTAAAAAAATTTCAAAATCAATTTCACAGCTGAATGTAGCAATTCAGAAAAACGCAAAACAGAAAAAAACGTCAAACTTGGAAAGCACGATTTGGCCAAACGGAGGTGAAATTGGAAAAAATAAAACATGGGTTTTTTCGCCAATAGGGTCAATTAGATAACCAAGAAACCGTTTTAAGAAATTCGTGGTGGTTTGGGAGAATTTCTCGGTTTTTTGAAGCCCATTTTTGTCTGTCGCGAGAAAAAAAATGGAATTTAAATTAATAAACTGAAAGTTGATTAAATTCGGCTTGAAATCAATGGCATACTGATAATCTCCGCCTTTTGCCACCCATCTAACACCTGTTCTGCCACTTCCCGATCAATAACAATTTTAATAGGATACGGCTCTTTGCTGATAGACGTAACCCCTGTTAATAACAATTCTAATTGGATACGGCTCTGCTGATTGATATAACACCTGTGAACAACAATCTTAATTGAATACGCAACCAACCAATCAACGTGGCATGGAGCTTCTTAGCATTCGATGCAGAGGCCATTTGAAAACTCACTCACATTCTGTTTATGTATATTTCGTGTGAGTTAAACCTAGATTTCACTACGGTCCAGGCTGCTGTCAATGCAGTTCCAGCAAATAATATGCACCTTGTTACCATTAATATCAAACTTGGCATTTATAAGGAGAGGGGAAATGTTATTATCAAGCATGACCTTAGTATCCTTGATTATTTATCGAACTTTATCTGTGGTTTGTATGGGAAGCTCGGGGCTTATTAATACTGGCATTCTCAGTTAGAAAATAGATCAATATCATTTTGGTTGGTTTTGTTTCAACTGAAAATCTATGTTTTAAAGATGAATCACTTACTTTTAAGGTTGTAGAAACTCCACAGGAAAGTGCGGAAGAGATAAAAAGCTATGCACGACACATGTATCCAAATCTGTGTAAAACTAATGGTTGGTTGTCTTTTAGCTGCGGAATGCAGCCTGATTCCGCAGCTAACTGGCAATTCCGCAACCATTTTATTACTCTATAGGTTATAGGTGTCAAGAGAGGAAACGAGCCACATGGGTAGCTGGGAAAATGTCAGTACATGGATGGTGTCCTATTCATTTGATCCAAGTCGATGAAAAGGACCCCGGTCAAAGGGAAGTCAAGCTGTGTGTTATCACTAAGTCGCCGCACTAAGTTGCCGCATGTCAAGAAAAAAAAAAAAAATTGAATCAATGAAATGAATAAGTTATTTGCTCATTTTTTTCTGAAGGTATTGATTAATTTTGGACTGATGATGAAAGATGAATGGCTAACTTTTTATTCAAGATTTTTAGCTACAGAAACCGTCGACATTCTGCAGCTAAAGTCCACTTATGCAGCTGTTCTCCAATTCCACAGCTAAAGTCCAATTCCGCAGCTGTTCTCCAATTCCGCAGCTGAAAAACCTCATTGTTCAAATCAGCCTAACTTTCTCATACAAAATCAGATTTTGATGATTTAAGTATCGTTGGAAAGGTCTCAACAATATCTACACAATGAGAAATCCATCATTAGAGTTTGAAATGGTAAATAATGAAATAAATTGCTGAAAAGAAGCTACATTCAACTTGAGGCACTAATTTCAAAACAGGTATAAATTCTTTTGATTTTTCCTTTGAGAACTTGTTTCATTAATACAAATTCTTAGTTTTGTGTGTAAATGTCATAACTAGAGAGATTGATCACCTCTCTCCCTTTGATAATCTTACATTCCATTGCAGAAGAAGTATTAGTTTTTTTTGCAGGTTCCAGGAGGAAGGACAAATGACTACAAGAGAATGGTGTCTCTCTAAGAGACCAATTTGTTGCATAAGAGGATGATCAGCAACAAAGAGGAAATATGCTGATGCAAAATCAGATCCAAACACTTGAAAAACTTTCAGATACTATTGTCTCCATCACATCCATACCTCATAATAAACCATTCACCTCATTTCACTTCATGTTTTCCATTTACATTCACATCCACTTTCCATTTCTTTTTGTCCATTCATAACCACAAATAAAAGCAAGAGGCTCATTCACATGCTTATTTCCCATTGCCATTTCTCATTCACATGCTTATTGCCCATTTTCCATTTCTACTCTCCATTGCCATCTTCCATTTTCATTTTCCATTTCTTGTCATTTTCATTCCGCAAATAAGCCCTGCTTCAATGCAAATTATTGAGTCCATAGTCCTTTGAGTTTAAGTTCTTTGTAAAAACACCTTGAAGCTTGCATGCCTTAATGGCAAGTTCTCATGCTGACAAACAATGGGAATACATTAATGTCTCTTGTTCGTCAGATCTTCTAGGTGACTCGACATCAGCAAAATCATTCGTACCTAGCAAGATGTGTTTGGGCATTTTGACTCTCATTGTCATCAATGGTGAGAGTTCTCGTGTTGACTAGTGGCATCCATTAATGGCCACTAATTCAACAATTTCCTACTATGTTCGACATCAGAACATCTTTCACATAGTAGGAATTGTGCCAATGAGTTTTGAAGACATGAAGACTATTATTTTCAGCATTTTGGAGCAGATTCAACAAGTTTTAGTAGGAAAAATTATATGCCTTGCAAATTATCAATTCATTGATGAAGTAATTGATTCTAAATGTTTTCATGAACTTTGATGCAACAAAGAAAATAAAGCATTGTTACACAAGAACCAATGCTTAAAAAAAAAAAAAAAATGGTTGTCACACAAGAACCAACCATTGAAAAATAAAAAATAAAAAATTTGTTGCAATCAAATGTATTATACTTTGCCAAAAAGGAAAATATCAAGAAGCAAAGTTTGGAATGAATCTATATGAGTCAAAACTCATAAAAGATCAACTCATGGACAAATGAATCATTGCAATAGTTGCATGAGGACATGCAACAACTTCAGTTAGGGGGTATGTTGAGTCTCAAAAGTGTTCTCCATATTCATACATATTTCCATTATGTCATAACCATTTAGCTCTTATTTCATAGCCATTTGACCTAAAACTCTACATCAAGTAACCATTTTCATAAATATATGGGTTAGGATCCTTGTTTTCCAAAGTTATTTATTTTATGTATTTTAAGTGAATTTATGATTAGAAACTACAAAATTAACATAGTTTCATATATCTATATATGTGTTATGAGTTTTGTGACATGTGTAGGTCAAAAGGAGACTTCTAGAAGACCCTTATGTGGCACTCTAAGGCCAAATTCAAATTTGGTTGGAGAAGATTATGGGATCAAGAGGATATGTGTCTCACTTCCTTGTTGTATTGAAACTCTAAGAGGATATGTGTCTCATTTCTTAGTTGTGTTAAAACTCTAGAAAGACATGTGTCTTATCATTTCCTATTTTGATTGTAACTCTAGAGATGGAGGGAGAGATTCATGGACTCCCATTAATGAGATGACTCCTCATATTTTTTATAAATAGGAGAAGCTTTCTCCTATCATAGGTAATGAGGAAGTAATGAAAAAGTAGTAGAGAAGTCTTTTGTAACAAAGTTCAAGATGGAATGGGATGTAGATTTGTGAGTTCTTTTTAATAGAGAAATTCAGTTCTTTGATGCTGTTTTGATTACAACTTTAAGGAGCCGAAGGACTTCACCAAATTGGTAGCGGAGGGCCCCTACTATCCAAGGAAGCTTTTACATGTTTTCTAGATAAGTTGCTTTCAATTCTGTTTTGTCATATTTCCTTACTTAGATTGCTTTCTGAAATCATAGCTTTTAGCATAATTTTTCATGGCAGCCCAGGCATTTGCACATCTTTTTATGACTAATGACATGGAATCAATATTGTCCTTCTGCTGATTTTTTTTTCTTAGTTTTTGTTTAATTCCAGCACTATTTGTTTATTTCAGTCTTGCACATTTGCTTTAGTAGTTAGATTTAGATATTAAGCTGCTCATGTCATTTTCAGTTACCTCCGAAAGCCATAGCTGGACTAATGGCGAGGGATTGAAGTATGAGTGTGTAGTTTGATATTAGTTTACTTTTCTGCAAGTTAGATATATTAAATTACTCATGTCATTTTCAGTTACCTCCGAAAGCCATAGCTGGACTAATGGCGAGGGATTGAAGTATGAGTGTGTAGTTTGATATTAGTTTACTTTTCTGCAAGTTAGATATATTAAATTGCTCATGTCATTTTCAGTTACCTCCGAAATCCATATCTGGACTAATGGTGAGGGATTGAAGTATGAGTGTGTAGTTTGATATTAGTTTCTTTTTCTGCAAATTAGATATCAAATTTCTCAAGTTGTTTATGATTACCTCCGAAAGCCATAGCTAGACTAATGGTGAGGGGTCAGAATATGAGTTGATGTAATTTGATTTTAGTTTTACTTTACTTGCAATCTTTTCTTTGAGTACAGTTTTCTTTTGTGTTTAGACAACAACAAAGATAATGGTTTCATGATCAATAGTTCATTGTTTGTTTAATTAGAATAGTGACACATTTTCATTTCCTTTTAATTTTGTCATTGTATGTTTCAAAATCCTTTTGAAGTTTGAAGTTTGGTAAATCATTATAAAGGACATCATTTCCTTGAATATTCATAACCATACTTGTCTTTTAGAATTTCCATCTCACATTAGGAAACCAACCAAGATCAATAAAAATCCAAAAACGACAAAAAGTAAGAGATAAGTTATCTTGCACATATAGTGCGCCACACTTCGTCAGCTTACGAATCCCTGGTTGATAATTTATGTTAGCAATTTAGGACACACTAAATTGACCAAACATGATTCTGTGAAATTAATCATCGCCCTATTGTTTGCACTTGTTAGTTGTGTGGAGGTGGAGAGTTTGTTGTGTAACCGGCTCAAAAAAGAAGAAAATGGATATGGAAACGCCTTAGAAATAAGCCACTTCGAGGGGGCAACCTCCAATACATTACATAAATGAACAATTCTTGCATGATACAATTTACAAAACCTCCTTTCTATATATAGGAGTCCATGGGGCCATAATGTAATCCTAGTGGGCCACAATGTAATCCTAGCCGACCTAACAATAATAATTTAAGGGCACAATAACAACAAAATGGGGGTTACAAGGGTACAATAATAACAATAAGGGGGTTACACTAACAACAATAAGGGACTATACTAGTAATATAGGGACCTAACATGCCCCTCTCCTTCAAAAAAGTGTTGTCCTCAACACTTGAGTAGCTCTGGGTGCTTCTGTATAAAATTCTCATCCTCCCATGTAGAATCTTGAGTGGGTAAGTTCTTCCACTTGATGAGATACTCTGAAATTGATCGATTCCGTAGTTGTCGAGTTCTTTTTTCCATGACTGCTTCAGGTTCCAATATGATTTTCCCTTCCCCATCAAGTTCTGGCAATACTGTTTGAACTGGAAGATTTTCACTTATAACCTTCTTTAAGCATGAAACATGGAAAACTGGATGTACTCGCGAAGAAGCAGGAAGCTCCAATTTGTATGCCATAGTACCAATCTTTTGCAACACCTTGTAAGGACCATAGTACTTTGGCGATAATTTATTATCCTTCTTAGCTTGCTTGAGGGACATTTGTTTGTATGGTTGTAGCCGTAAAATACCCAATCTCCTACATCAAAACTTCTCTCGCTGCGATGTTGATCTGCCTGTTGTTTCATTCGATTTTGTGCCAAATTCGGGTTATCCTTTAAGAGTTGGAGAACTTCTTGCTGATGCTCGATGTGATCTTCCACTGCTTGAACCTTCGAATTTTCCCTTAAAGATGATGTGATCGATGGTGGATGATATCCATTAAGTGCCATAAATGGGGTCATTTTTGCTGCAGTATGGAAGGAAGTGTTATACCACCATTCAGCGAGAGGTAACCACTTGACCCATTGTGTTTGTTTATCGGATACAAAACAACGAAGATATCCTTCCAAAC